>CM033642.1:93030030-94230030 GCA_019512145.1 Engystomops pustulosus | reverse complement strand
AGTATTAATATATATGTGCTGGCCAGACAAAAACTGGCCATGGTCACTTGTTTATGTATATCAGTTAAGTCTCTTTCACACTTGCGTTGCAGATCATGTCAAAGTTTGATCAGGGTGCAATCACGGTTTGGTCAGTGAAAAACGCACATTTTTCATCAGAGTTCAATCATTTTTCAGTCAGAGTTTGTTCAGTGTCTCGGTTTTTCACACACGTTTTCAATGCATTTTTAATGCAATTTCAATGCGTTTTTCATACGCAGATAATGCGCGTGAAAAGGACTATCTTTTCTATGGCAATTGATGCGTGAAAAACTGCATTGCATTGGACTTGCGTGTGTCTCAGAGTGCAATGTGTTTTTAATGCATCTCCATAGACTGGTATAGTGTGTTTTTCACGCGCGTGACTTGCAAAAGTAGAGCATGCTGAGATTTAAATGTGCTTTAAAAAAATGCACGTGTGTGCGTGAAAAAAAAATGTAGGCCTTAAAAAGCCTGATGATTACAATGGGTCAGAGTGCAATGCAAGGTCAGCATGTAAAAATGCAAGTGTGAAAGGGGCCTTATACTTCCAGGTCAGCGAAGTGATCAACGCCCCATGCTGGAACACTTCACCTTCAGCTGCACCAATAAATCTCCCCCACTAACAGTGAAAGATACTCATGTACACTTTTGATGTACCACATTTAAATATGATATACCCGAGTATAAGCAGTATCAGCAATTTTTGTGCTGAAAAAGACCCACTTGGCATATAATCGAATCAGGTTGCTCTATACACAATGGGGGAGATTTATCCTCAAGTTTCTGAGGTAAAGAGTTAAAACAGGTCTAGTTGCCCATGGAAACCAATCAGAGTTCAGCTTTAATTTTATAAACAGCTGTGGGAAAATGAAAGCTGAGCTCTGATTGGTTGCCATGTGCAACTAGAACAGTTCTGCTCTAAGAGACTTGATAAATTTCTACCAATGTCTCTACTTTTCTGATAACTTCCTGCAAGCGATTTCTCTTTAATGGATTTTAGGGCAGAGTAGAGGGAGGGTAGAGAGAGATGTGGTGGACATTCTTAACCAGTAGACTATGCACTTAGCTACTGTCAATGGAAGGTTTTTAGCTAAGAGCTTCACAAGAGCTTCCACAGAGGTACACTGTTACACAATCTTAATGTACTGGTATATAGAGATGTATTTTCTCAGAGATGGCTCTATATATGACTACATTATCTTTTTTTAAGCAATTATTTAATACAATTAAATTGAATTAATGCAAAATGTAAAAGGCAAAATATAACATTGCCAGGAAAACCCTTACAATACATATAATAAATCATCATAAACTAAAGCTAACAAAACATGCAGAGCATGTGGTGCTTGTTGCCGATGCGTTTCAAAGGAAACATATGTGATCAGGCTGATCCCCGCCCCAGGTGTTTTCATTTGTTTTTTTAAACACAAATGCCCCATGTGACCACACCCAAAACATTTTGAATTCAGATAATGATTTTTCCTTAACTTAGAAATTATTAGTATTGAGTATCAAGATACAGCTCCAGATATCATATTACAAGGGCCCCTATGTCTTCTGCAGGGCAGAGTTGGGGAGGGCTGTTGAGTATTTTATTAGTGGGGAGAGGCATTTCCCACCCGCGAGTCTGTGTTTTGCTAGTTTCTTGTGTTAAAATTAGGTGCCTCGACATATATGCGGTTGGCTTATACTCAAGTATACAAGGTATATGATGATGAAACTTTAATGTTACTTTAATAATATGATGATGTCATTATATATATGGTGCCATTTTAGTTATGATCTGTCTATTTTAATATTTATCTAATCAGTAATCAAAAGCATTTGCTGGAATATTTTAATATTGTGTAAAAAACAAAACAAGTGTGACCCAGGCCTGTCTGCTGCAAGTCCTCTGAAGGTGTATTAATCCATTAATTCCTGTCACTTATTTGGTGGAACCTCCACAGAGCTCACTATGGGAATTGGGAGACAAAGAACACTCTGAACTCCTGACTACATTCCTGAAACCATTCCTGACCAATTTTAACAGCATACTAGGGGAGAATTATACTGCAGAAAGAGGCCACTGCTGTTAGGGAATATTATTGTACTGAATGATGAATTTGGTCTGAAACATTTTTGATACAAAAAGTACAGGTCAAATTAGCAGAATAGTGTATTGCAGCAACTACCTCCTTTGGTTTGCTTTTCCTTCTATAAAACATCATGGTTCCTTTCTATTATAGCCACCATGAATTTGTTTGCGCATTGCTGCTTTGGTAGCTTCACAGAATCATTGGGCATTAGGTGCCCCCCTCGCCAGGAGGATTTACCAATATAGAGATGCCTCACCTCATCATCTAACTATCACATTTTGGTTCTTTTTGGCTCAGTTAGGGGTTCACATACATTACATGAAGTACAAATGCAAATACCAAAACTAAACCTACAGAGATCTGGAAGAAGTGGGAGGAGGAACCTGCCTGTTAGAGCTCACAAACTATATGGGAGGGTAGATGGAGACATGAGGTGAAGGAGATGAGTAGCTAATGTGTGTTGTATCTTGAACATGTGGGATTTCTGGTTATGTTTCAAGGTTTAGAAAGTTGGAGACAGTCTTACACAATTTGGTAGAGAATTTCAGAGTATGGGGGATGCAAAGCAGACATTCTGAAAAAGGTAAATAGAGTGAAGCAGAAGATCATGTGAGGTATGATGATCATGTGTAGGATGGTAGTGGCTGATATGTTCAGATAAATATGAAGGGGATAGGTTATAGCTTTGTAAGTTATTGTTAATATTTTAAACTGAATTACTTGAAGTACATTGCCTAACCTAACATGGAGAAAAATACTCAGCTTATCTGGATAATGTGGCAGGTCATTGCATAGAAGTGCCAGAGCTGAGCAAGAAGGAACCCGTCCTAGATAGCAACCAAGACCTAATTCCAAAATCTTTCCCCTTAGGCATGTAGACACCCTATCCAACTCTGTTTCTCATTGTTATTGTTAATGTTACTCAGATCCTACCTGACAGATTCCAATGTAATGTTTAGTAATTTTTTACATATAATATCTCACATATCCACAAATAATGTGTGGAAAACCCCTATGCCTACCTGACACGTTATCGGTTGGCAACCATTACAGGTTTGGAGGTATGGATGAGGAAAAACTGGCTAAAGATGACAAATTATCCATGCATATTGCTTTGTTTCCAAAGTTCACTTCAGTGTAGTTAATATTATATTGTATTTTTGATAAAGACCATGTCACAATAAATGCCATATTTTCTATCAATGCCTTTAGAAAAATTCTGAGATATCTTCAAATCAGTGCTTCTTTTTTCAATTAAAGTTCATTCAATAATTACAATTTTATTTTCTCCTTAGCCCAGTATTGAACATAGGTTGATAGACCTGGAAGAGTTAAGATTGTACTTGTTGTAGAATAAATCAGATTCATATTAGCAGTAGTAAATGTCGTGTTGGCACCTTTTCTTTATCGCACATTACAGTTTCAAGCTTTTGCTATAAGGAAATAATGAAGTAGAGATATGCAGTGCCATATATCGTGAATCTTTTTGGCAGTCTGCACAAGAAATGAATTGTATCTGTTACCAAAGGGGTCATGAGGACATTGAGTTAAGAAGAATTCTTAGTGAAAGAACACGTCAGAGAAAAAGAGATCTTTGAAACTCTTATTACACAGAATTACATGCTGCAAATTACTTCCTCTTTTAGGTGAATTAAAATATTACAATTTGCCCAATATGTTATACAATGTAAATAATGTAAATAAGACTGTAAACCTATGACTTGTAATTCCACATATGGATGAAAATATGTGTTACTAGCAATGTCTTACCTGTGCTTCAAAGTTAACATGTATTTACTAATATGATTATATAATCTTAAGTATAGATCTGCGAAAAAAATTAGAATAGAACTATTTTGTACAAGTTTTCAAGTAGGAGTGTACAAGTGTCTCATTTTCAAAATATTCAATTGGGGTCTCAATCTTATTGGTTCAAACACATGCATTTGTACTGGAAATTGGCATATAACCTCCTGTAGTCCTCTGAAACACAGATGTTATTTTATAATAATCTTTTTTTATTTATTTTGGATTTTTTTGTCAAGGGTTGATGATAGCATGAGGTTTGGTTAGTGTTAATGTAAGGAATGAAATATAGAAGCAATTTTATAGAAGTGGTTATTTACCAATTTCTAGATCAATTAAAGCAATATTGGTTCATCTGAAGCACAGCTGAAAAAATTCATACCAAATTCATGAATTTAAGGATATATTGGCTCATTTCTAGTTGGCAACACTAGGATCACTATATAGAATAGTCTATGTGCTGGACAGCCTATTGGTGGCTTTTACTGATCATGACAATAAAGTAGGCTATTTGCATCCTAGTATTCGGTATGTCTAAAAAAAATCATAATACTGTATCAGAGAATGTGAAAAGTAATGAAAATGAATGGCCCTGGCTTATGTCATGGGTACTGTAATGCTAACATGCTAACATCAATACAGAGGCAATGAAGCATAGAACCACTGCATGAAATTTACATAAATGCAATATTTTTTGGACAAACACTTTACAAAATTCAGTAAATCAGTAGTAAAAACATCCAGCAAAAATACAAAGTAGGATATTAAGATACATTATACATAGACATTAGAAATATTTTATGTATTGCACGTGCGTCTATCATCGCACGTGCAAAAACCATGTGCGATGATAGACTTTGTTTTTTATTGTGTCGCAGGGGTTTAATAAATCGGTGCATGGCTGAAAGTGTCTGAAATGACTCTACATTTATGAAGGAGAAATAGCACTAGATAGACTTGCATTTTGTGAGTCTAAGTGTGTGACACAAATCGTGCCAAAAAAAGTGTCAGAGAAACTAGAAGAGCAGGAAAAGTGTCAGAATTCACAAGTTGTGGCCTCCCAGCACTTATTGCTGCTGCTAGATTACATAGGCTGAGGGAGGTGTTACATCTGTGTCTTCATCTTCTGCAGTTCGTGCTGTCTGGCTAAGAAGGTGCTGTATTCCATGTGGTGCTTTTCAGTTAGCAGTCTTTTGTATCTGTAAGATAAATTGCACCCCTCAGGTAGGTAATTTAACAGGTTCTGCACTGTCTGTGACAGAGGAATGGTGGTACAAGCCCCTAAAGCCCAGGCCATGGTAGATTTATGGTGCAGGTTTTAGGAGGATGCCCAATCAGGTAGCTGATTTTCAATTGTACAGCTGAATGTCCCTTCATTCTGGTGTTCCTGGTGTATCAAGCATAGCGGAGGACACCGCCGGGATCTAGGTGAAGAGGAGTGAGTATCTTTGGCTGTTTTTTAACAAGTTGATTTCCTTTAATTTTTAAGATCTTTTTAAAATGGAAATAATATTGTTTTGGCTTTTTCAGGCAGCTTCAAATCTATTCTGTGAAAAATGAAATCTATATTTTATAATATTTTTTGGTTGACAGAGCTAGTTTAGGGCTTATTTTTTACGTGTTGAGTTGTTATTTTTAGTGGTACCATTTTGGCGCACATAACTTTTTTACTCTTTAGAACATTTTTGTTTAGAGATTTTATGAAAAATGTACATTTTTGGCGTGTTTTTCGGGTTATGTTTTTACGGCGTTCACCGAGCGGGTCCAAAAATGTTTTTGAGTTATTTTACTGATTGTTATGGATGCGGCGATACCAAATATATGGGTTTTTTTGGCGATTTTGTGTTTTTTTCACTTTATTGCATGTGTATTGGGAATATTTGTGTTTAGGGGACTTTAACTTTATTTAATTAATTCATTTTATTAAAAAATGATTTTATTTAATGTTTTTAACTTTTTTAAATTAACTTTTACAGGTTAGCTTGAACAAGCGATCCACTGATCACTTGTTCAAGCTCTTCTTCACATTACACAGTGTAATACAGATGTATTACACTGTGTAATGTAACACACTGAGCATGTGCAGCAGGCAGGACCCGGGCTCCGTTCCGTGCCAGAAGCATGATGTAATAGTACTGCATTTTGCGGGAACGCACCTCCCGTGATACAGTACTATTACGTCAAATGTCGGGAAGGGGTTAAAAGAATTTCCAAGAAATTTAAATGAACTGCTGCTGCTTTTAGCCAAGTTCAGCAACTGAGCCATGTATTCGGAAGTTTCCAAACACCCTTTACTCTATGGGATATGTTTTCATGGGGCTGGCAGACTACCTTATTGTAAAAGAAAAGACCCCTTTCTATGCATCAGCCATGATTATAGTGATCTGCTTTGCTAGCCCCATATAAATCATGGGCAGTGACAGAGATAGGAAAGCTCTTTGAGGAAAGACCCAGTGTCAGTAACAGGTATGGTCCATGGAAAATCCCTTTATTTTAACTTATATTACATCTGCAGTATTTATTTTATATTACTTTAACATAAAGAAAAAAGAAAAAAATGTTTATACTCAAGCTTAAGCCGAGATATTAAGCACCAAAAAATGTCCTGAAGAACCCTAACTTGGCTGCATCTCACACACACCATGATGCCACCATCGGCACACACCATGATTTCAGCAAGCGGCTGACTTCATGGTTTGTGTGTGGGACAGAAGAGAACCTGTGGGGGCATTGGAAAGGTGATTACAGAGTTTTTTTGCTTTTGTAGGCTGGGCAGGGGCTGCTGGCTATATTCTGGATGGGCAGGCACTGGCTATATATTAGGGGACAGGCACTGGTTATATACTGGGGGACAGGCACTGGCTATATACTGGGGCGGCGGGCTGATGGCTATATACTGGGGGCAGGGGCTGGCTATATACTAGGGTGCTGCTTGCTATATCCTGGAACAGGAGGCTACTGGCTATATACTAGGGGGCATGCGCTGCCTATATACTGGGGGGCATGTGCTTGTTGGCTACGTACTGGGGAGGCTGTGACCAATGCATTTCCCACCCGAGGCTTATATTAGAGTCAATAGTTTTTCCAAGTTCTTTGTGTTAAAAGTAGGAGCCTCGATTATATACGGTAAAGTGTAATATGGGAAGAAAACCTCCTGCAAACTATGCTCATGCTGCTCCGCATGTTCTTTATTAATCTTCATGTGCAGCTATAGATGTTTAAAGGATTAAATAAAACAGCAACTCTAACAGTATAAAGGATACTTTTTTTTTCATTCAAATAAGCAACATTTTTAAGCTGTTTTTACATATGGCTAGGGTGGGGGGGCTTTAAAAAGAAAAAGTGAACTCACATTTACCTCTCTCCCTGATCCTATTTTAACATGGCATTGTCTGTCACTGCTGGCTTCTTATTTGTATATAAACGCTGTTGACGATGTGCCTCCACAGCTTCTGTTTGTAGTCGGAGCTGCATAGTGATGTGCACCACCATTGGGCTCTAACTATAAACAGAAGGCAGCAGTAAAGGGCGATGCCTCAGGAGAAAGGGAGTGAGGAGAGAGATAAGTATAAGTTATTTTTTTAAAGGCCCCCCCAGCCATATATATAAAATAAATCATAATTCTGTACAACCCCTTTCATTAATTCCGTGTGTGAATACAGGCCAAAGTACACAAGCAAATTATTCTGCAGGACAAGAAAGTGTCAAATTATCCAATACTAATTCATCACTGATCATTATTCAATCTGGGTGTCCAGCTGTCCCAATAAAATATCAAAATATGAACTATAAGTAACATCCATCATCATGAGAGACTTTCACATACCTATTAACACTCCCAAATCCCAACCTACCCCCGTAGGTCACAATTCTTTCACAACTCTCTGATTCTCCCACTTGTAATGAGGAAAAGTTGGTATTCTCCCAACTTTCTTCAATATCTAATTTTACAAATTCTTCCTTTCCACTTTCAGACCATAAGCTTCTAACTTACACTGTTCATTCTTCTTCTTTGAGCCAGTCCAGGCTCCTTTCTTCTGCTTGTCCCACTACCTGCATAAGTGACCCCATCCCCAGAGATCTCGTTCAGTCCCTCTCCCCAGAAGTCACTTATAAACTCACTAAAATCTTCATCCTCTCTCTCTCTCTCTCTCTCTAGGTGTAATTCCCTATTCTTTAGAGCATTCTGTTGTTAGCCCATTAGTTAAGAAACCCTCCTCAAACCCATCCAATGCTGTTAACTACTGACCAGTCTCTCCTTTTCATCTCCATACTCCTGGAATGCCTGGTCTATTCTCGAATTACCCATTATCTCTTTGCTAACTCCTTGACCCCCTACAATCTGGCTTTCCTACTATGCATTGCACTGACATTGCTCTTTCTAAAGTCTCTAACGATCTTCTTACTGCTAAAGCCAAAGGTGGACACTGTGGACAATGACGAAAGTGACACCTAGGAGCGGAGTCTAAGTGGTACCCGGTTTTTACCTGAGCCCGCTGCGAATCTGGTTGGACTTGCTGTGTCGTGGTACCACCAGTTCGCTCCACAGGCACGACTTTGTCCGTGGTGGAGGTCAAGGCAAGGTGCAGAATCGTGAGGGAGAGACGGAGTCGTGGACAGACAGGAGGTCAGGACAGGCAGCACGGGATCAGAGTCACGGACATAGCAGAATATCAGGACAAGGCACAAAGATACAGTGGGGCATAAGGGAAGAGGCTGGGTATTTATTAAGTACCAGGTGGCCAGCACCAATTAGCAGTTCACTGGCCCTTTAAATTTTACATAGACAGCACTCACACACCCTAGCTGGCAGGGGCAGGCACCGAGCTGAAGGAGACGCTGCTGGAACACAAAGAGGTAAGTGAGACTGCAGGCTGCACTATGGGCACACAGAGGCACACGGGTGTGTCTGCGATCCAAGACATGGGTCACAGGGTCACCTGTGACAACAGAATTAGATACAGCATCTCTGGAAACCGCCCATTTCTTACAAATGCTGAAGAACCACGAGGAGTCGCCCCGTTCTTACAACGTAAATGAAACTTTATAATGCTAATTGTTGCTATGATGCACCCTCAACTATAATACTGTAACTCCTTACTAATCGGTCTTTCACTTACTAAATTCTCTCATCTCCATTCTCTCATCTATTCTTAAAACAGCAGTCAGGCTTGTCTTGCAGACCAAAAACTACATGGGTGCCTATAGTCTGTGCTAGTCACTGCACTGGTTTCCCATTGGTTTCTCCCTCCAAATACAATTTAAAATAATCACCCTAACCCACAAAGCTCTGTATAATTCTACACCTCCCTACTTCTGCTCTCTCATCTTGATCTATCACCCAACCCATGCTCTTTTATCTGCTAGTGATCTTAGATTAATCTCTACCTTAATTCTACCCTCCTAAAATTACAGTTAATCTATCCTCACTAGAACACCATTGATTTGCACCACCATAAATACTTGTGTATAAACCAAAAATAGAATAGAGGTAAGAAATGTGACAAATTGAGGGTGCAGTAAAACTTAAATTTTATTGTATTCTTAAAAGGAATATCATGTGTAGAATAACAATAGAATATACTCATATGCGTTATATTGTAATTGTTTAAATATAGACTCTCAAAATGCCCCGTTATTTGGAGCTAATGGTAAGCACATAAGGGTGTGTCCCCTGAACAGTAGTACACCCCTAATTAAATGAACATGTGGATCATGATCAAGTACTCAAGCCATCAGAGTATCTGAGAGAGTGTGCCATCTGTAGATGGCATTCACAATAAACTGTATAGGCCATGACATCTGAAAGGTTTAAGAAAATCCCTTGTTAAACTGAGGAGGTTTGGAGCTGGGGGATTTCCCCTTAATGACATCCAAGCATGTAGAAAATGGGATATTAGAATCTCCCCTTAACAGTATAGCTGAGAGAAGCGAACTGGGAGAGTTACAAAATACATGTTCAGTATAGCTGAGAGAAGCGAACTGGGAGAGTTACAAAATACATGTTATAAGACTGAACATAACCTGTTTCAGGGTCATAGAGATTACATGATGTGAGGAAGCTGCCAAGCAGTGTAATATTAACAATGTTATATCTACCTTTAGGGTCTGAAACTGTTTCAGATATTTCAGAAAAGGCTGCTATTAGAGTGGCAACACCTCCCCTCCTCATCTCGCCTGTTGCCATAAAAGAAGTAGGATAGTAGCCCTTTGCAAAAGTGAAAGTATCCAATGCATCACAGTGTGGCTCTTTTACAGGTCGTGGATGGGGACACTCTAAGCAGACACATTGGGCCACATTTACTTACCTATCCTGATGCGATCCCCGAAAGTGCATTGTCTGACAAGAATGCACTCTACCGCGATTCACTAAGATCGTGTGCCCGATATATGGCATCTGTCGCTCCCCGCACAGGTCCGCCAGAGTTCACCATCTTCTTCCTGGTGTATGTAAGTGCATTGTCTTGCAACACAATTTGAATCTTAGATCCCATGCTCAGTCCAAATCAGTCGGATCTTCCAATGTCATGCCCCCGATTTCTATCGCATGAAAGCCAGCACAGCAGCACCACAATCAGATCGCATGCGACAAAAACCCCTACTAAATACCTGTCACAGTGGGACAAATCCCAAAATCTTCAAAAATCAGACGAAAGTGCAATCCGCGGACCCTTAGTAAATAAGCCCCATTATGATCCCTCTAGTTATGTGAGCTGACAGTGTGGTTAGATTATCAGGGTACAGGGTTTATTTACACTTACATCAGGCTTCTGAACATTGTACTAGTATCTTACACATAGAAAGAGAGAATGAGACAGATCATAGATGATGGGATCCATGAGATGCCTATTGCACACAATGACACAGTCAGCTCTCCTACATATCTGCTATTCCAATACACTTCTACATCTGCTGTGCCTCCCCAGATAATGAGCTTATCTTTCTGTAGCTTGTAGTTCTCCTCATGCTGCTGTGGCAGGAACTCAGTGTGTGTATCAGTGCATGAGCTCCGTCCTGGACTGCAGGGGGGTGGGGCTAGAGTGCAGGGAGCAGAAAGAGAAACTCAGCTCCACGGTTGACACACAGAAATCCAGGATGGCTTCACTGACCCTAAGTCAGAAGTTCAGGGTCGTGTCTAGGGGCAACTGAAATTGTGTATAGCAGGACTGATAGAGACAGTTTGGACTTATATCTGTGAAATACTGTATTTTGTTATCCGGAATACATTTAAGAAACTTGTCTTTGTGTGACAAGATGGAGCGCTAAGACAGCGCAAAACGATTCGTCCCTCTCACACTGCTACCTGCGTACCTGCTACCTGCGCACCACCTGCACCACTCCCTGTTTCGCACCATAAAAAGTTCTGTCCTAAATAGGAAAAGGAGAAGTCTCGCTTAACGGACTGCTAATAGTGTCCCTTAAAATTTTCTCTGAACTTTTTTTGTTATTTTTCTGTCTTTGTGTGAATTCCCCTTTAATGTTGGCAGCCAGAAAAAAGGCAGTTCTGCCAGCACCGTTTAAACAGTTGTCGCTATATGACTCGTTTAACCCCTTCCCGCCGTGGCCCTTTTTCGATTTTGCGTTTTCATTTTTCACTCCCCACATTCAAAAATCTGTAACTTTTTTATTTTTCCATGTACAGAGCTGTGTGATGGCTTATTTTCTGCGTAACAAATTACACTGCAGTGAAATTGGTAAAAAAAACGCATTTGTGCCGTATTCTTGTGGGCTTGGATTTTACGGATTTCACTGTGCACCCCAAATAACATGTCTACTTTATTCTTTGGGTCGGTACGATTACGGGGATACCAAATTTGCATAGGTTTTTATAATGTTTTCATACATTTAAAAAAATGAAAACCTCCTGTACAAAACTTTTGGGGGGGATTTTGCCATCTTCTGGGGCTAATAACTTTTTCATACTTTGGTGTATGGAGCTGTGAGTGGTGTAGTTTTTTTGCGGATTTTGATGGCGTTTACAATGTTATCATTTTTAGGACTGTATGACCTTTTGATCACTTTTTATAGAATTAAAAAAAAAAATTTTAAATGGCAAAAAAGTGACATTTTCGACTTTGGGCGCGATTTTCCGTTACGGGGTTAAACGCAGTGAAAAAATGTTATCATATTTTGATATATCGGGCATTTTTGGACGCGACAATACCTAATGTGTTTAAGATTTTTACTGTTTATTTATATTTATATAATTAGGGGAAAGGGGGGTGATTTGAATTTTTAGTTTTTTATATAATTTTTTATTTGAACTTTTTTTAATTTTTATTTTTACTATTTTTCAGACTCCCTAGGGAACTTTAAACCTAGGTTTTATGATCGATCCTATATATATGCATACTACAGCTACTCATGGCGATGGATCGTCCGCTCCCCGATGACGTCACGGGGAGCGCGATCCACGGAAAGATTGGCCACCTGCAACCGATCGCGGTGTGTTACCGGTAAGGGGTAATGGTTATGACAGAAACCTCTCGCTCTGGTGCAAATCTTGAAAGGATAAGCATGGCTGAAGAAGTGGAATGTCTACTGACGCCCTCACCATTGCTCAATACTTCCTCTCTGACTAACAGTGGATTCCAATTGGCCAATGCGAAGGAAGAAAAGGGGACGCCAATTGAAGTTGTTCATCTCCTGTGTAGGGAACATTCTACCTACACTAACTACAGTATCTACGGAATGTTACGGGCTATCTAAACATGTGTTATACAACTTAGCATATAGGGACAAATAGGGCTTTATTGCAGTAGGTGGCAGCTTGGATGAATCAGGTGAAGCAAGGAAACTTGTATACAGTACTCAACATGTTCAAAGACCCGAGGTGGATTGTAAGGAAATTTTTTGGAAGAACGATCTCAGAGAATTGCTTCAATACAGCCGTGGACTTAGAGGATTATGGAATGCACACAAAATGTTACCAGAGGGTAATGATGAAATAGAATTCATTTAAAATTAGATTGCCAGGATTTCCGCCTGACAGATGACTAACTAAACTAGAAAATCCTCCCCCTCCCAGGCTCTGACGAAGCCTTATTAATTATTAGATATCATTAATTGCATTTAATACTTTATTCTTTGAACATAAACATTGAAAAAAGTGAAAGCACAAGTATTATTCCCAAAAACAAGACTAGAAAACTACTGACTATGGATTTAAAGGGTAGAAGCTTAAAAAACAGAGATTGATTTGTCCACACAAGGACCCACACTAAGATGTATAGCCAAAGAATATATAGCACCTTATATAATCTTAGGGAGGACCTTCTCTCCAAATCCACAGCAGCCCATTGTAGATATATTTCAGGTAATTTACTAAATAACTACTGAACAAACTGGTACCCTCAACGCCCCGTGAATGTGGCGACAGTCCTGAAATGATTAAAGACTTCCCAGCAGGGAAGTCTCCTGGCCCAGATGGGCTACGGAACAAATACCATCATATTATATTAGAGCCATTATATAAAATGATTCAATGCGCCATAACTTCAGGGAGTTTTCCTATGGAAAAATCAGGAGGCACGCATCTGCATGCTTCCCAAACCAGGCAAATCTGCAAAGTTCCTCAGAAATTCAGCCACATTCTCTGGCTAAACACAGATTTACAAATTCACACCAAATTATAGCTCTACGTTCAACAAACTGGTCCCCTGTCTAATGTGCAATACCAAGCGAGTTTTGTGAGGGGCCCGCCAAGCCCAAGACAATATAGGCAGTGCTACACTACGTGAGAAGCACTCCATTGCAGCTGCCACGCTTAACAAAACACATGCCCTATCACAACAAATTAGTATAAATTTAACCCAATATTATGTAGCAACAATCTGACACACTGGCTACTTGGTATCGAAGTGAAATAGATCTACATTGGATCAAATAGAAAGATACCGCTTTCAACCATTATCAATACAGTCTCTTTTATCCCTCCCAGTACGCGGGTTAGTATCCCTCAGGACATCTCTGATTTCCAAACCGATGGTAGATTATGGCAAGAATCAACATATGTACTGGATCCCAACACAACATAGACTTATCAACATTAAGCCTTGACATTGCACAGCAGCAGTAATCCCAAACTTCAATATACAAATTACAAGACATTGGACAAGCTATGCATCTTCAGAGATTGACAATTACACTAAGATGAGTTACAACATCTAGCTAGGCCCTTTGTAAAGAAACAACATTTTTCTCTCCAGAAACTTCATGACCTGCGAAATAAACCATCAACTGGCTTGAGCCCATTTTATCTAGTAATCACAAGTTATCCCCCATTCCCTAAGTCTTCCCCATTTCGACATGGGAGATCTCCTCGAGTGGTATCGTACAGCAGCGGTGAATGAAAGCTTAGCCACCAAAAAGCCTTACAGTGCGACACACAAAGAAGACACCTACGACACATTTTTAAAGGGTGTTATAGAACACCAGATGCTCCTTCAAAAAATCTTCCTGCAGAATTGAAGGAGTATTGGAGAAGATTGGCTTGGTAGGCACCATATCCCATATTTTATGGGAATTCCCTCAGTTGAAGAGTTTTGGATTGCAGTGTTTCAACTGTTGTCTGCACTATTAAAAGGGAGTTAACTATCACTGCAGCCCTCCAGTCGCCAGGGCTTTATGGCAGAGTGTGCCGATGGAAGCCTCTCCTGGTGCAGGCACTGAAAGCCTGCTTACAGTTGAAAAAAAACACATGAAGACTCCCAGAAGTAAGATTCTCTTTTCAGATAATCCAAAATTGAACTTTTTGGTGTTAAGTCTAAATTGTACACTACTCTGTTTCATTGCAACTAATTGGTAAGATCAAAAAAGTTCTTTTTTTTCTCATTAATGTACACTCTGCACCCATTTTGACAAAGAAAAACAGAAAGGAAGATTTTTTGCAATTTATCAAACCTTAAAAAACTTAATATGTTTAAATCTACTTGGGAATTATCAACAAGTTTTTCACCTAGATTCGGGGATCCTCCTTGCAGATCGTCTCCTATCATCCCTTAGGCTGGATGGTGAACATTGGTGGACAGCAAGTCTCCAACAAATGTCAAGGGTTTTGCAGGTTCAAGGCAATGGCTGGGCCAGTCAAGAGTTGTTCTGCAGCCAACTGAATCAGAAGAGTCCAGAGCTCTGGCAGGGTTTTCATGCAGGATATATCTGTAATTGGCCGCATTGATCCTTCCTTCAATTCAAGCTGTGTACTGTTCCTGAGGCTGCCACCCCCCCCTCCCCAAAGCATGATGCTGCCACCACCACCATATTTCACTGTTGGGCTTGTATTTGGCAGGTGATAAGCAATGCCTGTTTTTCATCACATGAAAAAAATATACAATGGGTACAGAAGTATTCAGACCCCTTAAATTTTTCACTCTTTGTCTCATTGCAGCCAATGGTAAATAAAAAAGTATTGTTCTTTTGCTCATTAATGTATTCCCTGTCCCCCATCATGGCTCCTCACTGTTCACCAACATTCACCATCCAACCTGAAGGAAACTGGAGAGGATATGCAAGGAGAATGGCAGAGGATCCCCAAATGCAGGGGTGAAAAACTTGTTCATCTTTCCAAGAAGACTCATAGCTTTACTTGCTTCACCCCTTTAGTGACTGCCCTATTGGGATTACGACGATCATTAAGGTACCTTCTCAACGCCACGTCTTTCTACAGCGGTGCGTCAGAAGAGATTTGGGACATCGCTCTTGATGGTGCTGGTGTCGGGCGGGACAATCACAGCCCAGAACCTTACATAACACCTGGATTTGAAAATCTCTGATCCCGTGTTAATCCCGGATCCGATCCCTCCTGTCAGCTCCAAGGTCTGGCGAGTGCCCGAGGCTTCCAGCTAACTCTTTGCGCCGGTCCCGCCTCCTGGCAGGACCCGGCTGTATGTAACTGAGCATTGCAGCATTGTATACGTAAACAAGTGTATTGCAGTGTAAGGGCTTGAACATGTGATCAGATTAACGCTGTTCAAGACCCAGGAGTGGAATTTTATAATAATATTTTATAATAATTAGATAAAATAAAAGTCCCCTAATCAGCCAATTACTTATAAAATCCGAATAAGTATAAAAAAACACAAAAATGTCATATTTGATATCACCGCATCTGTACAATAAATCTAAATCGAATTGAACCCGCTGGTGAATGACATAAAAAAAAATGGAAAAATCCCATATATACCATTTTTAATCAAATACCCTCACAAAAAATGTTCTATAAAGTGATCAAAAAAAGTTACGTACCTTTATATGATACGATTGAAAGGACAACTCATTTTGCAAAAAAAGCCCTAACCAGACCTGTCACCTGAAAAATACATAAGTTATGCCTTAAAAAGTTGTCTCGATAGTAAAAACAATGCATTTTCTACAGGTTGGGGGAACCTGGGGAATAGTGATCTAATATCATTGATTTTGTATTACGCTTTACTAAGAACGTTAGGGAAGGGGCAACAACACTCTAAACTTCAGGGGCAACTTCAGCAACTAAGGGGTAGACCTTAAAGGATCGACTGGGATAATGTTCTCAAAGACAAAAACACCCAAAAATGGGACTTTTCTCATCATATTCTCTGAAAAGTCCTGTTGAGAAACACATACCTTATGGGAAAAGCATAAGAGGAACAGAACAAGCCTATGGTGGCTAACTAGTCTTTAAGGAAAGCATAAGCGAGAAAGATAAAGCGTTTAAGGTGCTAAAACATAAGGCAGCGGGTGAGGAATTACACGATTATGAGAGAAAAATAATCTGTAAAAAGCCAGAAAAGGCTGCGGAAATAGAGACTGAGAGAAATATTGCCAGGGAGAGCAAAAATAATCCCAATTATTTTCAAGTATATAAATGATAAGAAACTAAAAAGAGAGAGTGTGGGTCCCTTAAAATAACATGGGGGTCATGGGGAAGGAGATGAGATAAGGGCCAATCTACTGAATGTCGCCTTCTCAACTGTCTTACCCAGGAAAATCCCTGGTGGAAACACAAGATGAATAATGTAAATTTTTTGGAATGTCAACAGTTTAACCCAGGAAGAGGTAACGGTGCGCCTCGCAAACCACTAAGATAGATAAATCACCGGGGCCAAATGGCAACACCCGGGTTCTGTATGAACTATGTACGGTGATAGCAGACGTTATTTATATTTTGAAGATTCACTGAGGATGGTTATGTTCCACAGGACTTGCCATAGCAATGTGCGGTACCAATATACAAAAAGGATCAAATAGCGACCTGAAACTACAGACTGTGAGTTCTAACTGCGTGGTGGGGGGAAAATTAGGTTAGGGGTTTGTTACAGATGCTATCCTGGAGTATCTCACTGGCACAACCTTATAACCCAGCGTCAGCATGGGTTTATGAGAGTCGTCCTGTCAACTAATCTGGTTTCTACAGGAGGTAAGTTACAAACTGGATCTGGGGGACGCTGGTTGGTGTGTATATCTGACTTTCAAAGGTATTTGAACACCGTGCCACATAAAAGGTTGGATATAAAATGAAATGCTGGGAATAGAAGAAATCTGTGTATTGGATAATGTTTTAAAAAATTTGGCTTAATGATAGAAAACAGAGGGTGGATCATTAATGGCACATTCCAGATTGGGTTACTTTACCGTACGAGTGCCACAGGGGTCAGTAGTGGGGGCCACTTCTTTTAATATTTTATTAATGACACTTGTAGTGGTGTTTACACAGTCAAGTTTCAATATTTTCAATGATACTAAGCTATGTTAAAGTAATAAATACTGAGGTCTATAGTTTTAGCATTCAAGGGGATTGTGGAAGCTTGAGGAGTGGGCAGAGAAATGGTTGATGAGGTTAATGTAGATAAATGTAAAGTTATGCACTGGGTCATGGAACTAAAAGTATAATATGTTTCTAAAAACGGTCATTATACTTAGTAAAATGGAGCTGAAAAGGACTTGGGGGTATTGGTGGATGGAAACTTAATTTAGTGACCAGAGCCAGGCGGCTGCTGCTAAAGCAAATAAAATATGGGATGTATCAAGAGAGGAATAGATTCTCATGATAAAGACATAGTTTTGCCCTTATACAAATCCCTGGTCAGACCCACCAGGGAATATTGTGTACAGTTTGGGCACCAGTGAATAAAAGTATATAGTAGAGCTGGAACAGGAGCAGAGGGGAGCAACCAGGATTTTAGAATTGGGAGATAGAGGGAGATTAGAATACACTGATACAGATTAAAAATTTGGATATTCAGTTTAGAAAAGACGAACTGAGGGGAGACACTCATTACAATGTACAAATACCTAAATGGACAGTACAAGGATCTCTCCAAGATCTTTTTATACTAGGCCTGTGACCGGGAGACAAGGGGGCATCCTCTACGCCTAGAGAGAGGCGATTTTACATCAACATAGACAAAGATTCTTTACTGTACAAGCAGTGAACTATGGAACTCCTGCCGCAGGAGTTTGTTATGGCGGACTCTATGTACATGTTCAAGAGAGGCCGGATACCTTTCTGGAGAGAAAAATACATGGGTTATGGGGATAAAACATTTATTTATTCTAAAGGTTGGACTTGATGGACTTGCGTCTTTTTCCGCTTAATACTATATGTGCAGTCTGCTGTTGCTGGGGTGCGGTGCTGGTGGAGAACATGGGGCCCAAAGCCATGGGGGTTTAGCCTGTCATATGGGTTATGAGGGGCTGTGGGTCTTGGTCCCTTCTGGTGTGTTTTGCAGACATGGCGGACGTAATGCAATGCTGCATCCCTAGCATAAAAATCAATAAAACAGGTTTGTGAGTGGTTACTGGGCTTATGCAAATGGATCAAAATGTAACTAAGAACCATCAAGTTTGTTGTTGTTTGGCCTAGTGGCATTAAAAAAATCATTGTGTGGATGGCAGTCCAGATGTTTTTTCTCTCCATTGTGGATACATTCATTTAGGAGTCTCTATGCGTTCAACTTAACTTGGACTTTTTTCATTTACTTTTATAACATTATAAAGGAATCATTAGGGCAACCCTTGAAGCTCTTGACAGAAACAAACTCCACAGCAGCCCAAAATTACCAAACTTTGTTTCTCAAACCTTTACTTTTGTAGAATATGCATGCCGTTGAATTGAAAATGTAATTTAAAAATGTAACATATCTTTCTGCCTGGTAGTACATACAAAAGAAAAACTGGGAAATCTGAGAGTTTACCTTGATCAACTTGAGGGCCATAAGGGGTCATGGAATGCATTACATCTTCTTTTTCACTATTTGACTTCATTGCTTGAAGACGTTAAATCATGTTCATTTTCTTAGTCGTGTGTGGAAGATCAGAATTGGGTCGTACTTAATTTACAATTTCATTCTTCACTCCTGACTTTGTAATGCCACTGTACTGAACCATGCTAAAGAACAAGTACAGTATCAGGTTCCTTTTTGAAGGAGTGGAAGTAATGTTAAATGTTATTGGTGATTGAAAAATAGGATGATGCAGATTACTGTTAAAATGAAAATTTTTGAACCTGAACTACTATGAACTTGAGTTTCAGATCATCATTCGATATTAGCAGAGGGTAACAACACAATACTTCGAGGTACTGAACAAGTGTTGTATGGCATATTGTCATTTACACAATGAATGTGGAAAATATTGGAATACAAAGCCTTCATTTATGGAGCGATTTTAAAGGGAAAATTGTCATCAGAAATTGACGCTAATAAACCACTACCAGTATGGCTGCCCAACTGACTGAAACCTTCCCCTTTCTGTTTCTCTCATGACCCAGTTTGGGGCATCATCCAGAAAATCAACTTTGAAGTGAGATGTAATTTGGATTGTAGAAAGTCAGGAGTGGAGATTATACACTGAAAATCAAGCTCTCCCTTTCAGAAAGCCTTTCACAGTATTGATGCTACTAATATCTAGAGAACTACTAACATTAACAATCTCCTTACATCCGTGCATTATGTCAATAACGAGAGGAGGAGAAAGCATTCAGTGCTTTCCCCACCAGTGACTTCAATGTAATCTCATCCATCATCCGGACTTTTATACAACAAATATTACATCTACTGCAAAGGTATTATTTCTGGATCATGCACACGACTGGGTAGAACAGAAACAAAAACAAAGAAGATGTTAGCCCACTGACCAAATACTAGTAGTGGTTTATTAGATCGATTTCGGATGACAGGTGTCCACTTAAACCTTTATCATTTGCTTAGAAAAGCTTCTCATAATGTTCACTTGCGTTTCCTTCAGTCTCAGGAATCCATTGTAAAGATCCCTTTAATGAACCTACTGATATGACCTTTATCACAGAATCATTAAGGGTACTGATTCTTATGACCACTAGACTAAGCAAAGCACAGTCTCTATGCCTGCATGTATTGCCAGTGTGTCTACTGAAATCTGCACAGCCCAGCACCTGCACTAAGGGATTTAAAGGGGTATTCCACCTCACCCAACCCCCAAAAAATTTCTTGTTGTTTTAAAAAAATACCTACTATTCCAAAATACTGAAATGTGGCTTACCTGACCCCTAGGCCTCCTTGGCTTAGAATGGGCTTCTCTAACCCTGACAAGAATATGTGAAGTACAAAGTAGCGAAGGCGCAGGTTCTGTATTGCTGGCCTTCTCGATCGCTAGTTTCAGGATGGCTGCCGGGCATGCATAAGTAAGAGTAGCTTTCACAGCTGGTTAAACTGCAGAAATCCGGCACTGAGTAAGTTCTCTTTAGTAGTGCGGATTGCTGCAGATACACAAGCTGTCCCACAGTATCTAGATAATTGTTGGAAAGAGCTGAAAAATCCGATGTTTGAACTTAAACATCCTCCATCCACCTCACTGAGCCGAGCTGATGTTATCAGGAACAGAAGCCAAATTTTTATAGTTCTCCGCAATTTACAAAACCAAGAGACCTGATAACCCAAGCGACTTGCATCTGTAATCCCAGCAAAAGGTGGCCGTAAAAAACTTGTATTACTTTACGGCGGCAAATAATATTGAACATGCCACCATTTTTATCTGTTTACATTTTTTTCAAAAGTTTAAAATATTCCAATAATTTGATTGCAACTTCACAATTGTGTCTACTTGTGGGTCTGATTATTCCTCAAAAATTAAATTTTAAATAGTATGATTGACAGCTACCGGAAATGTGGCAAAAGGTATATAGAAGTTCATAGGCCGAATAACTTCCAAGGCACGTATATATATTTTAGTGTCTGTACTATTATATGACCAAAACATAAATGGAGGAATGTAAATGTTTTTCGACATATGCGTACATCAGAATTAGGCAAAAACCTATGAGAGATTATAATTTTGCACATTGTGACACGAAAAAAGAACAAACCAAAAATAATGCACATTTTACATAGATTATTTATACAACAATATAAATACTTCGATGTAACCCCTTTCTTTAGTTGACGACAAAAAAAAAACGATTTTAATTTTAATATTCCTTTTATGATACGCAGCATGAAGATATTTTTACAGTGTGTTCCTTAAAAGGAATCAGTGAGAGTAGAAATAGCAAAATATTTTTTAAACAAGGTGTAAGTTCTCAACAATTCATCAACACACATAAACACTTATAAAAAATAATAATGTTAACTTATAACAAACAGAAAGTTCTTGCTATTTCTATAATCTTGGATTTAGAATTTCAGTACCGACTAGTGTGTGTACTTTTTTACTAGAAAGGTTTCAAATCTTTAAAATTCATAAAACAAAATACACCCTTATTTTCCTATAAGCTATTTAAACACACAACGTGTTCTCGACTGTATATCTAGCCATTAAATGCCAAAGAAAAACCAATGTTCCACCTCGGATGGGGAAAGGTCAAAAGAAATGCAATGAATTACTGATTGCTGAGATATAAAGTATATTCATCTCCATGAAGTCCTTCATGTCAAAATTATTATCAGAGCTTTTCTAGTTTTCTGTTTTCCCAAAAGGGTTACTCATGTTATGTAATGGTACAAATGCTATTAAAAAAAATACATGGCCATTGGTAATACAGTTTTGGGTCCATAAAATAAGGTATATATTGCACTGATAGCACATCTTGAAATAAGGTCTGTATCAAAATAAGTAAACCAATAATGATGCATTGACAACACGTTACGTGCTGAATAGCGCCGCTTTATACATTCAACACACTGCAGGAGGGTCAAATTTACTTTTTCTAACTCCAGTTCCATATTACACCATAGAAAATGGTATTAGTTTAAGAATCCGATGTGGCACGTACGGTGCAAATCGATTCAAAAATTGTTATTATTGACCACAGCAACTTTTATTCTGCACTATTTTAAGTTTTGAGTCATTTACTTTACTGTTTTCAAGATTTGTTAGCATATGCTATAAATTTAATGTTTTTAGATCATCTCATCGTTACTCTTGAAAAAGCCTCACATATAGAGCAGAAACAAATTGCCTGAAGATTGATACTAATTTCTGTGTGCTATCTATTATTATATGCTATCTATCTATCTTCTAATCTATACATCTATCTACTATCTATTATCATCTATTGTGTTAGTTGTTCCTTTTCATATCTACAACTTGTAGACCACACATAATTTCCAAAGCCATCTACATTCCAGGAGCATAAAACTAATGCTCTGGTTAATTGTAATTTATAAAATAATTATCGATCTTCAAAACTTCTCACAAACTCATCCTTCATATATTCTTACAGTGACGTCTTGGAAATGCAGCAACCACTAGTAACATGTAAAAAATGGGTTCTTCCTCCTCACCACTTTAGATAGGTTCCTAGTTCTACAGAGAAGGAACACATAGTCACAAAACTTATTTCTGGGAACATCCGCAAGATGAGAAAAACACCATTTTTATATTAATCTTTGCGTCATCGTATTTTTAACATAAGCTCCAAAAACATTAAAGGGGTTGTCCACTTTTAATTGATATGGTTGTATAGATTATATAAATTATGAAGGGAAAGTTATACAATTTTCCAATAAACTTTCTGATCAATTCAGGACGTTGTTGGATTTAAAGTCCTGGACCAGGCACCCAATGCATATGTACCAAAATTTTCAATAGTGCACTCATCCCATATATAACCCCACTAGGCCAAAACCCACTAGTCATACTAAATCTCTGCTTGTTGTCCTCTATAGAAAGCTTTTAGTTGGATAGAAAATCGTCCATGTCTTTTGATGGACAACAGAGATAGCACAAATCCGTTAGTATCCACAGAGCGTGGGATATTCAACGAACTGTGGATCTGTGTGTCCATCAAGGCCTCCATGGACAGATTTCATTCCGTTGGAAGTAACATAGAAGCTTTTTATAAAAGGACAAGCAAGCAGAGTATAGAATACTATAGGAACTAGACGAAATATTTTTTTTTTAAGTAAATAATAATACATACAGTAAAGTATATTAGAAAATTGGTATAATAATTTCCTTACAACAACCATATTAAAATATTTGCTGAAAGGGGACCTATTCTTTAAATAGTATTAGCAATAAACTTTTGTTTCTATTTTCGCCCAAATACAAACACTGATACCTTCCACTTGTGCCAGTCTTGGATGTACTGACTGTTCCATCACGAAACAATAAAATGTGTTCATTTCATCCATAATATCTATTTCTTCCTAAATACCTCTTACTTTTTGTTTTAAACCAGTTGTCCTATTGGTTTCAGTTCTAACTGTTTTGCTGTCATACGCCAAACCAACCGATTCTTCATCTACAAGGCTTTTTTTGAGCTGGGACCAGATCATTGAATGTACTCACTCAAACAAACATGTGATATACTACCAATTCATCACGTAGTTTCACACTTGTCCTCAAACAGTATCCTATATGGACAGGCTTATCAAATTTTTAATTTTAAACTTTGCATTTACTCTATTTAAAATTTTTTTGTTTTCTATTTTGCATTACACTATGCACGAATCTGTAACTTGAAGAGCTATCAGAACCGTTTCATACAAGTTGGATACTGGTTTTACTTAGCATAACTTTAACTCATGTGCTACATCCTATTATTCTACCGTGGATTCATACAAACTCAAACAATCACATCCAATTGTTTGAATTTGACTATAATTATTCTTGTTTAAATCCCTATTTGTCTTTCATGACCCTACTGATCGTGCATTTGTGTGGAATATGTTGGCTATTTTTAGGCTAAAGTTGTATTAATGATTAAATTTATTAAAATGTTATCCCTCTACTTTTTAAGCAATAAAAAAATTAAAGATATTAGAATTCTATCTAATTGCAAGAGTAAATATATTCTGCAAATATGACCATTATTTATATTTAGGTTTTGTTTCATTTTTGTGGAGCTTAGTATTTAAAATTTAATAACAGTTTTCACTGAGAGATTGAATACAAAAGCATAGCACCTAGCACTGGTAACCTCAATCTAAAAAAGTTCAAAAACCTTTTTACTATGAGATAAAAGCTTACTTAAGATCTGACACCTATCAATTAAGGTGTTATGCCCTGCTTATGTGTGAAAAGGAAAGTCAGAATAACTATTATAGTAAGAAAAGCTCTATTCGAGCGTAGAATGCAGTATTGTGACCAACGTGCATGGAGTGCAAGCCATCCATTATTTCCCATTGTTATTGTGTCGCCCAGCTGTGGACATTAGAATGGGAGGTTGTATTCACCACACTTGGACTTTAATCCACTATACAAATAGACCTTACTGTCTTGTCAGTTTGTATCCGTTGCCCTTATAGGCAGCTGAAGAAGTCTTTTGTCAGATTTCACTAAGCGGTAATTAATGGATAGAATGCTTTCGACATCTATGTGCTGACCTGACACCATAAACTACCAACCTACAATCTGAAAATGTGTGTGAAGAAACTTGGGATTGGAAATGGCATTTTCCCAGCTTTACCGCAATCGCATTACATACACACAACAACAGCATGGAAAGCAACCCACAGATATTGTAAAACACATTAAACCCTAATTCTCCAGACTTGTTTCCAGCCTCCATATGACCACCGCGGTTACATTGAATCACACCAGTAATTTTCTCTTTCAAGAGACCTGGCATACAGTATCAGTTGTTATCCTTTCTGTTGGAAAAGAAAATCTCACTGACTATATTGGATATCAAAAGGATTATACCTCGATTACATAATTTCTATGTATTGTAAACAACCACATAATCAAATTTTGGAAAATACTACGTTTTACCACTCAACACCTGACAGAATTTATAATCTTACATATAATTTGGTGGACAATGGGTATGCATAAATGTATCGCTTCTATACCGATCATGTTCCATTTGGGCTTGTCATGAAAGATGGTTTATCGGTCGGGATGGGGGAAATTCGTGAAAACAACATCGGATAAGAAAAAACTAAAAAAAATGCTTACTCAAATATTTTTCAAAACTCTTCCAATGATGCCAAAATAATCCTCCATCCCCACCCCTGTTGGTTTGGGCAGACAGGCAGCAGAGGGCAATTGAATTGCAGTTTTTATCCCCAGAAAAAATAACATTGATAATTTCTGTATTTTCTTGACAGATTGCGCAGATTTGCTTTGACCAAATAAAATGGGTATTTAAAAAATGTCAATAAGGGATATCTATAGTGATACATGTTCAGATTGAAAACCAATGTGATATGTGGCATAATTATTTCTTTAAAAAAATTATTCAATCGTACTAAAGGTGAGGTGGGTTGAATCTAATTTTTGTTATGTAGAACTAACATCAGCGAAACCAGAAATAAACAATTGGATGTAGTCGTTTTATGTATTTCGTGGTGCTGGTTTTAATGCAACTCCCCTTGCCTCACACCTTGGAGAGTTGGATAAACTAAAGAGGAACCCGTCAGGCAAAATAAACCCAAACTACATTATATTTAATTTCAACTACCATTACAAAGCATTGCCTCTATCCTGAATGGTCCACTTACATGCCTGAAACCTAAGCATGAGCCATGGGTGGAAGGCACATAGCAACACCCCCCAAGTTTGACTGACAGTTGTATAATGATTGGATATCATGGTTGTCAGGTCTTCTTTCCTTCTGGTTTCTGAAGGCCAGCCCCTTCAGCTGTATCTATGTGTGTAGAGGGAGATACAACAGCTCCAGGCAGGCATGTATTAGCAGAACATGCGGTACTTGTGTAGCTGATGTCTGTGTCTCAGTATAGCAACAGGCACCAGCTATGCTTGATATACATCCACACAGGGACATACAGGGGGAGGAGAGGGGAGGTACCAGAGGGACCTCATTGCCTCTGATTCATGTGATCCGCCTCATTTACATAATAAAGACATATGGATTTACAATGATAATGTCAGACTTGTTGGGAGGTTGGGATGGATCTGTGAGCTCCTCCAACGGTAGTGCGTGACAGGATGATTGACAGGGACTGGATGACAGGTGTCCTTAAGTCTCCTCCTCTCTGAAGAAGAGGATTTTTCTTATTTGCCTACAAAGGTTTTCCAAAATCAAAGGCTCAAAATTTGGGAACATTGATAATGCAACAGCTATTTTCAGATTTAGAGATCTAATGTGTATTTATCAAAAATCCCCTTTCATTGATTGCACACATTAAGATTGGTTGGCAAAATATGTTGACAAAAAATTGAAAAAGATATAGTTTAATTCAATTAAATTTTCTGGAAACTTCGAAGCTGCAAAAAATAAAATGGAGGTTCCTTTAAGGTAGGGATAGGATAGGGACCATAATTATGCAAGTTTGTTTCTAATATCGATATGAAATCAGATAACCAATTCCCGTTAGTTCATTAGAATACTTAAGTTATTTCTATTGCCAAATGAAAGAATAATCGGAGGAGAGGAGAAAAAGAGAGAGATGTTTATGGCATTTTCATTAATTTCTGCAAAGTCAAAGTTACATAACATTTATTAGGATTTGGTACCGTGCCCTCAGCTATATGGTTTGGGTCAAATGTTTGGAATATCCGTCCCACAAGCTTCGCACAATAGTATCTAGTAATTTGGGCCCATTTTCATGCAAAAGGGGTGTACTGCGACGAGCCATGATTTTAGCCTCTTCAGCTTGCCAAAAATCTTCAATAGGAGTGAGATCAGGGCATTGTGATGGCTCTCCGGAACCCCCGAAGGAATTGACTTTGTATTCAGGTCTTGTCCATTTGGACGACACTTCTTAAGATTTAACTCCTGCTGAAATAAAAGTGATTCAGTTTGCCATTCTTTCCTTCATGATACCATCTATTTTGTGTGTCACTCTATAGCAAAACATCCCCACAACATGATGCTGCCAATGGTATTTAACAGATTGTTTTTCTCCATTTTGCCTACACAGTGACGATGGTTCTTTATAGCCAAACAGTTTTAAATTTTCGTTTCGTCAGACCACAGGACATGAGTTCAAAAATTTATGAGTCTTTGTTCCTGAGTGCTTGGACAAACATTAATCGTGGCTTTTTTTGGTTCTTTTGGAAGTAATGGTTCTTCCTCGGCAGAGAAACTTTCGTACAGCTTTAGCCAACATCTTTACAAGTCTTTTTTTTAGTGTTGGGTGATATGCACATTTTGGACCCAAAGAACATTAAATCTCTGGGACACAAAAATCCTATATTTACTGAGATGATATATAGTTGATAGATGGCTGGAGATTTTTCATCTTGTTTATATTTGCATATAAAAGTTTGTACAGATGAACAAGGCACTTTGTGTATATGGGCAATTGCACCAAATGATGAAACAAGGTTTATTCTTTCCTAAAACCTCTTGGTGATATTTTTAGATTTCCCCTTCAATGCTAACAAAAAAAGCAGTTTTCTAGGTGGGCATTAACTTTAGCATTTCGCAGATGACGGTTGACAAAGCTGCTAATACTGTATTGAAGAGGAACAAAGGGGCTCTCATCATATAGAGGTATAGGTTTTTCTGAATATTGTGATATTGTACATTATTGGGGAGAGCGATTTGTTGCCATGACCCGGGCGTAGGGCTTATGCAGAGTCACTATGATGTTGCCAGTGGAACTTTGAATGAATCCTGTGTGAAAACATGCATTCTACTACAAACAGTACTAATGCAATCTTGGCAAGATGATCAGACCATTAGGTTTAATGTACCTTAATGGTCTTAAAACAATAGTATAAAAAAAAGTTACAAAAATGATTTAAAAAAGCCCCAAAAATTTATCAATCCCTTTCACTAGAACTGTTATAAAACTAAAAATCAGAGTAAAATTACAAACATGTTAGGTATCAGGGCGTTCCAAATACCTGATTTATCAAAGTATAAAAATGGTATTCATGGCGGGTAAACCCCATAAAATAGTTGCAAGGAAAAGTCATCGCATCTTGCAAAAAATTATTTTTACACAGCCTCTGTACATGACGTATGAAAAAGTATTAGCTTTAGCACATGGTAAAACATGTGTTCCTACACATTGGGTCCACCAAATGTATCACAGTGGTGTTGCATTAGTTCAGTTTGAAATTACACAAGCGTACACAACCATCGGTGATGAGGTGAGTTCATGCCATCTTATTAACCATTGTGGAGTCTCAGGATGATTGTGGACTGCACTTTACTTTAGCACAGTGATAGGTTGCATATTTTGATTCAGGTATATACATGTCGGCCATATACAAGCTCCTATTGCTTCTCTCCCACAAACAGCATGAAACAAACTCAGAGACTGACCCCAAGTGATCTCCTCATCAGAGGCTGTTCGGGAGGGGATCCTCCAGTGCTTATATTCTGTGCCCCCTTTATTTGGCCAATATTCCTGCTCCTACATCGGCGTGGTCATCCTGCTACACGGGTCACTCTTCTGTACTGCAGGCAAGCTCCCCAAACTTAATTTGTTCTGTTTGAGCTGCTGCATTTGCAGATCATTTGTAAAGAGAAGATCCTAAATAGAGGCTGCAGGTAGGTCTGGCTGAGCTCTGCTGCTTTACTATTTATAGATAATACATGCATGCCAGAAACAGCGCGGCATGATTCTCAGTCTACGGCAACTTCGGGCTGGGGTGTTTTTGAGCCAAATTGCAACCCTAAATGAACAAGTGATTAAAAAATTATTTATTTAAAAAAAGTATTTAAAAAAAGTGATACATCAAGCCATTGGGGGTTTCCCATGTACTAAGGGCCCTATTGCGTTTTTGCAATGGGTTAAACCAAATTTTCCGTTTTGCGCAGATTTCCCGGTATCGCGGGAACGGAGCTAACCTTCACCGGCAATGATATCGTGCACTCTGCAGAGACCTCGGGGATCAGTTGCAAGCAGCGACACCGCGGGGACATCGGAGGAACTGCCTTAGGAATCGCCAGAAGACCCGAATCCACTGAGAGAACACGCCCGTGGATCGCGAATGGACCGGTGGTGGGGTGGTAAGGAAATCTGCCCATTGGTTAATTTTTATAAAATGTATAAAAACACAATTTAAAACTTAAAATTTGGCCATCACCGAGATCATACTGAACCAAAGAATTGTAGAGGTTTATTGGAGTGCACAGTGGAAGATGTAAAAAAATGAGCCCTAAAAGAACGGACCCAAATCCTTTTTGCCAAATGTTTTCGCTGGAAATTTGTTTTGACAAAACGATGTCTTTCATATATCGGTAGATGTATGACATCAAAAATATGGGCTGTCTCAAATTGATTAATGACAGGCCCTTTTTGTTTTTGAAATCTGAAATTTTATTTTTCCCTGTAGAGAGCGGTGTGACTAATTTTAAAATCATAGTGATATATGTTCATATTACTCCAGTGCACTGTGAGTTGGAAAAAAAATCATGAATTCAGTGCAATTGGTGAAAAAATGCATTTGCAAGGATTTTCGCCTCATTGCTGCCAAACTTACCTGTCTATCTTTTTGGGTCGGTGCCATGCACTCAAGAGGATACTTGTTTCTAAGCGTGTTTCAGCCCAAAAATGTGCTGACCACCTCCCTCGGCTTTCCAGAGTCCACTGCCGCGTCACCAAATCCTTTACACACCTAATAAATTCTACTACCCTCGGGGGAGCCGATGTGAGCATGCTCCCGATGTCGCACGGCTCGTCTTCTGGCTTCCGCGCCCCTCTTCTTTCTTCTGCTGGGCGCGCCTGTGTTTCCACCGGGCGGCGCTAAAATCTAGGGAAAGGGGGGTGATTGAATTTTTAGTTTTTTTATTATAATTTTTTATTTGAACTTTTTTTAATTTTTATTTTTACTATTTTTCAGACTCCTAGGGAACTTTAACCCTAGGTTTTCTGATCGATCCTATCATATACTGCCATACTACAGCTACCATGGCGATGGATCGCCGCTCCCCGATGACGTCACGGGGAGCGACGATCCACGGAAAGATGGCACCCTGGCACCGATCGCGGGTGTTACCGGTAAGGGGTTAATGGTTATGACAGACAACCTCTCGCTCTGGTGCAAAATCTTGAAAATGGATAAGCATTGCTGAAGAAGTGGAATGTTCTACTGACTCCATCACCATTGCTCAATACTTCCTCTCTGATACCAGTGGATTCCAATTGGCAATGGCAGAAGAAAAGGGGACGCCATTGAAGTTGTTCATTCCCTGTGTAGTGGACATTCTACCTACATCTAAATACAGTATCTACGGAACTGTTACGGCTATCTAAACATGTGTTATACAACTTAGCCAATATAGGGGACAAATAGGCTTTATGCAGTAGGTGGCAAGCTTGGATGAATCAGTGAAGCAAGGGAAACTCATTGTATACAGGTACTTCAACATGTTCAAAGACCCAGAGGTGGATTGTAAGGAAATTTTTGGAGAACGATCTCAGAGAATTGCTTCAATACAGCCGTGGACTTAGAGGTATTATGGAATGCACACAAAATGTTTACCAGAGGGATAATGATGAAATACATAGACATTCATTTAAAATTAGATTGCCAGAGATTTCCCGCCTGACAGATGAGCTAACTAAACTAGAAAATCCTCCCCCTCCCAGGCTCTGACCGAAGCCTTATTAATTATTAGATATCATTAATGGCATTTAATACTTTATTCTTCTGAACATAAATTGAAAAAAGTGAAAGCACAATATTATTCCCAAAACAAGACTAGAAAACTACTGACATATGGATTAAAGGGTAGAAGCTTAAAAAAAAAGATTGATTTATGTCCACCAGGACCAACACTAAGATGTATAGCCCAAAGAATACTTTAGCACCTTATATAATCTTAGGGAGGACCGCTTCTCTCCAAATCCACAGCAGCCCATTGTAGATATATTTCAGGTGTAATTTACTAAATAACTACTGAAACAACTTGCTACCTCAACGCCCGCGTGACTGTGGACGAGGTCCTGAAAAATGTTAAAGACATTCCCAGCAGGGAAGTCTCCTGGCCCAGATGGGCTACGGAACAAATACCATCATATTATATTAGAGCCATTATATAAAATGATTCAATGCGCCATAACTCAGGGAGTTTTCCTATGGGAAAACAGGAGGCACGCATCTGCATGCTTCCCAAACCAGGCAAATCTGCAAATGTTCTCAGAAATTCAGCCACATTCTCTGCTAAACACAGATTTACAAATTCACACCAAATTTATAGCTTACGTTCAACCAACTGGTCCCTGTCTAATGTGCAAATACCAAGCGAGTTTTGTGAGGGGGCGCCAAGCCAAGACAATACTAGGCAAGTGCTACACTACGTGGGAGAAGCACTCCAGCAGCTGCCACGCTTAACAAAACACATGCCCTATCACAACAATTAGTATAAATTATACCAATATTAGTAGCAACACAATCTGACACACTGGCTACTTGGTATCGAGAAGTGAAATAGATCTACCTTGGATGCAAATAGAAAGATACTGCTTTCACCATTATCAATACCAGTATAGCTGAGAGAAGCGAACTGGGAGAGTTACAAAATACATGTTTTAAGACTGAACATAACCTGTTTCAGGGTCATAGAGATTACATGTGATGTGAGGAAGCTGCCAAGCAGTGTACTATTAACAATGTTATATCTACCTTTAGGGTCTGAAACTGTTTCAGATATTTCAGAAAAGGCTGCTTTTAGAGTGGCAACACCTCCCCTCCTCATCTCGCCTGTTGCCATAAAAGAAGTAGGATAGTAGCCCTTTGCAAAAGTGAAAGTATCCAATGCATCACAGTGGGGCTCTTTTACAGGGCGTGGATGGGGACACTCTAAGCAGACACATTGGGCCACATTTACTTACCTGTCCTGATGCGATCCCCGAAAGTGCATTGTCTGACAGGAATGCACTGTACCGCGATTCACTAAGATCGTGTGCCCGATATATGGCATCTGTCGCTCCCCGCATACGTCCGCCAGAGTTCACCATCTTCTTCCTGGTGTATGTAAGTGCATTGTCTTGCAACACAATTTGAATTGGAAGATGTTACACAGATAAAGATACAATCCCGTTGGCTACCAAAGTTGACATAAATATAATTAAATGGTCAGATCATGCTGCAATCAGTCTTGTACTTGCTGACCAGGACAACCAACCCCACACCTTTATGTGGGGGAGTAATACTTATATTATGACACACTCAAAGTACAGGAAATTTATGGAGAACGATCTCAGAGAATTGCTTCAATACAGCCGTGGACTTAGAGGTATTATGGAATACACACAAAATGTTTGCCAGAGGGATAATGATGAAATACATAGACATTCATTTAAAATTAGATTGACAGAGATTTCCCGCCTGACAGATGAGCTAACTAAACTAGAAAATCCTCCCCCTCCCAGGCTCTGACCGAAGCCTTATTAATTATTAGATATCATTAATGGCATTTAATACTTTATTCTTCTGAACATAAATTGAAAAAAGTGAAAGCACAATATTATTCCCAAAACAAGACTAGAAAACTACTGACATATGGATTAAAGGGTAGAAGCTTAAAAAACAGAGATTGATTTATGTCCCACCAGGACCAACACACTAAGATGTATAGCCCAAAGAATACTATAGCACCTTATGTAATCTTAGGGAGGACCGCTTCTCTCCAAATCCACAGCAGCCCATTGTAGATATATTTCAGGTGTAATTTTACCTAAATTAACTACTGAACAACTTGCTACCCTCAACGCCCCGGTGACTGTGGACGAGGTCCTGAAAATGATTAAAGACTTCCCAGCAGGGAAGTCTCCTGGCCCAGATGGGCTACGGAACAAATACCATCATATTATATTAGAGCCATTATATAAAATGATTCAATGCGCCATAACTTCAGGGAGTTTTCCTATGGAAAATCAGGAGGCACGCATCTGCATGCTTCCCAAACCAGGCAAATCTGCAAATGTTCCTCAGAAATTCAGCCACATTTCTCTGCTAAACACAGATTTAAAAATTCACACCAAATTTATAGCTCTACGTTCAACCAACTGGTCCCCTGTCTAATGTGCAAAGACCAAGCGAGTTTTGTGAGGGGCCGCCAAGCCCAAGACAATACTAGGCAAGTGCTATACTACGTGGAGAAGCACTCCATTGCAGCTGCCACGCTTAACAAAACACATGCCCTATCACAACAAATTAGTATAAATTATACCAATATTATGTAGCAACCAATCTGACACACTTGGCTACTTGGTATCAAAGTGAAATAGATCTACCTTGGATGCAAATAGAAAGATACCTGCTTTCACCATTATCAATACAGTCTCTTTTATCCCTCCCACTGATGATGCAGAGTTGAATGTGTATGTGGATGGATGATGCAGAGTTGAATGTGTATGTGGATGGATGATGCAGAGTTGAGTGTGTAAATGTATGTCTGTGTGTGCTGTGCTTTAGTGCGACCAACAGGGATATTTTAATTAAAAATATATCTTTCCTTTTTTTGGAAGCCTATATCTGGGGTGCGTCCTATAGTAAGAAAAGTCTTATAGTCCGAAAAATACGGTACCTGCTTTCACCATTATCAATACAGTCTCTTTTATCCCTCCCACTACGCGGGTTAGGTATCCCTCAAGGGACATCTCTGATTTCCAAACCGATGGTAGACTTATGGCAAGAATCACATATGTTACTTGGATCCCAACACAACATAGACTTATCAACATTAAGCCTTGACATTGCAGCAGCAGTAATCCCAAACTTCAATATTATAAAATTACAAGACATTGGACAAGCTATTGCATCTTCAGAGATTGACAATTACACTAAGATGAGTTTACAACATCTAGCTAGGCCCTTTGTAAAGAAACAACATTTTCTCTCCCAGAAACTTCATGACCTGCGAAATAAACCATCAAGTGGCTTGAGCCCATTTTATCTAGTAATCACAAAGTTATCCCCATTCCCTAAGTCTTCCCCATTTCGACAATGGGAGATCTCCTCAGAGTGGTATCGTAGCAGAGCGGTTGAAAGCTTAGCCACAAAGCCTTAAAGTGCAGTACACACAAAGAAACACCTACTGACACCTTTTTAAAGGGTGTTGTAGAACACCAGATGCTCCTTCAAAAAATCTTCCTGTAGACATTGAAGGAGTATTGGAGAAGATGTGGCTTTGTAGGCACCATATCCCATATTTTATGGGAATTCCCTCAGTTGAAGAGCTTTTGGATTGCAGTGTTTCAACTGTTGTCTGCACTATTAAAAGGGGAGTCAACTATCACTGCAGCCCTCCAGCACCCAGGGCTTTATGGCAGAGTGTGCCGATTGAAGCCTCTCCTGAGTGCAAGGCACATGAAAGCCTGCTTACAGTTTGCAAAAAAACACATGAAGGACTCCCAGAAGTAAGATTCTCTTTTCAGATAATACAAAGATTGAACTTTTTGGTGTTAAGTCTAAATTGTACACTCTCTGTTTCATTGCAACTAATTGGTAAGATCAAAAAAAGTTCTTTTTTTTCTCATTAATGTACACTCTGCACCCCATTTTGACAAAGAAAAAAACAGAAAGGAAGATATTTTTGCTAATTTATCAAACCTTAAAAAACGATATATTCCATAAGTATTCACACCCGTATTGTTTAAATCTACTTGGGAATTATCAACAAGTTTTTCACCTAGATTCGGGGATCCTCCTTGTTTTTTTTTGTTCACCATCCAGCCTAAGGGATGGTGAACATTGGTGGACAGCAAGTCTCTCCAAAAATGCTCAATTGCGTTCAGGTCAAGGCAATGACTGGGCCAGTCAAGAATGGTCACAGAGTTGTTTTGCAGCCACTGCTCAGAAGAGTCCAGAGCACTCTGGCAGGGTTTTCATGCAGGATATCTCTGTACTTGGCCGCATTCATCCTTCCTTCAATTCCAAGCTGTTGTACTGTTCCTGAGGCTGTACCCCCCGCCCTCCCCAAAGCATGATGCTGCCACCACCACCATATTTCACTGTTGGGATTGTATTTGGCAGGTGATAAGCAGTGCCTGTTTTTCATCACAATGAAAAATCATACAATGGGTACAGAAAGTATTCAGACCCCTTTAAATTTTTCACTCTTTGTCTCATTGCAGCCAATTGGTAAAATCAAAAAACTTATTTTCTTTTGCTCATTAATGTATTCCCTGTCCCCATCATGGCTCCTCTCCAATGGCTGTTCACCAACATTCACCATCCAACCTGAGGGAACTCTAGAGGATATGCAAGGAAGAATGGCAGAGGATCCCCAAACCCAGAGGTGAAAAACTTGTTGCATCTTTCCCAAGAAGACTCATAGCTTTACTTGCTTAACCCCTTAGTGACTGCCCTATTGGGATTCTACGACGATCATTAAGGGTACTTCTTCTCACGCCACGTCTTTCTACAGCGGTGCGTCAGAAGAAGATTTTGGGACATCGGCTCTTGATGGTGCTGGTGTCGGGCTGGGACATCACAGCCCAGACCTGGCACTAACACCTGGGATTGGAAAATCTCTGATCCCCGGTGTTTAATCCCGGGATCCGATCCCTCCTGTCAGCTCCAAGGTCTGGCGAGTGCCCCGAGGCTTCCAGCTACTCTTTGCGCCTGGTCCCGCCTCCTGGCAGGACCCGGCTGTATGTAACTGAGCATTGCAGCATTGTATACTGTAATACAAGTGTATTGCAGTGTAAGGGCTTGAACATGTGATCAGATTAACGCTTGTTCAAGCCCAGGAGTGGAAATTTTATAATAATATTTTATAATAATTAGATAAAATAAAAGTCCCCTAATCAGCCCAATTACTTAGAAAATCCGAATAAAGTATAAAAAAACACAAAAATGTACATATTTGATATCACCGCATCTGTACAATAAATCTAAATCGATATTGAACCCGCTGGGTGAATGACAAAAAAAAATGGAAAAATTCCCATAATATACCATTTTTAATCAAATATCCTCACAAAAAATGTTCTATAAAGTGATCAAAAAAAGTTACGTGCCTTTATATGATACGATTGAAAAGGACAACTCATTTTGCAAAAAATAAGCCCTAAACCAGACCTGTCAACTGAAAAATACATAAGTTATGCCCTTAAAAAGTTGTCGATAGTAAAAACAATGCAATTTTCTCCAATATTGGTTATGCTCAGTAAACTTGAGCAAAGATAAGAAAAACTATATAAATGAGGTATCACCGTAATTGTAGTGAACCAGAGAATACTGATAAAATATATTATTTTTATGTTATGGTGTTATGGGTAAAAAAGAGCTAAAAATCCAAAATAAAAATGGATAATTTTGTTTGTATTCCCCTTGAAATAGTTCATAAAATCTCATGAATAAGCTATAGACCCCCCCAAATGAATTATCTATACATTGTATCTCACCTCACAAATAATAAGCCTTCATATGTTCGTATTACCAAAAAAAAATTATCATTTTATAGCATTGTGACAATACAAATCTGCTCTGAATGGTGCTGCCTTCATCACATGCCCAGCTGTGTACCCATACAGCAGGTTACCACCACAAATGGGGTGTCGATACACTCGGGAGACATTAGGCATCAAACTTTGCATAGTGTTTCATCATTTTATTCATTATGAAACTGTCATTTTTGGCCTAAATGAATTTATTTTCCAAAAAAAGTCAAAAGTTTCTAAATCGCACTTCCATTTTGTTTAAACCCATGTGAAACACATAAAGAGTTAATAGACTTAATAGAAGTTGTTTTACATATGTTGAGGGGTGTAATTTCTATAGTGAGGTAATTTATGGGGTTTTACTATTATTTAGGCCTTTCAAAGTCACTTGGAATCTGAGTTGTCCCTCAAAATGTAAGTTTTGGTGAGTTTCATGAAAATCTGAAATATCGCACCTAAAGTTCTAAGCCTCATAACATCCTAGAAAGGAAAGGATACATAAAATATCATTAAGACATTCTGGAAATGTTAGTTAGCAAGCTTCTAGGGTAGTTTTACCTTTTGTCTGGAATGCAGAACATTTCAAACTTTGAAAATTACAAATTTTTCTGACATTTTGACAAATTTTAAGTTTTTTTCAGATTGAAACGCAAAACTTATCACTTAAATTTTACAACTATCATGAAGTACAATGTGTCTTGAGAAAACAATCTCCAAATCACCTGGATATGTTAAAGCGTTCCAAAGTTAGAACCAATTATCGTGACAAAAATCGGTCTGGTCATTGAGCTGAAAACAAGTGTTGGTGATAAGGGGTTAAAAGGTGCTTTTACTCAATACTGAGCAAAGGGTATGAATACTTATGACCATGTGATATTTTAGTTTTTCTTGTTTAATAAATCGGCAAAAATATCTACATCACTGAGTTGTTTCTGTCAAGATGGGGTGCACATTGTACATTGATGAGCAAAAAACGTTTTTGATCTTACCAGTTGGTTGCAATGAGACAAAAAATGAGAAACTAAATGGAGTCTGAATACACACAAATGGCAGGGTATATAAACATATTTTTGGAGATGAATAAGCAAACAAACCACTCCAATTATAACACTTGAAGTTTACAGCGCTCAAATGAACTAACAGTTTTTCAAAATATTAAAACCATCATTAATGTAATAAAATTAAATTGTTCCTGATATTGAGACCATTATGGGTAACCATATTAACCAGCATTATCCAGAAACTTTCTCTCTTTAGGAAACGGCCACTACCTCTACCGGAATAAAACTTTTCAGTGCTGGAAAATCTGAAATGTGAACTGCCCTAAAAGTATAATTATGTTCTAAACGGTCAATTACTTAGTAAAACTGGAGCTGAAAAGGACTTGGGGGTATTGGTGGATGGGAAACTTAATTTTAGTGACCAGAGCCAGGCGGCTGCTGCTAAAGCAAATAAAATTATGGGATGTATCAAGAGAGGAATAGATTCTCATGATAAAGACATAGTTTTGCCCTTATACAAATCCCTGGTCAGACCACACATGGAATATTGTGTACAGTTTTGGGCACCAGTGTATAAAAAGTATATAGTAGAGCTGGAACAGGAGCAGAGGGGAGCAACCAGGATTATTAGGGGAATGGGGAGATTAGAATACACTGACAGATTAAAAAATTTGGGATTATTCAGTTTAGAAAAGAGACGACTGAGGGGAGACCTCATTACAATGTACAAATACCTAAATGGACAGTACAAGGATCTCTCCAAAGATCTTTTTATACCTAGGCCTGTGACCGGGACAAGGGGGCATCCTCTACGCCTAGAGGAGAGGCGATTTTACCATCAACATAGACAAAGATTCTTTACTGTACAAGCAGTGAGACTATGGAACTCTCTGCCGCAGGAGTTTGTTATGGCGGACTCTATGTACATGTTCAAGAGAGGCCTGGATACCTTTCTGGAGAGAAAAAATATCATGGGTTATGGGGATAAAACATTTATTTAATTCTTAAAGGTTGGACTTGATGGACTTGCGTCTTTTTCCAGCTTTATATACTATATGGTGCAGTCTGCTGTTGCTGGGGTGCGGTGCTGGTGGAGACATGGGGCCCAAAGCCATGGGGGTTTAGCCTGTCATTATGGGTTATGGGGGGCTGCTGGGTCTTGGTCCCTTCTGGTGCTGTTTTGCAGACATGGGCCGGTTTATGGCATAATTACACAGATTAATAGAGAGAAAATAAATCCTGTAAAAAGCAGATAAAGGCTGCGGAAATAGAGACTGAGAGAATATTGCCAGGGAGAGCAAAATAAATCCCAATTATTTTTCAAGTATATAAATGATAAGAAACTAAAACAGAGAGTGTGGGTCCCTGAAATAACATGGGGGTCATGGTGGAAGGAGAGTGAGGAAAGGGCCATCTAACTGAATGTCGCCTTCTCCACTGTCTTTAACCCAGGAAAATCCCCTGGTGGAAGACCAATGAGGAATAATGTAAATATTTTTGGAATGTCACAGTTTAACCCAGAAGAGGTACGGTGCCGCCTCGCAAACCACTAAGATATTAAATCACGGGGCCAAATGGCATACACACCCCGGGTTCTGTATGAACTATGTACGGTGAGCCAGACCGTTATTTTTATATTTGAAGATTCACTGAGGACGGTTATGTTCCACAGGACTGCCCATAGCAATGTGGTACCAATATACAAAAAAAGGATCAATAGCGATCCTGGAAACTACAGCCTGTGAGTCTAACTGCTGTGGTGGGGAAAATATTTGAGGGGTTTGTTACAGATGCTATCCTGGAGTATCTCCCTGTGCACACCTTATAACCCAGCGTCAGCATGGGTTTATGAGATCGGTCCTGTCAACTAATCTGGTTTCTACGAGGAGGTAAGTTCAAGACTGGATCTGGGGGACGCGTGGATGTTGTATATCTGGACTTTTCAAAGGTATTTGACACCGTGCCACATAAAAGGTTGGTATATAAAATGAAACTGCTGGGAATAGAGAAAATCTGTGTATTTGGATAAGTAATTGGCTTAATGATAGAAAACAGAGGGTGGTCATTAATGGCACATTCTCAGATTGGGTTTGACTTTACCAGTCGAGTGCCACAGGGGTCAGTATTGGGCACACTTCTTTTTTATATTTTTATTTAATGACCTTGTAGTGGGTTTACACAGTCAAGTTTCAATATTTTCAGATGATACTAAGCTATGTAAGTAATAAAACTGAGGTCTATAGTTTTAGCATTACAGAGGATTTGTGGAAGCTTGAGGAGTGGGCAGAGAAATGGTTGATGAGGTTTAATGTAGATAAATGTAAAGTTATGCACTGGGTCATGGAAACTAAAAGTATAATTATGTTCTAAACGGTCATTATTAGTTAAAACTGGAGCTGAAAAGGCTTGGGGTAGGTGGATGGGAACTTAATTTTAGTGACCAGAGCCAGGCGGGCTGCTGCTAAAGCAAATAAAATTATGGGATGTATCAAGAGAGGAATAGATTCTCATGATAAAGACATATTTTTGCCCTTATACAAATCCGGTCAGACCACACATGGAATATTGTGTACAGTTTTGGGCACCAGTGTATAAAAAGTATATAGTAAGCTGGAACAGGAGCAGAGGGAGCAACCAGGATTATTAGGGAATGGGAGATTAGAATACACTGACAGATTAAAAATTTGGATTATCAGTTTAGAAAGAGACGACTGAGGGGAGACCTCATTACAATGTACAAATACCTAAATGGACAGTACAAGGATCTCTCCAAAGATCTTTTATACCTAGGCCTGTGAACCGGACAAGGGGGCATCCTCTACGCCTAAGGAGAGGCGATTTTACCATCACCATAACAAAGATTCTTTACTGTACAAGCGTGAACTATGGAACTCTCTCGCGCAGGAGTTTGTTATGGCGGACTCTATGTACATGTTCAAGAGAGGCCTGGATACCTTTCGGAGAGAAAAATATCATGGGTTATGGGATAAAACATTTATTTAATTCTTAAAGGTTGGACTTGATGGACTTGCGTCTTTTTCCAGCTTATATACTATATGGTGCATCTGCTGTTGCTGGGTGCGGTGCTGTGGTGAGACATGGGGCCAAAGCCATGGGGTTTACCTGTCCATTATGGGTTTGAGGGCTTGCTGGGGGCTGCTGGGTCTTGGTCCCTTCTGGTGCTGTTTTGCAGACATGGCGGACGTAATGCAATGCTGCATCCATTAGCATAAAAATCCAATAAAACAAGGTTATTGTGAAGTGGTTACTGGGCTTATGCAAATGGATCAAAATGTAACTAAGAACCTCAAGTTTGTTTTGTTTGGCCTAGTGGCATTAAATCATTGTGTGGATGTGCAGTCCAGATGTTTTTTCTCTCCCATTGTGGATACATTCATTTAGGTGGTCTCTATGCGTTCAACTTAACTTGGACTTTTTTCATTTTACTTTTATAACAGTTATAAAGGAATCATTAGGGCAACCCTTGACAGCTCTTGACAGAACAAACTCCACAGCAGCGCCGGTTTATGGCATAATTACACGATTAATAGAGAGAAAAATAAATCCTGTAAAAAGCAGATAAAGGCTGCGGAAATAGAGACTGAGAGAATATTGCCAGGGAGAGCAAAATAATCCCAATTATTTTTCAAGTATATAAATGAAAGAAACTAAAACAGAGAGTGTGGGTCCCTGAAATAACATGGGGGTCATGGTGGAAGGAGAGGAGGAAAGGGCCCTACTGAATGTCGCCTTCTCACTGTCTTTAACCCAGGAAAATCCCCTGGTGGAAGACCAATGAGGAATAATGTAAATATTTTTGGAATGTCACAGTTTAACCCAGAAGAGGTACGGTGCCGCCTCGCAACCACTAAGATAAAATCACGGGGCCAAATGGCATCACCCCCGGGTTCTGTATGAACTATGTACGGTGAGCCAGACCGTTATTTTATATTTGAAGATTCACTGAGGACGGTTTGTTCCACAGGACTGGCCCATAGCAATGTGGTACCAATATACAAAAAAAGGATCAATAGCGATCCTGGAAACTACAGCCTGTGAGTCTACTGCTGTGGTGGGGAAAATATTTGAGGGGTTTGTTACAGATGCTATCCTGGAGTATCTCCCTGTGCCACACCTTATAACCCAGCGTCAGCATGGGTTTATGAGATCGGTCCTGTCAACTAATCTGGTTTCTACGAGGGAGGTAAGTTCAAGACTGGATCTGGGGGACGCGTGGATGTTGTATATCTGGACTTTTCAAAGGTATTTGACACCGTGCCACATAAAAGGTGGTATATAAAATGAAACTGCTGGGAATAGAGAAAATCTGTGTATTTGGATAAGTAATTGGCTTAATGATAGAAAACAGAGGGTGGTCATTAATGGCACATTCTCAGATTGGGTTTGACTTTACCAGTCGAGTGCCACAGGGGTCAGTATTGGGCCACACTTCTTTTTTATATTTTTATTAATGACCTTGTAGTGGGTTTACACAGTCAAGTTTCAATATTTTCAGATGATACTAAGCTATGTAAGTAATAAAACTGAGGTCTATAGTTTTAGCATTACAGAGGATTTGTGGAAGCTTGAGGAGTGGGCAGAGAAATGGTTGATGAGGTTTAATGTAGATAAATGTAAAGTTATGCACTGGGTCATGGAAACTAAAAGTATAATTATGTTCTAAACGGTCATTATTAGTTAAAACTGGAGCTGAAAAGGCCTTGGGGTAGGTGGATGGGAACTTAATTTTAGTGACCCAGAGCCAGGCGGGCTGCTGCTAAAGCAAATAAAATTATGGGATGTATCAAGAGAGGAATAGATTCTCATGATAAAGACATATTTTTGCCCTTATACAAATCCGGGTCAGACCACACATGGAATATTGTGTACAGTTTTGGGCACCAGTGTATAAAAAGTATATAGTAAGCTGGAACAGGAGCAGAGGGAGCAACCAGGATTATTAGGGAATGGGAGATTAGAATACACTGACAGATTAAAAATTTGGATTATCAGTTTAGAAAGAGACGACTGAGGGGAGACCCATTACAATGTACAAATACCTAAATGGACAGTACAAGGATCTCTCCAAAGATCTTTTATACCTAGGCCTGTGAACCGGACAAGGGGGCACCTCTACGCCTAAGGAGAGGCGATTTTACCATCACCATAACAAAGATTCTTTACTGTACAAGCGTGAACTATGGAACTCTCTGCGCAGGAGTTTGTTATGGCGGACTCTATGTACATGTTCAAGAGAGGCCTGGATACCTTTCGGAAGAAAAATATCATGGTTTATGGGATAAAACATTTATTTAATTCTAAAGGTTGGACTGATGGACTTGCGTCTTTTTCCAGCTTATATACTATATGGTGCATCTGCTGTTGCTGGGGTGCGGTGCTGGTGGAGACATGGGGCCCAAAGCCATGGGGGTTTAGCCTGTCATTATGGGTTATGAGGGGCTGCTGGGTCTTGGTCCCTTCTGGTGCTGTTTTGCAGACATGGCGGACGTAATGCAATGCTGCATCCATTAGCATAAAAATCCAATAAAACAAGGTTATTGGTGAAGGGGTTACTGGCTTATGCAAATGGATCAAAATGTAACTAAGAACCTCAAGTTGTGTTTTGTTGGGCCTATGGCATTAAATCATTGTGTGATGTCAGTCCAATGTTTTTTCTCTCCCATTGTGGATACATTCTTTAGGTGGTCTCTATGCGTTCAACTTAACTTGGACTTTTTTACTTTAACTTTTATAACAGTTATAAAGAATCATTATGGCAACCCTTGACGCTCTTGACAGACAAACCCACAGCACCCAAATAATTACCAAACTTTTGTTTCTCAAACCTTTACTTTTGTATAAGATATGCATGCCGTGAAATTTGAAAATGTAATTTAAAAATGTAACAAATCTTTCTGCTGTGAGTACATACAAAAGAAAACATGGGAAATCTGAGAGCTTTCCTGATCAACTTGAGGCCATAAGGGGTCATGTGAACTGCATTACATCTTCTTTTTCACTATTTGACTTCATGTCTTTTGAAGACTGTTAATTCATGTATCATTTTCTTAGTGGTGTGGAAGTCAGAAATTGGGTCTGTACTATAATTTAACAATTCATTCTTCACTCCGACTTTGTACTGCCACGTACTGATCCATGCTAAAGAACAGTACAGTATAGGTTCATTTTGGAAAGGAGTGGACTGAATATGTTAAATGTTATTTGTGTGATTGAAAATAGATGGATGATAGCAGATACTGTATACAATGAAAATTTTTGAACCTGAACTACTATGACTTGAGTTCAGATCTCATTCGATATTAGCAAGAGGGTAACAACACATATCTTTCGCAGGTAATGACAAGTGTTGTATGGCATTGTGGTCATTTACACAAATGAATGTGTGAAATTGGAATCAAAAGCCCTTCATTATGGAGCTATTTTAAAGGGAACTGGTCATCAGAAGTTGACCTAAAACCCACTACCAGTATGCTGCCAAGCTGATGAACACCTTCCACTTCTTGTTCTCTCATGACCCGTGTGTGGCATCATCCAGAAACTCAACTTTGAAGTGAATGTTAATTTTGTTGTATAAAGTCAAGAGTGGAGATTTTAACCTGAAATCAAGCTCCTCTTCTCAGAACCCTCTTCACAGTAATTGATGCTACTATATCTAGAGACTAACTAACAATTACCAGATCTCCTTAGTCCAGTGCATTATGTCATACAGGGGAGAAGGCATCTCGTGTTCCCCACCTTGACTTCAATGTTAAACTCTCCATCTCCTTGACTTTATACAACAAATTACATCTCACTGCAAATTGATTTTCTGGATCATGCCACTCACTGGGTCATGAAGAAACAAAAACAGAAGATGTTGGCCCCCTGACAAGATACTAGTAGTGGTTTATTAGATCGATTCGGAGATGACAGGTTCCCTTAAACATTTTCATTTGCTTAGAAAAGCTTCTCAATAATGTTCACTTGCTTCTCTTCAGTCTCAGGGATCCATTGTAAAGTCCTTTAATACCTCTGTATAACCTTTTCACAGAATCATTAGGGTTACTTATTCTTATAGCCCACTAGATAAGCAAAGCACAGGTCTCTCATCTGCCTGCTATTCAGTGTTCTACTGAAATATGACAGCCCAGCGCACCTGCACTAAGGATTAAAGGGTATTCCCACCTCACCCCTAACCCCCGAAAAAATATTTCTTGTTTTTAAAAAAAATACCTATATTCCCAAAAATACTGTAAATGGGGCTTACCTGCCCCCTAGGCCTCACTTGTGCTTAGAATGGGGCTTCTCTAAACCTGACAAGAAATATGTGAACGTAACAAGCTAGCGCATCGCAGTTCATTATTTGCTGGCCTTCTCGATCGCTCAGTTCAGGATGGCTGCCGGGCATGCGGAGTAGCTTTACAGCTGTTTACGCAGCAGCCGGCACTATTAAGTTCTCTTTAGTAGTGCTGGATTGCTCAGTACACAGCTGTCCCACAGTATCAAGACACTGTGAAAGAGCTGAAAACTGATGTTTGCAAACACTCTCCATCCAACCTCACTGACCTGAGCTGTTTTCCAGGAAACAATGGCCGAATTTAAGTCTCTCAATTTGCAAAACCAAGAGACCTGATAACCCAACGACTTGCATCTGTAATCTCAGCAAAGTGTCCTACAAAGTATTAACTTTAGGCGGCAAAATAATATTGCATCCCCATTTTTTCTGTTTATTATTTTTTTCAAAAGTTTAAAATATCCAATAAATTTTATGCACTGTACAATTGTGGTCCTACTTGGTGTTGATTATTCCTCAAAAAATACAATTTTATATTATGTTTGAAGCCGGAAATGTGGCAAAAGGTAGAGATTTCAAGGGGCCGAAACTTTCCAAGGCACTGTATATAAGTTTTTAGTGTCTGTACCTATTATATGACCAAACATAAATGGAGGAATGTAACATGTTTTTAGCGACAATAAATGTCAATAATAATTAGTTTGTAGGAGACTATGGAGAATTAATTTGCACATGTTGTGACCGAAAAGAACAAACCAAAAATTTGCACATTTTACAGCTAGATTATTTATAAACATATAAATACTTTCGTGTAACCCCTATTCTTTAGTTGACAAAAAAAAATCGATTTATTTTAATATGCTCTATTTGTTCACGCAGCATGAAGATATTACATTGGTTCCTTAAAAGGATCATGAGTAGAATAGCAAAATATTTTTAACAACGGTGTAAGTTCCAAAATTTCATCAAACACCAAAAACTTAAAAAAAAGACATGTTACTTATACCAACAGAAATTCTGGCTATATCTATAATACTTGGATTTAGACTTTCAGTACCCTATAGTGTTACGTTTTATAGAAAGGGTTCAAATCTAAATTACATAACAGAAAAATACACCCTTTTTTTTTTTCCTATAACTGTTAAACAACAACGTTTCGTCCTGTCTCAGCTGCCATAGCTCCAAAGAAACACCAATGTTCCACGAGGATATGGGAAGTCAACCAAAGTGCAATGAATCTACTCTGATGAATATAAGTTTTCTTCTCCATGAGTCCTCAATGCGTCAAAAATTTATATAAGCTCTTTTCTGTATTTTTTGGTTTTTCCAAGACGGGTTATCTCAGTGTTATGTAAATGACAATGACTATAAAAATACTTGGCTGTGTAAACAGTTGTGGTCCATAAAAAAGGTTATATGCACTGACTAGCACATCTGAATAAGTTCTTTTTAAAAAAAGTACACACTTATAGCTTACATTGACAACTGTAAGCGACTAATAGCAGCTTTAAATTACACCCGCAGGAGGGGTCAATTTTACTTTTCTAACTCCAGTTCCATATTAAATCCATAGAATGGATAGGTTATCTTAATCCGATTGGCACTTAAGTGTGAAATCGATTCAAAAGTTAGTAATTGCAACAGCAACTTTTATTTCTGACTATTTAATTTTGAGTCATTTGTAATTTTTATGTTTTTAAGATTTTTAGCATATGTATAATGTTTTTAAATCCATCTATCTATCTTTTCTTGAAAAAGCCTCATTAGAGCAGAAACATTGCACTGAAGATTGATACTAATTCTTGTGGTGCTATCTACTATCTATCTATCTAGTCTAGCTATCTATCTACTATCATTCTATCTATCTATCATCTTTTTTGTTTAGTGTCCTTTCTATACAACTTGTATGTAGACCCACAAATTTCCAAACCCATCTACTAGCCCCGAGAGCAATAAACTACTGCCTCTGTGTAATTGTACTTGTATAAATATTTATCTATCTTCAACTTTCCGTCCCAACCCTCCTTCTATATTTCTTGTTCCAGTGGTCGTTGGAAATGCAGCAAACCACCTAGTAATGTAAAAAATGGGTTTCCTCCTCCCACTCTTAGGCATAGGGTCTATTCACAGAAGGAACACATATTTACCCCAATTTACCAAACTTTGTTTCTCAAACCTTTACTTTTGTAGAATATGCATGCCGTTGAAATTTGAAAATGTATTAAAAATGTAACATATCTTTCTTCTGCCTGTTACATACAAAAGAAAAACTGGGAAATCTGAGAGCTTACTTGATCAACTATGAGGGCCATAAGGGGTCATGGAACTGCATTACATCTTCTTTTTCACTATTTGACTTCATTGCTTGAAGACTGTTAATTCATGTATTCATTTTTCTTAGTCGTGTGTGGAAGATCAGAATTGGGTCTGTACTATAATTTACAATTTCATTCTTCACTCCTGACTTTGTACTGCCACTGTACTGAACCATGCTAAAGACAAGTACAGTATAGGTTCATTTTGGAAAGGAGTGGACTGAATATGTTAAATGTTATTGTGTGATTGAAATAGATGGATGATAGCAGATACTGTTAAAATGAAAATTTTTGAACCTGACTCACTATGACTGATTTCAGATCATCATTCGATATTAGCAGAGGGTAACAACACATACTTTCGCAGGTACTGAACAAGTGTTGTATGGCATATTGTCATTTACACAATGAATGTGTAAATTTTAGGGCAACCCTTGACAGCTCTTGACAGAACAAACTCCACAGCAGCCCCAATAATTACCAAACTTTGTTTCTCAAACCTTTACTTTTGTAGAATATGCATGCCGTTGAAATTTTGAAAATGTAATTTAAAAATGTAGACTCATGAATGTCTGAAAAAAAAGAAACAATATCTTTCTGCCTGGTAGTACATACAAAAGAAAAACTGGGAAATCTGAGAGCTTACCTTGATCAACTATGAGGGCCATAAGGGGTCATGGAACTGCATTACATCTTCTTTTTCACTATTTGACTTCATTGCTTTGAAGACTGTTAAATTCATGTATTCATTTTTCTTAGTCGTGTGTGGAAGATCAGAATTGGGTCTGTACTATAATTTACAATTTCATTCTTCACTCCTGACTTTGTACTGCCACTGTACTGAATCCATGCTAAAGAACAAGTACAGTATAGGTTCATTTTGGAAAGGAGTGGACTGAATATGTTAAATGTTATTGTGTGATTGAAAATAGATGGATGATAGCAGATACTGTATAAAATTAAAACTTTTGAACCTGAACTACTATGACTTGAGTTTCAGATCATCATTCGATATTAGCAGAGGGTAACAACACATATCTTTCGCAGGTACTGAACAAGTGTTGTATGGCATATTGTCATTTACACAAATGAATGTGTGAAATTGGAATACAAAAGCCCTTCATTTAGGGAGCTATTTTAAAGGGAACTTGTCATCAGAAATTGACCTAATAAACCACTACCAGTATGCTGCCAAGCTGCTGAACACCTTCCACATTCTGTTTCTCTCATGACCCAGTGTGGTGGCAACATCCAGAAAATCAACTTTGAAGTGAGATGTAATTTGGTTGTATAAAGTCAAGGAGGTGGAGATTTTAACACTGAAATCAAGCTCTCTCTTCTTCAGAAAGCCCTCTTCACAGTAATTGATGCTACTATATCTAGAGACTAACTAACATTAACCAGATCTCCTTAAGTCCAGTGCATTATGTCAATAACAGGGGAGAAGGCATTCAGTGTTCCCCACCTTGACTTCAATGTTAAACTCTCCATCTCCTTGACTTTATACAACAAATTTACATCTCACTGCAAAGTTGATTTTCTGGATCATGCCACTACACTGGGTCATGAAAGAAACAAAAACAAGAAGATGTTATGCCCCCTGACAATATACTAGTAGTGGTTTATTAGATCGATTTCGGATGACAGGTTCCCTTTAAACATTTTCATTTGCTTAGAAAAGCTTCTCAATAATGTTCACTTTCTTCTCCTTCAGTCTCAGGGATCTATTGTAAGTCCCTTAACGACCTCTGATATACCTTTTCACAGAATCATTAAGGGTACTTATTCTTATAGCCCACTAGAATAAGCAAAGCACAGGTCTCTCATGCCTGCAGTATTCAGTGTTCTACTGAAATATGACAGCCCAGCACCTGCACTAAGGATTAAAGGGGTATTCCCACCTCACCCCTAACCCCCGAAAAAATATTTCTTCAATTCATTGTTGTTTAAAAAAAATACCTATATTCCCATAAAATACTGTAAATGGGGCTTACCTGCCCCCTAGGCCTCACTGGTGCTTAGAATGGGGCTTCTCTAAACCTGACAAGAATATGTGATCGACAAAGCTAGCGCATGCGCAGTTCATGTATTGCTGGCCTTCTCGATCGCTAGTTCAGGATGGCTGCCGGGCATGCGGAGTAGCTTTACAGCTGTTTACTGCAGCAAGCCGGCACTAGTAAGTTCTCTTTAGTAGTGCTGGATTGCTGCAGTACACAGCTGTATCAAGAATCTGTGGAAAGAGCTGAAAACTGATGTTTGCAAACACTCTCCATCCAACCTCACTGAGCTTGAGCTGTTTTCCAGGAAACAATGAGCCAGAATTTAAGTCTCTCAATTTGCAAAACCAAGAGACCTGATAACCCAAGCAACTTGCATCTGGAATCGCAGCAAAAGGTGGAGCTACAAAGTATTAACTTTAGGCGGCAAAATAATATTGCACGCCCCATTTTTCTGTTTATTATTTTTTTCAAAAGTTTAAAATATCCAATAAATGTTGATGCACTTTACAATTGTGTCCCACTTGGTGTTGATTATTCATCAAAAAATTACAATTTTAAATATTTATGTTTGAAGCCGGAAATGTGGCAAAAGGTAGAGAATTTCAAGGGGGCCGAATACTTTCCAAGGCACTGTATATATAGTTTTTAGTGTCTGTACCTATTATATGACCAAAACATAAATGGAGGAATGTAACAGGTTTTTAGCGACAATACATGCATACAATAAATGCAATAATAAATTTATTTGTAGGAGATTGTGGAGAATTAATTTGCACATGTGTGACCCCAAAAAGAACAAACCAAAAATATTGCACATTTTACAGCTAGATTATTTATAAACAATGTAAATACTTTCGTGTAACCCCTATTCTTTAGTTGACAAAAAAAAAAATCGATTTTATTTTAATATGCTCTATTTTGATTCACGCAGCATAAAGATATTACATTGGTTCCTTAAAAGGATCAGTGAGTAGAAATAGCAAAATATTTTTTAACAAGGTGTAAGTTCTCAACAATTTCATCAACACCATAAAACTTATAAAAAATATACATGTTACTTATACCAACAGAAATTCTGCTATATTCTATAATCTTGGATTTAGACTTTCAGTACCCTATAGTGTGTACATTTTTATAGAAAGGTTTCAAATATAAAATATACATAACAGAAAAATACACCCTTTTTTCCTATAGCTGGTTAAACACACAACTGTTCTCCTGTCTCAGCTGCCATATAATGCCAAAGAAAATACCAATGTTCCACGAGGATATGGGAAGTCAAACAGAAAATGCAATGAATCTACTGCTGATGAATATAAGTTTTTCTCCATGAAGTCCTGCATGTCAAAAATTATTATAGAAGCTTTTCTGTAGTTTTGGTTTTTCCCAAGACGGGTTACTCAGTGTTATGTAAATGACAAATGACTATTAAAAAAATACTTGGCATGTGTAAACAGTTTTTGGTCCATAAAAAAAGGTTAATATTGCACTGACTAGCACATCTGAAATAAGTTCTTGTTTAAAAAAAGTAACACCTTGATAGCTTACATTGACAACTGTAAGGCTGAATAGCAGCTTTAAATTACACCCTGCAGGAGGGTCAAATTTAACTTTTTCTAACTCCAGTTCCATATTAAATCCATAGAAATGGTATTAGTTTATCTAATCCGATGTGGCACGTAAGTGTGAAATCGATTCAAAAATTGTATTATATTGCAACAGCAACTTTTATTCTTGACTATTTTAATTTTGAGTCATTTTAATTTTATGTTTTTAAGATTTTTAGCATATGATATAAATGTTTTAATCCATCTATCTATCTTTCTTTGAAAAAGCCTCAATTAGAGCAGAAACATTGCACTGAAGATTGAATACTAATTTCTTGTGTGCTGTTTATTCCTGATTCTATCTATCTATCTTTCTATCTATCTATCTATCTATCTATCTATCTATCTATCTATCTATCTATCTATCATCTATCTATCATCTTATTTGTGTTTAGTGTTCCTTTTCATATACAACTTGTATGTACCACACAGAATTTCCCAAACCCATCTACATATCCAGAGAGCAATAAAACTAATGCCTCTGTGTAATTGTAATTTATAAAATAATTTATCGATCTTCAAACTTTGCTTTTGAAATTCCTCCAAACTAGCAAGCTTATAAGTCCTTCTATATATTCTTGTTACAGTGGTCTTGGAATGCAGCAACCACTAGTAACTGTAAAAAAATGGGTTTCCTACTCCCACTCTTAGACATAGGTCCTAGTTCTACAGAAGGAACACATATTTACAAAACTTATTTCTGGAACATCCTGCATAGATGAGAAAACACCATTTTTATATTAATTTTGTCATCGTATTTTAACACAAGCTCCAAAACATTAAAGGGGTTGTCCACTTTAATTGATATGGTTTATAGTTATATAAATTATATAGGAAAGTTATACAATTTTCCAATAAACTTTCTGTATCAATTCAGGGACGTTGTTAGGGTTATAAAAGATCCTGGACACAGGCCCCAATGCATATGCACCGAAATTTTCAATAGTGACCATTCCCATATATAACCCCCAATAGGCCAAAAACCCCTGAGTATACTAAATCTCTGCTTGTTGTCCTTCTATAGAAAGCTTTTATGTGGATAGAAATCTGTCCATGGTCTTTTGATGGACACAGAGATGCACAAGCCGTTAGTATCACACAGAGCCGTGGGATACTAACGAACTGTGGATCTGTGTGTCCATCACATGACCATGGACAGATTTCTATCCTTTGGAAGTAAACATAGAAGCTTTCTATAAAAGGACAGCAAGCAGAGATATAGAATACTATAAGGAAATATGAAGAAAATATAAAATATATACAGAAAGTATATTAGAAAATTGTATAACTTTTCCTTACACAAACCATATAAAATATTTGCTGAAAGGGGACTATTCCTTTAAATAGTATTAGCAATAAACTTCTGTTTCTTTTCAGCCCAAATACAACACTGATACTTCCACTCTGTGCCAGTCTTGGAATTACTGGCTTGTCCATCACTGAATACAATGTAAATGTTTCATTTTAATCCATTAATTTCTATTTTCTTCCTACATTAGCCTCTTATTTTTTGTTAAACCATTCTGCCTATTGGTTTCAGTTCTAACTGTTCTGCTGTCATCCGCAAACCAAACCATTCTTCATCTACAAGGCTTTTTTTGAGCTGGACCAGATCAATTGAATGTACTACCTCAAACATGTGATTAATACACAATCATCACGGTTTCACACTTGCCCTCAAAACATATCCTATTAGGCAGGCTTATCAAATTTTCTAATTTAACTCTTTGCCATTTACTCTATTTAAAATGTTTTTTGTTTTCTATTTTACATTACACTATGAAGAATCTGAACTGAAGAGCTTATCAGAACCTGTTCATACAAAGGTGGCTACTGGTTACTTAGCATGAACTTTAACTTCTTGTGTCATCCTATTTTCCGTGGATTCAAAACTCAAACTATCACATCAATTGTTTGAATTGATTATTAATTTATCTTGTTATAATCCCTAATTTTGTCTTTTCATGAACCCTCTGATTCGTGAATTTGCTGTGGAATATGTGGCTATTATTTAGCTAAAGGTTTGTATTATGATTAAATTATTAATAATGGTATGTTTTCCCATCTAATTTCTTTAAGCAATAAAAAATAATATAATATTTAAGAAATTCTATCTAATTTCGCAGAGTAACTATATTCTGCAAATATGACCATTATTTTATTTAGGTTTTGTTTCATTTTTGTGGGCTTTAGTTTATAAATTAAGAATAGTTTTCTTGAGAGATTGAATCAAAAAGCATAGGCAAGAAAGATACTCAATCTAGCACTGCACTGGTAACCCAAATCTAAAAAGTATCCCTTTGTTACTATGAATAAAAGTTCTTAGATCTTGACACCTATCAATTAAGGTGTATTGCTCTGCTTGTGTGAAAAGGAAAAGTTAGAAGAACTATTATAGTAAGAGAGCTCTTTCGAGGTAGAATGCTATTGTGACAAACGTGAATGGAGGCAAGCCATCCATTAATTCCCATTGTTATGTGTCAGCCCAGCTGTGGAATTAGAAATGGGAGGTGTGTTCACCACCTTGGACTTTAATTCCACTATACAAATAGCCTTCCTGCTTGTCAGTTTGTATCCTTGCCCTTATGCTGCTGAATAAGTCTTTTTGTCCAGATTTCACTATAGCGTTAATATGGAATAGAATGCTTTCTGACCTCTATGTGCTGACCATGAAACACATAAACTACAACCTACAATCTGAAAATGGTGAAAGAAACTTGGATTGGAAATAGGTCATTTTCCCACAGGCTTACACGCACTGCAATTATATACCCCACAACACACAGCATGGGAAAGCAACCCACAGATATTAGTAAAACCATTAAACCACTAATTCTCCAGACTTGTTTTCCAGCCTCCATATGACCACCGCGGTTACATTGAATCACACCAGTAATTTTCTCTTTTCAAGAGACCTGTGCATACAGTAATTCAGTTTGTTACCTTTCTGTTGGAAAAGAAAAATCTACTGATATATTGGATACAAAAGGATTATACTCTGATTACATAATTTCTCATTTATTGTAAACCAACATAATTAAATTTTGGTCTTCAGTTTTACCACTCAACACCTGACAGAATTATAATCTTACATATAGATTGGATGACAAATGGGATAATCCTAAATGTATTGCTTCTATCAACTATCCATGTTCAATTTTTGGCTTTCAATGAAAAGATTGGTTTCCTCAGGTCGGGACAGGGGAATATCCTGTGAAACACACATCGGATAGAAAAACTAAAAATATGCTTCTCAAATATTTTTCAAAAATCTTTCCAATGATGCCAAACTCAACCTCCTATCCCCACCCCCTGTGGTTTGGGGCAGCAGGGGGCAATTTTGAATTGCAGTTTTGTATTCCCCAGGAAAAATTACATTGATAATTTATGTCATTTTCTTTGACAGATTGCGCAGATTTGCTTTGACCAAAATTAAAATGGGTAAAAAATTGTTCAATAATGGGTATATCTATAGTGATACATGTCAGATTGAAAACCAATGTGATATGTGGCAAATATTTCTTAAAAAAATTATTCAATAGTACTAAAGGTGAGGTGGGTGGAATCAAATTTTTTTTATGTAGAAACTACATTCAGCGTAAACCAGAAATAACAATGTGGATGTAGTAGTTTTCTGTTATTTTCGTGGTGCTGGTTTAATGCAACTCCCCTTGCCTCTCACACCTTGGAGAGTTTGATTAACTTAAAGAGAACCCGTCAGGCAAAATAACCCCCTAAACTACATATATTTTCATTTCAACTCCCATTACAAAGCATTGCCTCTATCCCTTCATTGTCCCTCTACATGCCTGTAAACCTAAGCAATGAGTCCCTAAAGCTGTATGCAAATGACTTGTGAAATGTCCAATGAGTAATTAGCATATTCAAGCTGTCCAGCTTATTCATGGGTGGAAGGCACAGCCACACCCCCCAAAGCTTGACTGACAGTCTGTATAATGATGTGAGGTATAATGGTGTCATGTCTTCTCCTTCCTGGTTCTGAAGGCCACGCCCCCTGCAGCCTGTATGTGTGTATAGGAGAGATACAACAGCTCCAGGCAGGCATGTATTAGCAGAACATGTCAGGTACTTGTGTAGCTGAAGTCTGTGTCTCAGGTATAGCACAGGCACCAGCTATGCTTTACTATACATTACACACAGACATAAGCAGGGGGAGGAGAGGGGAGGGGTAACAGAGGTGACATCACTGCCTCTTATCATGTGATCAGCCTCATTTACATAATAAAGAAAAGATGATTTTACAATGATTAATGTATGAATTGTTGGGAGGTTGGGATGGATCTTTGTGAGCTCCTCCAACAGGTAGTGGTGACAGGATGATTGACAGGGACCTGATGACAGGTGTCCTTTAAGTCTCCTCCTCTCTGAAGAAGAGGATTTTTCTTATTGCCTACAAAGTTTTCCAAAATCAAATGCTCAAATTTGGGAACATTAGATAATGCATACAGCTATTTTCAGATTTTAGATCTAATGTGTATTTATCAAAATATCCCCTTTTTCATTGATTTTGCACACATTAAGATTGTTGGCAAAATCTGTTGCCAAAATTGAAAAAGGTATAGTTTAATTCAATGAAATTTTTCCTGGAAACTCTGAAGCTGCAAAAATAAAAATGGAGGTTCCCTTTTAAGGTAGGGATAGGATAGGGACACATATGCAAGTTTTTCTAACTATCTGACATGAAATCAGAATAAACCATTCCCGTTTTAGTTCAATTAGAATTACTTAAGTTATTATATTTGCCAAATGACAGAATAATCGGAGAGAGAGAAAAAGAGAGAGAATGTTTATGGCATTTTCATTACTTTCTGCAAAGTCAAAAGTTTACATACATTTCATTAGTATTTGGTACCAGTGCCCTCAGCTATATGGTTTGGGTCAAATGTTTGGAATATCCTTCCACAAGCTTCTCACAATAGTAGATAGTAATTTGGGCCCATTTCTCCTGCAAAATGGGTGTTACTGAGCCATGATTTTAGGCCTCTTTGAATACACCTGACTTTTCAGCTTTGCCAAAAATCTTCCATAGGAGTGAGATCAGGGCATTGTGATGGTCTCTCCAAAGAATTGACTTTGGTATCCGTAAACCACTTTGTTACCAGTTGGGCAGTATGCTTCAGGTCATTGTCCATTTGGAAGACCCATTTGCACCTAAGATTTAACTTCCTGGCTGAAATAAAATGTTGCTTCAGTATTGCCATTTCTTTCCTCATGATGCCATCTATTTTGTGTGTCACTCCTGTAGCAAAACATCCCCACAATATGATGCTGCCAATGCTGTATTTAACAGATTGTGTTCTCAGGCTTGCAAGCTTCTCCCTTTTTCCTCCAAATGTGACAATAGTCATTATAGCCAAACAGTTAAATTTTAGTTTCGTCAGACCACAGGACATGACTTCAAAAATGATAGTCTTTGTTGCATTTGCAAATATTAATCTGGCTTTTTTGTTTCTTTTGGAGTAATGGTTTCTTCCTGGCAGAGTAAACTTTCTTACCAGCTTTAGCCAACATCTTTACAAGGTCTTTTTTTTTATTGTTGGGTTGATATGCACATTTTGGACCAAAGCACATTCATCTCTGGGACACAAAACTCCTCTCTTTACTGAGTGATATGATGGCTGGATATTTCCATCTTGTTTATATTTGCATATAAATGTTTGTACAGATGAACAAGGCACCTTTGTGTATCTGGAAATTGCACCAAAGGATGAACCAGGTTTTTAAAAGTCCACAATTCTTTTCCTGATATCTTGGCTGATATTATTAGATTCTCTTACAATGTTACACAAAAAAGCAGTTTTTTTAAGGTGTGCATTAACCTCTTAGCATTTCACAGATGTACGGTGCAGAGCTGCTAATACTGTATGAAGAGGGATCAAGGGGCTCTCATCATATAGAGGTAGGTTTTTCTGAATATTGTGATATTGTGACATTATTGGGGAGCAGCGATTGGTTGCCATGACCCGAGGCTGTATGGCTTCTGCAGATTCACTATGATGTGCCAGTGGAACTTTGTAATGAATCCTGTGTGAAAACAGCATATACTGCAATACAGTACTAATGCAATCTATGGCAAGAATGATCAGACCATCTAGGTTTAATGTACCTGGCCTAGAGGGTCTAAAAAATAGTATAAAAAAAGTTACAAAAATGATTTAAAAAAGACACAAAATTTAATTCAATCCCCTTTCCCTAGAACTGTTATAAAACTAAAAATCAGAGTAAAAATTACAAACATGTTAGGTATCATGGCGTTCCAAATGCCTGATTTATCAAAATATAAAAATGGGTATTCCTGGCGGTAAACCCCGTAAATAGTGCAAGGAAAAGGTCATCTCATCTTGCAAAAATTTACTTTTTACACAGCTCTGTACACTGACGTATGAAAAAGTTATTAGCTTTAGAACATGGTAAAACATTTTTTTTCCTACACATTGGGCCAAATGTATCACAGTTGTGTGCATTAGTTCAGTTTGAATTATCACAAGCTACAACCATCTGTGATGAGTTGAGTTCATGCATCTTATTAACCATTGTGAGTCTCAGGTGCAATATTTGATTCAGGTATTAACATGTCGGCCTCCTAAAAGCTCCTATCTGCTTCTCTCCCACACACTAGCATGAACACAATACTCAGAGCTGACCCCAGGTGTGTGACAAGCTGCACCCAGTGATCTCCTCATCAGAGGCTGTTCCTGGAGGGGATCCTCCAGTGCTTATCTTCTGTTGCCCCCTTTTATTTTGGCCAATATTCCTGCTCATACATCGGCGTGGTCATCCTGCTACACGGGTCACTCTTCTGTACTGCCTGCAAGCTCCCACAAACTTAATTTCTATCCTGTTCTGAGCTGCTGCATTTGCAGATAATCTGTAAATAGAAGCTCCTAAATAGAGGCTGCAGGTAGTGTCTGGCTGAGCTCTGCTGCTTTACTATATAGATAATACACTGCACTGCAGAACAGCTCAGTGCCTGCTTCTCAGTCTACGGCACCTTCGGGCTGGGGTGTTTTTGAGCCAAAATTGCACCTAAATGAAAAAGTGATTTAAAAAATTATTTAAAAAAAGTGATACATCAAGCCCATTGGGGGTCATTTACTAAGGGCCCGATTCGTGTTTTTGCGACGGGTTAACCGAATTTTTCCATTTTGCGGCGATTTTCCCTGTATCGCGGGACACGCGCTTGCTTACCTTCACCCGGCAATGGATCGTGCACTCCGGCAGACCTCGGCGGACTTCAGTGCAGCAGCGACACCTGCGGGACATCGGAAGAACTGCCTTAGTGAATCGCCAGAAGACCCGAATCCACTGCAGAGAACACGCGCTGGATCGCGAATGGACCGGTTAAGTAAATCTGCCCCATTGTGTTAATTTTTAAAAATGTATTAAAACACAATAAAACCTATATAAATTTGGCATCACCGTGATCATACTGAACCAAAGAATAATGTAGATGTATTATTTGGAGTGCACAGTGGAAGATGTAAAAAATGAGCCTAAAAGAAAGTGACCCAAATCCCTTTTTTTTGCCAAATGTTTTGCTGGAAATTTTTTTGAAAAAACATGTCTCTAATTATATCTGTAGACATCTGTATGACATCAAAATATGGGATGTCTCAAATTGCTTAATGAACAGGCCCTTTTTTGTTTTTGCATTTTGATTTTTCACTCCCCACCTTCAAAAATCTATAACTTTTTAATTTTTCCATGTAGAGAGCTGCTTGACTAATTTAAATCCATAGTGACTATATTTAATATACCATACAGTGCACTGTGAAGTGGGAAAAAAATTCTGAATGCAGCGAAATTGGTGAAAAAATGCATTTGAAATGGATTTTACGGCCTTCACTTTGTGCCCCAAATTACATGTCTACTTTATTCTTTGGGTCGGTGCAATCACGAGGATACTCGTTTATAAGCCGAGTTTTTCAGCACAAAAAATGTGCTGAAAAACATTCCCTCGGCTTATACATGAGTCAATGCACGAGTAAAAAATACTTAAAAAATAATAAACTTATATACTCACCCTCCGGTGGCCCCGATGTGTAGCGCTGCTCCCCGATGTCCGCACGGCTCGTCTTCTGGCTTCCGCGCCCATCTTCTTTCTTCTGCTGGACGCCGCCATGTTTTTACCCCGGGCGGCGCCTAGTATGACGTCAGCAGCAGCGCGTCATACTATGTGCCTGCCAGCCAGGGGAGGAAAGTGGCAGCGCCCAGCAGAAGAAGGAAGACGGGCGCAGAAGCCAGAAGACGAGCCGCGCGGACAACGGGGGAGCAGAGCTGCACATCGGGGCCACCAGAGGGTGAGTATATAAGTTTATTTATTTTTTTAATGCTGGGCAGGCTGTATGCTACTGGGGACTGGCTGTATACTACTGGGGGCAGGCTGAATACTACTGGGGCAAGCTGTATACTACTGGGGTCAGGCTGGGGTGGCTGTATACTACTGGGGGCAAGCTGTACACTACAAGGGCCAAGCTGTATACTACTGGGGGCAAGCTGTATACTACTGGGAAAAGCTCTATTCTACTGGGGGCAAGCTGTATACTACTGGGGGCAGGCTGTATACTACTGGGGGCAGGCTGTATACTACTGGGACAAGCTGTATACTACTGGGGGAAAGCTGTATACTACAGGGGGCTGGCTGGCTATATACTGGGGGGGTCTGTGACCAATGCATTTCCCACCCTCGGCTTATACTCGAGTCAATAGGTTTTTCCAGTTTTTGGTGGTAAAATTATGGGTCTCGGCTTAAACTCGGGTCGGCTTATACTCGAGTATATACAGTAAATTTGCATAGGTTTTATAATGTTTTCATACATTTACAAAAATTAAAACATTCTGTACTAATTTTTTTTTTATTTTGCCGTATTATGGTGCTAATAACTTTTTCATACTTCGGTTTACGGAGCAGTGGGTGGTTTAACTTTTTGTGACTTTTGATGACGTTTTTCAATGCTTCTTTTCTTAGGACTGTATGGCCTTTTGATCACTTTTTATAGAATTTTTTTATATTTTTCAAAATGTCAAAAAAGTGGCATTTTCACCTGTTAATAATTCTGGTGCATCACTTGCAAGGCAGAATTAAAATTTATGGCTTGATTGTCGAAAATGCACGTCAAGGTGTCTATAGATTCATATGCACATTCAGATGCATGTAGACCCTTTAACACCTAATAAAAACAAATGTGCCAAGTTCATACGGCCTACTAGAGGAGTCTGAGGCCCGCAATGAGAAAGGACAGAAAGTGTGTTAGTTGTAATGGTTGCCATCATTTCAGGGTTGGAAGTAACTCTGGGAAGGAGAGATCAGGTACCAGCTGCCTGTAGCCAGGAGACCCTGTTGTGAAGTCAGAGTTACTAAAGATCAGGTAAAGTGGGGAGAGGGCTGGTAGTGGTTGTCTAGGGACATGGGAAGGACCCTTTTTGGCACAATTCTATTGCCTAATAAGACCAACAAAATGCCAACCTTCCATCTTCTAAACTCCTTCATGAATGTGGTTTGACATTTCTGATGCTCATTTCATCCTGCAGTGGTCACAATATAAAATCACAGTGCAAATCACTGCTAAACTTGGGCACTAAGAAACTACTTCTGGCACCAAAAACAATTCTAGTTTATGAAACAACAACTTCTCTTGTACCTTGCCTTCAAAACCCAAACTAATCTATGTCGAATATTATATTGTATTATAGTGGAAAGCATCTTGGCATTGACTTTCCATTGACATGACTTAACGTAGGACCACATTTTATAAAATGAAATCTTGCCCTAGAGGTGAGTTATATCTTTTTTTCTGGCAATCACTGGCACACTTAAATGTCAGTATTCTGTTCAATATGTCCTCTTAGTATTTGTGAGTAAAATCTGGAGTGGAATAGAAACTTCTGTATACAATCCACAAAAGATGAATTATTTCAGGGGTTTCTAGGGGTAGAATTTTAATCTTTGCATTGCAAATTCCATCTCATTGCAGCATTAGAAAGCTGAATTAGAAATCGAACGTTTACTGATTGTTGCTGCTGCAGTCGGAATCACTGCGAAATGTCCACTATAGACATTTCACAGCTAATCCACAACGTGTTTTCTCTGCCTTAAATTGCAGCCAAATTGGTTGTTCACAGCTTTCTAAAAACCAATAAATTGCTGACTGAACATATTCAGGTGATTTTTTTAGACAAAAATCTTGTTAAAACTCATTGCTGAAAAGGTCTTAACACCTTTTATTAAACTTTCCTTAATTATGACGCTTAAATGTTTAAATTCTTTATACATTACTACATTCCAGCAGGTGGTAGGAAATAAATCTAGCATTTGGCAAGTATAACTAAGGCTATGAGATTTTTAACACTGTTCATTTTTAACTGATCTCCACCCCATCTCCAATTACTAAAAAAAAAACTTGTGCAAAGGACTGGTCACCTCCTGATATGTCAGTTTACTAAGTATTGGTTTTCCTTATGAAAAAAACAAATATGAACATCTTTTTTAATTACATCTTTCAGAGTTTTATCTTACAGCTAAGAACAGTAAGAAAAAAGTAGTCTGCAGTATAGTGTATGATTTAGTTTGTTAAGGTTCTGTTTCTGCACACCAAGATTTAACTGTGTGTCGTGGTATCACTGTATGTCTGTGCACCCCTGGGTACAGTCACATTGCGGTATTTGCATGGGCTCAGAATCTAAGGGTGGTTTCACTTTGGCTTGTGTACTCCGCTTCTGTTGCGCATCCACTGCATTTTGCTCCTTTTTGCTTCTATTTTAACTCCACATCCACAAAAACTGAAGGTTTAACACTGCTTTGAGATGGTAATACAGGCAGTCCCGGGCTATGTACAGATATGTTCTGTAGGTTGGTTCTTAAGTTGAATTTGTATGTAAGTTAGAACTTTATATTTTATAATTGTAACCCCAGCTAGTATCTTATTTGTCTCCAACAATTGGATTTTAAAAATGTTGGGTTTGCATAAGAACCAGGGTTAACAATAAAGCTTCATTCAGACACTGTTAGATAACAGTTACAGCTGATTATTAGGGCTGAAGTACAGTAAATTACCAATATCCAGAGGTCTGTTTGTAACTAGTGGTTGTTTGTAAGTCGGGTGTTCTTAAGTAGGGGACCGCCTGTACCTGGTTTCTCAGCCTCATGAGTGAAAAATACCAGCCCTTTTATCAGTTTTGTTTGCGCAGTCATAGACTTCTATAGGATTCTGTGATCCACATCCATGAAAAAAATAGGTCAGGTTTCATAATTTTTTCCACGGACAATGGATGAGTGGAAAAACAAGCCATTGTGAAAACATGCATTGAAAACAATGGTTTATGAGACATCAGGGGAAATCACTGAAAATCATTTCAGGGATTTCCCTTGGAAAATCATTTGAGAAAGTAGGGGTCACCAATTTGTTTTTATTGTAGCCCAATGACCCCAGGCTTGCTAGATTTAACATTGCAGGACTGAATACTGTTCAATCTTGGAATAAAGAAATGAAACATGTTAATAAAACAAATTTAAAAAATAATGAAATCAAATAAAAGTTTTGAAATCCCGGATGTTCAATAACACAAATGATATTTTCAAATAACACACAAAACAAATACCTCAAGCTGGTGAGAAAATACTTCAAGAAAAGCATGCTCGATATGTCACATTAGCAAGATATTCTAATCATACTGTACCACAGAATAAAGGTAATATGCCAATTCTGCAACAAGGTTTTATTTTAGACAATAAATAAAAAGCCAAGGGGACAGTAGTTTACATTATTAAATACAGAATGTGGTCATCTACAGTACAGACCAAGAGTTTAGACACACCTTCTCATTCAATGAGTTTTCTGCTTTTTCATGACTGAAAAAATTCACACTAAATGCATCAAAACTATGAATTAACACATGTATACTTAGCAAAAAAGTGTGAAACAACTGAAAATATGTCTTACTTTCCAGATTCTTCAAAGTAGCCACCTTTTGCTTTCATTACTGCTTTGCACACTTTTGGTATTCCCTTATGAGGGATTCAAGAGGTAGTCACCAGAAAAGGTTTTCACACCACAGGTGCCTTTCAGGTTTAATAAGTGGGATTTCTTGCCTTATAAATGGGGTTGGGATCATCAGTTGTGTTGTGCAGATAGTCCTACTGAATAGTCTGTTAGAATTTGTATTATGGCTAGAAAAAAGCAGCTAAGTAAAGAAAAACGAGTGGCCATCATTACTCCATGTAAAGCAGGTCAGTCAGTTTGAAAAATTGGGAAAACTTTGAAAAAGCGGTTGCAAAATCCATCAAGCGCTACAAAGAAAGTGGTTCACATGAGGACCGTCCCAGGAAAGGAAGACCAAGAGTCCCCTCTGCTGCAGAGGATAAGTTTATCAGAAATTGCAGGTTAAGAGCAGCTCAGATTAGAGAGGATGTCAATGCCACAAAGAGTTCTAGCAGCAGATACATCTCTACAACAACTGTTAAGAGGAGACTGTGTGCAGCAGCCTTCATGGTAAAATAGCTGCTAGGAAACCACTGCCAAGGACAGGCAACAAACAGAAGAGACTTGTTTGGGCTAAAGAAATGGACATTAGACCAGTGGAAATCTGTGCTTTGGTCTCATGCGTCCAAATTTGAGATCTTTGGTTCCACCCACCATGTTTTTGTGTGAAACGCAGAAAAGGTGAAGGAATGGACTCTACATGCCCGGTTCACTGTGAAGCATAGGAGAGTAGGAGTGATGGTGTGGGGATGCTTTGTTGGTGACACTGTTGGGAAATTATAAAAAATTGAAAGTATAGTGAACCAGCATGGTTAACACAGCATCTTGCAGTGACATGCTATTCCAACCAGTTTGCATTTAGTTGGATCATCATTTATTTTTCAATAGGACAATGACCCCAAACACACCTCCAAACTGTGTAAGGGCTATTTGACCAAGAAGGAGAGTGATGGGGTGCTACACCAGATGACCTGGCCTCCACAGTCACCAGACCTGAACCCAATGGAGATGGTTTAGGGTCAGGTGGACTGCAGAGTGAAGGCAAAAGGACCAACAAGTGCTAATCATCTCTGGAAACTTCTTGAAGACTGTTTGAAGACCATTTCTGGTGCCTACCTGAAGCTCATCAAGAGAATGTCCAACGTGTGCAAAGCAGTAATCAAAGCACAAGGTTGCTACTTTGAAGAACCTTAAATACAAGACATAGTTTCAGTTGTTTCACACTTTTTTGTTAAGTATATAATTCCACATGTGTTAATTCATAGTTTTAATGCCTTCAGTGTGAATCTACAATTTTTTTTCATGAAAATACAGAATACTCTTTGGATGAGAAAGTGTGTCCAAACTTTTTGTCTGTACTGTACATGAATAATTACTTTATTAAGAATTGCATGTTCAGTATATCACATTCACAAGGCATAAAAACTATCCAAATTAGGTGTTGTCAAAATCATACTGTACCACAGAATAAAGGTAACTTGTCAATAATGTGATAAGGTAAAAATTTATACACACTACAAGAAAGACACATAAGAAACATCTAACGTAAGGCACTGGTGAAGAGCATACAAAGTCATATAACAAATATTCTGTGAAGCCAGAATCATAGACATATTATTGATGCAAGCTGTTGCTTGGAAGTGCTATTGTGGCTATGAATATGATTCAATGTGAACATGGTAAAACTGCCACTTCATCAAAATAGGTGTACAAGGGATCACAGTTCTTGTGATCAGTAGGGATCCCAGTGATGGGACACAAACCAAATCAGCTATCCAACATATGAGAGATTACTTCCTTTCACATCACAATAAGAAAGTATTTTGTTTTTACATCACAATAAGAAAGTATTTTGTTTTCAAGTATTAAAAAAATAGAGTCAACTGTAATTTTTCCACTTTTTTTAGTAAAGAGAATTCACTTTTTTTGGTTTGCCCTCAAATCTGTACAACATATTGCACAGCCCAAAGCATCCATACAATATATAGTTATTCTATTGGGAAGCGATAGAGTTACATTTGAGTATTAGGTTTCCTAATGTTATGGCTCAGCCGCCTCTTCAGTATTTATTTAAACACACTCCATACCACACACACTTGTAATATCAATATCACTCCACATCATAAATTGTACTCATAGCACTTCACAGAAATAGTATCTCCTTCACTGTAATAAGAGCTTCTGCCTAGTACAAATAGTAGTCTCTTCATTGTATATTATCCAACAAATAATTACAGCCAATTTTGCACACAATCCCCTTAAAAGTTTGAGCTAATTACCTATAGTTTTGATAATGTTATAATATGCCCCACATCCATTTAATGCAGACACAATATTCAGTTTCTTCAGAGCATAATGTATTCAACAGCTTCCATTCACACCTGACACCAATTTCCTTTGATGTTCACAGTCTAAATGAGAATGCAGCAGCAAGCTGTATTTGTGAAATATACAAGATGCCTTTAAAATGATGGCAGGTATTTTCCTCATTAAAGCAGCCATAACAGATAGTTAGATATGATGCTGTCCCTCACCTTCTCGCTAATTAATGACTATGATTGCAACCCAAATAAGATCAGGCAATTAAACGTGATAACATTTCCGAAGAGGGGGATATACATTCCTAGAAAAGCTGCAGGTAAAGTGGTACAATGGTGGAATTAACATATAAATGCACAATTCTATTGAAAGGCAAATCTTATAAACTGATTAATATAGTAGTATGGCTATCAATTGAAACCTAATGTATTCAAGTCATTAAATAAGCACAGCAAGTTTAGGGTGCAGATGCTGCTTATTTATTACTATATTTTACCTTCACTATAAACCAGCGAGTCATAAAGAAGAACAATGTTACTGAAGGGAAAACACAAAAATATACATATGTGAAATATCTCCGGTATTGTTTAAAAACATACTGCTAGACTAAATAAAGAGGCTACTCATGAAAATTTTAATCAAAGTAAAATGTACAATTAACTCATAAAATAATCTATGACACTTAGGCTATCAACAGATACGATAAAGTGTTACTGCCAAGATATAATAATGCTACAGGGAGCCACGGGAATCTTACATTCTTATATAATTAATGCAGCTGAAGAACACCAAAAGAGACTATTGTTCTCTATACATTTTTTATGAAGTATGTAAATAATGGTTTGTCCTATTTTGAATTTCATCTTTTTTGATAGCTGCTTTGTCTGGTTTATTAAAAAGGTCCACACGACCAAAGTGACGTATAGTAAATTGCCCTTTTTGCTCTTTAATGCTGTAATTTAATTTTTTTTTTCCACCTATCTTTTCCAAACAGTGATAGCCATTGATTCAGTATTCAGGTGGTAACCCACAATTCCTGTTTTACCTCATCTGCAGGAGAGCCTGGCAAACTATGTTTTTTTTATAATAATATCCTGGGATTATCACTTCAAATACTACTCTGATTTAATAAAATGTAATGCTGTATTAGGGGAATAGTCTGGATGGACTGGAGGAATAGACAAAGACAGTGGTCGCTGAGACTAAAACCACTGCCCAACTTTCCCTGCCTAATTTCCCTATCTACTCTACAAGATAATAGACATCTGTTCAACTTCCACCTGGAGCCAAAGTGCAACAACGGTGAAAAGAACAAAACAATACAAACAGAAAAGCATAGTCACCAAATACAGGTCAGAAGCAAGAGGACAATGCAGTAGAAAATCACTAGAGAAATGAATAGTCAGGCATAGGCAAAACACAGAACTTTAGTCCTCATAACATTATTGGAGATGCCAGAGTTCTCTTACATCTGACAGGGCAGCAGTGAAAGTTGGAATGGACTCTGTCCATCTCAGCAGAATAGCTGATGGTGAACCAGAACACAGTTTACCCAAGACAAATGGATGTTGTGTAATTCAATCAAGATTGCTAGGTAAGGAATACACCATTGTTCAAACTGGTAAAGACAGCATGGCATAATATGGATCGAGGATGACACAGAAGCTTATATTCTCCATAATATAACAATTACAGGACACCACTCCAAAATTCTTAGTTTACCCTTTACTTTTTTTTCCACAAAAATGTTAGACAACTAGAAAGATAAAAATTGACAACTAGGTGTTTTCATTATAGGATGTATCACTGTATTATTTGGTACATTTCTACATTCCTACCAGTGATGACAGTACCAGACTGTAGTGACACAGCCATGTAATCAGGGGAAGGTGAGAGTAACATTTCATTACCATGTCAAGAATGGTAACTGGTCATCTTTAGTGATAGCAGACCCATCATTTGTGTTAACTCTTTAAATTCTACCGATTTTAATTACTAATTGTCTAAATTTACTTTAAAGGGGTTGGTCACTATCAAAAAACCATATTGTACATACCGTATTAAAGTTTCTTTAAAGCCGCCATTATTGACTGTCATTACCTTCTGCACATCCAATCCATCATAACCAGTTCCATATAGTGTTTGTACTGGTGTGATGATGTCCTTGGAAAACCACTGCCATGGTAATGGTTATTATAGAGGGGACATGCAGACAGTAATGCAGCAGTAAATGGGATGTCATAGGAAGTCCTGAGTCTTTCTGCTGATGAGTTATGTAACTCACCAGTACTGGCTACTTTACAGAAGCTTTACTAGGATACAGCAATTACTATACGAGTAACCCTAAGATTTGTATTCACACTGCTGAAGTTTTACAATAGTGGCATACCCCTGTTGCACCAGCCACCTCAAGTAGGGCATAAAATTTTGCTTTTGTCTTTCCCTATTTTATTTTAAAACTCACCCTCCCTAATATTTTAAATATTGAGTCTAGGGCTTTATAGTCCCCATATCCACGAATGAAGAACCTCATGTTTCAAATCACATTCAGATAGTGGTTCTGTGTAATATAAAACCAGAAATTCAGGCAGTTGAACAAATAGACTGGAATCATATATTTATCTGCAGCTTGCAGCTCCTTGTCACTGTTCTGTTTCTGCTTTTTGAAACTCCGCTGCCCATCAGATTAATTAAAGCGGCTTGGCCCTTTAACCCCTTACTTCCGAAGCCACTTTTCACCTTCCTGACCTTTCACCTTTAAATCTAAAATGTGTGACTATAAGTGGTTATAACTTTGGTACGCTTCAAAATAAGTGATTTTGAAATAATTTTTTCGTGATACATTGTACTTCCTGTTAGTTGAAAAATTTTGCTGGTATGTTTTGCGTTTATTTATGAAAGAACAGATTTTTGGTGTAAATTTGGAAAAATTCTCGATCTTTCAAAACTCAAAATGTTCTACTTTTTCAACACTGAGTCATAACAGCAAAAATACTTGATAGCTAATATTAATCGAATGTCTACTTTATGTTGACATGGTTTTTTATGCATCCTCTAATTTTTGTAGGCTGTTATGGGGCTTTAAACTTTAGGTCTGATTTTTCACATTTCCATAAAAACACAAAATCCTGCTATTCAGGGACCTGCTCAGATTTCAAGTCACTTTGAGAGGCATAAATAATATTTAAACCCCATAAACCCCAATTATAGAAACTACACCCCTAAATGTATGTAAAAAAAACTTTTATGAAGTCTGTTAAGCCTTTAATTGTTTTACAGGGCTTAAAACAAAATCGCGTGCAATTGTGAAATTAACATTTTTTTGGCCAAATGAATGTATTTTTCAAATTTACACATTTGCAGTGCATAAAATACCAAAACGCTCCACAAAGTTTGATACCCAATCTCTCCCGGGTATAAAAATACCCTATATGTGGTAGTAAACTGCTGTATGGGGAAACGCCAGGGCATTGTAGGGAAGCTGGGCCATTCAGAGCAGATTATGCATTTGCACTTTTAATTGACTATACAATGTTTATTTTTTAGCAATTTGGACAAATAAGGGCTTATTTTCTGCAACATGAGATGCACTTTACAAATAAAATGTAGTGTACAAATTTTAGAAGGTCATTAGCTTATTGATTTTATTAACTCTTGAATGTATGGAGGAAAAGAAAATCTGCAATTTTGATCTCCTTTCTTTTTGTATTTTTCGGGGGATGTACACCGTACATCAAAAGTACTATGTTAACTTTATTCTATAGATCACTACGTTTATGGTGATACCTCAAATTTATATAGTTTTTTAAAAAAAATTTGAAAATTTTACTGAAGAAAAACTAATATAGGGAAAATCATTTTTTGGTTGACAGGCTTATTTAGGGCTGATTTTTTTATGTGTTCAGTTGTCCTTTTCAGTAGTACCATTTTGGCGCACATAACTTTGTTTGATCACTTATTGGAGCATTTTTGTGAAGGGATTTTATAAAAAATGTACATTTTTGGAAAGTTTTTTGGACTTTGTTTTTACAGCTTTCACCAAGTGGGTCCAATAATGTTACTGGTTTAATGTACAGATTGTTACAGACCTGGCAATATCAAATATTAGGGCTTTTTCATAATTTTGTGGTTTTTGGACTTTATTAGATATATATAGGAAATGTTGGTGTTTAGGGGACTTTCACTTTATTTTCTTTTTATGAAAAAATGTTTTACAAAGTGTTTTAAACTTTCTTTTTTACTTACAGGTTGGCTTGAACAAGCGATGCTCTGATGCTCTTATTCTTATAAAACAGTGTAATCCAGATGTATTACGCTGTGTTATGTAACATATTGGGGCACATTTACTTACCCGATCCCTGCGCGATCCCTGATCCGGACTGTCTGACAAGGATGAAGTCTGCCGCGATTCGCTACGGACGTGCGCCCGATTTTCTTCTTGTGTTGCTTCCCCGTTCAGGTCCACCGGATTCCGACGATCGTCTGATAGCCTGCCCCCCGATTTGTGTTGCATGAAAGCCGGTGCGATTGCGACACAATCCGATCACATGCGACGCAATCCCCTGCGCAATCACCCAAAAACATTGGAAAACCAGACGGAAATGCGGCCATGGGACCTTAGTAAATAAGCCCCACTGAGTGTGCTGTGCATGTTCAGTGTGCTACAGCCAGGTCCTCCTAGGAGACAGCACCCAACTCCTGGAGAAGATTGCGCAATCCCGGGGGGTTGCCATCCGAGCATCGGACCCCCTGTAGTGTATACTGGGTGGATGGTCCAATGCTCGGTAAACGTCGTGGTCGGTAAGGGGTTAGCAACCACATTAGGAGGAATCTCTGATCGCGGGTGTTGGCTGTGAAATACAGCTGGAGCCTGCAGCTTCTGGCACTGTCGCTGTTCAGCAGCCACTGCCAGGAGTGGGACTTAGTACTATGTCCAATGTCCTGAAGGGGTTAATAAATGTTCGAATGTTCTACTTTCTGTCTGGGGTTTTTTTTCAACAATTTGTAAAATGCATCACATGCAAGTAAAGGACTGGAGCGACTATGCAAGTTGCAAGTCATGATTCTGACTTTGCATGGCATTGCACTAGCAGTAGTTGTATGGTTAAGCTAGATTAATGAATTGGTGTGCCTTTTTAGCAGTGACATTTTCCAAAAAACTCAATGTAACTTTTTTGAGACTTTTAATGCCAAAAATCTTAACAAAACGAATGATAAATAACCCTCTATATCTGTAACTGCTTGCATCTTTTGTTCTGTACCACATAGAACCACAAGTCTGATGTGATTTGTAAGATTAGATTATTATAATTAATATTATACCAAAAGCATGTTAAAGGGACCACAAAAACTTAAGGGTTTATGTAGAGCACCCAAACCATGTGAAGAATGGGGCTGGGAAGCTCCATCGCATGAATATCCAGCGAGAGAGGCATGCAACTGTCTCTGGTGGCACAATTTTGCATTGTTTCCCTGTTTACCAAAAGGAGATATTCAGACAAAACTGGTGTTTCTGATTCCACACCATAATGGACAGTACTGGTTTTAAATATGTAATAAATAGTTTTTTAAAGACATCTGCTTATTAATGTTCAAATGTAAAATAATTGTTGCAGAACAGATGTTTCATTTGGTAATTGCATATTGTCCATTTTCCATGTAAACTACTAAGGGATTTATCAGACAAAAGCAAGCACATTCTACATAGCCAATATAATGCAGGTTTCTGACAGAACAACTGAAAGTGGTTTTACATGAGAGATACTATGGAGACAATTGCTTTGCGGAAAAAAAATCTTGCTTAATATTGTAACATTGGTATAAAAAGTACTATAATAATTAAAATAACTGAAGTGGAAATTATGAGGACAAATAACACACAAAAGTATAATAATTTGAGGAATATAATTTGTTCAAGCACAGATCATCTTATTTACATCAATAAAACCAAGGTTTATTTCTCTATTACATTCGCTTCATGTTTCGTACTGAAGCCCAATTATCAATGAAAACCATCTTGTTGAAAGTGAAATATAATCACTCTGAATTCTGTAGCTATAAATGTATAGAACTGTACAGTTCAAGTAAAGAAGGAAATGGGATCAATTTTATACCTGATCCATGGCTAGAAATGTCACATTATTTCCAATTAGAATTTTTAAAACTATCTAAAGAGGACAGATTCAGTTTTAGTAAATACCTAAATTGTGTTCTCCATACAATAACTATGGTGGACTAACTGTTCTTAGATTCATATTTTAGATTCATATTTTTATACGTGAAAAATTGACTATTTGACTACAATTCATCTTGACAATAGAACAAGTCCTAAGAAAGTCTTTTGGTCTGCACTGATTGTACAGTATTAGAGTATGCAGACATAAATCCTCTTCACAGTGTAAGGCCTCATTTAGACGAACATAATGGGACTATTTAAATGTGGACATTGGTCCCCGTATGATGCCTATGTCTGACTGCCCTATGAGCATGCACAGAGAAATACAGGACATGTCTTTAGAGAGGGGAGAGCAGCGTTCTCTCCTCTCTCCTGCGTGCGAACCCAAGGAGAGAGGAGCCAGCCATCCCCCCCTGTAGTATAGAGCCAGCCTGTCCCCCTGTAGTATATATAGGTAGTCTGCCCCCTGTAGTGTATAGCCAGCACCCCTGTAGTATATAGCCAGCCTTATCCTCCTGTAGTATGTAGCCAGCCTGTCCGCCCTGTAGTATACAGCCAGCCATCCCTCTGTAGTACATAGCCAGCCTGGCCCTCCTGTAGTATATAGCCAGCCAGCCCCCCCTCCCTGTAGTTTGCTATTCCGTACAGCAACCAGCAATGTATGCATCTTAAAGACGCACATATTTCTGATTGCTACTGAGGGCTGGACCGGCGCCTAAGGATGGGAGGCAGGGGCAGCGTCCTAGGCGTGTGCCTACTCTCACCTACCCATTGTTCCTGTCCTGTTCTAGTCCCCCTCATTCCCCTAATAATCCTGGGTGCTCTCCTCTGCACCAGTTCCAGTTCTACTACTACTACTACTACTACTCTCTTTTTATACACTGTTATTTATACACTGGTGTTCAATTAATACTGATAATCTGCTTAGTATTCCTTTAGTATGCTTTAGTATGCTACTAGTGTTATTTCCCCAGATCTTTGTCAACTTCAACCATATTATTTGTGGAATCTCCGCAATGCTGGAAAGTTATTGGTGGAGATTTATCTCTGCTTCTACGTCAGTTTTCTGTCATAGAAGCAGTGAAATAATCACTAATTCCTCTACAGTGCAAGAATTTGCGATTAAAATTGTGAATACACCACCTCTATCAGTGGAAGGAGGGTAGAGCGATGCAGTGACCATAGAGGGGGCTCTGGGTCTGCGTTCTTTTAAAACCTGCAAACTTTCATTCACTGTCTTTCACACAAAACTACACCTGGTCCGACTTGGTATAGTTTTGCCCGGCAGCCACATCACCCTTCGGACATCTGGACAGATCTGGGGGATGTGGCCTCAGGAGCACCTGCATATGATAAATCTCCCTCATTGATCATATGTCAGTGTATTTGGAGAGCTGTTGCCAATGTTGTCAATGATACACAGAGTTATTAATTGTTTGTTTACAAATAACTACATTGTTATTACATTACATTACTACATTGTTCAGCATCCATCTCACTATTTTGCATTAGTTTATTAGAGCATTATTGTACATTCTTATCAGTTTCATTGATCTATTTTCATAGATCAATCAAAGACTATTGTCTATGAGGATCAGTTAAAAACAGATGCAACATGGATGCAAATTTGACAACTGGAGCTGAACTATAATAGAACTTATCTGATCAATAATGTACTACAGATACAGGACTGGCTGACCCTACTCCTCTGATGGTTCCAGTACTTCTTTTAGACTGCTCCAGTGTTTAATAGGTAAGTTTTTTTTAATACAGAACTATACAGTACAGGGAGTTAATAATCCCAGTAATCCCCCGGGGTAACCGGATTGAATCAGTGGAAATAAAAACGCAGTAATACTAATCTCAAGTGGAAGGGGAGGGGAGAAAAAGGGGGAGGAGGGGGATAGAAAGGGTAGGAGAAGAGTGTACATATCAGCGTAGGGGGTAACAGTAGCAATAACCACAATATTAACAGTTAATAATAACAGTAACATGTTTCCTGTATGCTTCCACCCATTCGCTATATACCGTTGTTGTTCTCGTTGATGAGGTTGTCCTGGGGTATGATTCAATAAATAACATGCATAGTACCAAAGTATGTAAGAGATTGAGTTAAGTGAGGTTTGTGAAATTTAAGGTTTGATCTACCTGGGAGGATTGGATGTGTAGCATGCATGTCATTTAGTTGGAACAATCTTAAACAGTGACATTTAGTACATATAAACACAAACTGGGTTAGTCTGAACACTGTCTTGTCCACCTAACCACCACTAAATTTCTGCCAAGTAAACAAATCAGATAATGGGGCAGATTTATCAAGCTGTCTGAAAGTCAGAATATTCTTGATTGCCCATGGCAACCAATTACAGGTCAGCTTTATTTTTACCAGTGCTCATGAATATTTTAAAGGGGAGCTGTAACTGGTTGCCATGGGCAACTAGGAATATTCTGACTTTCAGACAGCTTGATAAATTTGTCCCAATATGCCTAGTGATCTGGTGTTGTGGTTGGACTAATGAGTCGCATTTCAACTCCAATATTGGATAAAAGCAGTGCATGCAGTAGAGCAGTGGTGGCAAATCTGTGGCACGGGTGCCAGAGGTGGCACTCAGGGCCATTTCTGTGGGCACTCAGGTTATCACCCCAGGACAGAGTTCACCAGACAGGAACAAATCCACCAAATCTTTCTGCAGTCCCAGGCAACTTAAGTGTTGCTGCTCTCAGCGCTATTTTTAAGCTATACTTCATTGGCTGTTTGAAACTGCTTGAAAAGTGACAGGGCTGCATTATCTTTTTGAGGTCCCCCTGCTGGACCCTTCATTCTTCCTCTACAGTGAGACCCTGGAGAGAAGCTACAACAAGAGTCTGAATTTGCACTCTTTCTTTCAATTGTATTGGTGGCCTCAGGGGGCCGATACGATTAAAAAATGTGGAAGAACAGGTAGCAATAAGTTACTGCTTAAAATGCCATGTTGGCACTTCACGGTAAATAAGTGGATTTATATTGTAGCTTGGGCACTCGGTCTCTAAAAGGTATGCCATCACTGCAGTAGAGTATAAACCCAATTTGAAAAGCATATCTCATGATCCAAAAGCCAACAACAAAATCAGGATCAGATAACACAAACCTGAAAGAAAATGTGTAAAACAAATGCATTTAAGAAACAGTCCAGGAGTGGACACAGCAGACATCTGTGCTAAATGGTTAGGTCATAGCAGATGAAAAGGAGTAAGGCCCCTTGCAAAAAAAATAAAAATTTGGGCTGTGTGCTACCCATACCATACAGTTTTAATACATGTAGCACACAGCCACATTTACTTAAATGGACAATACAGCCATACATTTGAATGACCATACTGCCCACTGTATTGTGTCAAATACATCAACCAGCCTTTACTCCAGCAATGATGTCCTATCTTTTGCCTGATTGACGTCTGACCTGCTGAGTATGGAGGTAGGAGGGGAGAGCAACGCTCACCTCCCTCTCCCCCTGCACCAAACATTTTGTTAAACCCAGGTAGGGCAGTGTGCAAGGAACCTATGGGAGAACTAAAGGTGGGAGGTACCCCACCTATATTGTTGTTTAAGGCAACTTTCTTAGTGGGTAAGATAAAAATAATGACATATTAGTTTGTGATATATTCTCTTTGGTACATTAAAGTAAGTTAGTTTTTCTCATTAACTTGTTTGGAACAGGGTTGTGGCTGGATGCAAAAGATGATACCTATGATATACTTCTCACACCAGTAGGTGTACATTTTAACCATACCACTGTAATACAACAATTCCTTATAATTTTATTGGCTCATTTACTTTGATTTACAAAAGTGAATAATCGTGTTAGTAGTTTTTAATAAATGTGTTATGTATAGTTCTAAAATTACTGAAGTCTGTAATACCTAATGCAGTAATGGCGAACCTTTTAGAGACCGAGTGCCCAAACTACAACCAAAATCCACTTATTTACCAGGAAGTGTCAACATGGCATTTCAAGCAGTAACTGCTAACCAGTAACATTGCTACCAGTTCTTCTACATCATTCAATTGTATTGGCTCTCCTAAGGACACCAATGCAGTTGAAAAAGGGTGGGCAAATAAAATCAGACCATCATTGTAGCTTCTCTCCAGGAAGAATGGTGGGTCAGCAGGATGACCTCTAAAGACAATGCAGTTCTGTCAATACCTTCTCACTTTTCCCACTGTTTCAAAGAGCCAATGAATTGTAGATTTAAAATAGCTCTGACAGCAGCATCCCTTAAGTTGTTTGGGACTGCATGAAGATTAGGTGGATTTGGTCCTGTTTGGTGAAATTGGAGCGATTGGCTTGAGTGCCCACAGAAAGGGCTCTGAGTGCCACCTCTGGCACCCGTGCCATAGGTTCGCCACCACTGACCTAATGCATTTATTTGAGGGTATTTATCAAGTTCCAAGTTTGTTGACTCTTGTGCAATTTTTATGGTTTATATGGAGTGCACCCAATTTAAGATTGATTTTAGCTAGTTTGGTCCTCATATTAAAGGCACCAACAAACATGTGTGCCCTGTAACTTTTTATTTGATTTAAAAAAAATGAAATCATGAAACAAATTTTTTCACCAACAGTATCGACTCTACATGCACCTATTTGATACACAACAGAATGGGGCTTATTTACTACGGGTCCCGTGGCTGCATTTCCGTCTGGTTTTACAATGTTTTTGGGGCTCGCGCTGCTGGGACAGGCATTTAGAAGGGGATTGTGCTGTACGCGATTGGATTTTGGCACATTGGCGATGACTTTCATGTGACAAAAAACAGGGGGGGGGCGTGGGTTAATGATCCGACTGATTCGGACAGAGCGCGTGATTTGAGAGTAAAATTGTGTCGCAAGCCATGCACCATGCATCGTACATACACCAGGAGGAAGATGGTGAACTCCGGCGGATATGATCGGGGAAGCGACACATGCAGGAAATTGGGCGCACAATCTTCTTGAATCCCAGCAGAGTTCATTCTCGACGGACACTACGAACAGGGGAACACGCAGGGATGGGTAAGTAAATTTGCCCTAATACATATACCACTATCTGGGAATCAGTGAATGAAGAAAAGCAGGCGAATAAAATATTGCAAATGTTACATGCACCCTATTTTATGCAAAATAAAACAAGAAACACTTCAAAAATATTTCAACATCAATTCTATTATAAATGTAGAAAATCATTTTTAATTCAACAAGAATTTATTGTAATGAATTATTGTATATTATAACTATTTGATTTTATTGAAAGAATACAGTAAATTGTTCAAAGAAGAAAAGTACATTACTGTTACTTTACAATTCATGCCAAAATATATTTTATTGTCTGAGAAACAAATCAAAAGCTACTCTAAAAAGAAGAAATAAGTTAAAGGTAGTGTTTCTCTGCACCAATCAGTGGATAAAAATGTTGTCACTAATTGTCAGTGATGCTTAATACCGTATTAGATCTAGAAACCTTTTGATCAAAACCACTGAATATGTAATCACCCACAACTCTCTAGGCAACTTTATTCGCCTTTCAGTTCTCCATCTGTCAGTCACTAGGGGATATGTGAACTATTCCATATGTCAAGGTTGTCAATCAACTATAAATGTGGGCAATATCTGCTTACTGTATTGGAAATGTACTAGAAAAATATGAAAAGTATGCTAAATTTGGCAAGGTATTTATAGGTATATGTTAGAACAAAATACGGTGCATAATAGAATTGTGCCTTCTTGGATATGTTTCATTGTTTACTGTGCAAGAACATTAAGAAGGGTATTTAATCAACATATAAGGACTTTTTAATACTGAACCGAAAAAAACTTTTTAAAAACAATCTACAAAATTCCATAACCTTTTTATTTTTCCATTTACTGAGGAAAAATATTCCAAATGCAGTAAAATTGCCATTTGTGCATGTTTCTTAAGGGCACAGTTTTCCTGATTTCTGCTGAGTGCTCCAAATGACACCTCCCCTTTATTCTTTGGGTCATTACAATCACAGGTATACTAAATTTATATGGGTTTTATTCTTTTGAATGGAAAAAAAATCTTTGGTTCAAATATTCTGACACCCATCACTTTTTCATACTTCATTGTATGGAGCTGTGTAAGGTTCATTTCTTGGTACCTTGACTGAAAGGTACAACCTTTTGATCATTTTATTCCAATTTTTATGACTTGCAAAATGACAAAAAATTATCGATTCTGACATTTGAATGGGATCTTGTTCAAGTAATTGTGGAATGTGAATGTGATCAATCTTATGTGTTTTTCCATTCCTTATATGTTATGATTTATATATCTATGTTTATGTTATCTGTGCTTGAATCTGTAATATATAAAACAATTTCCTCAGGGATTAGAAAAAATGTTTTATTGTATTGTATCTTCCATTACAGGTTTCACAACTAGGGGACTCTTGGGATGTGGCAATACATGTTTATGATTTTTATTGGTTACTTATTTTTATATCATTTCTAGGGAGGAGTGTAACTGTATCGGTAATATATGTAGAAAAGTGGAAGTTAGCTCACCTGGAGGCACAGCAGTATATGACCAGGAGTCCAAGCATGGATTCTCTTTGTTCCAAGTCCAAGAAATATATAAAATGCAAATAATCCAGCTCCACGGACACTCCGGTTGTAGATAAAAACGTGATATTTTCTTTATTGAAGTACAAAAAGGAGGTATACAGCCAAGCAGAGGGAAACACACACAGAGCCATGGCTATGGTCATGGTAGCTGGAATATTCCAAGCTACCATTATTTTTCTGTAAAGGTGAGTACTTTGCAATGCCGTTAGTAGCAAATGATATGTGGACAAGTAAGCATGGGCAGGGATGTAACTGCCCACTGGGTTAATGTAGTGGCTCATGGACCCAAGGCTTGTATTTATGTGGCACATATACTTTCACCATCAAGGATTGCAGGATATCATGTATTTGCCTGCTACACCATCGACCAGCACCCCGAGTTTCAGAACAGCCATGGGGAAAAATAGCAAGCCATGCCAAAACTCATCTGTGTGGGAAAAGTCCACAAAAAAGCCCAAAAGAAAAACAGAAAACTTTAAAGAAAATTTTTGTAGAAAAACTTTTTTTAACAAAAATCTAACTATTTACAAAAACATTAACTATACAACACATTCTTTGTAGAAAAAATGCTTTAATTAGTAATCAGTGAACAAAAAATGGATCTAGATACCAATTGCTTGTTATATGGCGGTGAGTAGAAGGCCACGTTTTTCCCCTTGCATCTTTTGTGGCAATGAGAGGAAGGGCCAGGTTTTTCCTAATGTGTCTTTTATGGCACTGATAGGAAGGGCCAGGTTTTTCCTAATGTGTCTTTTATGGCACTGATAGGAAGGGCCAAAATTTTCCAATAGCCATCAGTGGTGAATAATGGTGGTGGCCACCCTGCTGGATTCACGATATAAAGATAAAAAAATATCCTTCATTCCAAGGAAGTCCCATCTGAATTTGAGGGATCAGTGGCAGTTACAGATGATTATGCACCCCTCCTGTTTTATTACATGCCACATGCATCATTCATCACAGTTTCCCTGAAAATGCTAGTGTGTTAAGAGGGTTTGCCCTCAAAAGAAAGTCTTGAAATTTTAAACCCCAAGTGATGTTACCCCAATAAAGATAATTTTAGCCTCTTAATATTACTCAGTTTTATTGCGGTTTTTGCTCCTGTCACTCCCAAGACAGGTCAGTGTAAGATTCAGCATTGTGAGCAGAGACTAGTTGAGCAGAAAATTCATGATTCATCTGTTCTATGAGATGCTGACATTGTGCTTAAATTGCCATGGTACAAGGTTTATCTTCACTTTCATTTAGCTTCTGAAGATTCTACTAAAATCTGACACATAGAAAAAAAATGAGACAGATAAGAGCCATAAAATGGATAAAGGACACAATGACAGACTCAGCTCTGATACCTCACCTAATCAATAAAAATACACAGCCAGCACTGCAATGCCCCATCCACTCGGATCTAGAGCTTATCTTGTCTGAAGTGCTGCTGTTGTCTCCTCTGCACTCCTCTGCTGCTGAACAGGAAGTGCCTCTGTCTTTTGCGCTCTTTGTCTCCTGCCCCTCCCCCTGTAGAGAGAAGCTATTCATGAGAGGAATCTGCCCTACTTTAGTCAGGAGTCTATGGCTGTATCCGAGGATAACCAAAATATAAACATCAGGGCTGATAGTGACAAGTTGGAATTATATCTGTGAAATGCTGTATTTTTGTTAATGGCCCAAAAGCTAAAAATAGACGGAACAGGCTCTCAACACTATTTGCTCTTAACGGTATGTTTTAGGTGTGAGACAAGGAAAGACTTCAATTGGTTGGGTTATGCTGAGTGCATAACCACTATTGCAGCATTGGTCTGGGCGTCCTGGTAGAACTCGTCATGGTTCATTTCCTCTCCACTGGATCGTTTCAAGAAAGCTCCCATATGGTCGATCAGGTAAATTTAGAAAAAAGTTTGAATGGGGCACTCCTCTAGTCAAGATCCCCAAAGCAAGAATTTGTTATCAGTGTGAAAGAAGGCTTTGATCCAATCATAGAAATCTGAGGGTGTTTTTATTGGTTACAAATATTAAAATTGCTGCTTCAAACTTCAGAGGGATGTGTCTCTTTGGATGGTTTGTATATATATGTGTTCTAGTGTGCCCTTTATACACTGTTATAAATAATCTTACATTTAATGAACTATGGATCGTGAGATAGGACAAAAAGTATCAGTTTGTAAGTGTAACGAATTTGTTGAGAATAGTAACTAGTATATACATACTGATATTGGGGTTGAAGAGAAATAATCTGTTTTTAAACAGGAAATACATAGGTGAAAAGTAAGATATTACTGCGAGCATGTATCTCGGTAGCTTCATTGAGACCGTATGTTATTAAAGTATTCTAATAGTTTTTAGTTGACTCGGGGTGATAGACAAGTATGTCCTCTTTCCCCCTCCTATTTGCCATTTTATTTGGAACGCTTTACCATTGCTTTGAGAAAGGATGATAGGATTCCTGGGTTTGAAGCTTTTACTCTAGGGCTGGCGATTTCTGTTGTGGTGCCTGGCAAAATCAGAGGAAGCTATGCGTATTATTAATACATTTGGAAAATGAAAAGGTTTAGGAATACATTGGTCTGAAACATTTTGCTTCCCCTGGATGATATCTGTCTTGGTACAATTGGGAGGCTCTGAATCTGTAAAAAGAATCAATCCTTTAAGTACTTGGGTATTGAAGCCAGTGCAGATGTTAATGAATTTGTTGAATTGAATTTACGCCCATTAATCATAAGAGTTAGAGGCAAAGTTAATATTTGGAGTAAAATCCTGTTGTCTTGTCCAAATAAAGATGGTACTTTTGTCGGAAATTCTTTATGTGATGACAGTTTGTCCTTTATTGATTTTATCTAAACTCTTTAAAAGTTTGAAATCCATAATGAATCAACGGATTTAGGGACAAAAACCAGTTCGTATTAAACAAATATTCCTGCAAATTTACAGAACATCAGGGTTCCTACCTTCCAAATTTCTAAAAATACAAATTTGCGTCTCAAAATCAAATATAATTTTTTGATATATTTGAACTATTGGAATCAGCTCAATAACAGCATCATATATTTGGTCCTTAGCAAAACTTACTTTCTAATTGTTGGGTTGAATTGAAGAAGATTATTGGGATAAATGGGTTCACATCTTTTGCAACAATATGAAGTAATAAAAAAGTCACAGAATGATTGACTCACAAAAGTAAGGGATGTTGATAGAAATGGGGCATTTGTAAAATTGAACACTTGTTTGTGAATGGTATTTTAAAAACTATGGAAACTATCTTTTTTGCACTAAAAGGCACGTGTCAGGCTTCAAACCTGTGTTCTGATGCCTGGTTTTGTGTCTCCTTGTTTGCTGAGTCACTCAGCTAGTTGAATAGTTGTCTGTGTTGTGTTGAACCTACTTGAAAGACCACCACCTGTTTCTGCTGATTAGAACCGCCCTCAATTTACCTTGATTGGTATGCTTATATATATATGTGTCTCTGACATTTCCTGCTTTGTGTTAGTATTGTGTTCAATTTACTGAGTACAGCCTGTACACCCAGGAGACCTCCTTGCTGGAGATCATCTTCTAGTTCCTTGGAACATCACCTTTGCTGACTGCAAGTTGTCTATACTGCACCTTCAGCTTCTGAGATACGACAGACTATATTATTCTGGTCTCTACGTTCCTGTTCAAGACTGCTACTGCAGCTCCCTGAGGGCTATCTGTGTACTGCCTCCAGCCTCCTCTGCCTTACCTGACTACTGGACTCCTGCTCCCTTCCCACTAGTATACTAACACCTACAATAGAGTCCGTTGGGAAAGAAGCTTGGGAGGTCCTCTTCAAAAAAGTAGAACCTGCTGGGTTGCGATGTATGTGGAAGTCCAAGATATGAAACAACAATGGGAGTCTTTTGATCAGCTGATCACTGGTAAAACTACTATGCAAAGCCAAGCTCTACAGGAATCCATGAATATGGTCACAACACACTCTGCTGGATGCGCAAGACCTGATTCCCACCTCTGTTCCATTGCCGAGATTGGCTCCATTTAGATTATGCCATGGAATTCTGAAGATGGATCTAGCTGGATACTAGCTGGCATGATTCAGCAAGATTATCACTTTTCAAGAGTGGACTTTCTAGCATTATTAAAGATGAATTAGCACAAGCAAAAGCACCCTCAGGTTTCTCTGAATGTATTGATCACTGCATTCAGATTGATACCCGCCTGACTGAATTTCGACAAGAGAAATGGGGCTTTGCAAACGACACAACTGCTCAGCACATTACCACAACACCACTGGGTTTTAAAAAGTCATATGATCAGCTGTCTCGTGAATCCCAACCAGATTAAACGCAAATTGATGGAGACATAGGACCAGGCATCAGAACACAGGTTCGAATCCTGACAGCATGATTGTGGAAACTATCACTTGTTTGTCACACAAAAAATTACTTTCTAGAATTTAAAAGATTTTATTTAATAAAATGTCACAGGATGTGAATCACAAAAGTTTAAAAAATGTAATAGGGAATAAAGGTTGGAAAATCAAATAAAATGTGATAATGGGGCACATTTACTAAAGGCTGTGTGCCAGTTTTCTGGCAGACTTTGCACATTATTTTAGATGCAAACTGCTTGCATAGGTATTTAAGAAGTGCCTGCATCACAATTGTGTCTCTTGCAACCTTTTGTGGTGCAGCCGCACTAGGCATCATGTGATATAAATTAGGGGGCACTCCAGTGCTCAGTTGGACCTTGTGCTAGATTTATCATGCATAGTACAACAAAATTGCGTTAAAGAGATATTCCCACAAAGACAAGTTTTTTAAATGTACTCACGATAACAGAATAACACATTCTCTAACTAATTGTTATTAACAAAATTAATTCCAACCTGTTTCCATTCCTGGTGCACACAATTTCAGCTGCCCCTAGACAAGACCCTGTAATTTCTGACTTAAGTTTGGTGAAGCCATCTTCATGTGACAGCTGAGGAGTTGAGTTTCTCTCTCTCTCTGCTCCCTGCACTGTAGCTCCAACCCCCTGTGGTTCAGGATGGAGCTCACTCACTGATACAGATGTATCTTAATTATGACTAAGACGCACTGCGTCGAAACGCGTAGACCGGACTGATCCAGCTAACTGCATGTGACTAGTTGCTGTTTTTATGGGAGAACTTGTGATCTAATAAAGAAGAAATTATTTTATCTCCAATGCCAAGTGATTATTGGATTGCGCTGGACAAATTTTTGAAGTTTTGACACTTGAAAACTCAGTTGCAGCCACCTTTTCTGGACAAATTTTTGCACAATGCTACCAATGGGACCAAAACTTTTATAAATATAATTTTAAAATAAAGAAAACACTAAGATAAATAACTCCCTTAGTAACAAATTTGGGAGATATGTTTAACATTCCTTCATGACATTTTTAATTTTTTCCTTTTAACATTCTTTATTAAAGCATTATATATCTTACAGCACCTTTTAGTCAACAAACGTGAAGTACATAATAGAAACATGCAAGAAAAGATGAAGATGAGTAAATGACAGTCACAACATAAGGTGACAATGTACACAGCAATACAAAAGCAGTCCAGCGCAGTTTACCAATATGATTATCGGATATAATAACATAAATAAAGAACAAGAAAGAGAAACAAAAGAGGAAATGTTTTCAAGAAAACATTTGAAAGGCAGAGGCCCACTGATAATCAAGCCAATGGGCCCAGCATTTAAAATAAAAATCACCAGTGGAGTGATGTTTAGCAGTTACTTCCTACATTCTCCTAATGTGTTCGATTTCCGCAAACCAATCTGAGATGGATGGGACATTGAAAGACTTCCACATGACTGCTCTGGCTGCCGCAAGGAGGTGGCTCATCATGGAATGTGTAGGGTTCCTAATTGGGATTGTAAATAGAGATAACAAAGCAATGTCCGGTGAGTTCTCATGTTGGACTCCCATTAGCTTTTTAATGATATCAAAAACTTTACCCCAGAACTCCCGAACTGGTTGACAGTTCCACCCAACATGACAAATGCTCTGGAACACTGCCAGCACTGATCAAAGTAAGAGGGAAAGAGAGGATGAAGCCTGGATGGGACCCTGTACCAACGGAATAGCACCTTATAGTTAGTTTCTTGAGCTTCATTTTCTACTTTTTAGACTAATAGTTCTATGAGTAATTCTATGAGTATGTAAGAAAGCATAAAATAGAAATATTTTTCTGCTGCCAAGTTGTATAGCCCCAGAGGGAGCCCCTGAGCACCTGAGAACAAAGGAAACCACCATCTAGAGACACAAGTTTTCAAATGACAGTACATTCCACCCTGAATTTACCAAAGGGTATATTGAGCATTTAAGCTGTATTTTGCTGTACAATTTTTCCTGGCTGGACTTAATTACTGGCAATGTAACACTTGCATTATATTTTGGTATAAAGAAAGGTCTTCCCTTCTGTACCAGGTGTGCAGTCTGTGTGCTGCCTAGGATCATGTGCATTCCCCTAAAACTATGATCCAGAAGCCAAATAACACTCATCCCACTTCCTACCATTCTATGTTATGCCCACGAAAAAGATATTAAGTCAGTTATCCGAAGGACCGCACATCGTATATGTGGGTACAAAGAGCTGGTTGGGCACACAGCATGCCACATAAGTGAAGAAGTTCTATTTGACTTTTGTAGTAAAACAGATTCAGATGGTTTTGCTTTTGGATGCCAGGCTATTTTAACAAGGACTTTTAAATTCCTGTAACAGGGAAGTGACCCCATTGTGGAAGCTATACCCCTCATGGAAAAGAAGGAGTTACTTTGGATTATTTTTCAAAAATGAAGGTGTGAAAATGGTAAATATACGGTAAACCTTACAGAATACATTGGGTTAGGCAAATCCCACATCATTTAACCTCAGTTGGAGCAGTGTTGTTGCCTTGTACATTGGTAATGTTATAAATAGGGTGTACCCTGTCATTTTGCCGAGCAAGATGTATATTCCTCTCTAGCAGCCAGTATTGCACTAAAAGATGTGGGGGTTTTCAGGTTTTCGTTACTGCACTGTACAGGCTACAACATTTTTTCTGCAAATGTAAACATATAAGGGGTTATTTTTGTAAGATAAGATGCATATTTTAGATGATTTGGGAAGTCTATAGGTTATTGTTGATATTTTATGAACATTTGGGTGGAGGAAAATAAAATAATAATTTCCTGTTATTTCTTGTATCAGCATTATTTTCATAGTATCATAGTATATAAGGCTGGAAAAAGACGCAAGTTCCTCAAGTCCAACCTTTAAGAATTAAATAAATGTTTTATTCCCATAACCCGTGATATTTTTTCTCTCCAGAAAGGCATCCAGGCCTCTCTTGAACATGTACATAGAGTCCGCCATAACAACCTCCTGCGGCAGAGAGGTCCACAGTCTCACTGCTCTTACAGTAAAGAACCTTTGTCTATGTTGATGGTAAATACGCCTCTCCTGTAGGCGTAGAGGATGCCCCCTTGTCCTGGTCACAGGCCGAGGTATAAAAAGATCTTTGGAGAGATCCTTGTACTGTCCGTTCAGGTATTTGTACATTGTAATGAGGTCTCCCCTCAGTCGTCTCTTTTCTAAACTGAATAATCCCAAATTTTTTAATTTGTCAGTGTATTCTAGTTCCCCCATTCCCCTAATAATCCTGGTTGCTCTCCTCTGCACCCGTACCAGCTCTACTATATCCTTTTTATACACTGGTGCCCAAAACTGTACACAATATTCCATGTGTGGTCTGACCAGGGATTTGTATAAGGGCAAAACTATGTCTTTATCATGAGAATCTATTCCTCTCTTGATACATCCCATAATTTTATTTGCTTTAGCAGCAGCCGCCTGGCTCTGGTCACTAAAATTAAGTTTACCATCCACCAATACCCCCAAGTCCTTTTCAGCTTCAGGTTTACTAAGTAATTGACCGTTTAGAACATAATTATACTTTTTGTTTCCATGGCCCAAGTGCATAATTTTACATTTATCTACATTAAACCTCATCAACCATTTCTCTGCCCACTCCTCACCATAACATAAAATAAATGTTATATTTTTCATGGGTCATAGCAATACTATAGCATGCAATACTATATTTGGTTAATGGTAAATGGCCTTTAACAGATCAAGTTAGGGGCACAGACATAAAAAGAAGTAAAAGAACAGGAATGGCCTGTGTTTTTCTGCAGCATAACACAGAATACAAAACATGCATTTCCGAACTCTACCTAAACAACAAGTCAATCCTTCTACACCTTTTTACCCGGCCCAGGGAAGGACAAAAGCAGTGCTATGCAGTCAGCACCAGGAGACATAGAAAAAGACCTGGAGTCTGCACCTAGCGCAGACATGTGGTCCAAAAGCCTGAGACCAATGGTCCCCTTTACTACGGCTTTTACAAAAAGCCAGCCTTGGAAAGTCTCTACTTTCCATTACACACTACAACTTCCCTAAAACCTTAAACACATAAGACAAAATATCTGAGGGAAATATATTTGCACTCAATGACTTTGGTCTTCATTATCTCACATACCCTCCACCTCTGTTCCAACCGCTACGGTCGAACACACTTGGCTGTAAGACAGAACATGAGCATTCCCTTGCAGCTTTCTTTCCCTGTGTTCTATATATATGTACCAGTTCCTTGGACTTTTGTTTTTGGATTTTGACAGACTCTGACACCTCGAGCACTGAGGAGACATTACATGGAATTGTTACTGCTGACAGCGTCCATTTATCTTTCAATGAGTTGATTAAATTGATGTGGTAGATGTGCTTTGGCTTCCTTTTATCAGGGTTGTGTAATTAACATCTCCAACCTTTTTGATAATGTCATAAGACCCTTTCTTTTCTTTTATAAATTTGCTCTCCATTGTGGGCACCAAAACTTACGCCCTGGTGCCTGATTTGAAGGTCAGTATCTTAACTACCCTGTTATATACCCTCTTCTAAACCTCCTTCACCTGCTCTAGATGTTCTCTAACTATAGCCATAACAACAGGTCTCCTTTATAGCATAGGAGACCATGTGAGTGTCTACCATGCAAAAGGAGAGAACCCTGTGGGTGATTGGAGAACTTCACTTACAGCAAACATCAAATACAGCAATATACAGTCACAATTTTCTCCAACTCTCCTCTTTAACATGTTTTTCAATGTCTTATTAAATCTCTCAACAAGACTATCATTGTGTTTGATACACAGAGTTATACAAGTGTTTGTTTGATTTTCAATAGTTTGCATAATTGTTCCATGACCCTGGACAAGAAGGCAAGATGGGAGTACCTGGTACTAATATATATATATATATATATATATATATATATATATATATATAAATTAGATTTGCCGAATGTGGCTGAAACTAAATTGAATTGGAAAAACTGGTTTTCCATCACCATAACATTTACATTTTTTAGACAGAGCTGGTTGAGGACTTACTTTGTGTAAGAAGAGCTGTAATTTCCAATGGAACTATTTACCTTTTTTCATTGCTTTTTTATAACATTTTATTAAATTTTTAGGTTTAATTTTTATTAAACAACTTTTTTCACTTTATTTTTCTTGAACTTTTCTCTTGCCATAACAATCCCCCTGAAAAGAGGGTGGGGGTGGTGGGGAGATTAGGAGATTAGGAGATTACGCCCTTCTTGACTGTGGTGTGCACCCATGATCTGAGTAATCTTGAACTGTGAATGTTACAGCACAGTCTCAGCTATAATAAGGTGGACACCCACTGTGTATGGCACTAGCTCCACTTTATAGCTAGTGCCATATCCAAGTAGTAGTAGGAAAATGCCATAATATTACTGCAAGTATTAGAAAGGTGTAAAATTAATCTTTTCATACTTGGTCCACAAAATAAGGATAACATAATCATACAGACTTGAGTTTAAAATTTTGCAAAAGGGGCACCTTAATAGTAACTGTAATATGCTCATCAAGTTATGTCAAGTGTTTTATTTGTTGTTATTGATCCATATAAATACATATATATCAAGTTAACAAGATCACATAGAAAACATGTCTAGTGGCACTTATCAGACTTTATGTGCTACCGCCTTAACCCTTAAACACCAAAAAGGGAAAAGAAGAAATTTTGTAAAGGTTCGTGTGTAGGTGGGCACTAATAAGGATCGGTTCCAGGTTTCTTAATGGTAGTTTTAATCTATACAATCTAATAATGCAAAAAATACATACATACATACATACATACATATATAAAAACTAGACCTACAGACGTTGGCAAAGATGGTCTTACATCAAAAAACATTTATATTGAGATAAAAAGTTATAGACACCTAAGGATACGCCATAGGAATATGTGTGTTTTTTGAAATATTACAAAAGTGTATAAAAATAAGAAAAAAATGTAATAAAAGAAAAAGTTTTTATATAAAAAGTTCATATGTCATGTGAAAAAGGTGAATGTCCAGGAGGTATTTTTCTATAACTGACAGGATATAGGGCCCTATACCTGCAGTATATGTTATAACAATTTAAATAGGATCGACCCGAGATAAATGGTAAATATCGTTAATATGGTCAGGCACTCACGGTTGGTTGGATATCATTGTCTCTTTTATCCTGTCAAGGTTTTTCTTGTGTCGGAGGATGATAAGACGCCGTATCAGTTGTATGCGCTCTGTTGTTTCTGCCACCACGTGTGTTGCGTAATGGCATTCAGAGACGCCAGCTGAGGTGTGGGCTCTACACCAGATGATACAGTCTTGGCTGTCTTGTCTCCATGACTGCCCAGGCTGCTCAGCTTATAGAACATATTAGGGCCAGTTCTCATCTTCAGTTTTGTCCTACACTCTGTTCCTGACCTTGCCTTTACTTAGGTAGATGCATAGAATGGCCATGTCCTTTCCTTTTTCTTAATGGATACCCAATGGCTGCATTAAATTCAATATTTTTTAATGAGTCAATGCCCATGGCTGATTATTTTAATGGACACTAAAACCAATCTATTAAAGAGTACAGTGTATCCTAGTCAAAGCTGTTTTTCATGGATCACATGCAGACTATAGTGAAAAAGAGATGCCAGAAATGAGTTAGTTTTGAGTGCTGCAGAAGATATTTTAACATTTACAGGTGAAATTATGTTAATTTAAAATTGATATTAAATCACATGAAGTAAATGGAAAGTAAATGAACAGTCTGAATGATTCTGCAGTGTACATAGATAAATTGGGGTAGTTTCAAATCAAGTAGATTGAGTCTAGTGTGAAATATTAAGCTTTTACTTTGTGAGGTTAGTTTTAATTTACAATCTAAATGATATTTGAATGGCCCAGAATGCCTACAATAGTTACAATACTGTACAATAACATACACTTAAAGCAGTGTCATTACTGAGAGCTAGTTCCATGTGGTGACTTCATTCCTTGCATTTGCAAATGACTTAAAAATATGTTATATAGGATTGAATATGCATATAACACTGATATGTAAAAACAATCTGAGCTCACAAACCTGGTTAAAAATAATAAAGTTAGAATTGCTATTATTTAAGCACACTAGGGAAAATGCTGTAATTATTTCCTTTTTGTGAAACATTTTTGAAAAGAACTCTTTTAAGAGTATAAAATTAACAATTTCAAAAATACTGTAATAACAATCTGAAATCCATTCTCTCCTTACCCTAAAAAGCAGATTTTGTGAAAACAAATGGTTTTATTGACAAAGAATTCCTGAAGTAGGTTACAGTTCTGTCCTCTTAGCTTCAACAGCAGACAATGGCAAAAGAAAGATAATTCAGCTCTTACAGCAAGAGAAGAAAGCTGAATCGGTCTCATTTTCAACATTAAGTAATAAATGAAACCACCTGGGGATCTTGGGAAAGCCTGCTGAACACTGTCTTTATACTTCATTTTGTTTGTCTCCTCCTACCAGAGGGCCTACATGGACCCTTGGGGACATCCAATCCTTCCAGTTTTCCCACTTGTAACAAAATATACAAGAGTAAAATGTACTGGTAAAGAATCAGCTGCAATAACACTGTTAACCCCAATGACATTTAACAACTTGAATTGGATGGCTGAAAAGTTAGACGGCAGCAGTTTTAAATGACAAAGTGTCAGCAAAAAACTACATTAAGTTAACAATTTAAATTGTAACAAATAATGTCTGGATATGTATATAAAAATAGCTAAATAAAATATAACTACAGTACATTCAGTCAAGTCAATTTTGCAATTGCAAAAAGGAAAATGGCCTTAATTCCGGTGGAACGAACCATATATTCAATTAATTATTATGGGTTTTTTCATGAAACTTTGTGGGAAAAAAAAAACTTCTGAACTAATCCACATGCATCATTAACTTTTAAAAAGGCCCCAGTTCCCTTCTGTCACTTAATGACATGCATAACAGTTTAATGCAACTCTACTTTTAATTATCAAAGCCCTTTCTTTTAAATATCAAGTATCCCACATCAAATTGTCCTGAGTTCTATTTACGGTCTCATCTGTCACTGTAAATGTCATCACTTTATTTCTCTTTTGGATGCGGTGACAAGCCGACTCTTATCCCAAGCTTTATCTCTTCTCTCCATCCCTTATTATCCTACAAAGATCCCCTTTTCATACTTTACAGCTGTATCCGCTTTCCACACGTGGCATATGATTGCCTTGGTAAAGGTATTTTCTGTTTCAATCTTGCATTTTCCCAAGGGAGAACAAAAGGGACAAGCTTTCTGGAGTTGATTTCACTGAGAAAATTGTTTAGAATTGCCTCATTCCTCAGCAGATTAACAAATGCATACAATCCCAGTCTAAGTGCTATTGTATAGCACAATTTGTCCATTATACTTTGTCCATTCTATTTAGAAAAACCCTCACCAATTAAAGTAATACAGCCCTCCAATACCTGCTACCAATTAAATTGGAGCTGTATTACCTGCCTTGATGCAGCTGTTCACCAATTCCTACCACTTACTAACATTCATTAGCCCAATTCATTACTAAGAGTAAGTGACAGGAATTCTACCAAGTGATTTTACTTTGGGGGCAAAGCTAAATGATTGCGTTTTATATGAGCCTGAATTTATACAAATGAAGAAATACAAAGTGCAATTCTTTTAGATTTATGTCCTTTGGACGTTTGTGATTATGTAAATTGAATTACAAAGGATAATCTGCCATTTCATAGATAATCATGTACGCCCTAAAACATATAAAAAGACTAATAGTTGACCTTGATAACAAATCAGACTTTAGAAAGTGAGATGTAGAATCTGAATGAGTTACTTAACCCCTCAGTGACCAAGCTCATTTGCAGCTTGGTGACCAAGGCCTATTTTTCAAAACTTGCATGTGTCACTTTATCAGGTAATAACTTTAGAAGGCTTTTTTTCGCGACATGTTGCACACCAAGTTAGTGGGAAATTTTGGTTTATATATTTAGCATTTATTTACAAAAAAAAGGTCTATTAACTTCACCCTTCAGACTATTCAGAACAGCAAGTAAGTAGCTTGTTAACCCTTTAAGTATTTTATAGAACCTTCAAAACAAAATGAAGGTTTTATTTAATATTTGCTAATTTCATCATTAATATATTTATTTAGCGTTAAAATTTACCCATATAAACTGAATAAAAGTAGAAAATGCATCTACAAATATATTGTGGATTTTTTTATTGAGTAAGAGAACACCACACATGTGGATGTAACCCGCTATTTGGGCACATGGCAGGCACGGAAGTAAAGGAGCTCTATAAGCTTTCGTAGAGCAGTTTTTGAAATAGTTTTCAGGTGCCATGGCATGTTTGCATAGCCAATGAGGCAGTGTTCACATGTGGCATTTTGATTGGCTTGCATGTTAAGGTAAGATTGCATTTTCTTTGCGTTTAGTTAACGTGTTGGAAACACAATGGGGTGCGATCCATGTAGATCCTGCACCCGATATCCTGCATGTGTCACTCCCCACTCAGGTCCGCCGGAGTTCCCCTTCTTCTTCCCGGTGCATGTAAGTGCTTGGCTTGCGACACAAATTTAAATGTTAAAGCCAACACAATTGTGACACAGTCCGATCGTGTACAACACAATCCCTGGTGCGATCCCTGAAAAGCCGGGAAACCCGCCGAAAATGCGGCTGCGGGACCCTTGGTAAATGAGCCCCAATGTAACCAAAATATATGATCAGAAGTGGAGCCTTTGGATTGAGTTTTCAAACGAAATCAAAATGCCATATGTGAATGTGGCCTATTGGTACCACAAACCCTTATCTTAGAGAATTTGTAAACTTTTTATCATGTGGTATTTTAACCCCTTGCCCCTGATGGGCTTTTTTCCATTTTACTTTCTGTTTATAGGTCACCACTTACAAAAATCAATAACTTTTTTATTTTTATTTTTCAGTGTATAGAGCTGTATGCGAGCTTGTTTTCTGTGTAACAAATTGTACTTCCTTGTGAACATATTTTATATTCCATGCCATGTACTGGGAAGCAGAAATAAGATTCAAAATGCGGTAACATTGACAAAAAAACACTTTTACACCATTTTCTTGTGGGCTCTGTTATTAAGTCTTTCACTGTGCACTCCAAACAGCATCTCTATGTAATATATTCTTTAGTTCAGGATGATGACAGGGATATAAGATTTATATATGTTTTATTAGGTGTTAATAGTAAAAAAATTTAAACCTTTTTACCAAAAAAAAAAAATATTAATTTTACCATGGAATTGCCTAAGGTGTTTTTTTCCGAGATGACCTGATGTTTTCATTGCTACCATTTTGGGAACTGTGCAACATTTAAATCAATTATTTACTTTTTTTATATGTTGTAAAACGGTAAAAAATGTGCAATTTATAGCACATTTTTACGTTAAGGAGTTCACCACTGGGTTTTTATATTTTTATAGATTGGGAATTTTGGGATGAAATGATACCTAATATGTTTTCTTTTTCTTTTCTTTTTTTTAACTTTTTCCCTTTTTTTAAATTGTTTAATGTTATATTGTGTTAAGGGCTTTTGGCACATTTTAATATATTTTTATTTTTTTGTGGTTTTTTTTTTTTATTTTACAATACTAGATATGAACTAGTGATCATGTGATGTCTTGTTCATACTAATGCACTGCAATAACCATGTATTGCAGTGCATTAGAAGTGTCAGTCTATGCACTTGCACTGAGTATGCTCTGCCTTGGACAGACCCCGAGACTTTCATTAGGTCTCTGGCTGTCTGTCAGAGAAAACGGCCCCCCACGATCATTGCGGGGAGCCAGGAGGAGAGGGAGTCCCGCTGCAGGTATGTTGACCCCAGAGTCACAGCATTGACCGTGGGATCTAACAGGTTAAACATGCCGGATTGCAACTCATTACAATCTGGACTGTTGGAGCAGGGTCCCGGCAGTCATAAGGCAGCTGGGTCACTGTTCTTCCCCTATGAAGAACTTAGGCTAGGCCAAGAGAAAAGCCATTCTGGTGTTCATTGGCATTCTGGTGTTCATTGGCAGCCACATTTATATGTGTAAAATGCCATTGCTTTCCAAATAGACATCAATCAAATATGTAAGAAAAACTGAAACACAGGTTACATGAAAGACTTAGCGCATTTATTTATCAGATAGTACAACTTTTGCATATGTGTTTCCCAATACCTCATAGAACAGGTCCAATATCAACAGTCTAAAAGAAAGTCAAGAATAACAATGACAAAATAACTTTTAATAAATTCTGATAAGGCAAATTTTAAGTAAAATTGATTGATTTGTCGCAACTTTTTCAGTTGCAATTAAAACTTAAATTTATAGTGCAACTGATATGGGACAGTAATAACAACATTTTATTTTTCTAGTGATACCAATAATAATAGTTATTAGTCAGTAACTGGCAATTTTGCTTTCAAACATATGTGAAGATAAACATGTACATGAATATATTGTATCTCATTGTCAGTGACATATGTAAAGCCATTGCATGTTTTTATTAGGGGAAGTGATGGAGGAAGGATCTTTATATTAGTGTTTTCCTCTCAATTAACTTTTAGGCACTTTTCCCAGCTAAATACATTACATCTTTGGCAATACTCCAAACAAAACCTTACAACCCAACACTGGATTCTGTATTTACACAGCCAATTTAAATTTCCATGTTGAGAAATGGATATTTGCCAATAACCCTTTCTCTCCTTCAATGTATCTAAATCTACAGTTGTTTACGTGGGGGAAAGAGAGGGGAAAGGCACAGAAGGATCAGAATCATTTACTTCACCATCTTCCTATCATGTTTTGTCTATGGGTTATCTATGGGGAATTGATTACTGAATTATCCACCTACCACTATTTATCATTTATGAACTCCTATCATTTACGAACTCCTTGTATTTCTCTGTACTGGGCAGTGCATTTCATCCAAAAATAAAATGCTGTTTACATGTTTGAACATGTATGTAGACATCTGTTTACATACATGAATATGATTTATCAGTGATTTAACAGTCATATGTCAGATATTGATGAGTGACTGTTAGTGTAATAATCAGGTAAAGCAAAACTGTTTTACACATTTTTTATTATAGCTTTTTATTTAGTGTAATATTCACCAAATCTTTACGTTATCAAACGCTAAATGTGCCACAATAACAAAAATATACAGGTGTTTAATACCCCACATTTACTCCTGACTGGACAAGTACAAATACTTGTGCCATAAGAAGATAATAATCAAGTCAGCATTGATTTGTGATGTTATAATGTCCTATATGTGTATAGGATGTTCATAAAAAAATGGTGGCCCAGGTGTTTTTAATTTTCAGGAGACTCTATATAGTGGCTGCCTACTTGCTGTCAGTCAGTTTCTGAGACCCCAAAGAATGGTGAGCATTTAAGACCTGTTTATGCTGTGCAATATTGCATGATGTCCACTGTTTCTGTGATGTGGTGCATGTGAGGACCCAGGGGCCACAGTCATGGGGACTTAGCCTGCTAATATGGGGACTGTGGTGCTGCTAGATCTTGGTCCCTGCCAATGCCGTGGATGCCATGTGATGCTGCACCCACTAGGGTAGAGATCATTGAAAATAAGGTCAATGTAAAGTATTTAGTGGGCTAATGCAATTCGATCAAAATGTATTTAAAAAACCCTGAGTTCAATTTGTTAATGTAGCCTAGCAGCAATAGATCAGTGTATACTGTGAATGTGTGGTCCAGATCTTCCTCTTTCCAAATATTGGTAAAGTTAAAGGTCAACCAATTTGTACATTTAAATAGCACTTTGTATTTATGAATATAACATGGATATAAATAGATAGAGAGATAGATGAATAGATAGATAGATTATCTCTATAAACTCATATTGTTACTTTGTTAATGTAATATGTACAGTTTTAGTACATTTTATAAGGTGTGAAAAAGGTGTTAAAACTTTAAAATAAACATGTGCAAATCATTTGTTTCTTTTTACTCAGCATATTGTATTCACTTGTTTGCCTTAAAACTTATTTAGGTTTTCTGCACACCTTAAGCATGGTACTAACATGCTAATAAAAATAATCAAATATGAGCCACAAGACACACAATTTCCAGAGTGACATATATACAGAATTACATTTACATTAAATTGCTATGGGTTGATTAAATGGTACCTTAGCTTCTAAGCAACTCTTTGAATACTTGTTTCTTTAATTATTATTTAATTTAGTGGTTATGACTGGTTTTCAGATAGAGAGGGTACTACTGACAAATTCAATTACATGAAAATAGAGGAATTAATGATCCATGCAAATGATTCATTTCTTACATGATATTTTATCATTTCTACGGAAATTTGTAATGAACATTTAGTTTGTATTAATAAACGCTTACAGTTAAGCCCCATAAAGTGCAATAATTAAAATTGGTTTGTTTACTATATTTGCTTACAACTACATTAAAATAAAGCCCTGCTTCTTTTTGTTCCTTAATTCTTTTTGTCTCGTTGTTGACATTAGAAATTCTCATGTTATTCAGTATTATTTACTTTCCCGCATTTTTATGGATGGTAAATATAATTAAATTATTGCAAGCATTGATCAATATGCTGACATCTATCTGCTACAATTGCCATCTTTTAATGCATTGACAATATAGACAAGACAATATAGACAATATTTTTATGGATCTTTGGAGTGCTGGATTTCTGCTTTCTTTTCTTCATTTACGTCCCTGGTTACTGGATTTATTCAAAGTGCCCTGCGGTCTGGTGAACTGAACCTTGTGTTTTGAACACAATAGAATTAGGTCTATGAAAAAACATATAAACATTAAGGTAAAGGGTCCCCAGAATTATTAATTTCTTTGCAGAGATAGAATGAGACAAAGTTAACGGAAGCAGTTATTGGTCTGTCAAGAAGAGGTTAAAAACATAGAAGGTATATGCTGAGAAAAGAGATGAGTACTGAAATTGTAGAGGCGGCATGCAACTACCCCACCAGACAGTTCCCACCAAATAGAAGGCCCACCTAAACATTATGGGCCACAATTACTTAGCCGCCCCGATCCAGAATGTCCGTCGAAATGCACATCTGCCGCGATCCACGTAGATCCTATGCCCAATATCCTGCAAGTGTCACTCCCCAATCAGGTCCGCCGGAGTTCACCTTCTTCTTCCCGGTGCTTGGCTTGCGACACAAATTTGAATGTTAAATCACGCGCTTTGTCAGGATCTGTAAGATCGTCCGACGGCCCATCCCGATTTGTGCCGCACACAATGAAATCGCGTGTGACACAATCCCCGGCGCAATCCCCGAAAAGTCGGGAAACCTGACGAAAATGTGGCCACCGGACCCTTAGTAAATAAGCCACTATATATCATTCTTTGCTTATCTCTATGTCCAATTTCAGCCGATTTTCTTGTAATGTTAATATCAAGCAATAGCTACATAAATTTACAATCTAGACAATGCTTTATTATAACTGCACCCACATAGATGGCAGGGCCAATATAGAATACAAAATATAAACTCAAAAAAGAAAAAGACATCTGAGTAGTGCTAGTCCCATTTTCTTTTCTTTAATATAGAATACAGAATCACCAGTATCTTATGAGCATTAGTATCTAATGAGCATAAGTATCTAATTCTTTTAATAGGAGGGTGCAAAGATAACGAGGCTTGTACAGTCCGGAAGTCAATGGCCAAAACAATCCTTCAGTTTTGGACAAAATTAAATTTAGAAAATTATCAAATATAACCATCATACAGTGAGTGTTGTTTAACAAAGTGTTCTATATAAAGCTCGATAATGTCACTATACAACTGCCTCCACATTGTTTACACCACCATACTTTTATCAGTATGGACGTTTGTGCATAGTTTTCTGTCCAGATATGTTTAGATCCATAAGACAAATGGAAAAGGAAATGCATCTCTTACTCCAGTCAATCACAGTCCCAGTAAGATATTTTTTTGGCTTTGTGCAATTGCGGGTCACAAGCAACTGACCCATAGTCAAATGCCTTTAGCATGTGAGGTCCACTTAAATACTGACAACAATGGAAAAAAAAATAAGACCTACACTATGATCTGTGGCTTGGGCAGTCCCCTAAGGTATAGGGCCTTAGAAACAATGCCCATGTGTATGTACCCCATTGAAATACACAAGGCCTTGTTTACATTCAGCCTCAGACTCACCCATAACCCCGAAAGGTTGAGTGACCCTTTTTACTTGACCTTCCACCAACTTTTGTAACATATAAGCCTGGTCTGTAATGGGATTATAACAGGGATTAATATAAAAGAACAACAAAGATAACATTTAGATTATAGTTTACAAGTGATAGTATAAATAGGTTTACAAAGTAAAACTAAGTAACATGTGCTGTCCCACTGAGGTGGGGAAAAATATAGATACCTTCTGTATGCGATAGTCAGTCAGCTATTTCCCTCCTGAAAACATACTATAGCAAAACATATTACAGCAGTAGACTCAAGGTACAGTGTGCTGGGTGAAATTAATATATTGACAGGGTGAACATATGCACATGAAAAGGCCCCAATTGTAAAACACAGGATATATACTAAGCTGATTTTGATGATCTCATACACTCCCCATAGTATGCCTTTTGTGAGGACCGTAGGCATTTCAAATATTGCTCTTCACAGGTCAGTAACAAGATCCTGTAGTTTTACTGGTACTTTAGTGGTATCAAGATTTGGCCTTAGAAGGTTTTGACCTCCGATCTGGGTAGACATCTTTTGGCCTCTGAATCAGCCAGTATTACATAGACAATCTTGATTTTGTTGTTCGACCTTCAGACGGCCAACTGGCAGTCAGAGGAGGAATCTTCTCATGGAAATGACTCTCTACAAGAACGCACACTTACCACAACATAGGCTGAGATGCTAGATGTTACTGCATCTAGACTTTGCAAAATGAGGAAATGGTAGCTTGGGACAAAGTAACATGCGCAAGGAGTAATCCAGATCATGGAGATTACTTTGCATGTTTAGTCTTTAAAACAGGTGTCTAGAGAGAGTAAGGGGTGTGTATTAATGAATCAGAAGCAGCTTGGTGTAGAGCTTGTATTTTATAAAACATACAAGCATATGCTAACCAGGTGAATTTATTATCCCCACCCTGCACAAGGCATCTAGATTAGATATTTATCAGGGTTTCCATTCCTGAAAACTGGTGTAGAAACCATGATAATAATACTATCGATTTGCTAGAACTTGGATATATTTTGCCCTTTCTGCCACCCCCATCATTTGAGTGTCGATGAGAGGTGCAGTAAAAGTTTGCATGCTGCAGAATATTTCTATGCCAGGAAGGACCTGGAGTACAAATTAATTCTGTGCAGCCAGAAAAACCAGTATATCAAGAGGTTGGATGTATAAAATGTCTTTTTTGTATCTTACAATCCTCTGGTTTTAATCCACTGGTAATTGAGGTTATATTTTAATGCTGTATATTCCTCAAAGATATTTCTATGCAACAAAAGTAACAATAAATCTTTAATTTTAAAATAGTAATAGCTTTCTGAATTCTTTACTATAGTCCCAGACTGCAGTAATCAGCTGTAAGGTGTCTATAATGAAGCTTTAGTGATAATCCTTGGTCCCATTACAGCAAAAAATGTTTAAACTCCAATTGTCACTGGGGCCAAATTTTTTTTTGTCTGGATCTACAATTATAAAATATACAGTTTCGACTTACATACCAATTCAACTTAAGAACAAACCTCCGGACCCTATCTTGTACATAACCCGGGGACTGCCTGTAATACCAGTACAGTTTTATAACAATATTTATAAGATCTAACCTCTATTGCTCAGTCATTTTCACTATGAGTTTTATTAAGACTGAGCTTTTAAGTTGACCAGTGAAAAAGGAATCTCCATCCTTTAAAGAAACGGCCCTGCACACAGGCAGCCAAGTTTCTGCATGATTTGTCCTAGACAATGTTATACAATTAGTTTGTCGCTCAGCACTGTTGCACATGTGCAGCCTCAAAGAGTGAGAAATAATAGAACATGGCTAGGGTCAGTGACAAGTGGCTATGCACAGCAGGAGTATGGGCGAAAGGGTTGGATTAAGGGCAATAGAAACCATGGGATTTTTTCACTCTAAGACTTTGATATAAGCTTTCTTTTTAAGGAAAGTAGATTTTAGCTTAACCTTCAATATAAAAAAATACAGGCTATGGCAAATCAAAAAGTAACGCACATAATGCCACATTGAATAGTACATCGATCATAATTAAAGGTAATCATACAGATATTTAATAAAACAATAAAAATATAGGCCATAAAGAAAGAAACTAAGGGCTGAGATTCATCTACAAAACACATCTATATACAGGCGGTCCCCTACGTAAGAACAACCAACTTACAGACGACCCCTAGTTACAAACGGCCCTCTGGATGTTGGTAATTTACTGTACTTTATCCCTGGGCTACAATAATCAACTGTAGGAGTTATCAAAGGTCTCATGACAACCCAACACTTTTAAAATACAATTGTCATAGAGACAAAAAAAAATTCTGGCTGGGGTTACAATTATAAACCATATAGTTCCAACTTACATACAAATTCAACTTAAGAACAAAACTATAGAACCTTTCTTGTACATAACTCGGGGACTGCCTGTAGTGGTAAAAATAATATATGGTACAACTTAATTAATATTAAATATAAAAGCAACCTAAATTTTCAATTTAGAAAAATCATACCGGTATAGTACTTTACACTAAAAACAGCCTGCAATGTTATTTTCAAAACACAGCATAAGGTGTTCCGGTGTCTAATCCACAATGTATAAAATACAAAGTACTCATGGTAAGTAACAAATAAACACTGGCTTAAAGATTTTACTATATTTTTATGAGACAGTAGCAGCTTTAAAGAATGAAACCTAATCAAAATCAAGCATGATAAACCAGGGATACTTGTCTAAAAATCCAGGCACTGTAACTGTGGTAATCTTAAATTTGTTATTAATATCCTTCCTTCTAAAATAAACTTTTACAATTATGCAAATGAGTCGGAAGGGCTCTGGACATTACCAGAACGCTTCAGTGTTGCAGCTTAATAGGCTGTAACACTGTCTGTCCCTCCTTCTGCCTGATGTAATATCTCTGCAGCACACATTGGGAGGGGAAAACTGTAACAGTTAGTGAATCAAAAACATAGAGGGACTCTGGTAATGTTCCCCAGAGCCCTCCTGTCTGATTAGTATAATTTTACAGTTGATTTTATAAGAAAGAAGCCATTGGTTAACAAATATAAGAAGATTAAAATAATCACAGTGGGTTTTTTTTGCTTGATTTTGATTTTAAATCTAGGGAATGTGCTACCAAAAAGTCATATAAATTTAACCAAGTTTTTATGGCAAACTATTTTTACCGTGGTCTTGAGCCTAATAGACACTTTCTTATTCTTTTTTTTATACAGCATTCACTTCATTTACATCACAGACAGGATTATCTCAATGGAAAACACCATTGTTGCCTCAACAACTAAGAATAGATTATGTCACTTATTTGCATATCCTATCTGCACTGAGCATGCCCAGAGAACTCCATGTGTCACTCTCCAGACTATTGCTGCCAATGGCAATGAAACTGTCTAAAGCTTATTACTAAATGCTGTTACGAGAGCTAAGGCAAGATTGCAGTTTTGATAATAATAAATAGAAAATGGAAAAAATCATCAGGAAATTAAAAAAAAAAGATTACATAAAAGTAAGTTTGGCAACACATGGTGCGGCCGTGGAGAGTCCGATTTTCAGCTAGCCACAGTTATGATTTGGCCGGCCACATTCATTTACTGCATTGTGTGTAATGCATTACCAAATGATTATTTCGTGACTGTATCATGTACTGTTCACACGATACAGTCACTAAATTATAAGAATGAATTAACCGGATATGGCAGCACCATTTATTTCCATCCATCACATTTTGTGATCTGGTAAGTTGAAAAATTGCTACTGGAATAAACTTTACATAAAGATAGCACTCCAAGAAAATTGTTGTCTTGGTTTTTAAATAAACTCACAAGGTGAGCATCCTTGCATCACAATGGGGCAGATTTTTCATACCCTGGTGATAGCATATGATAATTTCAGCTACCAGTTGTGCAGGATTTATAAAGAGGCTCTGGTCTCATGATAAATCCTGGTGGGCGGCTACACTGAGCATCTCCAGTGGGGTGCACTCCATTCATGCCCCTCCAAGCCCACTTTATGTGGAGATGGCAAAAAGGGGCAAATGGGCACAATTCCTGGCCATGAGCCATGAATAGTGCCTATTTCAAAGCTTCTACGACAGTTTTTAGGTGTAAAAGTCCTGATAAAACTAGTCCAATGTGTCTTAATTGAAACCAAAATGTTCATCAGAAACCAGAAGAACCAAATTGTACCACATTTGTACTTGTGCCAAGTTTAATTGTTCTGTTTTATCCACATTATAGGGTATGCAATCTGTTCATTGGGGGTCTGAATGCTGGGCCTTCTTCAGATCACAAAATCTGGAAGCCCGTTTACACTAAATTACATCCATTGCTAGATGCTTTGAAATACATAACTTGGCTTTCTCCAGCACTCTCATAAAAGATCATGAGGGTACAAGAAATACCTGATCGCTGTGCCTGGCAGCACAATATGTGGAATGGAGTTGCATGATGCAAACTTCACAAATTAGTGGTTAGGCCCCCACCAATAAAATTGCTTTCCCCTATCTCATAGCAATAAACATAAAAAGAGTTTACTTTTTCCTTTAGCAATAAAACTTGGCATGACCCCTTTAAGAGCCTTCTTCAAGTGAATTTAATGAACGTAGCCCTGTCCTTACAGATACCCATTAGGACAATTCCACACCCGAGTCCAGGCTCCCTGTTCCCCATTTTTTTAGACATCCTTCAAAGATTTAGCTCTTCATATTAGTCATGCAAAACCTTTTTACAGCAATAAATTATTAGAAAAACTTTTTTCTTTCAGTTCTGTACAGTACCCACACATATCAATCTTAAACACAGACTCTTCCACAAAGCATTTCTTTGGAAACCAAACACTTTGGATAAATACAACAAAGATTACTAATAACATCTGGGAATTGTTCCAAATTAAAATCTCTGTAATTAGTATAATAACATCACAGGAGATAGACTAATTTAATAGCAGTGCTTCTTTCCAAGTTAGCGTCTTTGTAATGCCCCAGCAATTATATTTTTTCATTTTGCTTGATATTTCTTCTAACATTCAAAAGCATATTAGCCGAGAGGAGGAGTCTCCCATTGTATTACTGAAGAATGTGTGTTTGTCATTACTTCATTCCCACTGAGCACAGAGCACAGATTATATATATATTCCTTTCAGAAAAGATATTTGTTTGGCCAAGTTACTGTAATTTTCAGACTAAAAAATCTATGTTCTGCATTGTTTTTAATTCTTATATAATTGCAGTGTAGTTAGATGTTGTTTTTTTTTCTAAAAGTTCTTTTATAGGACAATTTGCACATATGGATTGAAACAAATCTTCAGTGATGGATAAAAGGCAGAAATTAAAGTACAATCCTTCAATGTCTTAACAGCTAAAATCACAGTGTAGAGAAAATAGTACTTACGTAAATACAGTGACTTTTATTTTATGGGTTTTGTTTCTTGAATACAAAGTTTTTAAAAAATGAGCGTATTAAAATAAATATATTAGAGCATCTGTCATTTCCTTTCTCTTTACATTTTGACCAGTCATTTTAGAATATTAAAAACAACTATGCATAACAAAGTAGTCATAGTCTATGTATGCCAACACACGATTCATTAAAGGGGTTGTGTCACCATAGCAAATGGCTGTAATTGGGTCCAATGCATTGTGACAAGTACTTTCACCATTTACACTTATTACAAAATCTGCAGGCTTACTGAGATAACTCCTTTTGTCCTGGTTGCTGGCGCCCCCTGGTGGTAGCTGTGTCCCGTCCTGAGCTAAAGCTGATCTGGCCGAGTCTGCGCACAAGGATTCCCCCAGCTGCTCTGCACTACAGATCACTCCATGGGCTCACAGCTCCTCTCCACACTGAGAGATCAGCTGACACACTGCAGCCAATAGGAAGTGAGACAGGGGGCAGAGAGCTCAGCCGTCTACACCAGTGAATGAGGTGATTTCCACTGCTCCACAGGTGCTTCCAACAGCAGATACAAGGTAACTGCAGACATACATGTCTATCTGCTGCACAGAGGAGTCCTCCCCTAACATGGATCATAGCAATATGGCAGCCCTCTCCTCCCTCCACCATTAGTCAGGTCACACAGGAGCCTACAGCAGCAGATACAAGGTAACTGCAGACAGACATGTCTATCTGCTGCACAGAGGAGTCCTCCCCTAACATGGATCATAGCAATGTAGCAGCCCTTTCCTCCCTCCACCATTAGTCAGGTCACACAGGAGGCTGCAGAGATAACACAAGTAATAGGCTGAGCTCTGACCTCTCCTGATGCAGTCCGCCTCCTGTACTCTCCTCCATGCACTGTCCCTCCATGCTACCCTGCTGTCCTCCTCCTGTACTCTCCACCATGCACTGTCCCTCCATGTTACACTGCTGTCCTGCAGTCCTCCTCCTGTACTCTCCTCCATACACTGTCCCTCCATGTTACACTGCTGTCCTCCTCCTGTACTCTCCTACATACACTCTCCCTCCATGTTACACTGCTGTCCTGCAAAGGAGCCCCTGTCCCTGACTAGCAGGGAAGTAGCTAAAGATCAGCAACATGTGAGAAGCTGTCACCTATTTATCTATCCAAGTCCTACTATCTATCACCTGTCATCTTTCTATCTATCTCATATCTATCTATCTCATAAATATCTATCTATCTCATATCTATCTAGTGATTTAGTTGCAATTCCTTACAAAATACACAGAAAGAGATGCAATTAACGGCCCCAAAGTAACATACAAAAATACAAAAGTTTATTAGTAAAAGTCATAAAAACAACTGAAAAGGTCCATGTTAATGCACCTACTTTTCTACAATCAATGCATACAAGTAGAGCAAAACAATGTATTCTCACAGCATCATGGTCGGTCAGGCGGACAGTAAAGTGTGAATATGTCGGAGGTCTAGAAAAATGCAGGGACGGCAAACTCCATGCGTATCCTCACTTCAAAGTGACTTCCTCAGGGGTAAGTGGCACTTTGGAGTGATGATACACGTGGGGTTTGCCTCCACCTAGACTTCCGCCATGCATGTCAGCCTGACCGACTATGATGCTGTGAGAATACATAGTACATGTGTACTATGTGCAGTGTCCTGTGTAGTGTGCAGGGGGCGCCAGATTCAGGATTTCTGGCACACGTTCTTCATGAATCTGGTGCCCCCTGCACTGCTTTGACAGACTGCACCAACTTTTTTTGGTGCACTTTTAACATGGGGCGTATGACACATTTCTATTGGACTTCTATTGGATCAGTAAATGCAGGGACTATTTGAGCACAGCAGGTGGAAGGAGACTCTGAAGGCTGAGCGCTCTGTAGTACTGAGGTGTGGAATAACTGCCACTGTCAGTGCTGTGCATGTGCCTGGCTATGCCCCTCCCAAATCTGCTTCTGTGTGGATCAGAATAGAGGCTGAACAAGCATCATAATAACAAATAGAAAGGTATCTTTAATTCCAGGTAACCATTACAAATAGATTTTTGAAATATTTTAACCTCTTTGACAGCTTTTTGCAGTCAATTGTTTCGTGGCATAACCCCTTTAATCAGTATTGATTGATTAAAGACTTTCACCCCTGGGGAAGTTTCCAGTGAGAAACGGAACATGTGGGGAACCCTCCAGCTCTTCTCTCTCTGCTAGCCAACCAATCTACCTAATACTCTGATACTGACTTGTATACCTTCCTCTATGTTATTTAATGTGTAATGTATGACAGCTTAGTTTTAAGCTAATTTAAATTGTTGAACACTTTAGACATACACTTCTGTTGTATATTTATGTAATTAATGCATTTTCCATTCTTACTTGATATTGGCTGTTATGCATGTGACATTTACTCATATTTATGAACTATTGGGGGAAATGTAGGAGTTACTTTCTAGTAGAGGAGGTGTATTGTTGGTTAACTCTATCTGGCTAATCCAAATACTTGTTGGTTATATGTACTTATGTGCATCTTTTAATTGTTTTTATGTGTCTACTTTTTGTCTGTTGGAGATATTCTTTGTTAAATAAAGACTAATTATATATCTGCAACCTTGGCCTCATGACACACATCTTTTTCCTTCATTTTAGATATTATCATAAAATTGACACCGTATTTTCTAGATTAAAGCTAAGCTTATATAATTTGAGACAATATTAATAAATCTAAAAATAGATGGAAGTACTCACCAGAGTTTTTTTTTACAGTAAAAGTTGAAATATTAGCAAAATGGCATAGCAAAAATTTTAAAATACACAAGATAATAAATAAATTGTATAGTTAACACTACACTTAAGTATTTAGTAAAGAAGCCCACTCCCCCTCAAAAATTGACAAAACACTTTTGGGAAGAAATAAAGAGCTGGAGAAAGTGGCATCTAGGATGATTCTAAAAATCAACTCTTAAAATTATGCTAATGAGTCTGAAGAGTTCATGGGTACTTTAGCAAAGATTCAGAGGTTATTACAAAGTGAAACAAGCTCCTCCCCCTTCATCCATGTCCTTAAACTTCTTCTGCTGCAGTGAGATTACATCAGACAGAGGGAGGGGTGTTGTGCTAAGCAGATAGAGGGGGAGACAAACTAACAGCACTGTTAAGTTACAACACACAAGGGCTCTAGTAACAACCCCAGGAAGGAAGGAAGGAGGCCATGGATAACAAATATAAGAAGATTACCACAGTCACAGTGGTGGATCTATGAGTAAGTGTCCCTGTTTTTCCTCTATTTTATGTTTAAACTTGCCTGTTTACTTGTAAAAAAGACTGGATGAGTTCACTTCACATTTTCCCGTTTGGCTTAAAAGTACCAAGAAGTATGCATAAAAGTATGCTTAAAATTATTAATCCTATCTATCAAATTCCATCAGACCTGGAAGCCATAGAACCAGAGATTCAGGCAGTTAAAGACATGTGGATCTTAATCTGCAGCTTGTATTCACAATAATGGGGCAGATTTACTTACCCAGTCCCATCGCGATCCTGCGGGGTGTTGTCCGATGTGGATTCGGGTCCGGCGCTAACATCGTGCGTCCGAGTTCCTTCCTGTGTTGCTGCTGCGCCGAGATCCACCGGAGTTCACCTGCTTTTTCCTGGTGCGTGTGAGTGCTTGATCTTGCGACACAAATCCTTTTTTAATTTCTGCGGCCAAAATCCTGGGGCAATTTGGCACAAAACGGAAATATTCGGGAAACCTGGCGAAAGTGCGGCATTCGGACACTTAGTAAATGAGCCCCAATGTCTTTAAAAGATCATATATTCATACCTAAAGCATGGTTCTAAGTACTTTCCCCCAAAAATAAGGCATTTTATAAATGCCTTATATAATTTTTTGCTCCTAGAGCAAGAGGCGCTAGGTTTCATTTTCAGGGGGTGCCTTATTTTTCCATGACCAAGAATTCACATTTAATAATATACTGAAGTCCTACCATTACATACATAAGGATAACCATTTGAATTGAGTCTTGTGACTTTATTTCCATGTACAACAATCCATGGCACATTAACAGTCACAGTATTTATGAGCAAAAACCAACATTTTTTGTTTAAAGACCATTATACCAACAACTTCTTACTTCTCCAAACTCAGAATTTTATGCTTCAGAATTTTCTCTGAATTTCATGCAGAATTTCCTGTGACTCCATTTCTATTGGAATAATTGACCCACTCTCTCATGTTTAGCCATAGCACTTTCCTTAAATGATCCCTTCTTGCCCCGGTAGCTGCTTGTAATGCATTTGCAAGCAGGCTGTCCGTGATTTTATCCTGTGAATTCTTCACCCATGTCACAACCTCTTGCAATATCTAAATGATCTATTAATACTAATGTATGGAATAGTGAAGGCTATTGCAATGACTGCTGCTAGGTCTTATTTTCATGGGAAGCCTTGTATTTCTAAGCTTGAAAAAAATTGCCTTATTTTCAGTGGGAGTGTTATTTTTGGGAATACAGGTTATAAAGCCAAAGCTCTGGAAATTTGAAGTGACCCTCCCTCTTTCAGCCTCCTTAAGTAACTCAACTAGACAATTACAGTATCCCTTTACAAATAGGTTTGCCGGGTGTGAGGCATTTATCATATGGTACTATCCTGATAAACTCTTTGGGGGTTATTGGGGGTGCTAGTGGGCTTGTGCGGCCTGGCACAGAAGCCTTGTGAATAATTCCACACTTTAAAAATCTTCCATTTAGTTGCATTCGTCTTCTTTTGTCTCTCTGTCTGCCTCTAGTTATATATGGCCACTAGTTTTACCTTTTAGATACCATGACAATTTGCTAAATTAAAATGTAGTACAGAATGTTTCACCAGATTCCATATGTTAATCATAAAGTTTATCATTTTGCAAGTTTATTTCAAAGGTAATTATTACCTTTAAGTAAAAAACACAAAACAAACCATATAAGCTATCACAACAGATCTTTTACACAAAATATAATTAACATGAACTAAAATTGTAATAAATGAAAAGATATATTTTTCATTAATTTCTATATGACTTAAACCTATATTTTATATATTATTCCTAATGAGCTCTATACCGTCAGGTAAGATATGTATGTTCTTTATGAGTAAAGAAAAATCTCTGAGGAGTGTTTCTAGTGATGAGTTTTAGTTACTTTTTTGCAGATGTAAATGTCTTAGGAATCCCAATAGTATTTTGTGCTTTTTATCATTTCAAAATGTCTTAGAAAGCCTCATATTTAAATTAGCCATTAACGTTACAATACAACTGCATTCATTATGGGTTGTGCAAATAAATGCATTCATGTATATACAGCAAATAAATCATTACAATTGTATTTTAAAATGTCAAATACCCTATTAGAGAACAATTTTCTTCTTAAACTGCCATTGGAATATAGTACCGTTAATTTAAATATATTCAAGTTTTCTGTATTTCTTATACTCAGCAGTTTTTAACCTTTTAAGCATTACATTTGATTTTATTAAAAGATTTCTCATCAATTGAATGTCTGCATGAAATACAAGTAATGATATTTAATGGGTTTTAATGTTCATGTGACTTTTATTTTGAGGGGTTCACGTGTCCATCTGGCAGTTTTGCTAATTTCATTTTAGTAACTTACAGCATTGTGATTCAGTAATGTATTTAACAGAAAAATTTGTGTACATTTACTGAATCTGAAAATAACACATTATAGTTATACAATATGAAGCATAGAACTCTGTAAGTCAGTGTATTATGATCTTCTATATGTAGAATACTCAGAAACATTAATATTCATTATGTATAAATGCAAAACATATATTAAATAGTCTATGTTGTAGATTTCATACTTAGATGGAGTTATTCATATAGTAAATAAGGTCAATTTTTGTACACATAGAACAAAAATGGCAGCATTTACAGTAGTCAGATGCATGGTTTAAGAAATATAGTTCTCAAAGTGGTTACAGATAATATTATATTTTATTTATTGTATAGTCATACACCCAGCCTGCTAACACCTCTGCCCTTCCGTCTATGTTTTCCATCTTTCATCCAATAAACCTTCTCTTATAATTGAGGAGCTCATCAGGGCCTGATGGGCTTAAAGATATGCACTATAGAATTTAAAGATCCACCCAGGGCCGGTTCTAGACAAAGTGGGGGTCTGGGCAAAACTAAAAGTGGGGCCCCAAAATTAAACTATTTTATGACCAGTCACAGTCAGTAAGAGGCTCCCTTTAGTATGGTAGAACAAACTGTAATATGGGAGAATTTTATAGGAGATAGATGATAGGGAGATTGATGGGCAGCACGGTGGCTCCGTGGTTAGCACTACAGGCTTGCAGCGCTGGTAAACATCTGCAAAGAGTTTGTATGTTCTCTTAGTGTTTGCATGGATTTCCTCTAGGTCCTCCGGTTTCCTCCCACACTCCAAAGCATACTGGTAGGTTGATTAGATTGTGAGCCCCATGGGGTTAGTGACTGATGTGGCAAGCACAGTGCAGCGTTGCGTAATCTGCAGCAAAGAGAACGTTAAATCCATGGGGGACACTAAACAATTTTCGCAGGAAATTGCACTGAGCATCACACAGATACTCACTATCATTATACGCTCCCTTACACAATGGTAACCCAAATAAATAACTATATATCCATAAACCAAGCTAATGAGATAACAAAAGTCACTTTTAGTTGTGTGCCAATGTATTAGCCGCACAATAACAGAACCCTCCGCGCTTCATAAGAATTTGAGTAAAAACGTCATAACATAGGTGTAAATAATGGAGGATGATGTGAAATAAAAACTTTATTCCAGAACATGTGTGTGTTTTTAGTGTTACATATAACTTTATGGACATGTTCTGGGTTGCAGTGTTAATATGTAGCCACATTAGGCGAAGAGGATCGCATGTTCATCGGATCAATTGTGTCAATTTTCGCTAAAAAAAGATCACGAAATAAAAGGCAATAAGAGAGAAAGTGTGTTCTTAGATAGTTTTGGATAGGAGAGGGTTAAAAACATGAATATTAGTTGATATTATTCCTTATAAAAAGGTAGTAACATATAAAGTGAATATTTCCATTATCTGTGAGGTGCAGCAGCTCCTGTGTGCAGCAAACTCTCCCTGTAGCCTAAGAATCTTAAGGGGGGTTTACATTTCAGAGGGCTGTATCTCTGGCTCTGTGACACATACAACATCACTTCCTATGACAGAGGAGAGTATCCTCTTTTATATGAATCTAAATTTGTGTTTCTAGGTGTCAGGAAAACTGAGATATTAACTGTTAAACTGGGTCCCCAAGATCTCTCCTCTGGCCCAAACCCCTTCCAATGAATAAGAAAGAAGTGCTTCCCTTTAACTGACTTCATGTCCAGGATCTCCTTTACCTCAAAGACATTGGTAGAATCAGCCTCAGGAGCAGTAGGATCTACTTGCCGGGAGAAGCGATGTGCATGGTGGGAGGAAGACGAAGCTTGTAATCCACGGGTTAATGCGCTTCAGTACCTCAAATGGACCCGGGAAACGAGGACCGAGTTTGTAGCTGGGAATCCTCAGATGGACATATCACCTGTAGAGAACACAAGAGGAGACCTGCACGTCTTGTCGGCCTGGGTTTTGGTGCGGGTAGATGACGAGTCTGCTCCTAGATGGATTAAAGGTTTTGAAACAACTCTTTCACAGCATGCATATCAGAAGGCAAGGAAAAAGGAATAGGTGGCGTGGATGTAAGCCTTAAACAATAAAGAAGGGAACGGCAGCAGCAGATTCAGAATCCAAAGAATTATAGGAGAATTCCGCCCATGGTGACAGGGTGGACCAGTTGTCCTGTTGGGCGAAAACAAAGTGCCGTAGATAGCGTCCCATAGTCTGATTGACTCTCTCCACCTGCTCATTAGACTGTGGATGATAGGCCAAAGAGAAGTCCAGCTTTACTTAAAGTTGGTTGCACAAGGAATTCCAGAACCTAGAAGCATACAGGACCCCTTGGTCTGAGATGTGGAGGAAGAATAAGCTGGCAAGATGAGGAGATGACGGTAGACCAGGCAGAGGAATGAAGTGGGACATCTTAGAGAAATGGCCCTAGATCACCCAGATTACATTATTACCAGAAGTTGTTGGAAGATCGGTAACAAAGTCCATGGCTACATGAGTCCATGGGCTGCTGGGTATTAGCAGTGGCAGGAGCAAAAAAGCTATATCCTCTGCAAGGTGTATTCACTTAAAGATTCTTCACATTTATTTTCAATTTTCTATAAAAGAAGGAGGTTACACAGAGAGAACAGTTGTGAACAGCGATGTTTCGGAGGTGGTTCCTCCTTCCTCAGGCATGCTCCGTACAGGCACAGGTGCATGTTTATACCAAACTATTCATTCACAAAAATTGCAAAGATTAATCACAAAAACTGAACCTTGCCTGACTGAACAAACAATCTTTTACACAAATACTATATTATATTACAAAAAAAATTCAAATTGTTCATTCAAACCATGGGGAGAAAAGATGTGTAGTTCAGTAATCCAATATACTTCCCTGTGGGAAGTTTAAGATTAGTCTTTACCCTTTCAGTGCCTGCATATTTGCTGCGGGATACATCAAGAGGCGGAAGCCACACAGTGCTTTGCCTGACGTAGAAATAAACGCAGCCGGCAACTTTTCACGTGTGAAAAGTCAACGGCGGCAGTGGGTGCGCCGACAAGGGGAAAGTAACGTCCCACACCGGTCCACTCTCAGCCAGCCTTGCCCCACTTCACGCCCCTACATGCCCCTAGCAAGAAGGTGGTGAATTCGGGCAAATAGTCGAAAGTGCTAGCAATAAGCTAACATTTGTGATTATTTCAGGGCCTCTGCATCACTGATGTGGCACAGAGGTCCTGATAAATATGCCCCACTGTAACTGTCTGAAGTTAAAAGTTGTTTAATTTCTGATCTATGTTCCTTGAGTCAAATTTTAATAGGTTGGGATGTTTGTCCTACATATTCCATGCCACAAGGGCATTTTAGCATATATATCACATATATCAGACATATATCACATAGTGACAGGAACTGACCTTCTGGCTTGAGCCATGATTACTTATTTTGGGCACATGAAGTTCAGGAACTCACAAAGTCTTGTACATCCTTGACCAGACCTGGCCACCAGTAGAAACGAGAGATGAAAGTGACAAATCTCTGCACCCCAGGGTGCCCAGCCACACAAGAGCAATGTCCCTGAGCAAGTTAGTATCCTCTTTTGGAGAGCAGGCCGGACATATGTCTTGCCAGGAAGAATTTTCTGTAGAACCACAGAAGCGCCAATAATAAGCCATTCAGGAGGAATGATATGTTGAGAAGTCAGTTCGCTGCCAATTACATCAGAGGCATGAGAGAGGGCATCGGTTTTGACATTCTTCTCTGCTGGATGGAAATGGATCAGGAAGTTAAAGTTACAGAAGAAAAGGGATCAACGAGCCTGTCATGGGTTGAGATGCTGAGAGGTCTGGAGATATAGAAGATTCCTGTGGTCAGTATAGATACAGACTGGATGATGTGCTCCTCCCAGAAGATAACACCATTCTTCCAAAGCAAGCATTATGACCAGTAGCTCCTGATCACCTGGAGTAGTTTTTCTCTGCGGCCAAGAAGATTGTCTAGAAGAAGCTGCAAGTCTAAGTGGGCTTAGGGCTCTTTCTGGATGAGAATGGCACCAGCTCCTACCGAGGAGGCGTCAACTTCTTGCAGGAATTGTTTCTCGGTATCAGGCCGAGTGAGCACAGGAGCAGAGGCAAAGGCAGACTTCAGCTTGGAGAAAGCTTCTTCAGCGGCCAAAACTTAGGATCCGCATTTTTCTTGGTCAGCACCACAATTGGAGACACAAGGGAGAAAAAGTGTGGAATGAACTGCCGGTAGTAATTTCCGAAGCCCTGGAATCTCTGGTTGGACCGAAGTCCCACTAAGCGACACCACTGAAGAACCGCAGATAATTTTCTGGTTTCTATCTGTAGTCCTTTGTCAGAGATGATATGCCTGAGGAAAGGAAGACTCTTTTGATGGAATAGACACTTCTTGCGCTTGGCATACAGGCTATTGGCCCTTAGGCGCCTGAGTACAAGGCATACTGGAGCCCGATGGGTATATAGCAAGTCTCTGAAAATGTTGTTGACAAACTCCTGGAATACATATGGGGTGTTACAAGTGGCATGACGAGTTCCCCGAAGTGTCCATCATGAGTATTGAAGGCGGTCTTCAACTCATTGCTTTTGTGGATGCGGATGAGGTTATAAGCCCCATGTGGCTATAATTCTGTGAAGACCTTGGCTCCACGTAGGCGGTCGAAGAGTTCCGTGATCAGAGGCAGTCTAACGGTTCTTCATGGTAATTTTAGTAATGGTAATTTTGTTTAGACCGCGATAGTTTATGCATGAACAGAGTGAACCATCCTTCTTGGCCACGAAGAAGAACCCAGAAATGGCTGGGGAACAGGATTTGCTCATGAATTCCTTCTGCAGATTCTCCTTCACATAGGCTGACATCGCTGCAGTTTCAGGCACAGACAGTGGGTACACCCAACTCCATGGAGGAGATGTGCCCAGCAGCAGCTCTATAGGGCAGTAGTAGGGACAGTGCGGTGGCAGAGTATCCACTTGCTTCTCCAAGAAGAAGTCAGCAAAGTCCATAAAGGAAGCGGGAGACCCACCAGAGGCTTGGAGGACACTGGAGAAGACATGGTGGCAACAGGATGAAGTGAAACTAGACAGCTAGCACTCCAGTCCACAATGAAGAACTTCCCCAGTCTGCCAGTTGAGCACTGGTGCGTGGTGTCACAACCACAGAAGACCTAGAAGGATGGAAGACTTAGAACGGGGAAGCACATAAAACGCTCCAACTTGCAGACATAGAGGTTTGGTGCATTACCAGACCAGACCAGATCACAGAATCTGCCCACTGGGGGATGAGATGACAAGCGGCTTCTCAAGACAGACCACAGGAAGATTATGCTGGTAAACCAGGGCAGCATCCACAAAGTTTCCTGTAGAGCCGGAATCCTGGAAGGCAGAAGCTTGAAACTGGCTACCTGTCCCAGAGATGAGAAGAACAGGGATATTCAGATGTGGACAAGTCCCCTTGAAATAAATTCAGCAGGGCAATTTCAGCAAAAGATGCTAGGGATGGTTCCTTGAAGACGGACCAGAGTTCAGCTTTGAATATGGTAAGATTGGTCATCACCGGGCCAGGGCTTTCCCAGGGAGTAGACTGACCACGAATGCCACCTTTCCATGGCAAACTGTGTAGATATCAGCTCGATGTGCAGTGAGCACTGGGTGATGAATTCCCTGTACAACTTGGTGTCTCCGTCATATTTGGAGGGCCAAATACAATGAATTTGTCATTGTGCCACTCTCTGACCTCATGCTGTTGCCGCCACCTCCACACTTTGTCATTGTGCCACACTGTGGCCTACCATGTTTCTGCCACATCCAGAATTTGTCATTGTGCCACTCTCTGACCTCCTGCTGTTGCCGCCACCTCCACACTTTGTCATTGTGCCACACTGTGGCCTACCATGTTTCTGCCACCACCAGAATTTGTCATTGTGCCGCTTTCTGGCCTCATGCTGCTGCTACTGCTGCCGCCCACCTACACACTGTGATTGTGCCACTCTCCGACCTCCTGCTGAGCTGCTGCTGCCACCTCCACACTTTGTCATTGTGCCACTTTCTGACCTCCTGCTGCTGCTGCCACCTCCACGTTCTGTCATTGTGCCACACTGTGGCCTACCATGTTTTTGCCACCACCAGAATTTGTCATAGTGCCCATTTCTGGTCTCATGCTGCTGCTACTGCTGCCGCCCACCTACACACACTGTGATTGTGCCACTCTCTGACCTCCTGCTGAGCTGCTGCCGCCACCTCCACATTCTGTCATTGTGCCACTCTGTGGCTTACTCCTGCTGCTCCCAACTGACCGCTGTGTCTCTGGAACACCCTGTGATTTCCATAATGCTGTTTTCACCCTCCACCACTCTATGACGTTGCCACTATGTTTAGTTTCCATCTTCATTAGATCTGTCAGAAGTAATTTAAAGCAGGAGTGGATACAGAACACAGAGGACATTCAAGTATCCCATTTACTGGTCATCTCTGTTTTGAATCAACTCTGGTTTGTTTTTGGCTTTAGCAATACTGATGGATTATTGAGCAATTGAAAGCGGACACTGACGAATGAAAGGAAGGGCAAAATGATCAGTGACGTCAATGCACAATTACTGACGACACCCTCTCCACTCTTTTGGGGGCTTTCTACATGTATCAGCGTTTAACAGAACAGGTACTGTCATAATCTATAGAATCACCTGAAGGCAGTGTAAAAAATATAAACTCTTTGATGTTATAGTGGGATCTTGGCCCTCAGCTCAGTCCTTTCGAGATGGCACAGACGTTACCTTGTCAGGCTGCATTCCCGCTTCACTTATTTGGTCAAGTTGGCCCCTGTAAGTGCCCATGGAATTGAAGAGAGAATCTATTCTAAGAGCTGTGGCTGTCATGTGCTTTTCATACAAAAACACAGCATTGTTTGAAGACCAAAACAAGCATGCATTTTTTAGTATGGCACAACATTCTACAACAGCCTACAGGCTATCTGCAGCCAGGAAATACCTGTTTTTTTTAATGTGATACACCATGATTCGATTCGCGTTGAAACAAATTTTGTCAGAAAATTAGGCAAACTCAGCGAATCGAATTTTTGAACATCTCTAGTCATAGTAGTAAAAGAAGCAATTGGAAAATCACAAACCCTTCCTCTTACTGTAGTTAAAGGAACTTGAGGTGTTCAACAGCAGTTATTGTCATATTGGTAAAAGAAGCAATGGGAGAACCATTGGTCCTGCTCTATAGCAGCTTGTAGCAACATACAGTGCCCTAAAAAGGGTTTTTATTACAGCAGTAAAAGTCCAATGGTAACGCGTTTCGGGAAAAAATCCCTTTGTCAGACCATAAATAGAGTAGGGGACCGGCAGGATCTGAATGCTGCTGATTCCCATTAAGATCCTGCCGGTCCCCTTCTCTATTTATGGTCTGCCGAAGAGATTTTTTTCCTGAAACGCGTTACCATTGGAGTTTTACTGCTGTAAGAAAAACACATAATTACTCTTACTCTCAGCCTAGATCTATTTATATCTTTTCTTCTCCAACTTGGTTATTAGCGCACCCACACATAGCTCCAAAACCTTTTGCTTTTCCTATATTTACTAAAAAGGGTATTATGATGAAGCTCCCTGCCTGTCTCGATCAGCAGCCTGTTTCTAGCTCTGTCTCATCTCTGTAATGGAGCTGGGGCATGTGACCCTACTTATACAGCAGGGTTTGATGTCCCTGGCCAATCACAGACATACTCAATATGGGCCAAACAGAAAGTCGTGAGAAAATGCAACTTTTAGGAACACTAGAGCTATAGCACTGCACAGACATACCCTTCTTATTACCTCTCCAAAGTTGAATGACTTTTTTACATTGCACTTCACCAGTTCTGCACAACAGTTCTTCTTTGACATAAAATGCCTGAAATCATGACCTGGTCATGACTACCTCAAATAGAATCATGTCAAATTAATATTTAAAAATATTTAAAATTCTAAGATTAAAAGCTGGACTTTTATGTATTACAGCACATTTATATACACTGGGGCAAAAAAGATATGAGTTGATATGATACACTGACAATTTTGGAAGTTTTCCCACCTGCAAAGAATTGAGAGGTTTTTCTATTGTAGTTAACACTTCAACTGTGAGAGAAAGAGTCTAAAATTTACTGAAAAATCACATTTTTAAATAATTAATTTGCATTTTATTGCATGTAATAAATATTTGATACGGTAGAGAAGCAGAACATACTATTTAGTAAAGAAACCTTTGTGATTACAGAGGTCAGGCATTTCCTGTATTTATTGACCAAGTTTGCACACTCTGTAACAAGGATTGCATACATATCCTCTTCAGATCTTTCAGGTTTCTGGGCTGCTGCTGGGCAATGTTGAGTTTCTTAAGATTGGTGATTGGGTTCAGGTCTCAAAACTGGCTAGGCCACTACCAGACCTTGAAATATAGAGTCAATACTGGGTTGCTATGGCTATGTGTTTCGGGTCATTGTCAAGCGAGTTAAACCTGATAGAGCCCATCTTCAATACTATCAATGAGGCAAAGGGGTTGTTGGCCAAAATGTTGCAATACATGACCCCATTCATCCTTTCTTCAATACTGTGCATTCATCATTTTCAGAAAGCACCCCCAAAGTTCTCGGGTTACTACTCATACTTCTTCCAAACAAGGTGAGTAGAGTTGATACCAAAAAGTTCTATTTTGGTCTCATCTGACCACATGACCTTCTTTCATGCCTCCTGGATAATTCAGACTTCAAACGGGCCTGGCCATGTGCTGACAGTTGCATCGGGACCTTGTGTGCCCTACAGGATTACTAATGGTAATCTTTGAGACCACGGCCCCAGTTCAGTTCATGTCATTGACCTGGTCATCCTATGTAGTTCTGGGATGATTTCTGGAGTGGACATAGCCTCTTTGCCACATGAGGCGAACTATAGAAAGAGTCCCCCATCAAATAGTTGTGCTTACTGCAAATAATCAATTGGGGTACCCACAGATCATGAGAACAGGGGTTGGTTGTAGCACAAATGAACAGAATACAACATGATCTCTGCAGCTGTTTTTATACCCATGGCCCTGGGGGAGATAGTTCTGCGCTGTACTCCGTCAGAGCTATAGACATTAAATGGAGCAGCAGTGTGCATGTCCATCCTGCAGCTCCATTCTTACTCCTACCCTTCCAAAGGCCATACCTTTTTTGTTTTGACATTTCCACAGCCTAAAGAGTTTTGATATCTGTAGGACACATTTAATATGTAATGTACTGAGATGAAAAAAATTCTAATGTAGTAAAGTTCACAAAAAACACATTTCTGCCATTTTCTAAAGCAGTTTGTTATTACAGCTTTAATTACACAGTTCAAATTACAACTTTGCTTTATTCTTTGTCTCGTGTCTGTGACATAAATTTATATAGCTTTTTTATGTTTCAATACTCTGACATCCATAGCTTTTTCATACTTTCATACTTCATAATACTACTGGAGGGAGGGGGGCATCAGTGCTGCCTCCAAGATGTGCCCCCCCCCCCCCATTATTCAGTAGGGGGTGCCACAAAAGGTGATTTACTCAAGTTTCCTCATGGGTGCTGTGTCTCTGACTATACCCAAGAGGTGAGATCATGCATCGAGCCCCAGGCCAGGTTTCTTCCATTTTATGGTAATTGATGTTGCTTTCTCATCTAGCTGCTTGCCTATTCTCCTGTAGCCAATGTCACCCTTGCAGGTCTACAATTTTGAACCTGGTGTCCTCAGATAACTCTTTGGTTTTGGCTATGGTTGATCGATTGAATCCAGATTTTGTACCTTATAAAAATGGCAGACCTCTCCAAACAGTCTTTCATTCCTCCAATTGAATATATTTATATATTATATTTTTCCGGACTATAAGGCGCACCATCAATAGATGACTGCTTAAAAGTCTAGGTTCATATATAAGGCGCACTGTATTATAAGCTGCACCTGATTATAAGGATGAATGACCAGCAGGTGTCAGACCTGTGCACAGTTCAGGGCAGCTGTTGTCGCTAAGTATGGTTCATATATAAGGCCCACTGGACTATAAGGTGCACCTTTGATTTCTGAGAAAATCAAAGGATTTTTGTGCGCCTTATACATTTATTGCATTTGGATGAATAATAGTATATGCCGTTCTAAACCCTGAGTTTGTATACACTGTGCTCCCCTAAATTAATAATAGCATATACAGTGACCCATACCTCAGTGATTCAAAATGTATAGGGTCTTCAAATCATGATTTAGTGCCTCCCCCTGAATTAATTATAATTGCTCAATACATATATAGCAAAATCTTAAATCTTCTGTATATAGTAGTAAAAATTTCATTAGTTAAGGCTCAGCAAAGAAATCTAGCATCAAATCTTGGCCTCTGTACATAAATACAGGACCAGAACCAAGCTTATATAAATATAGCATCAGAACCAAGCTTATTACAGAAATACAGTGGAAGAACCATGCTCTACACAGAAATACAGCACCAGAACCAACTTCAGGATATAATTGATGCAGCATCAGAACCAAACTTATTACAGAAATGGAGCTCTAGAACCATGCAGGAAATATTTTCCTGTGTCCTTCTTTTTTCTTTGCAAGCTTTCAGCTTTCTCTCCAGTACACCACTTTCTACATATCTGAAATTTAAAAAAATTCTTCAAAAGTTTGGTTATTTTTAGATATAAATTTGTAGCTTTCTGTCAATAATCGGACTTTATCATTTCCTCTTGAGATAAAGTTTTAACCTTGTAACTTAAAGTAGTTCACCCAATATGTTAAGTGTTCCCCTATCCCCATTATCGATATGGGTGATAGGTGAAGCATGTGCCCAGCCATTCAATTTGGGAAAAGATGCAAGTCCATCTAGTCCAACCTATAAGAATTAAGCAAATGTTTATTCCCCATAACCAATGAAATTTCTGGTTTGAAAAAAGGCCTTCCCTGAGGAAGTCCTTAATTGGGGGCGGAACGCACAGGGGGACCTCCGACTTCTTCGTCCGTCACCGGGACACCATATGGCAGCAGACATTGACTCATGCACCTTTTGACCTGTACACTGACTTGTCACGTATGAGAACCTTGTGTTTTTTTGGTTACTTGACTACATGTTGGTTACTGGATACTGTCTAAGTACAAACTTATACACTTATTGCAGGTCTTGCACAGTGTCTGAGTCTTTACATGTTACTTATTATGTATATATATATCAGTAGGGGTGATTAATGTACTGTACTTGTGAGTGAGGAGGTGGTTTGTTGGTCAACCTTACATGGTTTAACCAGCATATGATATATCTTATGTACTTGTTACATTTCAATTGTTTTTATTGTGTCTACCATCCCAAGTTGGGAGTGAAAAATGGAGACACTAAACAAAAAAGTTCTGTGTTTTAAGGGGTTAAATTATGTGGCACAAAGCAAGTGCAAAGTTTTAATATATTTGGACCTATATATTTTATTCTGCACAATTTGTAAAATGTAAGAAAAAAAATATAATTATGTATCACTGTAATGGAACTGACCCATAGAATAAAGTTAACAAATTTATTGGGCTATTTGCAGGGTCGGACTGGGGTACCTGGGGCCCACCAGTAAAATTGATTTTGGGGGGCCGCCTACTAATACATAGAAATATTCTGGGATAAGGGAATTTCTAAGCACTAGTGAGGGCAGTGAAACGGAGGATAAGCTAATCCCTTTCTCCCTCCCTCTCTGCTAGTGCTCGGCTCTTGGTTTGTGTACAGGGGCTGCAGTGGTGGCATTAATTTTATGGATAGTATAAGAGTTACCCCTGGTTTCCAGGGCTTTCTGCTGGTGGCTGGGCTGTGTTCCCACTGCCCACCAACCTTCCAATAAAACTGATGACAATAACCCTACTCTGGCGTTCCGCACCACATAGACAAGTCACACCTGACTCTCTGACCCTATATATATAACAGTACAGAGCTCTCTCACACTAGAAGGTTACTCCAATACTGATCTGACACAGGAAGAAGTAGGATCTTATACCTCACAGGTGACATGTCTTCTCCTTCACATCCAGAATCGTCGTAAAATCCGGTTACATAATTTTCTGGCAGTTGTGCCAAGCTCTGGGAAGCAAATCCCCCGCACTGCGCCCCTAAAAATATCACAGTTACTTACAGTATAATGTCACCTGGATAAAACAATGTCCCACTCTGTACTTCTAAAGAATCTACATAAGAAACCCCTCTGTGCCCCTAGCATATTAAAAATGAAATTGTTACCCCCAAATATATTACTATACTACAGTCTGGGAATAAATAATACTGTGTGATTGAAAAATATGTGTGTATTATATAGTCTGCCTTGTTGATGCCAGAGGTCAGAGGAGAATGGGCAGACTGGTTCGAGCTGATAGAAAGGCAACAGTGACTCAAATCGCCACCCGTTACAACCAAGGTAGGCAGAAGAGCATCTCTGAACGCACAATACGTCCTACTTTGAGGCAGATGGGCTACAGCAGCAGAAGACCACACCGGGTGCCACTCCTTTCAGCTAAGAACAGGAAACTGAGGCTACAATTTGCACAAGCTCATCGAAATTGGACAGTAGAAGATTGGAAAGACGTTGCCTGGTCTGATGAGTCTCGATTTCTTCTGCGACATTCGGATGGTAGGGTCAGAATTTGGCGTCAACAACATGAAAGCATGGATCCATCCTGCCTTGTATCAACGGTTCAGGCTGGTGGTGGTGGTGTCATGGTGTGGGGAATATTTTCTTGGCACTCTTTGGGCCCCTTGGTACCAATTGAGCATCGTTGCAACGCCACAGCCTACCTGAGTATTGTTGCTGACCATGTCCATCCCTTTATGACCACAATGGAGAGGAAAAAGGGGGGAGGAAAAAGGAGAAAAGGAAAGAAGGAAGAAAAGGAAAGGGAGGGGAAGAAAAAAAGGTAGGGAGAGGGGAATGGGGGGGGAAAAGAAAGGAAGGGGAAGGGCTATACCCGCTTTGGACATTTTCCTTCTTTCACCCAAGAAGTGCGAAATGTAGTCACACAACGTAAAGGTCGAAGTTACGAAATCACATGTAATGCATTGGCCGTGTAGGGCTTAAGAATTTATAAGAAGAAGAACCGTTATTTTATAAAGACCGTTTGGAGAGTCAGATCGCATTCTCGTTTATTTGACAAGTTGCACACTATTTAACAATTCTGCATACAGCATCCTCTCTCAGATTGGTCCGCTGGTGACTGCTGCTGGGCATGTTGCTTTATGATTGGATGGTTCGAGTCTCAAAACTGCTAGGCCACTACCGAGACCTTGAAAAGTAGCTCAATTACTAGGTGTCTCATGGCTATTGTTTCGGGTCATTGGCAAGCGGTATGAAACCTGACTAGAAACCTCTTCAGTATACAATGGGCAAGGGTTGTTGGCCAAATTTGCAATACACGAGCCCATTCATCCTTTTTCCCACTATGTGCCTTCATCATTTGCCGAAGCCCCCACAGTCTAGGGGGTGTCTTACTCTACTTCTGCCAACAAGGGAGTAGAGGTTTGATAACCAAAAGTCTGATTTTGGTTAATGTGGCAGCGAACATACCTTCTTTCATGCCTCGCGATCATTCAGACTTCTCAATACGGGCGGCCGGGCCAGGATTGGACAGTGCATCGGGACCCTTCGATGTGCCCTACAGATTACCAATGGTAACCTTGAGCCCACGGCACCCAGTGTACGTTCAGTCATTGCCTGGGTCATCCTATATCACTTTCTGGGCTGATTTCTGGAGGTGAGCCTAGCCTTCTTTGCCCACTTGAGGCCGAAACTTAGAAGACAGTCCCTCCCCTCAACTGTTGTGCTCTTTGCTGCAACAATCAATTGGTATCCCCACAGATAATGAGAACAGGGGTGTTGGTTTGTAGACAAATGAACAATACCAACTTATCTCTGCAGCTGTTTTTATACCTATGGCCCTGGGGAGAGATAGTTCTGGGCGCTGTATCAGCTATTCCTAGCGAGCTATGAGACACTCAAATGTAGCGCGTGTTGCATGTCCCTCACTGCGCTGCTCCATTCTTACTCCTACGCCTTCCAATGGCATCACCTTTTTTGTTTGCCTTCCACGCCTTAAAAGTTTTGATATCTGTAGGACAGTGTGTTTTATCTACTACACCATTTTAATATGCACCATTTAATAGTAGTAAGTGACTGAGATGAAAAAAATTCTAATGTAGTAAGTTTCACAAAAAACACATTTCTTTTCTTCCATTCTAAAGCAGTTGTTATTAACAGCTTTATTACACAGTTCAAATTACAACTTTGCTTTATTCTTTGTCTCGTGTTCTGTGAATAAATTTATATAGCTTTTTTATGTGTTCAATACCTTTAAAAATTCTAATAATCTTTTGAACAAAAATCTTCTGTAACTATATCTCTGTACATCCATAGCTTTTTCATACTTTCATACGCAATAATACGAGCGGATGTGAGGGGGGCATTCAGTGCTGGCCTCCAAGATGTTGCCCCCCCATATTCATAGGGGGGTGCCACAAAAGGTGATTTACTCAAGTTTCCTCCATGGGGTGCTGTTGTCTGACTATACCCAGAGGTGAGTATCATGCATTCGAGCCCCAGTCCAGGTTTCTTCCTTTTATGTAATTGAGTGCTTTTCTACCTAGCTGTTGCCTATCTCTCCGTAGCCAATGTTCACCCTTAGCCGTCTACATTGTTGAGCCTGGTTCCTCAAAGCTCTGGTGCAGATTAGATTGCTCGATTTGCCTACAAAATGGACTCCACCGTTTTCTGCTCAATTGAATTTTATTAATATTCGGCTATGCCACCATAATGTGGCTTAAACTCTGGTGATTAGGACGATGACTCCTTGATTGGGTTCCGTTGATTGTTGGTGGGGTGTCATCCCCACTGGTTGGGGTGCCCCAAAGACATATGCACCGACCTCAAAAGCGCTTTCTCACCAGAATAATGATGAATTATATCCGGAGCTCTTAAGGGAACAAGAGTGAGCGCTTAAAAGTTGAAGCTTCAATAGAAGGACCCTTTACTCAAGCTGCACCTGTATTATAATGGATGAATGACCAGCAGGTTGTCAGGACCTGTGCACAGTTCAGGGCAGCTGTTGTCGCTAAGTATGGTTCATATATAAGGCCCACTGGACTATAAGGTGCACCTTTGATTCTTTCTGAGAAATCAAAGGATTTTGTGTCCCTTATACATTTATTTGCAGTTGGATGAATAATAGTATAGGTATCAGTTCTAAAAACCCTGAGTTTGTATACACTGTCTCTCCCCTAAATTAATAATAGCATATACAGTGACCCAACCTCAGTGATATCAAAATGTTATAGCGTCTTCAAATCATGATTTATGCCTCCCCTGAATAATTATAATTGTCAATAACATATGTAGCAAAATCTTAAATCTCTGTAGTATAGTAGTAAAAAAATACTTCATTAGTTAAGGCTCAGCAAAGAAATATTAGCATCAAATCTTGGCCTCTGTACATAAATACAGGACCAAACCAAGCTTATAAAATATAGCATCAGAACCAGCTTATTACGAAATACAATGGAAGATCCATGCTCTACACAGAAATACAGCACCAGAACCAACTTCAGTGATTATAATTGATGCACAGCATCAGAACCAAACTTATTACAGAATGGAGCTCTGAACCATGCAGGAAATATTTCCTGGTTTCCTCTTTTTTCTCTTTGCAAGCTTTCAGCTTTCTCTCCAGACAACCACCACTTTCTACATCTAAATTTAAAAATTAAAAATTCTTCAAAGTTTGGTTATTTTTATATATAAATTGTAGCTTGTCTGTCAATAATCGCACTTTATCATTTCCTCTTGAGATAAAGTTTAACCTTGTAACTTAAAGTAGTTCACCCAATATGTTAAGGTTTCCCCTATCCCCATTATCGATATGGGTGATAGGTGAAGCATGTGCCCAGCTATTTCAATTTGGGAAAAGATGCAAGTCCATCAAGTCCAACCTATAGAATTAAGCAAATGTTTATTCCCCATAACCAATGAAATTTCTGGTTTCAGAAAGCCTCCTGGAAGTCCTTAATTGGGGACGGAACGCACGGGGAGCCCTCGCACCTTTTGACCTGTACACTGACTTGTCACGTATGAGAACCTTGTGTTTTTTTGGTTACTTGACTACATTTTGGTTACTGGATACTGTCTGAAGTACAACTTATACAATATTACAGGTCTTGCACAGTGTCTGAGTCTTTACATGTTACGATTATGTACTGTATATATATATAGGCAGTAGGGGTGTAAGGTACTGTACTTGTGAGTGAGGAGGTGTATTGTTGGTCAACCTTACAAGGTTTAACCAGCTGATATAATCTTATGTACTTGTTACATTTCAATTGTTTTTATGTGTGTCTTCCATCCCAAGTTGGGAGTGAAAAATGGGACACTAAACAAAAAGTTCTGTGTGTTTAAGGGGTTAAATTATGTGACACAGCAAGTGCAAAGTTTTAATATATTGACCTATATATTTATTCGCACAATTGTAAATGTAAGAAAAAAATAATAATTATGTATCACTGTAATGGAACTGATGCATAGAATAAAGTTAACAAATTTATTTGACCCAATTGATTTTGGGGGGCCGCCTACTACTACATAGAAATATTCTGGGATAAGGGAATTTCTAAGCACTAGTGAGGGCAGTGAAACGGGGGATAAGCTAATCCCTTTCTCCCTCCCTCTCTGCTAGTGCTCGGCTCTTAGTTTGTGTACAGGGGCTGCATTGGTGACAATATCTCGAGGCATCAATTTTATGGATAGTATAAGAGTTACCCCTGGTTTCCACGGCTTTCTGCTGGTGGCTGGGCTGTGTTCCCACTGCCCACCAACCTTCCAATAAAACTGATGACAATAACCCTACTCTGGCGTTCCGCACCACATAGACAAGTCACACTGACTCTCTGACCCTATTATATAAACAGTACAGAGCTCTCTCACACTAGAAGGTTTACTCAGTGATTGACACAGGAAGAAGTAGGATCTTATACCTCACAGGTACATTCTTCTCCTTCAGAATCGTCTAAAATCGGGTTGCAATAATTTTCTGGCAGATGTGCCCAGATCTGGGAAAGGCGATCCCCCGCCACTGCGCCCCTAAAAATATCACAGTTAACTTACAGCTATAATGTTCACCTGGATAAAACAATGTCCCACTCTGTACTTCTAAAGAATCTACTAAAGAAACCCCTCTGTGCCCCCACTATTAACAATGAAATTGTTTACCACCCCCAATATATTACTATATACTACAGTCTGGGAATAAATAATACTGTGTCATTGAAAAGTATGTGTGTATTATAGCCTGCCAGCCCCCTGTATTATATAGCCAGGCTATATACTACTGGGGGCTGGCAGGCTGTATACTGCTGGAAACTGGCAGACTGTATACTACTGGGGGCTGGCAGGCTGAATACTACAGAGGGCAGGCTGGCTGTATACTACAGAGGGCAGGCTGGCTGTATACTACAGAGGGGCAGGCTGGCTATATACTACAGGGGGCTGGCAGGCTGTATACTACAGGGGACAGGATGGATGCATACAACAGGGGGCAGGCTGGTTATATACTACAGGGGGCAGGCTGGCTGTATACTTTTGGGGGCTGGCTGTAGACTACAGGGGGCAGGCTGGGTGTATACTACAGGGGGCTGGCAGGCTGCATACTACAGGGGTCAGGCTGTCTGTATACTACAGGGGGCAGGCTGGCTGTATACTACTGGGGGCTGGCATATATGCTATATATATGATGGAGTATGGAGGGGACAGTACACCCCCTTGTATACATGAAATGGAAAGGATTGCTGTAATATAATTATTATATATATATAATATATTATATATTATATATTAATACGACACTCACTGGCCACTTTTAGGTTAGTACCTGTCAACTGCTCTGTCACACTTAATTTCTAATCAGCCAATCACATGGCGGCAAACTCAGTGCATTTAGGCATGTAGACATGGTCAAGACAATCTCACTGCAGTTCAAACCGAACGCACAGTATGGGGGAAAAGGTGATTAGTGCCTTTGAACATGGTCATGGGTTGTCGGTGCCAGAAGGGCTGGTCTGAGTATTTCAGAACTGCTGATCTACTGGGATTTTCACAGCCAACCTTCTCTAGGGTTTACAGAGAATGGTCCCGAAAAAGAAAAAACATCCTGTGAGCGGAACATGCCTTGTTGATGCCAGAGGTCAGAGGAGAATGGGCCAGACTGGTTTGAGCTGATAGAAGGCAACAGTGACTCAATCGCCACACGTTAACCAAGGTAGGCAGAAGAGCATCTCTGAATGCACCGTACGTCAAGACTTTGAGGCAGAATGGGCTACAGCAGCAGAAGGACCACAAACCGTGTGCCACTCCTTTCAGCTAAGAACAGGAACTGAGGCTAGCAATTTGCACAAGCTCATCGAAATGGACAGTAGAAGATTGGAAAAACGTTTGCGCTATTCTGATGAGTCTCGATTTCTGCTGCGACATTCGGATGGGTAGGTCCAGAATTTGGATGTCAACAACATGAACAGGATCCATCCGAGCTTGTATCAACGGTTCAGGCTGGTGTGTGGTGGGTGTCATGGTGTGGGGAATATTTTCTTGACGACTCTTTGGGCCCCTTGGTACCAGGTACCAATTGAGCACTCGTTTGGCAATGCCAACAGCCTACCTGAGTATTGTTGCTGACCATGTCCATCCATTTATGACCACATGTACCCAACATCTGATGGCTACTTTCAGCAGGCTAATGCGCCAGTCATAAAGCTGGAATCATCTCAGACTGGTTCTTGAACAGAGCAATGAGTTCACTGTACTGCAAATGGCCCCACAGTCAACCATATCTCAATCCAATAGAGCAACTCTTTGGGATGTGGTGGAAGGGAGATTCGCATCATGGTGTGCAGCCGACAAATCTTCGGCAACTGTTGTGAATGTCAATATGGACCAAATCTATGAGGAATGCTTCCACACCTTGTTGAATATATGCCACGAATAATTGAGAGGCCAGTTCACAGGCTAAGGGGTCCAACCGTTACTAGCATGGTGTACCTAATAAAGCTGGCACGGTGCTTGTATATCAATTTATTACAGACAAGCCCCTTCCATTTATATACACAAGTGGTGTATAAACTGCCCCCTGGGGCCCCCTTTGCTCTTGCGTCCTTTCTATACATACTAATCCCCCCCAACACCCAGGGCCACCCCCCCTATTGTCCTCAATTATTTTATATATTTGCTCCTGGGGCCACTTTGCCCCTACCATTTATTTTGTATAAATTCTACCCGCGCCTCCCCCCAGGGGTCCTTTACCCCCATTCTGGCTGAAGGTGGGAAAGACAAAACATAAAAAAAAAAACAACAACTTACCCAAGTCAAAGTCGGGGCGATTCTCTATCTTTCAGCTCTTCAGTTCCAGATGAAGATGCATGCTGAGCGGGTTGCAACGGGCTGCATCGATGACGTTCATTACGTGCTGCACCATCGGGGGTGTCTTGAGTACTTCAGTACCGCGGTCATTTACAGCGAATGACAGTCCCGGCTACCAGGACCATGTCTCTGCCATCTTAAGATGCGAGACAGGCTAGGGTCCGTGCTGTCAGCAGATGCCACCAGCACCAGCATCTGTACAGTAGTGGCAGGGCCCTCCGATGCAAACGGAGGCCTCTGCAACTTTATGTCTGCCGGGTATTGGTGTCTGGAAACGGGCCCCACCGGGGAATTCCCCGGCCCCGCACTACCCAGTCCGAAGCTGGCTATATGGTGAACACCAAAAAAAAGTTAAAAAAGTTAAACGATCAAGAGGTGGAACCCGCACAACACATATACACACAATTTGGAGGTATAACGACACACTAAGGAAGATCCATTGAACAAAAGCAAGTGGTGCTGCCACTGTTAATTAGTACAAAAACATGAATTTTTATTTAGAACACACACAAACCAAACACACAGAAATACCATAAAAACAATTAAATTTTACCAAAGTACATACAATGTTAATATCAATGTATTAGTACTCTGATCACAGGGTATACCAATAACAACCCCCCCCCCTGACCATGGGTAGCGTAAACCAATACCACCAATGGTCTGTACCAAATTCAAAGTGCAAGTGCATATGACCAGCTGTCATAGAGATACTAAGCAAGTAAACTGGTGCCTGGATCAATAGTTCCCCAAAAGAATGGTAAAATGGTGCGAGGCAAATCCCCAGTAAACATTACAGGTTATTTGAGGAAGTCTCCAGTGAGAGACGTAACCCGTGGGAAGCCCTCCACCTCCTGATCTCTGCACCAACCCGCATCTTTTGACACTGTTACCATGCATGCTGCCTGGCGTGATGCCGATAACCTGTAATGTATAATTGGGGATTTTGCCCACACCGTTTTACCATTTTTGGGAAACTATTGTCCAGGCACCAGACTTGCTTCGTACTCTATACGCTGGTCATATGCACTTGCACTTTGAATTTGTTTACATTACCATTGGGTTGGTTGGTTGGTTGGTCTTCGTTTACGCTACCCATTCAGGAGGGGTTTTGTTATTGTACCTGTCAGAGTACTAATAACATGATATTACATTGTATGTACTTTGGTACTATTTTTAATAGTTTTTCTGGTATTGTCTGTGTTTGGTTGTGTGTTCTAATAAAATTCATGTTTTTGTCCTCCACAGTTTGTTTGTTTTATATTTTTTTATTTTTCTTTCTTTGTGTTGTTTCATTCTGCCTGTTAGAAATCATTAGGCACCATTTGTTTAAGACCAGCCAGGAAGAGGAGCCTGGCAGTGTGTCTATAACACCCCAGGGAGTCTATGTTTGATCAGAGAAGCATGGTCTTCCTAAGTGGTAGAATTAACACCTTTCAACCAGAGTAGTCTAGCTAGTGGGGGATGAAAAGAAGCCATAGACTGCATGTTCTTCCCTCCAAATTTAGACAAAGGGAATATCATAGCTGTCCATAACTGGGGCATAATTCATAATTATGGGTCCCCAATTACACAGGACAGTTATAGGGTCTAGACAAACCCCTGGAGTGAAAATCAGAATGTTAGCACCAGGGAAAGGCAGCCAACAGCAAAACACCCCTGATATTAGGCTAAGACACCCCGAGTTTGGTATGTGGTTGATGGGAATAATGTACCCGTTTGGTTGGAAGCCATGGCACAATTGTGCCATCTTCCAATCAAAAGTGAGAGGAAAAAGGGGGGAGGAAAAAGGAGAAAAGGAAAGAAGGAAGAAAAGGAAAGGGAGGGGAAGAAAAAAAGGTAGGGAGAGGGGAATGGGGGGGGAAAAGAAAGGAAGGGGAAGGGCTATACCCGCTTTGGACATTTTCCTTCTTTCACCCAAGAAGTGCGAAATGTAGTCACACAACGTAAAGGTCGAAGTTACGAAATCACATGTAATGCATTGGCCGTGTAGGGCTTAAGAATTTATAAGAAGACAGAACCTATTTTATAAAGACCTGTTTGGGAGTCGATCGCATTGCCTTTATTGTGACCAAGTGGCACACTATTACATTCCTTTGCATACCATCCCTCTCAGCGGTCGTTCTGGCTGCTGCTGCTGGGCATTTCTTCTATGATTGGAAGGTCAGTCTCAACTGCTAGCCACTACCGAGACCTTGAAGTAGCTCATTACTAGGTTCTCATGCTATTGTTTCGGGTCATTGGCAAGCGAGTGAACCTGCTAGAACCCTCTTCGTACTACAATGGCAAGGGTGTTGCCCAAATTTGCAATACCGGAAGCCCATTCATCCTTTCCTTCCCTCCTTATGTCCTTCCTCATTTGCCGAAGCCCCCACATTTCTCGGTGTCTCTCCACTCTGCCAACAAAGGGGAGTAGAGGAAGACCCAAAAGTCGAGGGTGGGGCCAGCGGACCACATGACCTTCTTTCATGCCTCCTGATCATTCAGAACTTTTCAAACGGGCGGGGCCGGGCCAGGTTGCGAAGGACATCGGACCCGTTCTGTGCCTACAGATTCCAATGGTACGCCTTTAGCCCATCGGCACCCAGTGTAACGTGTCACAAGGTCATTGCCCGGGTCATCCTAGTATCTCTTTCTGGCTGCTTTCTGAGGGACTAGCCTCTTTGCACACTTGAGGCGAACTCTAGACAGCTCCCTCCCCCCCCCTCAATAGTTGTGTCTTTCTGCACTAATCAATTGATTCCCCACCGATCATGAGCAACAGGGTGTTGGTTAGTAGACAATGAACAATACCAACATTATCTCTGCAGCTGTTTTTATACCTATTGCCCTGGGGGAGATAGTTCTGGGCGCTGTACTCAGCTATTTTTCCTCGAAGCTCAGAGAACTAAATGTACGCGCTTGTGCATGTCCTCCTGCGTCTCCATTCTTACTCCTACCCTTCCAAGGCCATCTACCTTTTTTGTTTGCCATTTCCACAGCCTAATAGTTTTGATATCTGTAGGACGGTTGTTTTATCTACTACCATTTTTAATTGCACCATTTAAGTAGTATGACTGAGATGAAAAAAATTCTAATGTAGCAATCTTCCACACAAAAAACACATTTCTTTTCTTCCATTTCTAAAGCAGTTTGTTATTACAGCTTTAAATTACACAGTTCAATTACAACTTTGCTTTATTCTTTGTCCTCTGGTTCTGTGACATAAATTTATATAGCGTTTTTTATGTGTTCAATACCTTTCAAAATTCTTAATCTTTTGAACAAAAAATCTTCTGTACTTCATCTTCTGTACATCCATAGCTTTTTCATACTTTCACTACGGCAATAATAACGAACTGGAGTGAGGGGGGCATTCAGTGCGGTCCTCCAAGATGTTGCCCCCCCCATTATTCATAGGGGGGGTGCCACAAAAGGTGATTTCTCAAGTTTCCTCCTCATGTGCTGTTCTCTGGACATAACCCAGAGGTGATTAATCATGCATATCGAGCCCCAGTTCCAGGTTTCTTCCTTTTTATGTTAATTGATTTTGCTTTTCTCACCTAGCTGCTTGCCTAGTCTTCTCCGTAGCCAATGTTCACCCTTAGGCAGTCTACAATTTTGAGCCTGGTTCCTCATATAGCTCTTTGGTTTTGGCTATGATTGATCGATTGCCTCCAGATTTTGTACCTTATCAAAATGGCAGACCTCTCCAAACCGTCTTTCATGCCTCCAATTGAATATATTTTATTATTATATTTTCCGGACTATAAGGCGCACCATCAATAGATGGCCTGCTTAAAACGTCTCGGTTCCGATATAAGGACGATAGAACTTCCGGCTTGATTTTTGGTTGGGGTGGTTCCGCGCTTGATTCGGTTGCGTGGTTGGGGTGTTTTTCTCATCCCGCCACCTGGCTTGGGGGTGGGGGCCCCCAGACATCCATCGCTACCACCGACCTAAAACCTCCAGAATAAGATGAATAACCGGAAGACACTAGGGACAAGGAGAGAGGACTAAAATGAAGCTTTAGAGAAACTCCTTTCCTTCTCAAGCTGCACCTGTATTATAAGTGCGATTAAAGAGAAGACCCAGCAGGTTGTGCAGACCTGCCTGGCACAGTTCAAGGGCAGCTTGTTGCGCTAAAGTATGGTTCATATATAAGGCACCAACTTGACGACTAAAGGTGCACCTTTGTTCTTTCTGAGAAAATCAAAGGATTTTGTGTCCCTTATACATTAGTTTGCATTGGATATAAATAGTATAGGTATCAGGTTCTAAAAACCTGAGTTTGATACATGTGCTCCCCTAAATTAATAATAGCATATACAGTGACCCATACCTCAGGATATGCAAAATGGTATGTACGTAGCGTCTCAAATCATGATTTGATGCCTTCCCCTGAATAATTATAATTGCTCAATAACATATGTAGCAAAATTTAAATCTCTGTCAATATAGTAGTTAAAAAATATTCATATTAAGGCTCAGCAAAGCCAAATATCTAGCAGCAAATCTTGGCCTCATGTACAATAAATACAGGACCAGAACAAGCTTATAATAAATATAAGCCTCAGAACCACGCTTATTACACGAAATACATGGAAAGATCCATGCTGCTACAACAGAAATACGCACCAGAACCAACTTCAGTGATTATAATGATGCACAGCATCAGAACCAAACTTATTACAACATGGAGCTCTGTAGAACCATGCGAAATATTCCTGGTCCTTTTTTTCTCTTTGCAGCTTTCAGCCTTTCTCTCAGTACAACCACATTCTACACATCTAAAATTTAAAAAAAACTTCTTCAAAGTTTGGATTATTTTTATATATAAATTTGTAGCTTTCTGTCAATAATCGTACTTTATCAGTTTCCTCTTGTAGATAAAGTTTTAACCTTGTAATTAAAGTAGTTCACCCAATACTGTAAGTGTTTCCCATATCCCCATTATCGATAGATGGGTGATAGGTGAAGCATGTGCCCGCTATTCAATTTGGGGAGAAAAGATGCAGTCCATCAAGTCCAACCTATAAGAATTAAGCAAATGTTGTATTCCCCAAAAACCATGAATTTCATGGTTTCAAGAAAGGCCTCCCTGGGAAGTCTTAATTGCGGGACGGAACCACGGGGAGCCCTCGACACCTTTGACCGTACCACCTGACTTGTCACGTTGACAAACCTTTGTTTTTTTTGGTTACTTGACTACAGTTTGGTACTGGATATCCTGTCTGAAGTAACAACTTCATACATATACAGGTCTTTGCACAGGGTCTGAGTCTTTAATGTTATCGATTATGTATGTATATATATATAGGCAGTAGGGTGATGTAAGGTATCTGTACTTGTGAGTGGGAGGGGATTGTGGTACAACTTACAAGGTTTAAACCACGATGATATAACTTATGTACTTGTTACATTTCAATTTGTTTTTAGTGTGTCTTCACACCCAAGGTTGGGGAGTGAAAAATGGAGGACCTAAACCAAAAAGTTCTGCTGTGTTTTAAGGGGTTATTTTAATTATGTGACAAAAGCAAGTGAAAAGTTTTAATAATTGGACCTATTATTTATTCTGCACAATTCTGTAAATGTAAGAAAAACTAATATATGTATCAACACGGTAATGTGAACTGGAGCATGAATGAAAGTTTAACAAATGATTTGACCCAAACGTTTTGGGGGGGCCGACCTACTATACTACATAAAGATCTTCTGGATAAGGGAATTTCTAAACACTAGTGAGGGCATGTGAAACGGACGGGATAACTAATCCCTTTCTCCCTCCCTCTTGCTAGTGTCTGGTCTCTTAGTTTGTGTACAGCGGGCTGCATTGGTGAATATCTCGAGCAAGATCCATTATATGGAATAGTAATAAGGAGTTCCCATGGTTTCCCACGGCTTTCTGCTGGTTGGCGGGCTGCTGTTCCCACTTCGCCCCCAACGCTTCCAATAAAAACTGATGACAATAACCCTATCTGCGTTCCGCACCACACCACTAGACAAGTCACCACTGACTCTCTGACCCCTATATATATAACAGTACAGAAGCTCTCTCACACTAAGAGGTACTCAGTGATTGACCACAGGAAAAGTAGGATCTTATACCTCACAGGTTACAGTCTTCTCCCTTCAGAATCGTTAAAATCCGGGTTGCATATATTTTCTGGCAGATTGCCCAGATCTGGGAAAGAGAGCGAGATTCCCCCGATCACTAGCGCCCCTAAAAATATACAGTTAACTTACAGCATAATGTGTCACCTGGATTAAAACAATGTCCCCATCTGTATTCTAAAGAATTAACAACTAAAGAAACCTCCTGCTGTGCCCCACTATTAACAATGAAATTGTGTTACCCCCCCAAATCATCATTACAATACTACAGTCTGGGACATAAATAATACTGTGTCATTGAAAACGTAATGTGTTTATTATATGCCTGGCCACCCCACCTGATTATATAGCCAGGCTATATACTACGGGGGCTGGCAGGCTGTATACAGACTGTGGACAAATTGACAGACTGGATACATACTGGGGGATGGCCAGGCCTGAATACTAACAGAGGGCAGGCTGGCTGCTATAACTACAGAGGCAGGCTGGCTGTATACTAACAGAGTGGGCAGGCTGGCTACTACTATCAGGGGGCTGGCACGCAGGCTGTTACTACAGGACGGACATGGTGCATTACAACAGGGGGGAGCTGGTTATATAACTACAGGGTGGGGCAGGCTGGCGTTATACTTTTGGGGGGGGCATGTAGACTACAGGGGGCAGGCTGGGTGTATACTACAGGGGGTGGCAGGGCTTGCATTACTACATGTGGTCGAGGCTTGTGTAATACAGGGGAGGACTGTATAACTACAGGGGCGCTCGGGCAATACTACTGGCTGCATATGCATAATATTGATGCGAGTATGGAGGGGACAGTACACACCCTGTATACATGAAATGGAAAGGACTTTGCTGTCATATATTATATAATATATATATAATATATATATATATACTATTATATTAATACACACTCACTGGCCACTGTATCTTAGGTAGACCTGTCCAACTTGCTCGTACACTAATTTCTAATCAGCCAATCACATGGCGGGCCAACTACAGGCATTATAGGCATGTAACATGGTCAAAGACAAGCTCACTCGTTCAATCCAGAATCCGATGTATGGGAAAACAGGTGTAATTAGGCCTTTGAACATGGTAGGGCCTGGTCGGTGCCAGAAGGGCTGGTCTTGAGTATTTCAACAGAACTGCTGATCTACTGGGAATTTTCCACGCCTAACCTATCTTCAGGGGTTACAGATAATGGTCCCAACGAAGAAAGAAAAACATCCTGTGAGCGTGAACTGCCTTGTGTGATGCCAGAGGTCAGAGGAAATGGGCAACTGTTTGCGAGGCTGGTAGAAAGGCAACAGTGACTCAAATCGCCACACGTTCACCCAGGTAGCAAAAGAGCATCTCTGAATGGCACACGTACGTCCCAGCTTTGAGGCCAGTATGGGCTACTAAGCAGCAGAAGGACCACAACCGTTGGCCACTCCTTTCAGCCTAAGAACAGGAACTGAGGCTACAATTTGCACAAGCTCATCGAAATGGACAGTAGAAGATTGGAAAAACGTTGCCTATTCTGATGAGTCTCGATTTCTGCTGCGACATTCGGATGGTAGGTTCAGAATTTGGTGTCAACAACATGAACATGGATCCATCTGGCCTTGTATCAACGGTTCAGGCTGGTTGTGGTGGTGTCATGGTGTGGGGAATATTTTCTTGACACTCTTTGGCCCCTTGTACCAGGTACCATTGACATCGTTGCAAATGCCAACAGCCTACCTGAGTATTGTTGCTGACCATGTCCATCCATTTATGACCACATGTACCCAACATCTGATGGCTACTTTCAGCAGGCTAATGATCGCCATGTCATAAAGCTGGAATCATCTCAGACTGGTTTCTTGAACATGACAATGAGTTCACTGTACTCAAATGGCCTCCACAGTCACCAGATCTCAATCCAATAGAGCATCTTTGGGATGTGGTGGAACGGGAGATTCGCATCATGGATGTGCAGCCGACAAATCTGCGGCAACTGTGTGATGTCAATATGGACCAAAATCTCTGAGGAATGCTTCCAACACCTTGTTGAATCTATGCCACGAATAATTGAGGCAGTTCTGAAGGCTAAAGGGGGTCCAACCCGTTACTAGCATGGTGTACCTAATAAAGTGGCCGGTGAGTGTATATAATTATATTACAGCAACCCTTTCCATTTTATATACACAAGGTGGTGTATAAACTGCCCCCCTGGGGCCCCCTTTGCTCTTCGTCCTTTTAATAAATACTGCCCCCACCCAAGGGCCCCCTTTGTCCTCAATTATTTTTATATATTTTGCTCCTGGGCCACTATTGCCCTCCATTATTTTTATAAATTCTACCCCGCCTCCCCCCAGGGGTCCCCTTTACCCCCATTCTTTGGCCTGAAGGTGGGAAAAAAAACAACAACTTACCCAATCAAAGTCGGCGGCGCATTCTTCTATCTTCAGCTCTTCAGTTCCAGATTGAAGAGCATGCATGACGGGTTGCACGGCTGCATAGTGACGTCATTACGTGCTGCACATCGGGGGTCTTGGAGACTGTAAGACTCTCGGTACTAGTAGTACCGCGAGTCTTACAGCGATGACAGTCCCGGACCAGACATGTCATCTGCATCTTAAAGACAAAGGGAATATCATAGCTGTCCATAACTGGGGCATAATTCATAATTATGGGTCCCCAGTTACACAGGACAGTTATAGGGTCTAGACACACCCCTGGAGCGAAAATCAGAATGTTAGCACCAGGGAAAGGCAGCCAACAGCAAAAAACCCCTGATATTAGGCTAAGACACCCCGAGTTTGGTATGTGGTTGATGGGAAAAACCTAACCGTTTGGTTGGAAGCCATGGCACAATTGTGCCATCTTCCAAACAAAAGTTATGGGGTTCTGATAAAAACCCAGACCCAAAAAGTAGCTCACTGATGGGAGGGGGATAGAAAAACTCCCCCTCACAGGGACATCACAGCCAGGGGTGGGGGTCAAAAATCACCTGGGTTTAAATTAATGAAGCAGCCACATAGTAGTGTTCAGTCTGAGTGACTCTATGACAATAGAAGGCCGGATCGATGTCTATGCCCTGTCCTCAGGCCAAAGAATTTCTTCCTATTCCACTAGCAAGAATTTTTTGTTTCTCTGTTTGTAAGTATTGTATGTGTATTGTTTTAATCCTTTTTTCATTTTATCTGACAATTTAATTCTTTGAGTGTACTGCATTTTTATGTAAATTAAATCTTTTTAATAAGCCTCTGCTTGTAGCCTTAAAGGATCTGGGTCTCTGAAGGGAATCACGTTACCAGAGGTCATTATTAGCATAGTCCATGTAGTAAGAGATTGCATGTTCTGTGTGAATTTATAATTGTAATATCGTGTAAGTAGTGAGTGCATGTGCTGAGTTATCATCAGGGTGCATTGTCTGTGTGGTTGAGGTGCCTACGGCCTTCTTTGCGTAAGTGACTCGTGGGTGGTGGCAGTGTGGATTGGCTGGGGCTGAAATTCTGTGGAGTAAATTTAGCGTAAGGACGCCATTTTGTGGAAGTAGGGGGAGCTGTGAACTCCGGTGAGTCGGGTTCGTGACAGAACTAATTTACTAACTTAACAATGAATTGGTGTTCTTCCCACCTTCCCCCACAAAAAAAAGTTAATAAATGTTCATCAATTGGGCATAGCTGTGCTAAAATAGTATCACTGAATAAATCATCTCCCCACAGAAAATAAGAACTCACATGGCTACATTAATAATAAACTATTTTATAGCATACTAAACCCATTACATCCTATAGGGCAAAACTGGCTACTGCTTGGTCCTCCTTCCCTTCTGCACCCAGATGTGCACCCATACAAGTAACGTCCACATGTGATATCAAGTAAGGACCAGCACTGCATGAAGGAATTCCACGATGAGTCTTTGCCAAAAAAAACTTTCCTTTAATTATATAAGACACATAATTCAACACGAGGAGATAATCGGGTTTCGACGCCAAGCACCTTACTTATAACCTGCATTTACTCACAATGTGCTGCTACCTTATAACTACTACAGCTGTGTGAGCCGAAGAAGGAACCAAGCCCTCCCTCCAGGTCACATGATCGAATGTGAGACTTCCACCGTATCACATGATGACAAGTAAGCTGAAGCACTTGTGAAATATACTCAAAAACATAAAACATAACCATACCATTAAAATACATTACTATTAAGTTATATCATTTCCAATAGCTGCATAGAAAGTAAACTTTGCAATGGAAACTTGCCTGTGACATGGAGACCAATATGTCTAGATGTCAGAGGCAGTCCCACATAGAACAAGTCTGAAAAGCTATGTGTCTCAAAACTATGGGGCACATTTATTTACCTGGTCCTGCACGTTCCCTGATCTGTCGCTCCCGTTCAGGTCTGATGGAGTTCACCTTCTTCTTCCTGGTGCTTGTAAGTGCTTGGCTTGCGACAAAATTTTTAAGTTAAAGCCTGTGGTTTGTCTGAATGCGTCGGATCGTAAATAAGTAGTAAATAAGCCTCTATGTGTGGAGGGCTAGGGAATAAGTACATAAAGTATAAAGAGTCCAACAGCTAGAGACACACGGGATCAAAGATATCTTATAAGGGAATAGAAAAATTCATGAATCTGTGGATGATGGGAATAATAACCCCAAGTTGATCCACTCCTCTAATAATATAATGTGATATCTATATGGATATATATTGTTAAATGAGAGGCCAGAATCTGAGGGACAAATTAGTCCATAGTCACCTTGGACCACCCAATGTAGATACCTGGTTGCCCAAACCACTAACAGGAACTTTCAAATGTGGCTCCTGTAAGGCATGTAAATCCATAACCACAGGTAGCTCATTCACAAGTACATCAACTCAACGGACATTTAAAAACAGACAATTTATTAATTGTAGGCGTGTGGGAGTGCCAATGTGGCATTCAATATGTGGGCAAGACTTTTAGGGAGTTCAGGGTGCGAATAAGGGAACACGTCAGGGACATCAAAAACTCCAAGGATACTACGATCGCCCGCCATGTATTGGAAAAACAACATGATGGGGACCTCCTGAGCATAAAATTTCAGGGGGTGGAACTTGTGAGACCATCTCCACGTGGAGGGGATTTCGATCGCACTCTTCTCCAATGGAAGGCAAGGTGAATATGTGTCCTGGCCACAGAAAAACCTATGGGCCTAAATGATCAATTTAGCTTTGGATGTTTTTTATAACTTAACCGTAACATGCTATTTACTATTCCTGATGTCCCTTAAAGCACAAATTTAAAACAGAAATATACTGATCTCTTCTTTTTTTGTATGTGGTGTCGCTATCGTGCTGTGTTCTTGACCAGATATCTTTTCTGTTTTTTCTGGCTTTAATAGATACTGATAACTAAGTTTATTGTGGCAGAGCACCCTTTCTGGGTCCCTGCCTCTCATAAACATCTCCACCGTGTCAGTGACTGGTATCCACGTATAAAGCCGCAATACGATCCCCGTTATACCTGTTATGAATTACCCCCTTTTGCAGGGACTTTATATTACATTGGCGACTGTTGGTCATTGCAGGGAAAAGGGTATCTCCTATCCCCGACCATTCTGCTAACAATACGGTTCTCGTTTGTGCAAAGTATTGTCCTGAGGACTGAAAATAGATTGCTGCTTGCGATATGTCCCGGACCGTGGGGTTTGCCGCTGTTCCCTGTTATTGCGATGACAGGCGGTTGATCTCTATGTCACCTGTCTTGCAACATCCCTCGCGCGTGTGGGGATCCGGTGATTGGTCCTTGAGTGGGCTGATCCAGGTCCTCCCCTAACAGGGGTGGAGCGATTCCTTTATATCCTGCGCGTCCAGCCGCGCCCGCATACGGCCGCAATAGTGCCGCATAACGCCGGCAAATGTACATGTGATTTTAGAGCATGTATTTGTCCTATCCTATAGGTCTTAGTTCTATGCCTCTGATGACACACTTCCCATGAATGGGGTGGTGTAGAAACGCATCAGGCAGAGGAGAGATATAGGATGTGTATGAGTGTATGAATGCCAATGTGAACAGCACTCGATCTATATGGGTGCATGAAGAATGCTAATAGCACTCATCTTTTAGATGTGTGATGAGACACACTGCAGCGATCTATAGCTAAGCAAGAAGGCTGCATTGTTGTGACACATCTTCTTTTCAGTAGTCTGCATCAGGGTTGATACATAATATTGGGACCACCAAACGGTTAGTTTCCCGATTCCCTGGCATACACTGAATTGCCTGAATATTGAATTTTGTGGCTGAAAAGTGGCCATATGTTTTAAGATGTTAAATAAAATATTGTGATTTTAAGTGTTCTATTCTTCAGGCAGTTAAATATATTGTTAAATGAACCTGTAAAATACCAAAAACCTCCAATTCCCAGACGAGGCATACTAGGCTATATAAAAATGTATATGGTCACGCCACAGTCTACAGAGGCAAGAAAGAGAGAGAAAGAAGCAGATGCTACAATGAAACAGCGCATGTCAGGGGCTCAGTACGTAAGAATTAGATCCTGCAGTACTCTACTCCCCATAACAAATATCCAAAACGTTTCTTAATTGAGAAGCTTCCTCTTAATGTCTCCTCCCCTAATGGGGCGTGTGACTTTCTCAGGTGACTGTCCACATGTGATAGAATAACAAATTATAAGACAGGTTATCTCTTTTGTGAATTTATACATTTTAGCGTATTGCTGACCAAATTGGACGATTCAAAATTTCACCTCTATTTTGTTTTAGTTACTTTGAAGCTCTCAAAAGTTAACAAACTTTTTCAAAGTCAATTCTGAAATCTCCTTTAAAAGGGCTGTTTAATTTGTAACCCATCTAACGTTGTAATAAAATAAAAAGACATTTTAAAATAATGAAAACATAAAGCAGACACAATGTTGGTTTATAACTAATTTAGGTGTTAAAACCATCTAAATTTTTTGCCAAATGTATTAATTTTAAAAATAATTGCAAAATATGTCAACCAAAATTTACCACTTACATGAGGTACAGCGTGTCATGAAAAACAGTCTCAGTTTGGAAAGTTAAAGTGTTCAAAAGTTATAATCATATAAAGCCACACATTACATATAGATTACAAAAAATGGGGCTGAACCTAAACCTATAAAATAACTTCATCCTTAACCCCTTAATGACCGCCGTATCGGGATTCTACAGCGGTCATTAAGGGTACTTCTTCTGACGCGCTCGCCTTTCTACGGCAGCGCGTCAGAAGAAGATTTCGGGACACCGGGTCTCGCTGGTTCCGGTGTTGGGCTGTGATCTCACAGCCAAGACCGGCACCAACACCAGGGATCGGAAAAACTCAGATCCCGGGTGTTTAACCCCTTGCACGCCGCGGTCAAGCATGACCGCGGCGTGCAAGTGTGTCTTACGTGGATTGGACCCCCTCGGTGTGCTTACCAGGGGATCTGATCCCTCCAGATGCTCCCGGGTCTGGCGAGTGACCCGAGGCTTCCGGTTCCTCTTCACACCGGGTTCTGCCGTGCGGGCTATACACTGCAATACAAGTGTAATACAGTGTAAGGGCTTGAACAAGCGATCGGATGATCGCTTCTTCAAGCCAAAGGATGGAAATTGTAAAAAAAGTAAAAAAAAAAAAAAAGATTAAATCATTTTATAATATAATTAAATAAATAAAATAAAAGTCCCATAATCTCCCCAGTTACACATATAATGCAAACAAAGTATATAAAACACAAAAAACGTACATATTTGGTATCACCGCGTCCATATTAATCTGTACAATAAATCTAAATCAATATTGAACCCGCTCTGTGAACGATGAACGATAAAAAAAAACCCACAAAAAACTTCCCGTAATATACAATTTTTCATCAAATACCATCACAAAAAATGTTCTAAAAAGTGGTCAAAAAAGCTACGACTGAATAGAACAACTCTTTACGCAAAAAATAAGCCCTCAACCAGATTTGACAACAGAAAAATACAGAAGTTATGGCCCTGAAAAGTTGTCAATAGTAAAAACAATGCGATTTTCTCCAATATTGGTTTTGCTCTGTAAAATTGAGCAAAGATAAGAAAAACTATATAAATGAGGTATCATTGCAATCGTAGTGAACCAGAGACTAAAGATAAAATATTATTTTTACGTTACGGTGAGTGAGGGAAAAAAATTCTAAAAATCCAAAATAAAAATTGGTGATTTTGTTTGTGTCCCCCTTTGAAATAGTTAATAAAATCTCATGAATAAGCTATAGACCCCCAAAATGAATTATCTATACATTGTATCTCATCCCGTAAATAATAGAATTATTAATAGATCTATTAAACATAATTTACTAACGTTGCAGAGCGTTTCATCATTTAATTTATTATGAAACTGTCAGTTTTGGCCTAAATTAATGTATTTTCCAAAAAAATTCAAAAGTTTCTAAATCGCATTTCCATATTGTTTTAACCCATGTGAAACACTTAAAGGGTTAATAGACTCAATAGAAGTTGTTTTACATACGTTGAGGGGGTGAACTTTCTATAGTGGGGTAATTTATGGGGTTTTACTATTATTTAGGCCTCTCAAAGTCACTTGAAAGCTGAGTTGTCCCTCAAAATGTGAGTTTTGGCAATTTTCATGAAAATGAGAAAAATCGCACCTAAAGTTCTGCACCTCATAACATCCTAGAAAAATGACAGAACGCATAAAATATCATCCCAACATAAAGCAGATATTCGGTAAATGTTAATTATCAAGCTTTTTGGGTAGTTTTACTTCCTGTCTGGAAAGCAGAACATTTCAAACTTGGAAAATGAAGAATTTTTACAAACATTTGCCAAATTCTCACCTTTTTTCAGAACGAAGCGCAAAATTTATCACTTAAATTTTACAACTAACATGAAGTACAATGCATCATGAGAAAACAGTCTCAAAATCACTGGATATATTAAAGCGTTCCGAAGTTATAACCAATTATCTTGAGACATGTCATATTTGAAAACTCGAGGCTGGTCTTTGATCTGAAATCTAGTGTCGGTGATAAGGGGTTTAAGTAGTTAATACCAAGGTACAGTCCTATATGTTTAAGCAGAGCTTAAAACAGCATTCACATTAAATCTGTCTTTTTCTGATTCTATGGAAACGGTTGACTTGAAACTCATTATAACATCATCAGGTAAGTAACCCCTGTTATAAAAGACATATATGTATATTTACTATAGACTTGCTGTGCACTTTTATTACACTTTCCAGGGAAAACTGACATTTACATAATTTTCCACTCAATCCCATTCAGAAGGTGTCAATCTCTTATACAGCGAAACCCTAGTGGGAAAGCATAATCTTTATTTAAATGTTAAAAGGGGAATATTTCCGAGTCTTGATTTATTGATTATATAGGTAAGTGTACCATGCTGTAATATGCACTCATCTTAATTGCTCTTTGAACTCTATCCTCTTATTTCCAGCCGACACTGTTTTATTACTTAAAGATACAACTGTGCACAGCAGGGAAAGTGTTCTCACACTTTCCTTTTAGAAAATGATATTTCTTACTTATGTCAAGATTTAACAGCGAAAGTTATCAAATAAGCTAATTTTGTTCTCAGAAGAGTGCTGTATGTAGAAGTCATGCTAGTCTGTGCAAATCCTACTTTATCAATGCAATCAGAAATAATTGTATAGGATAAAAATTGTTTTAACTTCCAAAATAGAACTTTTATTTAACATGGCTTGTGAAAATCTGCAATAATTTAACATAGCTATAATAACAACAATAATGAAAAGGATATAACTACTGCTTATAATATTAATAGAAATTATAGTATAAACAATACAAAAAACACAGTTTTATTTAATGTTCTGGGAAACACAAAGGATGTTAATAAGAAATGTACCTTTAAACTCACCTCTATTGATATGGAGGTGCAATATAGGGCTAAAGGAATATGCAGTCACACAACACAGAAATCCCTCCTTGAATTCTATGGTTTTGGAGAATATTCAAGTTAGCAATCCCCAAAAACTCATCCAACATTGACCCATAATTGAAAGACAATTTAAAAAATCAACAGGTTATATAATAGACTCTACAGATGCAGTTAAAAAGTTACATTTTAAGTTCACAGCAGTATACAGGTGATCCCCGGCTTAAAGACAACCCATAGTTAAAGACGGACCCCTCTGCCCACTGTGATCTCTGGGGAAGCTCTCTGGATGCTTTACTATAGTCCTAGACTGTAATGATTAGCTGTAAAGTGTCGGTAATGAACATGTATTGATAATCCTTGGTCCAATTACAAAAAAAAAATTTGAAACTCCAATTGTCACTGGGGCAAAATACAATTTTGTCTGGATCTACAATTATAAAATATACAGTTTCGACTTACATATAAATTCAACTTAAGAACAAACCTATGGATCTATCTTGTACGTAACATGGGGACTGCCTGTAATTTGATAAACAAGTATTGTTTGTATTGAAGGTATGCTTCTTCTTAGTAGTAAGAACATGGCAGCAGAGCTTAAAGGGGACCTGTCCTCAGATTTTACCACATTAAGCTACTCAAAAGCCCCTCTCAGGTAGGGTATGAAATGTCCTTTTAGATTTCCCTCTTTTAAGTGAAAGCTCACCCTTTTTTCTATGAAATAGGAATATGAAGACACATTTGATTAAGATTAGTCAACTTTCAATTCTGCAGCGGGAGTGTCAGGCTGATTGGTATCATTGGTTCTATAGTTCTTGGAAACAAGTTTTTGATTTAATATTATATATTAAAAAATCATATTCCTATAACATAAGACTTATGGTTCTGTATACTACAAAACCTGAGATGCAGGCAGTTAAATAAAAATCCTATTTTAACTGTCTGTATGTCCATTCCTTAGTGCACAGAACCACAAACAACAGCTCATGTCAACAGAAAGCAACAAGAACTGACTCATGGAAGAGTTTTATGACCATCACCACATGTTAAAAAATAACTTTAATAAAAAACGTTTATGAATTTTATGAACTTTTAAATATATGTTTTCTTTCAGGGAAATGCCTTTCATTTACAGGATGTAAAGCACTGGAGTTTCAAAGGAAATGTTATTTTCTGTAGTCAAAACATTTTACATTATATCACAATATAAAAGTAAACATCACAATATTATAAGAAACTACATTTAAATAAACCAATACCTAAGAGAAATCTTCCCATTTACATTAAGTTGAACTGTAACCACAATACAGAATACTTGTACTGTGAACTGCTGTTTGTATAGAAAGTATGATTTTAAAAATGTCATGGTTTTGCATCAACGCTGTGAAAGGGGCAGGGGTGAATGTACAAAATAAAAGGTCTTCCAGCATGTAACCTCCGAATATCATTTACTAAACTAAAGCTTTTGAAATGTGTATAATTATCTTAGCTAAAAAAGGTGTAGTCTTTGAACTACGGGTGCATTCATTTATTGAACTGATTCTTAAGCACATTTGGTTAACAGGTTTTACAAACTGCAAAAAAGTGGAATGTATTTAGCTGTTCAAAGGAGTTGTTTTTCCCTGCAAATGACATTTATTAAACTCAGTGTCATAGATGTACAAAACACGGAAGCACTTGTTGGGTGGATGCCACGCAATGGTTGATGTAGGCAGACTGGTGTAAGCACTGGCTGTAACACTTACATTATGCTCTATATGCACTTTGTATTTTACATAAGCAGTACTACACCCTGTGTGGTTTATGGAAGCTCTGGTGGGAACATTGTGGTCCCAATCTAGACAGTGGTTTTGCCTGCCAATCCAGTAGTGCTGCCCATGACATCATTCTAGTAATTAATAATAATTCCTTTATTTATATAGCGCACACAGATTACGCAGAGCTGCACGGACATTGCCAAATCAGTCCCTTTCCCCATGGGACTCACAATCTAATCAACCTACCAGTATGTTTTGGATTGTGGGAGGAAACCGGAGGACCTGGAAGAAAACCAGGCAAACACAGAGAGAACATACAAACTCTTTGCAGATCCTTATGTGGCCTCATTCTGTGATCCTTTCAATAGTTCATTACATGGTTTTTTAAGTGATATAAGTAAAAGTTATTTGTACTAAATGTCACATAGCTGCATTTCTCCTTTTGCTTCTTTCTATTTTGGTTTTGCTGCTATTGAAACATTTCTACTAAAGACCATGAAGACCGTGAAAGGTAAACTGTTCTTCCTTGTACACTGGAAGGGGTCAGGCCAAAGAGAGATCATGGGAGCCAGAGGAGAATATTCTGGATTGCAGCCTCCTCCACAGGTTTCTTGGAACCAAAAAGAAGAAGGGGAGGCCAAAGGCTGGGTACTGTCATGGGTGCCCCCGCGATCCATGTCTCGGATCGCGGGCACACCCGTGCCCCTCTGTGTGGCACGCCCCTCCTTCGACTCCCAACCCAGCTAGGCTGCACGCGTGTCCCCATACTCGATGATTTAAAGGGCCAGCACACCACTAATTGGCGCTGGCCACTTCTGGGTTTCCATAAAGACCGGTGGCTCCCATCATTCCCCGCCGGCTCTTTGAGCTTCATGCCATTGTGAAAGTCTCCCTGCGATATTCCCATTCTCCTGTGTGTTCCTGTGTTCCTGTTCCCGTGTTCCTGCGTTCCTGTTCCTGTGCTCTTGTGTGTTCCTGCGTTCCTGTTCCTGTGTTCCCATTCCCATCTGCATTGACCTCCTGTTGCTGACTCGGATTTGGACTTTGACCTTGCTCATCCCGAATCCTGACAAGGCAAAATATGGCTCTACACCTATATACAGTTCTTTATAGAACCCCTTAGAGGAAAGACATACATAACATGTGTCATCTAATGATATTTTTTTCCATTTATATAGCACACACAGATTATGCAGTGCTTCACAGAGCTTGCAAAATCAGTCCCAGTCCCTATAGGTCTCACAGTCTAAGAAACCTACCAATATGTTTTTGGAGTGTGGGGAAAAAACGGAGGACCCGGAGGAAACCCACGCAAACATGGAAAGAGCATACAAACTCTTTGCAGATGTTGACCTGCATTGGACTTAAACCCAGGACCCCAGTGCTGTAGTGATAACCACTGCACTGCCGTGCTGCCCCTAGTCATCTAGTGCACTGTCATCTAGTGGATATTAGGTTTTAATTGGAGATATAATTCATATAAAATAGTTGTTTATTTTTTTTCTTTGATTAGTTTTTCCTATCTTCATTAAACATTATATACTGCATTAAATGCTGCATCATAATTTCTTGGTGATTTTTTAGATGTTTTGAGCAATAGCTCTATAATGTAAGTATACACCAAGGAGACTCTTAAATTTAAAACCCCACTGATCCTTTCACAGAATCTCAAATCGGGGTCACTCTTACAAAGCTCCTCCTTCCCTTATTCATTACAAATGTCAACATTTTTTCCAATTGTAAAGGAATGAAAAGGAGACTGAGCTGAGTTATGTTAGTACCTAAGATTCCATGGGAAGTTTCTGAAAATTAATGAATAGCTTCTGTGAACTAACCACAATTGAATTCTCTTTGTTGGATTGTTTCCATGACATCATCCATGATTATATAATGTCAGGCAATTGAGTTATAGCTGCTTTGGTTTAGATACAGCTAAACAGCTTAAAGCTTCATTGTTATAATCATTGTATGTATGTATTTTCAACTTTCAGAACTATTTTTTTACATCAGTATAGCAGAAGTAAAATAAAATATAATTTGTGTGGTGGTGGTGGTGGTGGTGGGGAATTTATCACATTCCTTTATAGTTTTTTGCTCTTCATATTGTGACTGTTTGATGCATTTGTGGATTTGCAGCTTTTTCTGCAACCAAGATATAAAGTTTGCTGCGGCCGAGTTCTCTCGCGTTTCACCTCATTTATCTTAGCAATACAGAACTGTTTCACAACTTTAAAAAATTCACAATTTTTGCAACTGTCACAACTTTTGTGAAACATTTGTTAGATCATAAACCCCCTACAAACACATATGGCAGGTTTATTACAAAGGTGAACCCTCTGAGATATCTCATTTAAACCAAAACCCCCCCCCCCCCCAAAAAAAAAAAGGCAAGAAACTGACAAAAAAAACAAGACCAAAAAGGAACTGGACTGACAGGAAAACTAGAAAGAGAAAAGATAAATCCCACCCAAGTTCTTTTTGTAGTTCTCCACAGATGCAATATCTTAGTTTGTAATCTTGTAAGGAGAAACTGGACATTGCCAGTGTGTAGTAAAATTATGTTCTTTACCACTTCCTGATTATAACCCCAATAGTGCTCACCGAAACCTTCAGGAGTTTAACCAATGGCATCAGTTTGGAACAATAAGGTTGAATAGTTCTTGAGACTGATTTTCCCATCATAAGATGTTTCTTGTGAGGCACTGAGGGCACTAAGCGTCAGGATTGCTTTCTGGTTGCTGAAAGATTTCAGCTGGTGTAATGGCTTCCAATAAGGAGTCATTGTGGACTGGTTACCAATATTTGGCCAAAAATACATATCAATATCACTTTTCGGAATATGTTTACTTAGAGAATAAAGTGATGTATTCAATTCTTATTTCATCCACTGAATATAGAACTATATAAAAAGATACATTATGGAGGTATATAGTTATTCCTCCATGTACCAGTATTCTATGCCTGTATAAAGAAAGTTATATTAGGCTTTTGCACACTATAAAGATTGTCTGTAATATGGGCATCTGAATAGTCTCAGGGGATTGCCCCTTGATAAAGAAGGAGCGGAGTATTTCCTGATGAGTCAGAGATAAACTGCCTGTCAACAAAGAAAAGGCTAAAGAGATCAAATACGATATTACAATTTTTGTAATTACAATTTTTGACATTACAAAAGTGTTTATTTGTAAGTAAGCTATAATTTTGGAAAAAAGGATTAGAGGACAACCACATCAATCCAACCCTTTCAGAAGCCCAGAATTTGGGGTTTGAGGCCTAGAATTCGCATTTATAACTGAGGCAATTTGTTGCATCTGGACATTGAATAAGTTTGACTGAACTGTATCTGAGTCCACATTAAATACTACAAATGATTTCCATACAGTGAACAAGAGGAGTATTAAAACATAAAACAAAGTATATTTTGAACTATAAGCGTTAAAAGTGTGATGTTCCTTTACATTACTTTCTGGTGCTGGAAATCAGTAAGTTGACAGGATAGGTCCATACGAAGCAGTAATTCATTCAGAGAAATTCAGTACAGGGCTAATGAAAAAATTATCTGCTGGCCTCAACAGATAAAACTGATGCCTTATGTTTTAAGTGAGCGTTAAAGGTCTGCTCAGTTTAATAGAGTCACCTAGTTTCATTTGCATTAAAAGGACTTCTCATTCAATTTACTTCCTCATAGTAGGTAACGTTCTACAGAACAGTGCTAAAGGCCACCATTATATGTAAGGAAAATTAAGATGATGTTCTTGGTTGCTTTACAGTTCTTCTAGTTCAACTACTCCAATAAATGAACATGTACAACAAGCCGAAGGGCTTTTTATTACAAATTTAATTCATTTCTCTAGACAACTGTGAAATTTGCCATTGACATTAGTCATTACCCCAAGGCGAGCTAAAAGATGATCTCAGTTAATAAATGATCCTTAACAAGGAATGCTCCTATCTTCTGTGATATTGGCACAAGCACGTTTTATTAATGTAGCACTAGCTTCCTGTCACAGAACCAGACTTCACTGTTTTTTTTGTGACTGTCTCTTTTTCCTGTTTCCAATATTAATAATTATGCAAGAGCCTAATTAGCAACACAAAGAGACATCCTTTTCAGCTTGTAGCTAGCATTTCTGCAGCGTAACCTTAAGGGAAATACAGAAGTGAAACAAAATTTCTAGTCAAATAGTCAGTGCAGGTTGATTTCACAGCATGTAAAAGGCTAATTATCTGTGAAAAATCTGACCTTCAGTAGAAATATTGTACCCTATACTCAATCTCTGGGTTATACAAGTGTCAAAATTCCAGCATTGTCCTAGCACTAAGAGGCCACTATTATTGAAATAGTAAAAAATATGCAATAACTTGGGTAGATTCCAGCCAAGATGTGACTATTAAACAAGAATATTTCTGCTCAATTGCACATTGCTTCTGGAAAGGAAAGGATTACAAGAGAAACATACCATACTTTACTGTAAATACAGAGATTGGCGTTACAGACAAAACTAGGTTAACTGCATTTGTTTACACAAGATATGGCGTAAAGATAGGTTGTAATAAATGTTAAAAAAATTATTTTCTTCGCTTGCTGTGTAATATTCCTTCTGGTTACATGAATGTTTATCCACTAGCCGTAATAACAAACCACCATTTTGTCCCAGAAACAGAAATAAATTGTATTTGTAAAAAAGTAGAGGCATTATATAGTGTGTTAAAATGCAATATTCCCATTTTCTCGTCAGACTTCCAATTTATTGAAGTAACAGAGCAGAAAATACACTGACAGCTGTTACATTTTATAGCGAATTAGTATATACATTTTATATCCTGTGAGCAAATGCATGATACATTGTATTCTAGTAATTGCCACTCACTTTCCAAATGGAAACGAAATGATCTTAGTGCAATTACACTCTGGAGAGTAAAATGTAACAAGCTACAGTCTTACAATCCAGTACTTTAACAGAGCAAAGAGTTTTCCTAGATTTTACCTTCCTCTCGAAAGGTCAAATTGAATCTGAAAATCTACAATAGAACATGTTCAGTCTTTTGTGTCTGCAGACCATTGAACAAGTCCATTGCATACCTGTATACTCCCTACATGTTACCTATTTCCAATTATGCATTAACATAGCTCATTTTAATTTTATTTTTTATGTTTTGCCATCCCCTTTTGTACTCAATTAAAAAAAATATATATATATACTCGAGTGGAAACCAAGGTACCCAATTTTAACTAAAAATAAAATTCGGAAAACATATTGACTCAAGTATAAGCAAAGGTGGGAAATGCATTGGTCACAGTCCCCTCAGTATATAGCCTGCCAGCACATGTAGTATATAGCCTGCCAGCCCCCCCAATATATAGTCTGCCAGCCCATATAATATATAGCCTGACAGCTTCTGTAGTATATAACCTGCCTGGCTCCCCCCAGTATATAGCCTGCCACCCCTGTAGTATATAGCTTGCCAGACCCTGTATTATATAGCCTGCCAGCCCCTGTAGTATATAGCCTGCCAGCCCTCTGTAGTGTGTAGCTTGCCAGCCCCTGTAGTATATAACCTACCTGCCCCCCTGTAGTAAAAAAAAAATTAACACTGTACTCACTTTTCTGACGCCCACCAGAGGTCCTCTTCTTGCTTCGCATCCTCTGCGGGTCCTTCAGTCTTTTTTGGCTTCTTTTTGTGTCATTTGGCTCTCTTTGGCCGTCATATACAATGAAGTCAGAAGCTTGCCAACGTTAGTGTTTCTGGTTTGCTGGCATCGCAACGGGACCCAAAGAGGATCGGAATGGCCCAAAGAGAAGCCTAAGAGGAGCAGAATGACCCGAAAAGGACCCAAATAGGCACAGAAGCATTGGAAGCAAGAAGAGGACCTATGTGGGCATGTAAAAGTGAGTACAGTGTTAATTTCCTTATAGACTCGAGTGTAAGCCGAGTATAAGAGAAAGTATATATGGTAGCTAATTTTATCAGTTCTTAAGTTATTTCCTTCTTTTCCTTGTTAAATTTGGATGGAAAGCTTCTTCCATTAACAGATTAGACAAATATGCAGATTAAAGGGGATATATAATTCATGTTGTATATAACTAAAGCTTGCATATAAAGTAATTTAGTGTTATTAGAGCCTGGCTGTTTTGTAGATAATGAATTCAGTAGTTACTAGAACCAAACAGTTTTTTACTTACATATCTCCACGGTAACGTCTAGAAGACTTGCTGCTGCTTCAGTCGCGCATGTGTGGACAGAACTTTCTGATGTGTGGCTGCTCGTAGTTTCCAGCCTGCTGTGTTTGTGCCTGGCTGAGGGCCAGGCTGAGCCAGGGGGGGGGGAAGCATGCACTACAGGAGGAACTGTACAATGTAAACATTGAAGAGTAGTTAACAGATATAGATGCCAGGAAGACAAGGCAGCACAGCTGCAAATAAGACTTTTAGGAAGCACAGGTGAAATGGCAGGCAAACCTTATAAGAGATGTCAGAGTCCGAGTACAGAAGTTCATTGTACCAGTTCCCTGATATCCAGACCAAGGAAATCAGCAGGGTAGAAGTGTAAGTAGAGGTAGAATCTGTTCATCTTAGCTCGCTTAAAGCAAACCAAAGCAAAATCACCAGGAGACAAGTGGGTGTAGTGTGGTAGGAGTCAGCCAGGAATGAAATAAAGCAGTGTTCAGACTAGTAAGGACAGGATGTAACCTAAGAACAAAATCACATCGATCCCTGCATCCTCAAACTTACATTACAGACAGAGGATGATGCAGAAGCCTGAACAGGCACCGATGTTACAGAGATTTAATAATATAGAATTATAAAATATAATTATGAAATATACCTTGTTCTCTCCCAAATAGCAATTAAAGTTCAAGCATTAAAATGTACATAAAATTAGAGCAGTTAAAGTCACACTTTCAAAATTGAAGTCCACCTGAGAAATGACTATATGCTTTATGCATCCACATATGAGTATAATAAATGTGTTCTTAATATAAGAATTTATTCACATGGAATTATCTGTACAGTGTCCTCTTATTTCTTTCTCAAAGAGGTGTAGCATAAGACACATATTGAATTAGAGAATTTTTACCAATTCTTCATAGACGTGACAAATCTTTCCTGAACATAATAAAACATTAGGAATTCTGATTCTGCTGTGATTTTTACACCTATTAATCTATGTACCCCATGTTGTCAAGATTTGGTTTTAATTCCTGGAATAGATTCCATGTGGAACATTTAGTTATAACAATTAAATGTAAAAAGGGAATGCCGATAAGAGCACATAACTTCAAATAAATATTAAAAAAAACTATATTCTTTCCACTGCAGCTTAATCAACACTTCCACACTGTCAAAAATATACCATGTCAACATCCTTTTACTGACTATATTGTAGACATGTCATTACTTGTCTTATTCTTACAGAAAAAAATAATTCAAATGAATACAGTTTCTAAGGTTGCTTCTTTTAGCTGTTAGAATGACTTAAAACCACATGATTAAAGTTATGTCCATTACAATTAACATTCACTAAATTACTTATTTCTTAAATCCTTAAATCAACGGCAAAATGTCTTTTATTCTCCTTCCCAACATTTGACGTAATAGTTAGAGATGAGCGAGCACTAAAATGCTCGGGTGCTCGTTATTCGCTGAACATCTGGATGTGAAGAATAGTGTTCTTTTAATGTGTTCTGCAATTAAATGGTCCTGTGTTCACTGTTTTCACTGTTTTTATTCTATTCTTCACTTTGCAGATGTTCGTGCATGTCTCCTGCTAAGTTCGGAGATACGCGCTAACATCAGCAATGTGAAGAATAGAATAAAAACAGTCAAAACACAAGCATTTAAGTGCAGAATGCATTCAAATAACACTATTCTTTATATTGCTGATGTGCGGCGCACATCTCCGTATTCAGCTGAGACACGCGCGAACACCTGTAAAGTGAAGAATAGTGTTTTTTTAATGTATTCTTACCATTAAAACATCTGGAAACATGTGTAATGTGTTGAAGAACAGTGTAAACACTGTTCTTCACTGTCTTTTATTAATTTAATGCTCGAACTCGAGTCGGCGAGATACTCGTCCAAGTAACGAACCGCTCCGAGTATGCTAATACTCGACCGAGCAGTATACTCGGAAAAGTATACTCGCTCATCTCTAGTAATAGTACTGCATGGCGGGAGGTGAGTTCCTGCATTATGAAATACTATTACATCATACTTCTGGCACCAACTTCTGAACTGAGCTGGTCCCAAAAGCTATGGTTGTCAGTCGTATGTTACAGCTGACACCCATCTCTAACACCTGCGATTGGATATAACCCCTTACACACCATACAACCCTTACACTTATCAGACCCTCCCCACGCCGCTTACCGGGGAAAGGGGGATCTGTTGCTCCGATGGCAGCCCCAGGGTTTGGTCAGAGCCCCCGGGCTCTGTGATGTCCTCCGAAAACCCGGCAGGACCCAGCTGTAACAGACTGAGCCACTGAGTCTGCTAAGTGTGTTACATCTGTATTACACTTTGTTAACTGAAGAGCTTGAACAAGTGATCAGAGCATTGCTTGTTCAAGCTAACCTGTGAATAAAAATAATTAATTAAAGTAAATGTCCCCTAAGCACCAACATTCCCTTTACATAACTAATAAAGTAAAAAAAACACAAAAAATTACAAAAAAAAAACAAATGGTACAACTGAAAAGAACAACTCAACACATAAAAAATAAGCCGTAAATCGGCTATTTAAGCCAAACATATGGGTTATTGGAATACTCTGAAGAAATTGCGTATCAAACTTTTGTAGAGTGTTATAGTATTTTATCCACTGCAGAATTGTAATTTCTTGAAAAGCACATAATTTAGCCAAATTTTAATTCAAATGGCCCCAGATTTTGTTTGACCCGTTTAAAACAATTAGGGGTGTAACAAGCTTCATAAAAGAAAAATAGCTAGGTGGGCATGAAATGCAAACCAAAATACGGACAAGCAACAATTTCATGGCATGCTCTCGTATGCTCTTATATCCTTGTTATAAATGCATGCACGTTAAGTGGACCATCAAAATTAATAAATAACGAGTTAAATCATAATTCCTACATTTCAGTGGTACTAAAAATGATTCTCCGCAATGGTTAAGCTCTTACCCATATTACCCGTTTAATTCTTTATATTTTGGGGAAATTTGATATGATCTGATCTCCCATCTCCAACTCACCCACAAGGAAATCAAGCATTGTGTAGAGCACTTTTCTTACACACATTTCCTGTATGTTTTATCTTTCTGAAAATTAGCTTTTCAGTGTTCAAGGGAAGTCGGTCACATATTTTGGTAAACCATTTTTTTTTTTTACAACTCCTTTCTGCAATTTGGATGTCTATGTTAGAAGGAGCACTCTGGTTGTTCAGAGCAGCATTAAATAAAGAAGAAGAACGCAATTGCACCAAAGGGCCTGGTCCTGCCCTGGGCCACCCAAGAGCTAAAAGCACTGTAAAAATAGAAATATAGTTAATGGAAGTTTATAAGTGGCTATGAACAATACTTCATTTGCTTGTCGGGAGTTAGTAAGTTAAGAGTTCGTAGACTTCCTATAATACTATTAAACATGCAAGTAGATTTAGCACAGTTAAATCTACTGTTTCTCCATAACCATGCTATGGAAAGTAGCTTGAATTATGGAAATGGATTATGGATATGGATTTTGGATAAGTATACCCGTCAGAGCTTTTAAGTTGGGCCTATGTGGGCCAACTATGTGGACCGAGGATAAGTTGTGAATCCTATCAATGATAATGTCCATATCTAATGGGCGTTTCCAGACACTTTTGAAGATATGAGCAGCCAATAGGAGGTTAACAGGTAATACTTCAGTGGAAAGATAAAACTTTAGGGGAATTTCTGTTGTAAAAAATATGGGGCCCTTGCATCATATAAATTTTCTTCATATGATCTGGGATTGTCCCAAAATAGTAACATTTTGGAAAGATGTGTATGAATATGTCTCATTGGTACTAAACTGGTAACTGAAACTCTATTTTACTTTACATTTTTGGCTTGGTGGAAGAACAAGGGCTGGATTCGGGGTATATCCCCCTTCTTGTTAAAATCATGCACTTGGCATGTGTTTGTATTGCCAGGAAATGGGGGAGCAATGAATAACATACAAAAAACAATGGCAAAACCTGATAACAAGACTTGAGCAGTTTGAAAGAATAAGACCCTCTGGAAAAAGTAGTTCTCGTAAATGGATAAAGACATGAAATTTATTGCATTGAGAAAGATGGATGCTTCTATTTTAGGGGTTGTTTTCTCAGTCAAAGGATGAAAGTGGATGGGGGGGTGTAATTAGAACTATGTGAGATACTTTGTTAATATTTTCTGTGATGTAAAAAGATATGGAAGACATTCAAAAGTTCTATCCTATAATATGGCAATTTGTAATCTTTTTAATGTTTTTTTACATGTATGTATTATATTTAAATAATATAATAAAGATTGGTATTTATTTAAAAAAACTGTAGAGGGATCTTAGTCTCTAGAATGTCAACATGATCATGTTTCCAGGCACCTAAAATAATTTCCTATTTCTTGGGAAGAAGTGTACCCAACAGAGAACTGGATGTAGTCTGTGCTTGTGATGTCTGCCCAAAGTTGTTGATGCCAAGGCTGTTTTCTGCTCCTAGATTCAGTGAGTGAGGCAAAAAGTGAGGTCATAGAGGTTTCAGTATGGGACCTAGGCCTAAGGATTTACTTATATTAACATGTCTTCTTCAGATGCCTTATGAATTGAAACAAGTCAGTTTTTAGTGACACCTGCTTGAAAAAATCTTTCTGATGTTAAATAAGACATTGGGGCAAATTTACTTAGAAAGTCGAAAAAGTGATCTTTCTGTGCATAATGCTGGGTGCGATCAAATCATTAAGAAGGTGCACCAGAAACCATGAATCTGTTGCTTCCCCGGACTGACAGAGTTCACCAACTTTTTTAGGTGCACCTTTAACATAGGGCTTGTAACAAAATTTGCATGTTAAATGCGGGACTCGGTCTGAATCAGTCGGACCGACCACAGTTACGCCCCCTAATTTGTGTCACATGAAGGCTAGCGCAGCTGTGCCACAAAAGGGACACATGCACCACAATAGTGGCACAGACACTTCTTAAATACCTTGCAAGCTGCTTTATCCTACAAGAACTTGCAAAGTCCAACAAAAGTGCTGCGCAAAGCCCTTAGTAAATGTGCCCTATTGAGATGCCTTTATTTCAATGTATCAAGTTTACATCTATATAGACTTAAAGAGAACCCGTCATGCAAAATAACCCCCCTAAACTAAATATATTTTCATAAACTGCCATTAGAGAGCATTGCCTCTATCCCTTCATTGTCCCTCTACATGCATGTAAACCTAAGCAATGAGGTCCTAAAGCTGTATGCAAATGACCTGTGAAATGTCCAATGAAGCATTAGCATATTCAAGCTGTCCACTCTATTCATGAGTGGGAGGCACAGCCACTCCCCCAGTGCATGACTGACAGCCTGTATAATGATGTGAGGCTGTATAATGATGTGCTTCCTGGTGCTGGTGGCCACGCCCCCTGCAGCCTGTGTGTGCATGTGTGTGTGTATAGGAGAGATACAGCAGCTCCAGGCAGCCATGTTACAGCAGAACATGTCCGATTCATGTGTAGCTGATGTCTGTGTCTCTCACCTGTATACTAGGAGGATGCAGCATGTCAGCAGATGCAGCACACACTAGCAATGCTTTACTATACATTACACACAGACATGAGCAGGGGGAGGAGAGGGGAGGGGGAACAGGGGTGACATCACTGCCTCTGACCATGTGACCATTCTCATTTACATGATAAAAAATAGATGATTTTACAATGAATAATTTATGAAATAACTAGATAAAGGCTGGGATGGAATCCTTGTGAGCTGCTCCAACAGGTAGAGGTGACAGGACAAGTGACACAGACCTGATGACAGGTGTCCTTTAATATGTTGGATTTGATTATAGTCTGAAAATATCTTATATAACTTACATATAATCTAATGTTGTTTTAACCGGTTAAGGACCGGGCCCTTTCCTGTTTTTTCATGTCCATTTTTCACTCCCCACCTATAATTTTTTTTATTTTTACACGTAAAGTGCTGTGTGATGGCTTGTTTTCTGCGTAACAAATTGCACTTCATAGTGATGGTATTAAATATTCCATGCTATGTACTCGGAAGCGGGAAAAAAATTCCAAATGCAGTGAAAATGGTGAAAAAACGCATTTGCGCCATTTTCTTGTGGGCTTGGATATTACGTCTTTCACTAAGCGCCCCAAATGACTTGTCTACTTTATTCTTTGGGTCGGTACGATTAAGGGGATACCAAATTTGTATAGGTTTTATAATGTTTTCATACATTTTTATACTTTGGTGTACATAGCTGTGGGTAGTGTAATTTTTTGCAAAATTTGATAATATTTTCAATGATATCAGTTTTAGGACTGTACAACCTTTTGCCAGCACCGATCACGGGTGTTACCGGTAAGCCTTTGCTGCAATATACCTTTTGTTGCTTATCATCCTTGTGGAGTGTGTCAATGGGAGACATGTATCTAATTTGCTAAAGAGGAAATTAGCTTAATTATATTGCTGTCAACATTGTGGTTACAAATTACATGTGTTAACAAGATGTTAACATACACGCTAACATAGAATTAACAAACTTGTTTGTTAACACAGTGTAAGCAACTGTGTTAACACATGCCTATTGTAAACGCCATTTTCAAAGCAATGTTATTAGGCAAGTCTGCTTTTCTTACTGTTGTGATGCATTTGAAAACACATGTGTTAACGGCAATTGTGACTTCTGCACTATGCACCATGCGACTCAAATTAAGGGGCGTTCTGGTGCCCAGTTGGACAGTGTGTCAGATTTGTCATGCAAGTCCAACAGAAGTGATTTGTACGCCCCATGTTAAAGATAGACCAGAAAAAGTTATGCACACCAATACAGGGAGCGCCAGATTCATGAAGAACGGGCGCCAGACATCATGAAGCCCCCTGCATTATACACAGGCAAGCCACACTTAGTGCAGTTTGCACTGATCTTAGTAAATGTGCCCCAATAACTTTTAGGTTTCCCCAACATCAACATAAACACACAAAATTTTGTTTTGTAATCACATATGGTTTTTACTTTTTGAATTGAATTACTGAAGAAAAGTGGCTGCCTACTTTCTCTCAGCCAGTTTTTGAGACCATATGGATTGAAATTAAGATCTGTTCATCTAGTGCATCCCCTGTTACTGTGGTGCAGTGCTGATTGGAACCCAAGTCCCAGATCCATGTGGGCTTAGCCTGCCAATATGAGTACTGGTGGGTTTCTCAGTCTTGGTCCCTGCTTGCGCCATATTACAGTGACATTGGATGCCTTGTAATGCCGCACCTAATAGCATAGCACCCACAAAAATAAAGTTAGTTGTTTCATGCAATTTGATCAAAATGTAAAAAAGAACCTCAAGTGGCACCTTCGTGTAATTTTATTACAGAAAACTTGTGAACTTTCATCTCTGCAAAGAACATGTTCAATAACATCAATGTCCTATGGTCTGTTACTTCTATATACTAACATCAGCATACAATATTTCTGGAGATAATTGTACTAACCTTTGAGATGGCCTGTCCACTTTGTGATTTAGTAGGATTTTAATGTAACTATATTGGCTACATTTGCTCGTTGCATATAACACCATTTCATAGCTTACATTAAGAGGTCATTTTCTCTGACTATGGCATTCTACTCTGCTCCCATGTGTTACACATATGAATAAATAATGCTAAAAGTAATAAGATCTCTAAGACAAAATGATTATTGTATTTAATCACTAACCCTATAAAGCAGCTAACTATATTATCAAACACCTTCACTTTCTATAAATCCATCTATCACATACAATATAGACCTGATGAAAAGGAAGGTGGAAGTAATCAGGATAGAATGCCAATTACCCCATTACTTGTCATAGCACATTGTAACTGGAAATTGCTTCTTTCAGGTTCTGTTTGCTCAGGCAATTACAATAAACTCTCTGCTTGACATGTTGTTTGCACAGATGTAGTACATTAATAAACATGAGGTTTAATCTGAATTATTGAACCAGCCGCAATAATTCCAACAAAGTATTTATAATAAGTCTAAAAGTCTGATGTATCACTGGGATCCCCTATAAGCAAGAATAACACTTTATTAAAGTAGGTGTAAAACTTTGAAATAATTGCACTTTATGTGTTTGTTATGAGAGTGGCATGTTGAGTTTACGGTGGGGAATATGATACCCTGTCCTGAATCCAGAGGAATGTTAAGATCTCGGATTCATCTTATAGTAGATCCAGCCCTCTTTACTTTGCCAAGTCTTTTAAAAGGGCATCTACCACCAGGATGAAGGGCTATAAGCAAATAAACCTGAGGGGCTCCAGGCACCATAGGTGTTACGGGACACCTGTCATCAGGTCTCTGTCACTAGTCCTGTCACCACTACCTGTTGGAGAAGCTCACAAGGATTCCATCCCAGCCTTTATCTAGACAATTCATACATTAGACATAGTAAAATAATCTTTTTATTATGTAAATGAGGCTGGTCACATGGTCAGAAGCAGTGATGTCACCCCTGTTCCCCCTCCCCTCTCCTCCCCCTGCTCAGGTCTGTGTGTAATGTATAGTAAAGCATTGCTAGTGTCTATGCTTTACCTATTGACATGCTGCATCCTCCCATTCATGTGTGAGAGACATCAGCTACTCAAGTACCTGACATGTTCTGCTACAACATGGCTGCCTGGAGCTGTTGTATCTCTCCTATATATACACACAGGCAGCGGGGGCATGGCCACCAGCACCAGGAAACACATGGAGGAGCCATTACACCATTATACCTCAAACCATTATACAGGCTGTCAGTCAAGAACTGGGGTGTGTGGCTGTGCCTCCCACTCATGAATAAGCTTGACAGCTTAAATATGACTCATTGGACATCTCACAGGTCATTTGCATACAGCTTTAGGACCTCATTGCTTAAGTTTACAGGCATGTAGAGGCACGATGAAGGGATAGAGGCATTGCTTTCTAATAGCAGTTCATGAAAACGGGTTCTCTTTAATGCTCAGGCTCATTTGCATACAGTCTTTCATCCTGGTTTTATATGTCCTTTAAGCTACAGTATATTCTAAAATATAAGTGAAAACATTGTGCTTTACTGTTATGTGCTATTTACTGTATACCTTTGCAGAATGTATCTGAATTAAGTATAAGAAAAGAAAAAAATATGACTAGTACTCCTTTATATCAATGTCAAGGCACAAAAACAACATAAGATGGATCTTTACTATCTCCCCACTGGGCCAAGAATAGAAGATGAAAATCAGAACCTGGGGGCATCTTCCATGATTAGAGAAAACTCAGAAAATCTGATTAGACCATGGCATCTGAAGACTTGCTTTGGAAGGAATGTCTCCATTGTGTGAGGATGGGAAGAACCATTTCATGTGTTTGCATTATAGATATTTTTAAAGGCTCACAGACATGCCACCTCAGTGCCTATAATATAAAATTATATAACATATAACAAAAAGCTATGGTGCTATTTAAACAAAACAATTAGGGTTGTATTGACCTGAGTAATACATGGAACAGGTCTGCAGAATAATGAACAAAAGTGTCAATGTTTGTACATTTTTTCTACATGGAAAAATACACTCACAAACAAGGTGCTTTTTATACACCTTCATGTCAAATACTACTCTGTCAGGCAACACTTCTCTTGCCATCTGTTGCAGAGCAATAACATTTAAAGAATAGTAGTGGAAATGTTTAGACACGGTTGCCATACTGGTAATGTCAGCGGGAAGAAGGGTACTACCATCTTTAACCTACAACAACATACCCCTGTTTACATATGCGGAACCAAACCTACTAAATAGTGATGGTTCCAAGTGATAATCAGAAAGGGACCTGTTTAACCCTAAGGAAGCAGGTTTTTTGCTCAGTTTCCCTTCCATTCTATTTTTTGTGTACATTGTAAAGAGCTGTGTGAGGGCTATTTTGTGCGTAACAAATTTACTTTCCGTAATGTATTGTAATTTTAAATGCCACAGTTACTGCGAAGCTGAAAAAAAATTCCAAATGTGAAAAAATTGAAAAAAAAGTCACGTTCTGTGGGCTCAGGTTTTTAGACTTGACTGTGGCACTCAACAAAATAACAACTCAGCTTTATTCTTGGTTCGGTTGGCGACTCGCGGTTGATGAACCAAAATTATATAGGTTTAACCCTTTCACGACCCGTGACGTAATAGACGTTCAGGGTCGGGCCGCGGGGGCATGGAGAGGGCTCACGCGCTGAGCCTCTGCCATAGCGGTAAGACTGATGAATGGCAGCAAAGCGATTACCAGTAACACCGCGATCGGTGCTAGCACCGATCGCGGGTGTTTTCACTCGATCGCCGCCGGACATGCTGCCGGCGGCCTTCAAAAGCATGGGGCGGCATTGGGCGCCGCCATCTTTCGAGGATCCCGCTCCCCGTGACGTCATCGGGGAGCGGCGATCCGCCGCCCATGGTAACTCGGGGTCTCGCGAAGACCGAGGCTACTCAGGTTAACCCATGCATTACAAGGTGCTTCCAGCACATTGTAAGTATGAGAGAAGAATAATCCCCATATACTGCCATATGTAGTATGGCAGTATATGATAGGATAGTGCGACCCCCTAGGGTTAAAGTACCCTAGGGAGTCTGCGAAAGTACTAAAAATAAAAATAAAAAAAGTTAAAAAAAAAAAACTTATAATAAAAAACCCTAAAAAAATCAAACGCCCCCCTGTCCCTATGAACTGATATAAATATAAATAAAACAGTAAAATCATAAAACACATTAGGTATCGCCGCGTCCGACGAAAATGCCCGATATATCAAACATATGATAACGGTTTTTTTGACTGCGTTTAATCCAGTAACGGAAAAATCGCGCCAAATTCGAAAATGGCACTTTTTTTGTCATTTAAAAAAAATTTAAAAATTATATAAAAAGTGAATACAGGTCGTACGTCTAAAATTGATAACATTGTAAATTCATCAAAACCCTAAAAAACGAACCACCCACAGTCCAGCGTACACCAAAGTATAAAACAAGGTATTAGCGCCAGAAGATGGAAAAATCCCCAAAAAATATTTTGTACAGGAGGTTTACTTTTTTAAAATGTATGGAAAAACATTATAAAACCTATACAATTTGGTATCCCGTATCGTACCGACCCAAAGAATAAAGTGACATGTCATTTGGGGCGCACAGTGAAATCGTAAATCCAAGCCCACAAGAAGGCGGCACATGCGTTTTTTACCAATTTCATGCATTTGAATTTTTTTCCCGCTTCGAAACGGCATGGAATATTCATACATCTCTATGAAAGTAATTTGTTACGCAAGAAAATAAGCCGTCAACACAGCTTGACATGGAAAAATAAAAAAGTTATGGAATTTGATCATGGGGAGTAAAAAATGAAAATGAAAAAAAACAAAAAAGGGCCAGGTCCTGTAAGGGTTAATACATTTCAAAAATTAAACGAATGGTACAAACAAGAAAAAAAAAATTTTGCCATTTCTGAAGCCAATAACTTTTCATACTTTGGCGAAGGAGCTGTGTGAGGTGTCATTTTTTGTGAAATGAGCCGACCTTAATTGCTACCTATGATTTAGGTCTGGGCGACATTTTGATCATTTTTATTCATTTTTTATGTGAATGTAAAAAGTGTAAAAGTCGCCATCATTCGGACATGTGGACGCCATTTCCCGTCTCGGAGGTCACCGCCACTGGCTCATTGTAACGAATCTGCAGATGCAGATAGCCCCGGGTCCAAATCAACAGACACGAGGCACCATGGCAACGCATCAGAATAAAGAGAGGTGGCGCCCCACACGCCGCCGTCTTTAAATGCCGGCAGCGGACTTTGCGGCGGGCAACTAAACGGTTAATAGCCGCGGGTGCGGGTTGCCAATATGCCAACAACCCCACCTCTGTGAGCCCTCTCATACATCCCTATACCTCTGCCGCCGTAGAGTCTACGGCGCAGGCGTTTTAAGGGGTTACCACTTTATGGACCTAGATGGAGTGGGAATCCAACCTATAAGATTCGGACATTCCTTAAAAAAACAAAAACTTACACCCATTTAATATGTGGAAGGTGTGTGTTGTTAGAGGCAAACCTCATTGGGGCAACATTTATCAGGGCTACTATGCTGTAAAAAGCCCTGAATTATTTGCCAATTCCCTGCAAACCTCCAGGAATTATGCTTATCCCCCTTCACACGCCACAACACCAGTAGACGTGGAGGGGCGTGGTGGTGGTGGCAGTGGGCTGGTCATTAGGCAGGAATGACACTGCTATTGACCTGTGACCCATAAAGCATTTGTTCGGTCACGGTAATAGAGTAATTTTTGCCACAATTGTACTCCAAAGCAGATACATAAGGAATCCGCGCAACCCTGATGGCACAGGCACGGGGTGGAGCTAAAATCGTTCAGCAGAGCATCACATATAAATGTCACTACATTACCTAAAATTATTTATCTGCGATTGTTGATGTTTACCAAATATTAAACTACCATTAGTGCCATGCTGAAACTGATGAAATGCTGGCATCTAATTTCTGTTAGATCCAGTTAGCATCTCAGTGCTTTCTTCAGACAATGTGTGATAGTGTAAGCACAAAACTGGGAGGACTGAACACACAAAGTAGGGCAGGACTATATTATATGTTATCTGTGCACACAATATCAAACTAGTGGGTTTACATTACATAGTAAAAACATACAAAACTGATGAAATACCTTCCCTTATGAGGAAGGATTTATCATCTTTTTATGGCAGAATTCTTTTTAATTTGAACTAAAGAATTTTTTTGCAAACATTTTCAATGGTTGAGGACCGTGTTTGAGATATTGTTATGACAAGTATCTATCGAGAGAGGCTTTTATGAACAAGGAGGCGATGGTCTTTAAAAATGGTGTTTTCATGAAAGAATGTTGCACAGCTTCTGTGTGTAAACGAAAATATGTTTTTATAATATGAGTCTATTTATGTGTACCGGCACAACAAACAGTCTTATAACCCTCATTTTTATTACCAGAAGTGTACCTTTCCACTTCGTACTTGTTCTTTGTAACTTCGGATGAGACTGTTTTCCGGGGGATTTGTTTTTTGAAGTGGAAAATTGTGTTTAAAAACAGTTCGAACAACAGAATATTGAAGGACGGCACTCCCAGTTATCCCATGGTGAAGTAAATTCGTCTTTTATTGATTACAAAACAATAATTACAGGGAAATAGGACCAGCAAGGGAAGATGGGAGGAGTGGGGGGGATGCTCACCAAAAAGGTGACGGCGAATGGTTTTTTTCGGCCAGTGGACTGTGCTATGTTTTAGCACCCACTAAAACCTGAACATTACAACACTGGCTTTGAACTTTCTTTGGAGTGATACTACCTATTCAATATGTAGTGGCTGATGGTAGGTGCGGTTTTATCGGCTCTTTGTGCATGGAAAATCTGTTTAATGTCAAAGCTGGTCATTCACTCTAGTGGCAAAATGCTATAAACACATGGTTCACTATCCTTCTTCAGTTTCCATTATATCACCAGCATGTCTGTTCGTATAAAGGAGTCGAATTGAAAGAAAGAAATCCGGGATGTAAATATATTCAATAATAATTTATTTTAAAGGTTCTACTGTCAGGAATCTAAAACTAGTAGATCCTGACAGTAGAGTCCCCAAATGTAAGGCCAGTTTATAGCGCGCAGTTTTAAAATTCCCCCTCCAGTGTTTTCACTGCTAGATCAGTAAGAAAACTTCGCCTCTGATTGGGCGCACACTCAGTACACAGTCGCCGGCATATCAACCCACGCTAGCAGCAACAGAGCTCCAGAATGAAACCACTAAACTTTCCAGTTATCAGATACGCAAGGCTGGTGTGTGGCCTCACAAGCTATTACTCAGAGTCATTCGAGGATCTGACAGTTGATCTATATAACTTTGTAATCCCATTGTTTTTAATTTGTATGATGTTATTCTGGCTCTACCTGACGAGTGGTATATCACATTGGATGGTACAATGTTCGGAGTCACCACAATGACCTAATTAAAGCCTGTTTATATTTCTATGTGAAGTAGGCTGGAAAGAGCACTGAATCAAGCACCGTGTAGACAGAAGGGATAAATACGCTGCAAGTGTGGGACCACACATTTGGGCTTCCACGGTCATTGGGTGGCACTTCTTAACTCCGTGCTGCTGTTAAAACTGCTTATGCGGCTTAAGGACCCATATCACAACCCTTGAATCTACAGTGGTGTGGTCCAAAAGCATGTAAGGATTAGACCATTATTGATGCGAAGTTGTTGTAAGAAAATAAACAAATATTGATAAGCAAATCTGCTCAATCTCAACACTACCTACTACTGAATAACATAGTGATTTATTGTGAATTAATCCATTGGCACACCCCTACAAAATTAATGGATCAACGTTGTAAATATCGACCATATCCATGTTGGGGATCCTACCTGTGAAGAGAACTGTCCATATCATGTCTGTTTTACGTTAAATAAATTATTCTATAACATGAAATAAAACTTTTGGTGCATATTGCTTAGAATTTTGGATACTATATATGTTATTTTTTTGCAAAACTGGGTGTTACCACTTAGGGTTTACCACATAATCTGGACACGCCTGAATAAGTGTTGGAATGTAGGTAGTTGTTTACACTTCTTTCAGAGAAGGAATACAATACTCCCGTTGTTCAAATTCATAGGTTTCCAGGAAGAATAGCAAAGGGAGGGGCAGAAAAAGTTTAAACAAGATTTTGGTAGGAAAGTACAAAATATTTATTGACACTTACTGATGCAGCCCTTTTCCATTTCTGTGTTTCTGTTATGAATTTCCATTAAGCTTCATGTAGGCCAATTAAAATTCATGCTGCAGTGGATGAAAGTGTAAACATAATTAAATTTTGGTGAAATTGGCAAAAAGGGCAGTTGTTCCATTACCTTCGAAGTGTTTTGTTGTACCCACTTTGGTCACTGTGCAGACCAAAAGACACTACCCCTTTATAGGTAGGGCAATTGACCAATGATAACCAAATTTATATAGCTTTGCTGTTTAAATTTTGGAAAAGAATGTAATGGCACGGCTAACATTATATATTTTTGTGTACAGAGCTCTGTAAATGGTACATTAGTAGGATGTAATGTTGCTATTATTAATACATTCAGAGAAAAGATTATTTAAAACATTTTATTAAAATTTTTATGGCTGGCAAACAGCAAGAAAAGCTGGGCCTTAGACATTTTCAATGTCAATGGCTAAAGTGGTTTTTTGTACTTTGGTTCTCTTCAGAAAATAAGCTGATATGAATTCTTAATATATTTTACATATTTTTGGGCAAAAGGGGGATTTGATCAAAAAATGATATTGGCAGTACTCAGTATTTCAACATTACATTAATAAATGAATTTACTGTACATTCAATGAAAACAGGTGGAAGAGACAGCAGTAATGTTATATTTTGTTTACTGTTCTATCTTTTTGAAAGTAGGATGGTGGCAAATATCTACGATATATTGTTGGCATGAGACACCTCGCTTTATATGATATGACAGTCTAAGTATGTGAGCCCTGTTAACCCCTGCAGGATGCAGCATTTTGTGGATCAATACAGTTTTTAATGACATGTTGCTACTTCATGTTAGTGGAAAAATTCAAAAATTTGATTGATATGTGATCTGTATTTAAAAAATTGGCTCCTAGTTTAAAATTTAATTCTTTGAGATGAATGGTTTTAGCACCCAAATAACGTACTAAACTAACATGATTCCATATGGGTCAGCTTTATGTTTTCATCATCTTTTAACTTTTGCAAATATTTTTTTAATTAAAAAGGAAGTATGACGGAGTAAAAGCTGATTTTCTGAAAATTTAAGGCATTTTCAGAATAGTAATTTTAAGGATCTTTTTTTTTTTAATGTTTGAAAAATGTAATATGAAGGAACCTTCATATGGAACAACCCATTTCAAAAACAGTACCCTCAAAAATTTAAAACAGCTTTTTTAGGGAGCTTGTTAACCCTTTTGAGTGCCTTTATGTAAGTAACAACAAAATATAGGTGTTGTTAACAAAGGTCTAATTTGTTTGTGTAACTTAATTTGTTTTCTAACCTTAAAATTTTAACATTCCCAAAAGATTAGATAAAAAAGAAAACTCACTGAAATTGTGTTATGGCAATTTCTCTTGAGTGACAGAGACATGGTGATTTTAATTGTGTTGGGTGTACAACAAGCGTGCAAAAGGGAAGGGGACCATACCGCATCCCTACCGGATGTAGCGTAGTTTTAGCAAGCTACTAATATTTTTTTCCCTTTAATGTGGGCCATAGTGAGGGACTTATTTTTTGTGGGATAAGATGCATGTTTCAGTGACTATTTTAGTTGGCTATGACTACTAATTTTTCTTGGGATGGGAGTTTTGTTGAAAAGTTTGGTTATTCACCAGTAAAACTGTTACCTTTATTCTATCTCAAAGATTTTATTAAAATCCAAAACACAAAATTGCGCGGCCTTTAGGCCTGGTGGCTAAAGGCGTATTTGGGAAGAGCGGCCGTGGCGACTTTTTGGACGTTTTGATTGGTGAATAACGTTAGACGATAAGGTCGTAAGTAAGAATATGGTATATAACCCTCTTCGGGGTGATCCGGTGATATGCTTGCATAGTGATAGTCGAGATATTGGCACAAAGCCGTGCTAAGTTTGTAGAATAAACCCCAAGTGGAGAAAAATCTAAGATTTGGAATCACCGTTCTTCCAAATGGTATAGCACTCCTCTTCACAGAGCTGGTTGAGGGTTTGTTTCTATCCGTAATTGTGCATATTCTGACACTAAGAGTTAATGGGTATATATCCTCAATGATCATGCTTCATTACAGAATGCACATGCCTAAAAGTTGTGAACACATAGTCAGAAAGAATTTGTCAGTTTCTGTTAACATCTTCCCAATTTTCAGGCATTGACAAAATATTGCTAGTAGACATATTGGCGAAGAACCAAGCCATGTGTGTAAAAGAAAGAGATAATCAAATCTTCAGTCCTTACCATTAAACATGATCTAAACAGCTTATTAAAGGGAATACTTATTTTATTATACTATTATTCCAGGCGAAAAAGAAATAACACTAGTCACAAAATACTAGTCACAAAAAATACTGAGTCACAGTATGAAACTCAAAACTTTGTTAGATTTAAATGCATAGATTTGCAGGCATTGTGGACAGGGAATCTGGTCCTCTTTTGTTCAACTTTAGTACCGAACTTTGAAAGATTTTTAAGATTCGGGTTTAGATAATTTTAATTGCAACCCAACCATCACTACGTAAGGTTGGCTATATTATTGAAGAGAAGCAGAGTGTGTATTCAGTGGAGTTGGGTGCCCAATTGAGTTGAGTGTTCTTCTGTGTCAACCAGTGATCAATGGAGGAGTGCAACGCTAAACGCTTATTGGAGGGGTATAACCAATGTTACCTCCCAATCAGAGATATACTTATCAAAATGTTACAAGCGTTTTTTTTTTTTCAAACATATGCATCAAACAAATTCAAAAAAGGCAAGGGTCAGGGTATTTAAAGCTTTAATATAAATATTAAACAAAACCTTCGAAGGTTGGCATTAATAACACAAGCACAAGGAGACGTATGGACATATAATGTAGTCATGTAATGACAGGTAGTATCATTGCATAATCATGTCTTTTATAAAGCTAGTCATCTCTAACACACACACATCTCAAGATGATTCCAGAGCCAAGACGGAAAGTTTAGGATGAACACATCTTTTTAGCTCTGCACTACAGGACAGAATACTTTCATATGCACAAAAATATCTTATTTTTCAAAATGAAGTAATATCAACTTATTAAAATATGCGGCATGGATATTTTTGAGGTTTTTTATCGCCGCCTCTGAAAGATTTAAGAGTTTTATATCTAATTTAGAGTGACAGTCGGAATATTCAATAGTCTGGCTCCGTATGCCAATATAATTCTTAGACTGTGTACACTAATCATTCAATTTGTGACCTCCAACTATGCAGCAGTTTTAATGGGTGGGTGTCATTATTTTAGGATGTGTGTAAGAACAATACCTAAGAAATGGTGTTGTGATAATTAATTTATTTGCAAAGATCCTTTAGAAGGATTGGGAATAATTTCCACTGTGAAAACACTACATAGTGTAAAGTAAAGTTTCAATTCAACGGGTCTATGTAATACGTTTATTTGAACACATAAAAACTAACTCGGATGAAAATACACCTCAGCTATTATAATATTTATATATCAACAATTAATGAGTAGTAATATGCTCAGATTTTTCCTGCAATTATGTACTTTTCATCTAGAATAAGTTATTGGAGCACAAAGATAATTAGTAAATTCTACATCACCAGGAGTCATCATCCCATGTGTTGGTCATGGTCTGCACTAGGTCTATGTACTAAAATAAACCAAAAAAACACATTTCCGTAGCATAATTCATATCACTTTGAAACAATCCATTGAAACATGACTGGAAGAGGAAAGCAAGATATGCATTATGCACAGTATAGTAACCAATAAGATTCAATCATACTGTGTTAATATTGTGAACAGACGGGTAACAAAGTAAGAAAAAGCCAAACTACATGTTTATAGGATAGGATAAAAACAAAATGCAGTTTATGAATTTCTGAGGGAAGATCGAGGACGAAGACAGGGGGAGAGAGAACAAGTGGGAGGAGGACCGAACTCGGAGGAGCAATACGAACTGCGTAAATAGATGAGCAAGATGGCAGACGAGAAATTTGGAAGGATCTAGAGGAAGTAAAAAGAGAGGAGGATGGAAGTAGAGTGCAGATAGGGACAGCAGAGATAGATAGTACAAAGACTAAAATAGGTAGAGTAGATGTCTACAAAATTACACGAACATGGGGGGGTACTCGCCAAAATGACAAATTTACCATAAGACAGATGAAACGTTTCTGCGGTGAAATAGAAAAGTGCATTCGTTTTCTCACAATTTTGGGAGTGTGCTGCTTTTGACATTTATTCTGGAATTGAGGGATTGTGCCCAACTTCCTTATTACTGTTTTAGACTGTGCTGTAGTTGTTTCCCTTTTCTAAAAAGATAGTAGGTAAATTATAGGACATATAGATAGTATTTTTGATTGAGTTGAAGATTAATAGAGGAGAGATAGTGAGAGAAGAGGCTCTAAAGGCTAAGAGAGAGGCGTTAGTAAAAAAAATTGAGGCGAACATGGAGAGAAAGGAAAAAAATAGGATAGCTAGATAGGTAGATAAATGATTAATTTGCTATGAACTGAAAAATCTAAAGACAAATGATTACTTCGTCTAAAATGCATTGCAGCGCCTCTATAATTAATATAAATGTGATGTCAGTCATTTCCTGCTTCTATTTAAGGACAGTTTCGGAAAGGAACTCTGATTACAAACAATTGCACATGAACTATAAATTACATAAATCTGCGTAAGCCAGAGATTTGTATATAATAGTTTACAAGATTTGCTATGCCTTAAAGTCCAGTTGGTGGTCCCAAATCAGAGTAATTGAGCAATTTTCTTGTATGGAATACATGGAGAGGAGAGAAAGATAGAAATCGATAGATGATGAGATTATGTAGGTGCGAGGAGATATCAATTGTGATAGGAAAGATCGAGAGAAGGATAAATGTATGATGAGAGATAGAACTGAACTTAACCATAGAAAACACTCTAAAAATATAATTATATATATTTCTGTTTTCTGTCAGATTTAATTTGTTGAAGTATCATGTGCAATGATCTTATCATGAAATATTTAAGAATCATTGAGAAATCCAGTTCTGACTTCCCACAGTTCTGACCCAAGAACAGTTTGCAAGATTTGAGAAAACCAACATAAATTCGAAAAAATGGTTAAATCCCATCTGAAGTGTTTCCATTAGGACATGTTTACAATCGATTTTTTCAGTGATGTTGTGTTGTTTTTCACATTTAATCAAAAGGGGGGTAAAGAGAGAGGTCTGGTAAATGACCTGTCAAAAATGGCACATATATGTGATAGAAAAAGTATTAGTTGGCATAATGTTTTAGGGTTTTCACTGTATAACGGAATACCAATGCAAAATTCTGATTCTATTAAAAATGATATCAGTAACCAAAGATTCAAGCATAATTAAGCTTTATATTTGCTGGACTGCTCTTACATTTGATTTTGTCTGCCATATTATAGATAAAATAATTATTGAAAGTAAACATGTTTATTGCAGATGTGTATATTTGACTAATAATGGATAATGGACTACTGTTCAATACAGGTAAGGGCGTGAGATTTGACTATCCAAGTATCTAATAGTCATAGGCATATTTATAAATAAAAATTCTTACAAACACACATACCTTGATCCAACCGGGGCCCAAAAAAATTTAATTTTATCAATTATTGTTCCAGACACAATTTTTAAGATAGGAAGAGATCATATAATACACATGAACCAGCAAAAAAGATATAAAAACAATTCACGCACCCTGATATTATGACCATATATAACTAGACAATATGATAAATGTATTATTGGCAAATAAATGTGCAATACATGCTGCATGTAGTTTGCCTATTTGCCTATTCACAGAGGGAGGAAAAGGAAAGCAGGGAATTAAAAAAAAATTGTACTGGACTGGTCACCGATGAAATCAAACTGTATATATTACTGTATATGTTTATAATATATAAAACCATCCATGTTGTGATGGCAGCAGAAACCAGACCAAAATATGAAATTGCTAACCACGTACAACTTGCCTAATGATAAAGTATTGATTTAACATAGTTACAAAAGGCGTCACTTATTTTAAGCATTTTCTATTGGTATAATTGGGTATCAACAATGTTAGAAAAATATATGCAAATCACTGATAAACACTGGGGTGAGAAGGGCTCCCAATAAATGTACTGTTTCTTTATGGTGCTTTATTTAATTGTGGCTAGCAGAAACCATTGATAGTACCAGTATGAGCAATGTATATAACCCCTAAAATATGTTTTTATTGTAGCGATAATTTCTGCTTTATAAGAAAATTGTTCATTTAAAAAACAAATAAAAACACAAATATGCATCTTAAATTTGCTTATCATCAATCATCTATATGATATTATCTATGGTTTAGCTATTAAATTCTGTGGAGGTATTCAGAACCAAAAACTGTTGTGGATGTTCAGCAGAGTACTCTACATGTATTTTTGTTTCACTTTTATATGGTTTAAAATGTGTAGCAAAAAGCATAGATTTATTAAGCAGTAAGGGGAGGGTATATGTGTATATTCACATACAAAATTTTAATATGGCCCAAAAAAACAGATTGACATAATCTGTTTTATGAGATATATTTGATTGCAGAACTTCTATTCCGATTGAAGAATTAGAAGTATTGTCTAATGCACAAGATCAAAGAAGCAAATATTCCCTAGACCTAGCGAGAATGTTAACTGTACGGCTAGTGTTTATTATTTCCTTTTGGCACGGATATTGTATTTAAGGACGGACTGACATCTGCTTGTAAAAACCTGGCTAGACTAGATAGATGTATCTTCTTTGAACTGCTCAGCATTTGCTTACTTATCGGACTGTATGCATTCTTTCAGGGACACAGATTTTTCTGGCCTCGCGTGTGAGGTGTCATTTTTTGTGAAATGAGCCGACCTTTACATTGCTACCATATTTAGGTCTGTGCGACATTTTGATCATTTTTTATTCCATTTTTTATTCCATTTTTTATGTGATGTAAAAAGGTGTAAAAGTCGCATTTCGGACATTTGGGCGCCATTTCCCGTCTCGGAGGGCATCGCCGGCCATAACTGTTTTTATATTTTGATAGATCGGCATTTTGGGATGCGGTGATACCTAATGTGTCTGTGATTTTTACTGTTTATTATGTTCTAGCGAAAGGGGGGTGATTTTAATTTTTTAATATTTTATTATTTTTTTTTATTTTTTAAACTTTTTTTTCTTTTTTTTCCACTATTTCTTAGACCATCTAGGGTACATTAACCCTAGATGGTCAGATCGCTCCTACCATATACTGCAATACTTCTGTATTGCAATATATGGCATTTTTGCAGCTCATTCATTGCAATGAGCCACTGGCTCATTGTAACGAATCTGCAGATGCCAGATAACCTCGGGTCAAACAAAGACCCGAGGCTACCATGGCAACCGATCAGAATAAAGATGGTGGCGCCCCGCACACCGCCGTCTTTTAAATGCCGGCGGCGACTTTGCCGGCGGCAACGAAACGGTTAATAGCCGCGGTCGGTGCTTGCAATATGCAGCAACCCCCACCTCTGTGAGCCCTCTTCATACATTCCCTATACCTCTGCGCCGTCGAGCTACGGCGCAGAGCGTTAAGGGGTTTACCAATTTATGGACCTAATGAGGTGGGAATCCAACCTATCAAGCATTCGTGACATTCCTTAAAAAACAAAAACTTACACCCATTTAATATGTGGAAAGGTGTTTTGTTAGAGGTCAAACTCATTGGGGAACATTTATCAGGGCTACTAAGCTGTACAAGCCCTGAATTCATTGCAATTCCCTGCAAACCTCCAGGAATTATGCTTATTCCCCCTTCACACCGCCACAACACCATGTAGACGTGGAGGGGCGTGGCTGGTGGTGGAGTGGGCTGACATTAGGCAGGAATGCACTCGCTATAGCCTGTGACCATTAAAGCATGTTCGGTCACCGGTAATAGAGTAATTTTTTGCCACAATTGTACTCCAAAGCAGATACATAAGGAATCCGCAGCCTCCTGATGTATCTGCCACAGGCAAACTACTCATTTAGTGCATGCTGAAACTTATGAAATGCTGGCATCTAATTTCTGTTAGATCCAGTTAGCATCTCAGTGCTTTCTTCAGAAATGTGTGATTATTGTAAGCCAAAACTGGGATTGACTGAACACACAAAGTAGGTGCAGGACTATCATTATATGTTATCTGTGCACAATATCCAAACTTGGGTTTTGCTTACATAGTTAAAACATGCAAAACTGATGAAATAACTGAGAACTTCCCTTATGAGGAAGATGTATCTATCTTTTTATGGCAGAATTCTTTTTTAATTTGCACTAAAGAATTTTCTGCACCACATTTTCAATGGTTTGAGACCATTTTTAGATATTTTATGACAAGTATATGATAGGAGGCTTTTATGAAAAGCTAATAACTTTTTCATACTTTGGCGCACGGAGCTGTGTGAGGTGTCATTTTTTGCAAAATGAGCCGTCCTTTACATTGCTACCATATTTAGGTCTGTACGACATTTTGATCATTTTTTATTTCATTTTTTATGTGATGTAAAAAGGTGTAAAAGTCGCATTTCGGACATTTGGGCGAGATTTCCCGTCTCGGAGGTCACCGCTGGCCGTAACCGTTTTTATATTTTGATAGATCAGGCATTTTGGGATGCGGCGATACCTAATGTGTCTGTGATTTTTACTGTTTATTATGTTCTAGCGAAAGGGGGGTGATTTGAATTTTTAATATTTTATTAATTTTTTTTTATTTTTTAAACTTTTTTTTAATTTTTTTTCCACTATTTCTTAGACCATCTAGGGTACATTAACCCTAGATGGTCAGATCGCTCCTACCATATACTGCAATACTTCTGTATTGCAATATATGGCATTTTTGCAGCTCATTCATTACAATGAGCCACTGGCTCATTGTAACGAATCTGCAAATGCCAGATAGTCTCGGGTCAAACGAAGACCCGAGGCTACCATGGCAACCGATCGGAATAAAGATGGCGGCGCCCGCGCGTTTCGCCAGCAAGGAAACGGTTAATAGCCGCGGTCGGTGCTTGCAATATGCAACAACCCCCACCTCTGTGAGCCCTCTTCATACATTCCCTATACCTCTGCGCCGTAGAGCTACGCCGCAGAGCGTTAAGGGGTTAACCAATTTATGGACCTAATGAGGTGGGAATCCAACCTATCAAGCATTCGTGACATTCCTTAAAAAACAAAAACTTACACCCATTTAATATGTGGGAAGGTGTTTTGTTAGAGGTCAAACTCATTGGGGAACATTTATCAGGGCTACTACGCTGTACAAGCCCTGAAATCATTGCAATTCCCTGCAAACCTCCTGGAATTATGCCTATTCCCCCTTCACACCGCCTCAACACCATGTAGACGTGGAGGGGCATGGCTGGTGGTAGAGTGGGCTGGCATTAGGCAGGAATGCACTCGCTATAGCCTGTGACCACTAAAGCATGTTCAGTCACCGGTAATAGAGTAATTTTATTAATTGTACTCCAAAGCAGATACATAAGGAATCCGCAGCCTCCTGATGTATCTGCCACAGGCACGGGGTGGAGCTTAAATCTTTCAGCAGAGCATCACATGATAAATGTCCTACATTATCCTAAAATTATTTATATGCCGATTGTTGATGTTTACAAAATATAAACTACTCATTTAGTGCATGCTGAAACTTATGAAATGCTGGCATCTAATTTCTGTTAGATACAGTTAGCATCTCAGTGCTTTCTTCAGAAATGTGTGATTATTGTAAGCCAAAACTGGGATTGACTGAACACACAAAGCAGGTGCAGGACTATCATTATATGTTATCTGTGCACAATATCCACACTTGGGTTTTGCTTACATAGTTAAATCATGCAAAACTGATGAAATAACTGAGAACTTCCCTTATGAGGAAGATTTATCAATCTTTTTATGGCAGAATTCTTTTTTAATTTGCACTAAAGAATTTTTTGCACCACATTTTCAATGGTTTGAGACCGTTTTTAGATATTTTATGACAAGTATATGATAGGAGGCTTTTATGAAAAAGGAGGCATGGTCTTTAAAAATGGGTTTTTCTGAAGAATTGTTGCACAGCTTCTTGTGTAAACGAAATTTGTGTTTATAATATGAGTCTAATATGTGTTACACGGCACAACTAAACAGTCTTAAACTACCCCATTTTTATTACCAGAAGTGTACCTTTCATTCTTACTTGTTCTTCGGATTGTGGACTGTTCCGGGGATTTGTTTTTTGAAGTGAAAATTTGTTTAAAAACAGTAGAACCAACAGAATATTTGAAAGGACGGCACTCACCAGTATCCCATGTGAAGTAAATTCTTCTTTTATTGTATTACAAAACAATACTTCCAAGAAATAGGACAAGCAAGGGAGGGAGTGGGGGATGCTCACAAAAAGGTGACGGCCGTTTCGGCCATGGACTGTGCTATCGTGGGGACTTGAGCACCACTAAAAACCTGAACATTACAACACCTGCTTTGAACTTTCTTTTTTGGATGTGATACCTACCTATTTCAATATGTAGTGGCTGATGGTAGTGTCGGTATCATCTATTTTTGCATTGAAAATCTGTTTAATGTCAAGCTTGGTCATCTCACTCTAGTGGCCAAATGCATATGACACACTGGTCACATATCTTTCTTCAGTTTCCATTATCTCACAGCATGTCTGTTTCTATATAAAGGAGTCTGAAATTGAAAGAAAGAAATCAGTGTATGTAAATATATTAAAATCATTTATTTAAAGGTTATCTACTGTCAGAAATCTAAATACTTAGTAGATCCTGACAGTAGATTCCCCAAATGTAATTTATCCCTTATTACCTCTTATTTTCTAAAACCAAACATATGTGTATAATGACATTATTTTATTTTAATGCTAATTAGCTCTAGCCTCTAGAGGCTACTGGGGCATGGAGTAGCCTTTGTTAGCCACCCTCCTGCACATACATGCCATCTGTGAACTTGGTGGCACATCCCAGAAGCAGTGGCTCTAGACGAGGTGTGCAGTAGCCTCAGCCCAGGAGTTCGCAGAGACTACTCTATGGCCAAGTAGCTTCTGCAGCTAATTAGCATTAAAATAAAGTATTAAAACATATAGGTTAAGTTTTAGAAAATAATAAAAGGTGATTAGTGATGAGTAAGATTTGGGGAAGCTACATCAGGATCTACTAAGTAAGGAAAAAAATCAGGAGCCAAAAAATAACATGCAGTGCCAAAAATAATAGATACCCCAATAATTTACAAATGTGCACCACATTAAACTCTATATATATATAAGACTGGCATTTTAAGCGCCAGTTTTAAAATTTCCCCCTCCGGTGTTTCACTGTCTAGATCTAGGCAAGCACAGAGCTCCAGAATGAAACCACTAATCTTTCCAGGTATCAGATACTGCAAGGCAGTTGTCCATCAGCTCCCACGGCTGTGTGTGTGGCTCACAAGCTATGTACGCAGAGTCCATTCAGAGGATCCTGCCAGTGTCTATATAACTTTGTAATCCCATTGTGTTTTTAATTTGTGTATGATGTTATTTCTGGCTCTACCTGACTGGGTATATCACAATTGGATGGTTACAATTTCGGATGTCACCACAATGACCTAATAAAGCCTTGTTATATTTCTATTTGAAGTAGGACCTGGAAAGAGCACTGAATCAAGCACCATGTATGACAGAAGGGATAAATACAGCCTGCAGTTTGGGACCCAACATTTGGCTGCCCGGTTACTTGGGTGGCCTTCTTAAATCCGTGCTGTAAACATGCTATATTGCTGGTGTAAGGACCCATATCACCTACCTTGAACCTACAGTGGGTGGTCCAAAAGCATGTAAAGGAATTACCATTATTATGGAAGTTTTCTAGAAAATAAACAAATATATCGATAAGCAATATCTGCTCAAATCTCAAATATCTATAATGAGACCTATTCAAGGAAGGCAGCAGCACTCCAGTAGGTAGATTGGCAACCGTACAAATTAATGGATCAACAGTGTAAATATCAACCATTAATTCCATGTTGGGATCCTACCTTGAAGAGAACCTGTCCATTCTCATGTCTGTTTTAGTAAATAAATTATTCTATATGAAATAACACTTTTGGTGCATATTTGCTTAGAATTTTTGGATGCTTCATATGTTACTTTTTTGCAAAACTGGGTGTTACCACTTAGGGTTTACCACATAATCTTACACTGCCTAATAAGTGTTGGACATGTAGGTACTGTTCACACTTCTTTGAGAGAAGGAATACAATCTCCCGTTGTCAATATATTCATAGGTTTCCAGGAAGAATAGCAAAGGGATGGGGCAGAAAAAGTTCTAAAACAAGATTTTGTAGGAAGTACAAATATTTATTGACACCTCACTGATGCAGCCCTTTTCCATTTCTGTGTTTCTGTTTATGAATTTCCACTTACAGCTTCATGCAGCCACATTAAATATTCTGTGCAGTGGACTGAAAAGCTGTAAAATAAATTTGGTGAAATTGGCAAAAAGGGCAGTTGTTCCATTACCTTCGAGGTGTTGTTGTACCCACTTTCACTGTGCAGACCAAATGACACTTACCCCTTTTTATAGGTCAGGGGAATGACACTGATAACCAAATTTATATAGCTTTGTAATGGCACGAGTAACATTATTATATTTTTGTGTACAGAGCTCTGTAAATGGTACATTTAGTAGGATGTAATGTGCTGTTCATTAATACTATTCGGAGAAAATGTATGATATTTTAAACAATTTTTATTAAAATTTTTATGGCTGGCAAAACAGCAAAGAAAGCTGTGCCTTAGACATTTTCAATGTCAATGCTAAAGTTGTTTTTTTTTTACTTTGGTATGCTCTTCAGAAAATAAGCTGATATGAATTCTTATATATTTTTAAATATTTTTAGGGCCAAAAGGATTGATCAAAAAATGTATGGCAGTACTTCAGTATTTCAGCATACTACTGTAGTACCTTAGTAAAATATGAATTTACTGTAGCATTCAATAACAGGTTGGAGAGACATGCTGTAATGTATATTGTTTACTGTTCACTCTTTGACAGTCAGGATGGTGGCAAATATCTACAGATATATTGTTGGCATAAGACACCTCAGCTTTATATGTATAATGACAGCTTAGCTACTGAGCCCTTTTAACCCCTTCAGGATGCAGCAACTTTGTGACTCAATACAGTTTTTTCATGACATGTTGTACTTCATGTTAGTGGTAAATTTTGATTGATATGTTCTGTATTTAAAAAATTGGCTAGTTTAAAAATTCTAATTCTTTTGAGATGAATAGTTTTAGCACCCAAATAAGTTACTAACTAACATGTTCCATATGTCAGCTTTATGTTTTCATCATCTTTTAAATTTTTGAAACTATTTTTTTTATTTAAAAAGGAAGTTAGATGGCTTACAAAGCTATTTTCTGAAATTTTAAGGCATTTTCAGAATATAATTTTAAGGGATCTTTTTTTTTAATATGTTTGAAATATGTAATATTAGAAACCTCATATGAAACAACCCATTTCAAAACAGTACCCCTCAATATATTAAAAAAGCTTTTAGGAAGCTTGCTAACCCTTTGAATGCTTTATAGTAAGTAGAACAAAATATAGGTGTAGTTAACAATGGTCTAATTTTGTTTGTGTAACTTAATTATGTTCTTCTAACCTTAAAATTTTAACATTCACAAAAGATAAAAAAAGAAAATTCACTTGAAATTGTGATATGCAATTTCTCTTGAATGTGAATTTTACTTGTTGTCTGGCTGTACAACAAGGTGCCAAAGGGAAGGGGGACCATACAGCATCCCTACCGGATGTAGCAGTTTTAGCAAGCTACATAATATTTTTTCCCTTTAATGTGGCCATATGAGGACTTATTTTTTGTGGGATAAGATGCAAGTTTCAGTGACTATTTTGAGTTGGCTATGACTTGATGAAAAATAATTTCTTCTTGGAATGGAGTTTTGAAAACATAAATTCTGTGACTGATTTTGACATTGTTTTGGCGTTCACCATGTAAACATGTTACCTTTATTCTATCTCAAAGATATTATTAAAAACCAAAACAAAAATGGCGCCCTGTGTAATAACTCTTAGATGGTGATCTAGGTGATATGCTGTAGTGATAGTCGATAGTTGGCACAAGCAGCTCCCAGACTCCAAATGTAACCAATCTTTATTATATGGGTCAGATGATTATAGAAATACCATATGTATGTATTTCTTTATTGAGCTGTGCTAATTTTGTAGAATAAAACCCAATGTGGAGAAAAATCTATAGATTTTGGATCACCGTCTTCCAAATGGTATAGCACTTTGTCTTCAGAGCTGGTTGAGGGCTTGTTTTCTATCGGACATGTTGCATATTCTGCACTAAGTGTTAACTGGGTAATATATCCTCAATGATAATGCTTCATTACAGAATGCACATGCCATAAAGTTGTGAAACACAAATGTCAGAACAATTGTCAGGTTCTGTTTACATCTTTCCCAGTTCTCAGGCATTACAAAATTCTGTAGAACATATTGCAGAACCAAGCCATGTGGTGTAAAGAAAGATAATCAAATCTTCAGTCTTTACCATAAACATGATTCTAAACAGCTTTATTATAGGGAATATCCTTATTTTATTATACTACTATTCCAGAGAAGAAATAACACTTAGTCACAAAATACTAGTCACAAAATACTGAGTCACAGTATAAAACTCAAAACTTTGTTAGATTTAAATGCATAGATTGCAGGCATTGTTGACAGGGAATCTGGTCCTCGTTCAACTTTAGTACCAGAACTTTGAAAGATTTTTAAGATTCGGGTTTAGATGAATTTTAATTGCACCACTCATCACTAGTAAGGTTGTGATATTTATTGAAGAGAATGAGAGCTGTGTATTCAGTGGAGTTGGGTGCCCAATTGAGTTGAGTGTTCTTCTGTGTCAAACAGTTGATCAATGGGAGTGCCAAACGCTAAACGCTATTGGAGGGTTATAACAATGTTACCTCCCATTAGAGATATACCTTATTCAAAATTTTACAAGCGTTTTTTTTCAAACACATGCATCAAACAAATTCAAGAAAAGGCAAGGGTCATGGATTTAAATGCTTTTAATATAATATTAACAAAACCTTGAGATGTTGGAATTCATAACACAAACACAAGGAGACTTATGGACATATAATCTAGTCATGTAATGACAGAGTATCATTGCATAATCATGTCTTTTTATAAAGCTAGTCATCTAACACCCACATCTCAAGATATTTCGAGCCAAGAGGAAGGTTTAGGATGAACACATCTGTTTTAAGCTCTGCATATTACAGAGAGAATACTTTCATATGCACAAATATATCTTATTCTTTCAAAATGAAGTAATATCACAAAATATGCGGTATTGGATATTTTTGATGGTTTTTATGCGCCTTCTGAAAGATTTAAAGGTTTATATCTAATTTAGAGTGACAAGTCGGAATATTCAAAAGTCTGCTCCTTATGCAATATAATTCTTATATTGTTACACTAATCATTCAATTTGTGATCCAACTATGCAGCAGTTTAATGGGGTGCTCATTATTTTAGGATATAAGCAACAATACATAAGAATTGTGTGAATAATTAATTTATTTGCAAATGACCTTTAGAAGGATTGGGAATAATTTTCACTGAAACACTACATAGTGTAAAGTAAAGTTCAATTAACAGTGTAATAAGTTTATTTGAACACATAAAAACTAACTCGGAGGAAAATACCTCCTATGCTAAATATATATTCACACTTAATGAGTAGATAATATGCTCAGATTTTTCCTGCAATATTTTACTTTCATCTAGAATAAGTTATTGAGCACATAATGATAGTAAATTCTATATCACCAGGGTCAATTCAATTTGTTGGTCACTGGTCTGCACTAGGTCTATGTACTAAAATAAACCCAAAAATACACATTTCCGTAGCATTAATTCAATTCCCTTTAAGAATTTCCATTAGAAACATGACCTGATAGAGGAAAATAATGCATGCACACTATAGTAACCAATAAATTCACTCATGTTGTGTTAAATATTGTGAAACAGAGTGTAACAAAGTAATAAAAAGCACAAACTTACATGTTATAGTGATAGTAAGACAAATATGTTTAGATAATTTTTCCTGAGGAAGACACTTGTGAGGGAGAGAAACAGAGTGGGATGAGAGGGAAATACCTGTACAATAGAGAGCAGATGTCAGAGAGAAATTGGAAGGACTGAGGAGGAAAAAGAGAGAGGTGGAAGATAGATGTGCTAGATAGACAGCAGATAGATAGATACATAGATACATAGAACATAAATAGGTGGATAGATTCTACAAAAATTACAAGAACATGGGGTACTCGCAAAATGGCAAATTTCACCTAAGAGCTGAAACGTTTCTGCGGTGAAATAAAGTGCATCTTTTTCTCACAATTTTGGGAGTGCTGCCTGCTTTTGCAATTTTTATTCTGGAATTGAGGATTGTGCCCTAACTTCCTTATTTACTTTTTAGACTGTGCTGTTGTTTGTTTCCATTTTCTAAAAAGATAGATAAATTCATAGACATATAGATAGATATTATTTGATTAATTTGAAGATTAATAGATGAGAGATAGTGAAGAGAAAGGCTAAAGGCTAATAGGCGTAGTAAAAAAAATTGATGACACATGGAGAGAAAGAAAAAAATAGGATAGATAGATAGGTAGATAAATATTAATTTGCTATTGAACTGCAATAAATCTAAAGAAAATGATACTTCTAAAATGCATTGCAGCCTCTATAATTATATTAAAATTGTGATGTCAGTCATTTCCTGCTTCTATTTCAGGACAGTTTTCGGAGACTCTGATCTACAAACAATTGCACATGAACTATAAATTACATAAATCTAGCGTAAGCTCAGAAGATTTGTATATAATAGTTTACAAGACTTGTCTATGCTTGAAGTCCAGTTGGTGGTCCCAATCAGTGATTGACAATTTTCTTGTATGCATAATGGAGAGAGAGTAAATAATAGAATGATAGATGATGAGATATTGTAGGTGCTATGAGATGAACATTGGATAGAAAGATGGAGAAGGATTTATGATGAGAGATAGACTGAACTTTTAATAGAAAAGACTATAAAAATATAATTATATATATTTGTGTTTTGTCAGATTTAATTTGTTGAAGTCATGTGCAATGCATCTATCATGCAATATTTAAGATCATTTGAGAAATCCAGTTATGACCACCAGTTCTGACCCCAAGAACAGTTTGCAAGATTTGAGAAAACCAAACATAAATTCGAAAAAATAATCTGAAGTGTTTCCATAGAAATGTTACAATTCGATTTTTTAAAGCTGCTGTTGATGTTGTTTTTCACATTTTAATCAAAATGGGTAAATAGAAGAGGCTTGGTAAATGACCTGTCAAAAATGGCAACATATATGTATAGAAAAGTATTAGTTTGCATCAATGTTTTAGGTTTTCACTGTATAACTGAATACCATATGCAAATTCTGAATTCTATAAAAACTGATTCTAAGTAACCAAAGATTCAAAGCATAATTCAGCTTTATATTTGCTGGGACTGCCTCTACATTTGATTTTGTCTGCCATATTATAGCTTAAAATAAATTTGAAATGTAAACTGTTTATTGCAGATGTGTATATTTGACATGGTTAATGGACTACTGTTCAATACAGGTAAGGCTGTGAGATCTTGACATATCCAAGTATACTATAGTTCATAGGCATATTTATAAATAAAATTCATAAAACACACATACCTTTATCCAACACGGTCCAATAATGTTATTACAATTATTTGTTCCATAACCGAAATTTTTAATGTAGAAGAGATCATATAATTACACATGAACCAGCAATAAAAGCATAAAAAACAATCACCCACCCTGATATTATGACCATATATAACTAGACAATATGATAAATTATTATTGGCAAAAATATTGCAAGACATGCTAGCATGTAGTTTTGCCTAATTTGCCTATTACAGCGAATAAAGCAATTTTTAAAAAAAATTTTACTTACTGTCACCTATAAATACAAACTATATATATACTATATATGTTATATATATATAAAACCATCCCTAGCAAAATTGTTGATGGGCACAACAGACCAAAATATAAATTGCACACACAGTACAACTTGCTCATATAAAGTATTGATGTAACATAGTTACAAAAGCGTCATTATTTTAAGCATTTTCTATTGTATAATTGGGATCAACAAGTTAGAAAATATATGCAAATTCATGATAAACACTGGTGGGTGAGAAGGGCCTTACAATAAATGTACTGTTTTCTTTATGGTGCTTTATTTAATTGTGCTAGCAGAACATTGATAGTACCATTATGAGCGATGTATATAACCTAATATGTTTTTATTGTAGCGATAATTTTTGCTTTATAAGAAATTGTTCATTTAAAAACAATAAAACACAAATATGCATCTTAAATTTTTGCTTTCTATCAATCTATCTATCTGATATCTATCTATTGTTTTAGCTATTTAAATTTCTTGTGAGGTATTCAGGAATCCAAACTGTTGTGGATGTCTGAGTTCAGCAGATGTACTCGACATGCTATTTTTTTGTTTCACTTTTTATATGGTTTAAAATGTTTAGCAGCAATAGATTTATTAAAGTATAAAATTAGTATATTGTACTATTCCATACAAAATTTTAAATATGGCCCACAACAGTATTAGACAATAATTTTTTTATAAGATATATTTTCTGATTGCTAGAACTTCTATTCCAGATTTGAAGAATTAGAGTATTTCCTTGCAATAGCTCAAGAAGCAAATATTCCCAGACCTGGAGATATTAACACTGGTCTGTGTGTTAATTATTCCTTTTGGAGGAATAAGCTGTGACATGTAAAAACTCTAGACATAGATTAGCTTTATTTTCTTTGAACTCTCACATTGCTTACTTAGGCTGTTAATTCTTTCATACAAGTTTGGCCTCTTAAAAGATATCTTGGTTGAAATTATTCCCAGTTACTTTTCTGCAGGAAAAGATATGTTATACATTGGACTATGGTACAGTTGATAGTGCAGATACCCCCATCCCCACCCCCACTACTGTGTATGCAGTGAAAGATATAAGAAGACTATGCCAGAAGTATGCATAAATGAAATCTTTTGTTTTCTTACCTTTGTACCTTGGTAGATACTTAATTGCTTAAGAACTTCTTCACAACAAAGTCTATAAAGTTTAGAGTCTTCCCAATCTGCTCTCTGTAACAGGTGGAAATTAATGAACATGGTTTTACAGAGACACGTGGGAAAGTTAACTGTTATCGTTCCTATTCATTTTTTGTGTGTCAGCCTGCAGTTCATTTTCTTAGCATTTTAATCTCTGCATATATATGTCTTTGTCAGTCCGGTGTGGCTCTGTAAGCCGGAAAAATATTTACATGACAAGAAAAAAATAAAAAGAGAGCTCGCTCAAGCTTACAATCTGATAATGAACTTTCTCAAGCTTTTTTCCCCCCTTTTTCAGGTTAGCTAAATTTAACTGGCTCTTACCTAATTCTTTGTTCTCTGTTCCTATTAATCCACAGGTCCATCTTCAAGGTCTTTACACATGAAATGTGTTAATTTACACTAAGGACTGGAAGGCATTACTTTTTTCCTGGTTGAATCCTTAAAAGTTACACTGAACAAGTATTCTTGAACAAGTATGCAATTCTCTTACAAATAGTGCAAAGGGAAAGTGTACTTCACAAGGCCATAATTAGTGCTTCTGTTTCCGCTCCCATTGCCTTGTCAAGGCTTTGATTCAGTTTTACTCAGTTTTGTTCAAGGGTCATTACAAATGTCTACAGATGATTAGCATCTCTCCTGATCAAACTGAGATGATTAGCAAAATAAAATCTTTGAATCCCACTTTGCATAGTAAAAAAGTATCAGGGATGATTAGCAAATGCAGCTAATTGTGAAGAGATTAACTAAGCATCAAGTTGTTTTGCGTAGTGTTTCATAGCTAAGGAGACCTGGACGCTATTGTGCTCCTCCGTACAGTGTATTAATGAGCCATTTAATTTGAAATGCTGGGAAAAGTTGTATTCCTTCAGGATATTTTCTAGGCTATTGAGAATGACCATGTCAAATGAAGAGAAAAAATTGTTTGTGCCAATTCTTGAAGTATTTTAATGATGATTTTCTTAAAAAGTCCTTTGTGGATTAATTAGTTTTTAGTCCTGAAATGTGAACTTTAAAAGTATTATCGTCATGAAAGCTTGACCAGGAATATGGCACATAATTCATCACCACTCTGTGTCATAAAAGATTTTAAATTCAATTTGAAATGAAAGGGTAGCTAATGTAATACTAATACAGATTCATTTAATTGTCTCATTTGTACAGTGGCATTTAAGTGCGGGAAATGTATTAATACATTTTGTCTGTTTAAGAAAAAAGTTAATTTAACTGAACTACAGAAATTTGAGACATAGAATACAGAAATAGATAGTGAAATAAAGTAAATTTCACCTTAAAAGTGCAGATTATACCTTTGCCATCTCTATCAACCCTCTGGATCATTTAACAGGTGTCCACAGTCTGATTGTGGCACAATGTGAATTTTTTCTCTAGCCCCCACAGTTCTTAAGCACCCAATGTAGTTAGTCACATGGGTAGTCCTAGGCACAAAAATACCAGTCTGACAGTTAAGAGCCTTATTATCATATTGGGCATTAAAACTATCCTAGATCTATTATATCTATAGTAGTAAAAACAGAATATAAAAACATATTTTCCCCAAAACAGTGCCCCTCTTGTCCTTTCAGTGGTCCATTGAGTGTGCATGCTCTGTTAGCCCAGTCTTTTTGGTGTTAATGAGTTGTCCATGGACAAGAGTGTTTCTATCATGCCTTATGCTTGTATTATGATACTCAGAGGAAGGCAGGGATTAATACACTGAAATATACCTCCCCTTCGACTATAGTTTTAGACTTTTGATTTGGACTATTATATGTACAGCTGTTGTTGTAAGCTTTTGGTATGGACTTTGTTAGTCTATTGTCTTGTGATTCTGTTATTGATGTACAATCTTTTAATAGAATTTTCTACTGCATGAGGCCTTTCATGAATGCATCAATCTACATTGTAGACCTTATACCCCATGCACACGAAGAGTAAAAAATGTATTAAAATGGCCATATATAAAGCCGTATGTGCAACCAGCATATGGCCTCATGCATTCCAATGGGCAATACGGCCATCCATGTACATGGCCGTATTGTCTACTGTACCATACCATTAGAGGAACATATAAAAATATAGAGCATGCTCTATTTTCCACTGTATTTCCATTCAGTACCGCCCATAGAGGTCAATGGGAATGTATAAATTACGGGCTAAATACGTGTTGTATACAGCTTTGCACAATGTGCTGCCATATATACATGCAGTATCCAGAACCAGTAGGAGGTGCATTCTGTCAGCCAGCCAATAGTCAGACATCCATCATTTACAAGCCCACCAATGCAATATGCTGCCAGAATGCAACAGAACAGAACAATATACAGAAGAGAAAAGACCGGTTGTATGCATGAGCCCTTACTTTTCTAGCTCGGAATCCCAGTGGATAGGGGTCATTATGACTTTATAATAAAAAAAAGGAGACCCTCACATATGAAATAGTTCATCCGTTCCCATTCCTGGTCCAGATCTTGTGGTCATTGGTTCTCTAAACTGGATTGGTTAGTAGTTTATAATTTTATTTGCATAAAGGAGCATGACCAGTAGAAAACTGCCTTTAATACTCTTGAGGGACGTTATGAGTATCTATTAATGGCATTTGATTCAGTAATGTCCATGCAGTATTTCAGAATATTGTTAACGATTTGCTAAGGAAACACATTGGTCAGTTTGTTGTTTCTCAAGAACAGCATGTCAGAAAAATACTTCAGGCCCTCTTTGTGTATGTTTTTTTCACTCACCAAATGGTATGGATGCCAAGAAGGTTAGGGTCTCTATAAAGGTTTTGCAATGGCTCACAGTGTTTGCAAATCTATGTACTGACTTGACTAGGAATTGAGCTGATTTTGTAATCTGAAGACAAGAAACATTCAGGGTATTTTTGTAGTCAATTTCTGGCCAGGATCTAAAAGTGTCAAGGTTGTGGTTATCCTTAACATATTTAGTCACCTGATATTGAGGTCCTCTAACTTAGCCTCTAATTTTAGGTTGGAACAAGCCTCTTCTCCTCAAGTTCTTCAAGATTGTTTGTTTCTCTAACTTTTGTTCTTGCAGTTACTGAATGAGTATCATGATTCTGTACTCAGTGGCCATCCTGGAGTTACTGGTTTCACATAATTATTAATCATGATGCTTATCACTGCTTATGTGAAACCTGTCAACAGGTCTAAGGTGTCCTGTGGATTTTCTCCTGGAAGGTAATTGTCAGGATCAGGGGTAGTGGACCCACAGTACCACCGCGAGCAGAGACTAAGTGGCACCCGGTTTTTACCAGAGCCTGCCGTAAAGTTGGTTGGACTTACTTAAGCAGGATACCACCAGGTCGCTCCACAGGCGGCTGTACGGAGTCATGAGGCAGAATCATTGTCAGGGACTTGCAGGAGGTCAAGACAGGCAGCATGGGATCAAAGTCAATGGCAGAGCAGAAGGTCAGGGCTAGCAGCAGAGGAACACAGTCAGGTGATATTGAGAGACCAGGGCAGCATCCCCAAAGTTTCCTGCAGAGCCAGAATCCAGAAAGGCCAAAAATTGAAACTGGCTACCTGTGTAAGAGCTGAGTAGAACAGGTATGTTTAGGCGTGGTGAAGCTTTGCTCTCACGTAGGGATGCTTCTCCTAAGAACCCTAGGTACGTGCGTTTCCCAGACACTGAGGATGGACTGGACAAGTTTGAAGAAACTGTTTTGGGCTGGCACAATAGAGACAGAGGTTATCCGGTCTTCATCTGGATCGGTCTTGGGGGGTTAGCCTAGATTTATCCACCTGCATGGGTTCTTCAGTGGAAGACATAGAGGATGGCTGAGGTGGTCTTTGGAAGACTGGAGCCAAGCGGGGTAGTCGTCGGATCCCAGCTTGCTCTTGTTTGACTCACTGCTCCTCCGACCACTCAGAGAAGCAGATGTCAATTCGAGTGTCCAGGAAAATCAGGGTGCTCAGGGAAGATGGCAGGTCCCATGCAGGCAGGGCGTCTTTTCACCAGACCCTGTTGCAAAGCGGGTTGGACTTGCTGCCACGCGATACCACCAGGTCGCTCCACAGGAGCGACTTTGCTCGTTGTGGCGGCCAAGACAAGGTATTGTGTTGAGATTATGTCATGAGGCCGAATCGTAGGCAGGGGCATGCAGGAGGTCAAGACAGGCAGTGCAGGATTAAAATTAGTGGCAGAGCAGAAGGTCAGGGCTGGCAGCAGAGGAACGTAGTCAGGAATGGAATCGGGGTCACAGCAGAAATTCACAATATCAGAATGTAGCATAGGAACAAGCTTTTTCTAGGGCACTTGGTGCAAAGATCTGGCAGGGAACAGAGGAAGAGGTAGTCCATTTATTAGAGCAGCACCAATTTGCGGTGCACTTGCTCTTTAAATCACACCGAGCTCCAGGATGCAGGGGCGCGGGACCAAAAGAGACGCCGCTGGAGCTGGTAGAAGTGAGTATCGCCCCGGCCGGGCTGCTGGAGGACAGAGAGGCACACAGGTGCACCTGTGACCCGTGACATGGTTTGTAGGAGCACCTGTGACAGTAATGCCTTCAGCCACTGCCTTGCAGACCATAGAACCACATCTACATGGGCTTCATTGTAGACCTTCCTGTGTTTGAGGAAAGATTAGGAAAATTACACATTATATTCCTTTGCCTAGTGGTAAGAAACTACAGTATTTAACCTGTTTATCCAACGTATTGTGAAATTATATGGTATATCTGAAAATACAAAGTTAATAGGCAAACAGAACAATAAAACATAAATCTTGAGCAATATTTGCAGACTCACGGGGGAAAAGGGGTCTCTTGTCTGCCTTTGCCCTTGAGTGTGCCATCAATAACCATGTAAACATTTCTACTCGGGAATACAAATTTTTTGCAATTACGGAATCCCAAGGTATTCTTTATTCTCCTCCAATGTCTCAGAAAATTTGGAGGTAGAGATTGAGAAGGAAAATGTGCATAGCCTGAGTACAAAAATATGCTGAGAAGTGGAGGTCGCAGGGGCCAAAGTCTGCCTCTCTACTCATAACCTGTTACTTAGGGTTCCTTTAGGTAGGCTTGCTCCAAAGTTTGGTCAATGAAGAGGTCAATATTGTTTCTTTCAGTTTTGATTTACATGTGAGTTTCAAAATGTATAATTCCAAACACTTGAAATGCTTGACTGGCATATGGGGTAAAGATCCTTAATCTTTGGTCCAAGGAATGATAATAGCTGTCCCTGGCAACCCATTCAGGCCTTGCAACTCAGGTTTAGGCTCAGGGGCAGGCAAAGGTTAAAACCCGAAGATCTCTCTACTTCACTCATCAACTGATTACTGACCAACAAAATCCTCCTCCTGAACTGACCCAGGTGCTGTTGCTAGTGCTTCTGCATTATCCACTGCCGTTTTTAGTTTTCAGCTGTGTTAATTTGTATTATCGTATCAGGAGTGAACGGGCTCCATTTAAGACTGGTTTTGTCATTCAGTATTTGCTAGGTAATGTTGTATCTGCAGCTTATCCCTGGCTTTGTTCTTTTGGAACATCTATACTTTCTTTTAGCTTGTTTTTTGACTGTATCTTTTAATCCTTTTCCCTTATATCTTGAAAGGTCTTCATGTTCAGAGAGAGAGAAGTTGGCGGGTTCGGAACTAGCTCAGGTAAGCTGACCATCACCCACAGGCAGGGCCCAGCTTAGCCTTAGAGTTAGGGATAGCTTTCCCTTCCCTGTTTCCCTAGTTCTTGCTGCACTCTTTATACGGTTTTCTCTTTCTTTATAAGTAGAGATGAGCGAGCACTAAAATGCTCGAGTGCTCGTTATTCGAGTCAAACTTTTTCCGATGCTCGAGTGCTCGTTTTAACGCTCTGCGCCGTAGCTCTACGGCGCAGAGGTATGGGGAATGTATGAAGAGGGCTCACGGGCTGAGTCCTCTTCATACAAGGGTGGGGGTTGTTGCATATTGCAGCAAACCCCCACCGCTAATAACCGCGTTTGGTGCTTGCATCTTTATTCCGATCGCCGCGCCCCCGAACGTCATCGGGGGGGCGGCGATCGGTTGCCATGGTAGCCTCGGGTCTTCGTTTGACCCGAGGCTATCTAGCTTCTGCAGATTCGTTACAACACTTGTATTCTCCCACCACTTTCCTGTCTGTTGTGTGTTTGTGTACATGCTGGGATTACTAGTTCACCAAGCTTTCTTGAAGCAATCGTTTCACTAGGGGGGCCCACATTTAGTACACCAGACCCTTGTATCTTTTAATCCTTTTTCCTTATATCTTGAAAGGTCTTCATGTTCAGAGAGAGAGAGAAGTTGGCGGGTTCAGAACTAGCTCAGGTAAGCTGACCATCACCCACAGGCAGGGCCCAGCTTAGCCTTAGAGTTAGGGATAGCTTTCCCTTCCCTGTTTCCCTAGTTCTTGCTGCTCTCTTTATACGGTTTTCTCTTTCTTTATAAGTAGAGATGAGCGAGCACTAAAATGCTCGAGTGCTCGTTATTCGAGTCAAACTTTTTCCGATGCTCGAGTGCTCGTTTCGAATAACGAACCCCATTGAAGTCAATGGGAGACTCAAGCATTTTTCAAGGGGACCAAGGCTCTGCAGAGGGAAGCTTGGCCGAAAACCTGGACAGGAAACAGCAGGGGCAGCATGCATGGATGCCTCTGAGGCTGCCTAATCTCACCATTATGCCAAAATTATGGGCAACAGCATGGCGATGACAGAGTGACCAAGTGAGGATGCTATGGAGACAATTAAATTTGGGTAGTGCCTGTATGTGGCAGTCCAAAAAAGTTTTCAAAACATAGGACCGGGTAGGTGGCCCGCCAGAAAAATTAAATACATAGAGTACCTGTATGTGGCACTCCCAAAAATTTTTTAAAACAGAGGACTGGGTAGGTGGCCCTCCAGAAAAATTAAATACATGGAGTACCTGTATGTGGCTTTCCCAAAAAAATTTTAAAACAGAGGACCGGGTAGATGGCCCGCAGGAAAAATTAAATACATAGAGTACCTGTATGTGGCACTCCCAATTTTTTTTTAAAACAGAGGACCGGGTAGGTGGCCCCAAGAAAAAATTGATACCTAGAGTACCTGTATGTGGCCTGTATGTTAGCCCCAGAAAATGTTAAAAAGACCGTAGGACTATAGAGTACGATATACGAGCCAGTTGGTGCCTGGCAAAAATAGCCAGTTGCCTCTGCTTGTGGTAACAAAGGAGGAAAGGAGGAAAATGAGGAGGAGGAGTGCACACATGAGAATTATTCAGGTTGAGCTGCTTTCACCCGGTGGAGAATGGAAATCATGAGAAATCCAGGCTTGATTCATCTTGATAAGCGTCAGCCCATACACGCTGAACAGTTAAGGACTGAGCAATTCTCCCCTCTTTTCTGTCTCGCAACATTCTCCTCCTCTTCCCCTCATCCTCCTCCACCTCCTCTATACGCGCTGAGAAACAGACCCGAGGGTGCTTTGGCTATCCAACGAGAATCTCTTCCCCCTCTCTTGTGACGAGCGCAACTTCCGACTTCATGCTGACCAGAGAGTTTTTAACAGGTAAGCAGCGTGATGTGAAGCTGACTGGTGGCAGCATCGACACTCACCATCGTGTTGACTCCTCAAAGTTCCTCAGCACCTGACAGAATCAGACATCCCGTCCACCCCATTGTAGACTTGAGGAAGCTGACTGACCTGACTACCATTTCTGGTGGAAGTTGCATCTGGCAGTCTAAATCGCTCTGCGCAAATGTGTGGCTGACATAGCTAGAGGCCAGTCTACATACTAGTTGCGCATGGGCGACTAGCAGAGGCAGCAAATGACACATGCGAAGGTGCGGGTTGCCCCTGGAGGTAAACGGCCTTGTTTCCATTGAGTGGGGTGTTTAGCATTCATATGCCGGCGCATACTGGTGTGGTTAAGCTATTAGTGGTGAACCCCTGCTGATCCTGGTGGGTAACAGTTTCACACCACAGTCGCGATCATCCGCTGTTTCTTTCTAAAAACTCCAGACTTCAAAATCTATAAAAATAAAGTTCGCGATCCTAGGTGCAGATTAAATCGCCTTTATTCGATTTTCAGGGCATCCATCAGATACAATATACAGGGGCATGGGATAATCGCAACAAGTGCCTTTAATCATGACCAAGAGTCACTTGATGTGCTAGAAACGCGTTGACGATTTATACCATGCCACTGTATTTTATCTGATGGATGCCCTGAAAATCGAATAAAGGCGATTTTAATCTGCACTAGCTGATCGGATTTCTTTTTGTGGACTACTTGCCCAGACAGCGGGGTGGATCCGTGCTAGCGGACTAAGTTGCCGCTGATCCAGGGAGCTAGAGGACTTTTGTATATATTCAGAAAATCTATACCTCCCACGGGAGCTTCACTACGTAATACATTTGGCAAGCACACACACGGGGAACCGAGCACAGCCGTCGTGCCGGTAGTCCCACGCGCCGGAACCATACAGATCGTCGCAAGATAAATCAGAAAGGTGTGAGTAACCAGCCGTGGACGGGAGTTGGCGCTTTGTGTGGTCCGTATGAACAATGTAAAGAACCAACCACAGCAAGGAGCGCGTTCTGGTCATCACCGCAACCTGCGGGTGTATTTATGGGGGCAAGTGGGTGCTACTAGAGAAAGGATCTGCCCAGCTCTGGGTTCTGGCCCCACCACTGCTCTTAACATGTTTTGGTATAGAACTCGCCTCCGTCCTCAGAAGCACTGTCTTCAACCCGGCCTATCACAACCAGCTTGGGCGGGCACCCCATCCCTCATCCTCCATCCCTCTGTCTGCGCCCCCCTCGGACTTCCTGCCTGGACACAACGTCATCACTGTCAAACAACCATGTCTCCTCATCGTCCGACACCTCTTTAACACATTCTTCATCTACGCCAACATTGTCATATCACCCACAACTGGCGACGTTGGAAAACCTGGGCATCGGGAAAGACTCAGCAGCAACCTGAGAATGGTTTATGACTCTGGGAAGGGCCAAAAACAGTTTTCCTCATGAGTATGCTGGATGAAATTCCAACTTTTCCTGGGAGGGAGCGACTGGGGGAAGGAGTTTTAGAGTAGAGGAGCTGAGGGAGTGTCTCACTTGATAACAAGGGTGGCCTTGCATGAAAGACTGACTGTGACAAATGACTGAAGCATTGTCCGCAATCCACGACATCACCTGTTCACACTGTTGTGGCCTCAACATTGCTCTACCACTATTCCCGTAATTGTAGACATGAAAGCTAGGGAGTGTGCTACGCGGCGTTCCCCTACTGCTCTCTCCCACAGGTAGTGTGGCTCACCCCGCCAGTACCACGGCCCTCTGACCCCGGCATAATGGATGCCACCTCTCGTCCTTTACCCTTGCCCATCGGGTTCATATTTTCCAAATTAAAGTCTAAATTATAGACAGAATCAGAAATATAACCTGTAATTTTTTTTTTTTGGTTTTTTATAGAACAAAACGTGCAGAAGAATCAGGCAAGCAGACCTCAGAAGATGATTGCTATGCGCGTTTCTAACCACACTGACAGCTCACCAAATGATTTTTGTTCTGTGCCTGTCACTGTAACTGGTGAAACGCTAATGAGCCCTAACAAGGGCTGTTTGGGTCCTTGTAGAATACTCCTCACCTAACAGTAATCTAAGATATCCCCTAACGCTATCCTGACCACAGCAGCTCTCCTTCTCTCCCTAACGCAATCCAGACGAGAATTATGCGAGCAGTGCGGGAATGGGCTAGTATATTCACAGTCACCTGAATCAGGCTAGCCACCACTGTCTATCGACATGTCAGTGTACCACGTGATGCTTGGTATAACTACATGATTCTCCTGGCTTGTGATTGGCTTTGTTTCTGGCCGCCAAAAATCAAAACGCAGGGAGATGACATTTTCTCGAGCTGGCGAAATATTCATCCGAGCAACAAGCAGTTGTGAGTACGCTAATGTAAGCTCGGACAAGTATGCTCGCTCATCTCTATTTATAAGCCATGACATTATCTTGTCTAGTGATTCTGTTATTAACATACAATCTTGATACTGAGCTTGGCTAGATAACTCTTATAATACTCCCTTCCCCATTCATTGCATATCACTTAGTGTACAGAGCATTGCTCAGTTGGGGAATGTCATTTTGAATCATCAACAAGTTGTCAGTGACAGTCTGGTGGGTTTATTGATAGGACTCACCATCCCTTTTCCACCCTTTAACCCCTTAACGCTCTGCGCCGTAGCTCTACGGCGCAGAGGTATGGGGAATGTATGAAGAGGGCTCACGGGCTGAGTCCTCTTCATACAGAGGTGGGGGTTGTTGCATATTGCAGCAAACCGCCACCGCTAATAACCGCGGTCGGTGCTTGCACCGATCGTGGCTATTAACCCGTCCGTTGCCGCCGGCAAAGTCGCCGGCGGCATTTAAAAGACGGCGGCGCGCGGGCGCCACCATCTTTATTACGATTGCCACGCCCCCAAACGTTATCGGGGGGCGGCGATCGGTTGCCATGGTAGCCTCGGGTCTTCTTTTGACCCGAGGCTATCTGGCTTCTGCAGATTTGTTACAATGAGCCAGTGGCTCATTGTAATGAATGAGCTGCATTGCAGTATATGGTAGGAGCGATCTGACCATCTGGGGTTAATGTACCCTAGATGGTCTAAGAATTAGTGAAAAAAAAAAGAACCGACACACACCGCTCACATACCGACACACACCGCTCACATACCGATACACACCGCTCACATACCGACACACACCGCTCACATACCGACACACACCGCTCACATACCGACACACACCGCTCACATACCGACACATACCGACACACACCGCTCACACACCGTCACACAACGACACACAACGACACATAACGACACGTAACGACACATACCGTCACATACCGACACACACCGCTCACATACCGACACACACCGCTCACATACCGTCACATACCGACACACACCGCTCACATACCGACACATACCGACACACACCGCTCACACACCGTCACACACCGTCACACACCGACACACACCGCTCACATACCGTCACACACCGTCACACACCGACACACACCGACACACACCGCTCACATACCGACACACACCGACACATACCGTCACATACCGTCACATGACACGGCACTTCCGGGAATTCTGGTCGCTCTTGTCTCTTCTTCTGCTACCACCTGATATGACCACCATGACCTAAAGAAAGACTCGGACAACGACTCTCTTGGATTAATCTGGCCACAGCAGCCAATTTATTAAAACATACAACAAAAATTCTATATAACATCAATCCACCCCCCCAACAATAATAAGGTACCCCGTTGTAAGGGGAAGGTCCTTGGAGCTAAGATAAAATTGCCCTTCTGCTCTCCCTCTCGCTATTACCCTCAACCGCCACCTCCGGTTCAAGGGCACCAGATCCAGCAGATGGCTTTTCAATAATTTTCCACTCCCCGGGACACCACCCAGCAGGAGTCCATACCGCCATACCCCTAGGCATGGCCCGTCACTCAGGAGAAAACTAGCCTCCATGTTTTCTCCCGCTCCCCCTTTGTAGCTCCACCAACTCCAAGGACTTTCCCCCCTCCCCCTGCCAACGCAAGCAGGCCTTGACTCTCCTCAAGCCTGCGCGCCCCCCACCACCGCCAAAGCTCGCTCCAAACCCCCTTGAATGCCAAGGGTCCACAAATCCATGCCGACTGCGTTAAGATGGACCCCATCTGCTAACCAGTATTCACCTTCCCCATCCTCCAACTCCCTGTGTCGAATGGATAGACCTCCATTTCGTACCACAAACCCCCCAACTGCCCGATTAAGCTTTACCCGGGCCCTGTTCAGACGGCTGACTGATCTAGCGTGTCTCCAAACCCGTCTATACACCATATCCGACCACACCACAACCAGATCGGGAAATTCCACCATTAATTTTAACAAATCATGTTGCATATCCCTGATCAACTCTCGCACCGGACGACCCCCCAAATCATTGCCCCCAATATGTAGCACAACTATCTAAGGACACCTGTCCAACTCCACAAACTTGCGAAACTCCGTTAGCATCTTTCCCCACTTCATGCCTCTGAAACCCAACCACCGCACCATTACCTGCGTCCTGTCGAACCCTAATTGCCTCCCTTCTGGACGCAACGCAGCTCTCTGGGAACCCCAAAAAACGTATGAGTGCCCAAGGATCCACGCCAGTCGGCTTTGAAAACCTGCAATTACAAAGCCACATTAAACAACATACCTCCCCCTTTACCCAAAAAACACCCCCCCCCACCCCAACAAACCGAAAGAACACTTCATTGTTGACCCAATAAAAGATGCGGCCGAACATAAGACTGAAATCTTCCGGAAGCCAACCTTCCAACCCTCTTCACCACTTCCGACCCAAGGCCTCTTTCTGCTGCCTCAGTCGCTGCTCCAATCCGAAAAGAGTGTGAAGCAAATGCCTTCCCGTCTAGTCCCAATCTAACCAAACACTTCCGAAAGTCAGCCGTGAACTGATAGCGGGATAAGAACGACCCCTCCTTGTGGCACAACAACGGGCCCCGCACTACCCCGCACTGCCAAAAACTCACGCAAGCTTTTGTACGGACACATGACAGACCCGCCTACTTCCCGCAATGACACCCTCTTCCCTTTGCCGAACACATCAGTCTTAGAATGACGTATTCCAAACTCCACCCAACCTTCACCATACACAACATCCTCCCTCAAAACCCCCCCACCGATCCACCTACTAGGCGCTACCAACTCACTAACTCTCATGGCCCCATAAAATGCCCACGGGAATGCTAGCTTGAACAACTTAACTTCATATTCCGACTCACAAACTACCCCCAACCTTTCCAGTACATTGAATGACACTGGCATCCTACTGTCGCCTATCTTCCCCAACCCTTTTCTAAACCCCTTCAGGGCTTGCTGAAACGTGAAACTTTTTGTCGCATCCCGAATCCCCCGCAACTTGAAACCAAATGCCAAGGCCGACACTCCCTTGTCCACCTTAGCCCTCGACCAACGTGCATTAGCTGCTCTACCCAACCATACTAACAATGCCCTCTCATATCCCTCTTCCGTGGTTTCCCCACCCAACTCCTCTATCAGCCTGTCCCACTGATCCAGTACTTCCTTGTATGCTGTAGCTACAGCATTATCAAGGTATGTTTGCTTCATAATGCATCAAAACAAATGGTAGGTTTCCTTTAAGTATTAAAAGAAATGCAAGCACATAAAATGGCTACAATATCAAAAGATTAAAGAACATAATACAATGTAATGGAATTGTGGAGGCTATTTGAAGAGTGCTCACTAGGTGAGTTTCAGGGAGCAACGATCGGAACAGAGTGAGCCCTTCATACAGAGGAGGTTTGCTGAATATTACATCTTTTTTCCGATCATTGCTTCCCGAAATGTCATCAGGGAGGGGTGATTGGTTGCCATGACAGGCTAAAATCCCTAACACGTATAGCTGCATCTCAAAATGCCTGATCTAAAAAAATATAAAAAACAGTTATTGCCGGCTTTGAAGCCCACTACAGAAAATAGCACCGAAATGTCCAAAATTTTACACCATTTTACATCACATAAAAAATGTAATAAAAAGTGGTCAAAAGACAGGGGCTGAGCAGGCTGTATGCTACAGGGGCTGGCAGACTATATACTGGGAGGCTGTAACCAATGCATTTCCCACCCTCGGCTTATACTCGAGTCAATAGGTTTTCCCAGTTTTTTGTGTTGAAATTAGGGGTTTCGGCTTATACTCGGGTCGGCTTATACTCGAGTATTTACGGTATATTATAAAGCTATTTTATGTGTGGTGGGTATTTAACCCCTTTGTGACTATCTTTAAATGACGATGTCTGCTTTACATATCATAACAATTTTTACATAGATTTTTTAATGACATGTGAGAATTTAACTTGATAGAATACTTTTAAAAATTACATGTTGTTTGTTCATAGACTTATCAAACCAGTAACTAAAATGTGGAACAAAAAGCCTAATTTTTCTTATTAAAATATATCCGCCGCAGAGGTATGAAAGGTGTATGAAGATGGGCTTTACTGCATATTGTAGCAAAGACCTATCGTTATCACCCACGGTCATCGCTTGCACTGATCGAGGGTGTTAACCTCCTCTCTGCCGCCGGCAAAGTTGCCAGTGGCACTTAAAACGTGTTTCTTCAGATCGTTGCTCCCCTGAACGTCATGGGGGAGAGGTGATCAGTTGCTATGACAGCCTTGGGTCTTCGTCAGACCTGAGGCTGCATGGTTTCAGGAGATTTGTTACAATGAGCCAGTGGCTCATTGTAATGAATCATATGCAAAAATGCCATATACTGCAATACAGAAGTATTGCAGTATATAGTAGGAATGATATGGCCATCTAGGATTAATGTACCCTAAAGGGTTTAAAAAATAGTGGGAAAAAAAAAGAAAAAAAAAGTTAAAAAAATGTAAAAAATTAATAAAATATTAAATATTTCCCTAGAACTGATATAAAACAAAATAAACAGTAAAAATTACAAACACATTAGGTATCGCCGCGTCCCAAAATGCCCAATCTAGCAAAATATAAAAACGTTTATTGCTGACGGTGACCTCCAAAACGGGAAATGCCGCCCAAATGTCCGAAATGCGACTTTTACACCTTTTTACATGACATAAAAAATGTAATAAAAAGTGATCAAAATGTACCACTAAGATTGTACCAAACCAAAGAATAAAGTAGTGGTGTTATTTGGAGCACATATGCATTTTTAAAAAATTTTCCACATTTGGAATTTTTTTCTGCTTCCCAGTACACAGCATAAAATAATAAATAACATCACGGGAAAGTAAAATTTGTTATGCACAAAATAAGCCCTCACACAGCTTTGTACACAGAAAAGTGAAAAAGTTCTGGATTTTTTAAGGTGGAGAACGGAAAAATGAGAAATGAGTGAAAAACCCCTGCGTCTTTATGGGGTTAATAAACATTTACTACAATATGCTGAAAATATTTCTGACATCAATCTGTCACCCTTTACTAGGACCAACTACAGATGCAGAGCATGCATCTATTTCTGCAAACTGTCAGTTCTATCTGCCTTCAGTTGTCAGGCTGGAGGGGGACACAATTCAAAGTTCCAAATAACCAGTTATATTCACTATAGAAGTTAGGAGTGGGAGCTGTATGTGAAATTCACATTTGTGATTGCAAATTTAACAGCCGCTGTCTCAGGTTTTGTGGCACCTGGAAAAAAATTCTACTGTGATATAAAAGGGTTGATTGTATTCTTTAAAAGTCACCATTTGAAATTCAAAATGACACTAGAACTGTTTCTAGGTGCCACAGCAAAGAAGATCTAGCCATTTCACATGCCACTGTCGAACACAAGCTATCTGCATGGGGTAAGTACAATTGGGACATATAATGTAGACGTATGGCAGTTGTAAAGGGGTTAGCGGTGATTTCTAGGTTGAGTGCCTGTAATAACACTAATGTAATGATCCATTGTTCATACAAAATTTGGTGCTGGAAGCTATACAGCAAAAAAAGCTGAAATAAATCCACTGTATAACTGAAGTATAGGGAAAATTTTGCTTCATTTTTGCTTCTTTTTTGCCACCATAAACATTTGAATAAAAAGTTTGTTTTTTTAAAATAATGTTTTTTAAAAAGTTATTTTTCAAATTATGTTTTATTTTTTAAACAAAACAAAGACTAGATATATTTAGGATTTTTCATGATCACTCCAAACCAAGTAAAAAGGATGTGCCCCTTGGACCACACAATGAGAACTACATCAAAAATGTGGGTTTATTGTCATTTGTAAATTTTTGGGTTTCACAGTAGAGTAAATTGACAGGAATTTCAAATGGTGCCCCTTTTAAGTAAATTTTTTTTCTGCATAAAACAACAATGGTTCAGGAAATAAAAAATAAGAAAAAGTTGTAGCTTTTAAATGTGTTTAAAAAATCTACCATTTCATTTGATGCATTATGAACCCAACATACCTTGAGAACACTGTATCTACACTGATGCAGAATCATATCTTATTTAGTCCCTGAGCTGAGTGGTTTTGCTGAAAAAATAATTATAAAATTCAGGACCATGAGAAAGCTCGATCCATATTACACACATTACACACAATGTTCAGAAATGAACAGTCAAGACAGGACTAATGTGAAAGGAAAGGTGCTGAGCTCAGGCACAAAAGCGACAGAGCTTCATTATCATAACCACTCAGCTCAGGGATTAAACAAGATATGATCCTGCATCAGTGTAGCTACAGCATTATCAAGGTATGTTTGCTTCATAATGCATCAAATCAAATGGTAGGTTTCCTTTAAGTAATAAAAGAAATGCAAACACATAAAATGGCTACAATATCAAAAGATTTAAGAACATAATACAATGTAATGGAGGTGTGGAGGTTATATGAAGAGTGCTCACTAGGTGAGTTTCAGGGAGCAACGATCGGAACAAAGATGCAATATGCAACAGGGTGAGCCCTCTTCATACAGAGGAGGTTTGCTGAATATTACATCTTTGTTCCGATCATTGCTTCCCGAAATGTCATCAGGGAGGGGTGATCGGTTGCCATGACAGTCTAAAATCCCTAACACGTATAGCTGCATCTCAAAATGCCTGATCTAAAAAAATATAAAAACAGTTATTGCCGGCTTTGAAGCCCATTACAGAAAATAGCACCGAAATGTCCAAAACAAAAATTTTACACCATTTTACATCACATAAAAATTGTAATAAAAAGTGGTCAAAAGGTCACACAGGTCTCAAAGTGGTGGAAAAAAAGCACATTTTTTTTTCATACACATTCGTTTAATTTTTGAAAATGTATTAAAACATAATAAAACCTTTATACATTTGGTATCTCTATGATCGTACCAAACCAAAGAAAATAAGAAGAGGTGATATTTGGAGTGCACAGTGAAAGTTGTAAAAACTGAGCCCACAAGAAATTGACGCAACTAATAAATAAAGTCACTGAGAATGCAAAAATAATCTCTCGCACAGCTCTGTATATGGAAAAATGAAAAAGTTATGGATTTTTGAAGGTGGAGAGCAAAAAATGAATTAAAAAACCCTGCATCCTTCAAGGGTTAATTCATTCAATTACTCTAATGTATCTGTGAAGATCTTCAAGAACCTACCTAATTCTTCCATGTACAATTCTATAGGGATTTACTTCTGGAAAAGAAGGCAAAGAGTAAGTTTTGTACAATAAAAAATAAGATCTGTATGCTTTGGATGTTTGTAAACAACCACTAGTGACGGAGTTAATTGACATTGTTAGACAAGGAATGGCACAAGATGATCCGGATGCACTTGACTTCTGAAGTATTATATTGCATCTTATTTGCATTCCCATCCAGCATGCGATGTCATTGACTTTTTGTGAAACATGCAAAGCGCATTTCTATTCACTCACACAATGACACTCACTTGTCAACAGCACACAGTTTTTTCTTGTTTATTTACTTAGGACTATAAAGAGCTATCAGTACTGTAATATCAGGAGAAGAAAAAGAATAAAAGCTCTTTAATTCACAGATTGAAAGTGCTAGCTCACTTTATGAACTTAGGAATTACATCCCTGTCAGAGTGGGATATGATGGGCCTACCATGGCAAAAATTCCATAACCAAAATCCCCATGTAGAATATATATATATGTAATCCATATTTTTGTTAATCATCCTATATGCAATATACCTTAGTAAAGTATCTACTCCATTCACATCCATGGATTTTTCTTCTGCTAGATCTTTGTGACCATTAATGTATTAGAGCGTAGGTCCGTTGGAGGACACTCTGGTACTATGGTGGGCTTCTTCTGCTAGATCTTTGTGACCATTAATGTATTAGAGCGTAGGTCAGTTGGAGGACACTCTGGTACTATGGTGGGTCAGTCATACCATAAACGGTAAATGGTAAATGGTATAAATGGTAAATGTCTATAATATTAGCCTTAATAAATCTGTAATTATGTCCTTGCTTTCTTGTTGTTTCTGAAGGAAAAGCAGCTTTGGTGTCATGTTCCTATAACATAATTTCACCTAAAGACCATCAAAAATCCATTCTTGCATATCCTTGTTTAATAGTCGTACATAATTTTTAACACCTGTGCGGTAGAGAGTAAAATACCATGTTTATAGTATGTAAAGGATTTCAATATTGTGTTAGAGTATGCAGGTATGAGTAACACATATTAGAGCGTAGGTCCGTTGGAGGACACTCTGGTACTATGGTGGGCCAGTCATTCCATAAATGCACAATAGTAAATGATGGATCTTTGTGACCATTAATATATTAGAGCGTAGGTCCATTGGAGGACACTCTAGTACTATGGTGGGCCAGTCATACCATAAATGCACAATGGTAAATGTCTATAATATTGGCCTTAATAAATCTGTAATTGTGTCCTTGCTTTCTTGTTGTTTCTGAAGGAAAAGCAGCTTTGGTGTCATGTTCCTATAACATACTTTCACCTAAAGACCATAAAAAATCCATTCTTGCATATCCTCGTTTAATAGTCGTACATAATTTTTAACACCTGTTCGGTAGAGAGTAAAATACCCTGTTTATAGTATGTAAAGGATTTCTATATTGTGTTAGAGTATGCAGGTATGAGTAACACAATGTATAGCTTCTTCCAAGGATAGGCATGTTTACATTGACCTTCATGAAAGGCTAGACCAGGAGCAGAATACATGTTCATAATACATTTTACATTGTCATGCAGGGGTTTTCCAATGCTTAAACATTTATTGACCTTTTATCAGGATGGGTCACTAAAAGGAGGTAATTGCGAGTGCAACAATCGGGAACCCTAGATAGCACTGTTATACTCTGGATGAAGGAAAAGAAAACAGCTTTGTCCATAGTGTAGGGGCCTTCCTGTCTCACTTCAGTCTTCTGATTAACTTTGACACTGGCAGTGAGTGAGGGCAGTGGCTACACTGGTGGCAGAGCCATCTGCCTCCGGCTCCATCCATAGTCTGAAATAGCTGATCGATGGGGATATCGAGTGCTGCACATCACCTCATCGACTCATAGCCTATTGAGGACCCATACCATGGGTAGTTCATTCACTTACAATTATAATCCAGGAGATTTTTGTTTGCCCAGTTTCCACATTTTGGTTGATTTGTTCTCTATGTATACAATATAAATCTATTGTACACCCATCACCAAATAGGGCTTGAAGTTAGGGCAGCATGGTGGCTTAGGGGTTAGCCAGTCTTACAGTCTTGCAGAGCTGGGGACCTGGGTTCAAGTCCGATTGTTGACATCTGCAAAGAGATTGTATGTTCTCTCCATGTTTGCGTGGGTTTCCTCTCACACTCCAAAACATACTGGTAGGTTTGATTAGATTGTGTGCCCCATTGAGGACAGCAACACATTTGGCAAACTCTGTGCAGCACTGTGCACTATTGAATTATTACTATTATTACTAATCTATACTGGCTTCTAGATTCTTTTTTGCTGCTGTTATTTTAGGTTAAATGATTAACTTTACTGTATGTTAAATACTACACAGATCACTTCACTTTTTAGGCCTCTTGCACATGAACATCTGTGCAAAATGGGCCACAAACAGGGACTGTTTCCAGCATGTTTTGCCTGGTGGCTGAAATTGGTGATAGGGGCACCATAGAAAATAGGAAATAAGCAGTTGTCCTGCAATCCAGGCACCTATAGGACCTGCTCTATATTTTCTGCCACAGCCGCTCAGCTCAAACATAGTGCGATGACACACAGTACCTCACCACACTGTGTCCATATACAATAGACCTCTGTGGGGACTGTGAGCCAGCCGCAATTTGTGAGTTAGCCCCCAAACGCCGTTGTGTGCTACATATTCCTCTCATAAAGTTGTATCATGTCAGTGCATTCGTATTGTATTAGGCATCATGCACACAACTGTATTCGGGGGCTGTGAATTAGCCCCACAAACTGGGGCTAGTTCACAGCCTAAAAATATGGTTGTGTGCATGAGGCCTAAGACTACACAAAGACAAATATCCTACTCAATCAGATTGTCAAAATCGAATGCACAAACATAATACAACTTTATATCAATGAATAGTTTTGTTTCCATTGACACTCTCACATTATCAATTATCTATAACTTAAGTTGCAGAACCTTATAATGTCCAGTTATTTTTCTTAACTGAATTAGTGTGAAGGTGCTATGGGCTTTCTCATTCACTCCTATCTGTAAGTTCTGCAATGGGAGACCTTCACAACAGCCCTTCCTCAGAAGTTTTTAGCAGTCCATTGGCTTTATAGTTTAAAAATTAAGGTACATTTTCCCCTGATCCCTAAAGATATGGGCAAAGAGAGGAAGTACGAGGAGGGTAACAATGTCGAGCCATGGAGCCTTAAAGGGGTATTCCGGGAATATGAACGTCTGATACAAAAACTCATGATGATATAAATAAATGAATACAACAATACTCAATGTCATTAGTCACAAAACGGAGCTTAAATAGTTTGATTTTATAATTTACAAAATTTATGGCCTCTCTAAAGTAGGTGGAGTTATCACCAAGATGGCCACCACTGTAAACTACAAGTTCCATGATCCTTTAGTTCTCAGTAACTCCTCCTCCCTCCTATGCTCTGCTCCCAGTGATGAACTAACAGGTTTTCTAGCTCTGTTACCATAGTAATGATGTGTAACTGCCATTACCACAGCACTAGTCACACTGGGTGCACTGCAACCAACCGACTACAGCCAAACATAGTGGGTGATCACATGACCTGCCCAGGCAGGTGCAGGACATGTGATGTGGACATGTGACCAGCGGCCATCTTCTGTTCTGCGACAGACCGCGCGGAGGAAATTAACGGACTGATTAAAGGGCCAGTACAGTCTATGGCACCAGCATTTTTCTGCTAAGGGGAGCAAATTTTTAAATAACAACCAATTACACATTAGCTTATATTTTGAGTAACCATTTGCATATGAATTATGCTGATTCCTGGAATACCCCTTTAACAACCATAAAGACATTCCATGAAGTTCCCCATTACCTTAAATAATATTGGCTTGTTTATCTTTTTTTTTTTTTGCTGGTGGTACTGCTTGAAAATTGAAAATAAAATAAATAAAATATAAAAAACAAGAATATTTTTGATGGTATTTTATAAATTTGTTAGCAATTGGCAAATTCTAAATGTAAATAATAATGATCTCCCTTTTACAAGTGAACTTAAACATGTGTAAAGACAAGTTAGCAATACATAGTTTCCAAGTGAGTTAACATTACTTTTGCTGACCGGTCTTTTTGATAATGCTGACATAAAAGCCTTATTGAATTATCTTTACTAAGGTTTGTTTCGTATCTCCAAATTTTACCTTTTAGTTGTTAATTAAAATTTGCTCTATTCACTTATCATAAAGGAATCATCATTTAATTTAAATACGGTTAGAATTAGACAATATCATTAGAGACTACAGGATAGGCTGTGTTTTTGAACATGGTCACTTTGTTCTATTTTATATCTCTAAACCATATATTGGCCTACTTTAATTTTTTTAATTACTAACTCACCTTTGTAATATTTCAAGAACAAAGGTATTCATTAATATTTTTAATAAACATTTGGATATTTTATAGACGTTGGATACATTGTCAGCAAGGGAGAAAAGAAGTCAGAATTTAAAACAAAGGCCTTTGCACATTTAACCCGTATACACCTGTCTTCCGTAAGTTTGGACCAAGAAACATACATAAACAGCCCTTGGCACCAAAGACAGTTACTGCTGACACTCTCCTTCAAAAGGTAAGTGAGATCTTAGGTGTTAATACTTGAAATGTTTTGGTCAATGATGACTGCAACATTTTATGGCTCTGTGCACATTCCAACAAATCCACATAAAGGGTGTGACAATGATTTCCATGATAGCAGTTGCTTGTTACATCCTGGGTTGGGAAGTTATTGCCGCCTTTAAGTTGTGTGGACAGTTCCACAGGGGGATTCTAGGAGATATGCAAATAAGTTTTCCAGCATGGATTAAGGAAAACCATGCCTCTTCTTTTGATGTTAAGGGGGCTGCCTTGCAAAGTAGCAAAATGAGTCGTGGTTTTCCTTATGCCATCCTGGAAAACTGTACCACACCTATGTATGTTGGGATGAATGAGCTAGGCTACACACAAACACCCCCCATCAAGATAAAACAGATAAAACAGCGCACACTGCCCTGGTATAAATAAAGTAATAGTCATATAATTCCCCTACATACAGATAAAATGTTGAATGGAATAAAGGCTATAACAAGCCATACGACACATTTTAGTACCTCCAATTGAGTTCCATATAAGGAAAGTATACCAACAAACATGGCACCCCATGGGAAATGAGGATGACATATGTTATAAAAGGTATCAATAATAGGAGAACAGTAACTGAATAAGGATTACCGACCACTGGCAATGTGCGCCAACTCCGACACGTGTTTCGCAAAAATCACTTTGTCTTGGCAAGTGCCACATAGACAGAGCACCACATATTTATATCAAAAACGCCCTATCACAGTGCAGCAGACACACATGGACAAGATCAGACTTAGATATCCGCGGATATCTATATAATATAATATGTTCACTGAATTGTGCTTTGATATATGAATTATTATTATGATATTAGTATACCATTCTCCGATGTGTTAAATAATGTGTTAAAACAAAACATTTGATTATGTAAGATTGACTTTGGTATTTTTTAGTATACATGAATTCTCATTATGATTTGTATTCGGAGGGTGGGGATTCACTATTTTGCACTTTATATGGTATGGTTGCAATCTGTATCCAGGATACTAAGTATGTTTCTTTATAATCATACCTCTGGTTTTTGTGGCGGCTGGGGAGTGGTCTTATAATGATGACATCTCATGTAATGGTTGCAGGCTTGGAGATTTCAAAATAGCCACATGGTAAGCGAGCTGCGAGATCTCGCGCTATTACGTGAGATTAATAGATTATCACGGGTCTAAGTGTGCGAGGACTAGACATGACTTCCGTTATACTGAGTTGAACACTGAAGGTCCTATGTAAGACTGATCTTGTCCGTGTGTTGTTTTAGGTAATCACCTCCTACACTGTGTTTTTGATATAAATATGTGTTGCTCCCCCAGATGAAATGATTTGTGCAAAACAAGTGTCGGGGTCGGCACACATTGCTCGTGGTTGGTAATCTTTATTCATTTACTGTTCTCCTATTATTTATACCTTTTATAACATTTGCCATCCTCATTTCCCATGGGGGTGCCATGTTTGTTGGTATACTTTCCTTATATGGGACTCAATTGGAGGTACTAAAATGTGTTGTATGGCTTATTATAGCCTTTATTCCATTTAGCATTTTTCTATATATAGGGGAATTATATGATTATTACTATACAGGGCAGTGTGTGCTGTTTTATTTGTGTGTTGCTCCAATAATGTCTGTCAGTTTTGTACTCGATATTTTGTTTGCACAATAAAGATGATTTGTATATACTTTGTTTTGTGATACTTGTTCACCTTGTCTACACTAAAAAGGTTTTTGGTGATCCTGGAAAACTGGTTGCATCCTACAAATTTCACATAATGACAGAAAAAGTAAAATGCATCACACAGGCCTAATCAGTAAAAACTCACACAACAAACCTGCAACTTTCAAATAAGCATTGTGCTCTTTCACTACCGACCCTGTTTTTCTTCCATGAAAATATTAAGGGTCATGTGTAGGGTGTTTAGAAAATAAGGCAACATAGCATAATATCCAGAGATCTGGCTTTTCTTAGCAGTGCAAGCTGGTTACAAACATTTGGGCACTATAATATATATATAAAAGCATGTTTCTCACTTTACGCAGTGATAAATGGGTTTAGTTTTCAAATTCTGCAATTTTTTACGGTTTCCAACCTTCTGGTACCTAAAGAAAAATTGAAATCTATTCCGGCATGCTCAGCCCTCCAGAAGTGCATTTTCTTCTGTTCTTGTGGGATGTTTCTGTACCCTAAAATAAACTTTGCAATAAATTTTGAGATACATTTTCTCATGAATTTGTAAAGTTGAGGCCTAATTGAATGTATTATTGACAAAATTTGATACTATAAAATAGAACCTTATTTTGTTTTAATTCCTGTGAAAGAAACCTGTAACTTATGGGGATCCTAGTATATGGGTTTTCCAAAGCCACTAAAAAAGTTAAATGGTTTCTTTAAATAATTTAGAATTTCTCCTCATGGCTGCTACCATAACTCATGTGCTGTTAGGAGCTTTAACTAATGTAGTAACAATCTCCATGTACACTCCCTGTCTCTCCCTAACTAATGTAGTAAATATATGTCCCTGAACATCCTCAGCTATTCCTATACTTGTACATGACATATACACAACCCCCTCCTCCATTACCTCACAGCAGCAGGAAATGGCAGACAGGAGAGAGAGCAGTGATATGTGCACCGTGCCTATGCAAGTCTTCAATCTGTCCCATATGCTGTGCTACAGTTTTATTAGATAGATAGATACTTTCAGAAACAGGCAGCACTCCAATATAGTGAAAAAATCAGGGTGTCTTTATTCCATACAGCAATGTTTTGGTGACGCAGCACCTTCCTCGAGCATGCTCCAATCCAATGTTAAAATACATATAACATTAAAACGTTAAAATCACCACAAAAACACTACATGATCGGTAACTGAACTCTATGATAAATACCGTAAAAAACTCTAGAAAAAAGACAGACCATGTGCTCCCAACCAGCAGGGGTTTATATACTCCCATGGTCTTCTGGTAGCACTCCTCCAATCTGCATTTGCTGAATTCAAAATTGTGCACTTTTAATCTCAATGACACTAACAGAATTGTTTTTTTATATAATTTTTTTATTTCTTTCTATTTTATTTTTTATGTTATGCTATTATTAGTACTTTTCCTACCAACTGCACTGTTATTTCTATTATGTTTTAGCCCTCCACCCCTTACTACCTCCATTTAACAGCCATTTTTGGGTCAAATTCCATTGACTTCAATGGCATTTGTGCTCTGGGTCACGTTCGGGGTCAAATCTGGACCACGAACCAAATTTTTTCACAATGTTTGGACGAAATTGACATACTCATATGTCTGATTGATCCTCTCAATGCTAATTGTCAGTCAACCAATAAAAACTAACAATTATTTTTCCTAATAATATATGTTAAGTATTTCCCCAGAACCTTTAAGAAAATAAAAAAGAGGGGAAAACCCTGTCCTAGGCAACTCAATAAAAGAGTTAGGTGTTCTAAGGGATAAACTATGTGCTTGACCAACTAGAGGAAAAATATGAATAAAAGGGGCCTCAAGGTACAAATAGCTTTAGTATTTTGCCCCATTGAATGCAGATCTAACACAGAAAGCTAGGCCCAAAATTGTTAATAATGATCCATGAATAAAGAAGGCAAAAAGTCATTAAACTCTGGTTGTACAGTACAACAAATGTTCTAGGAGAAATATGATCAAGAAATCTCAAAATATAAATAGTCCACCTATTAAAAATTCTATGTAATGTGGTTATTGAAAGTTTCCATTAGTTATGGAATAAACAGTTTCATAATGGACATAAAAATGCCTTGTAAAAACTAATAACAGCTTCAGAACTGCCCACTTTGAGAACCCCCAAATAGGACCTTTATTATTACTCAAAACTAATACAGGCAGTCCCTGGGTTACGTACAAGATAGGTTCCGTAGGTTTGTTCTTAAGTTGAATTTGTATGTAAGTTGGAACTGTATACTTTATAATTGTAGCTCAAGACAGATTTTTTTTGGTCTCTGTGACAATTGGATTTTAAAAATGTTGTATTGTCATAAGAACCAGGATTAACAATAAAGCCTCATTGCAGACACCTGTGATAACTGTTATAGCTGATTATTGTAGCCTGAGGCTAAAGTTCAATAAATTACCAACATCCCGAGGTCTGTTTGTAACTAGGGGTCGTCTGTAAGTTGGGTGTTCTTAACTAGGGGACCGCCTGTATGTTATAAGCATTATATTTGCATAGCAGAAAGAATGAATTCCCTTGGTGAATTCTATAAAAACCAATCTGACATGAATTCAAATATTATAGCTGAAAAATATCTTTATATACTAAATTATTATTGTACGTACATATACATATCCATAAATCGTTGATTGTCACAGGTCTACCTTATAAAATATGAATGGGCAACCTCTATTTTGATGAATGATCTACAATGTACTATATAGTCAATTGGTGTCCGTAACAATAGAAGCAAATATTTGCAGAAGACCAACAATACTCACTTGCATTGATTATATATTGCATTATTTCTAACAATTAAACCCTTCAATGCAAGGATTGCAAGCATGGTGGAGCTTGCTGTAAACATTATAAAACAAGAATAATATTTGTAATTTAAATACATCTCTGGACAGATGTTCTAGAGTCAAATGTATCTCTTTTTCCATTTTCCCGTGAATGTCCACCTATATGTCTCACAAGATTATTTGCTTTTCAAGACAAAACTGTTCCAGTCTCTATGTGTGACCACCCAATGTTGTGGATCGCTACCTTTAAAGTTGATCTTGATATTGGTTTGCTCCAGTCTTAGAAGTGTGTACACATGTTAAAGTTAAGGTCCCACATATGTGCATGATATAGAAATGATACAGCGGTACTGACTATGTCACTATGTCCTAGAAACTGCCCGCTATGGCACTATGTGGCAAATACTGTGAAGCTGTGTATTCCCAAAATGTCACTGTACAGAGGAGGTGGCCAACCATGCTTAAATATCCATGAAAGCAATATATCACAATGAGAAGAAAGGATAAAGGCCATCACTCACCACATTCTTATAGGAGGCTACTTCTTTTACTGTGGAGTAACTGGACATACTTACAAAAAGTACATATCGAGGTATGGGGAGGAAGTGTAGGGCCACTCATAGGGAGGCAATGACTGTTTCATAACTGAGGGCTTTTTTGGAGACCATAAAAAAGCGCTCAGGTGAGAGACACACAATGCCACGAATGGCAAAATGGTGAGCGTTGCCCTATTTCCTTTCTTTTCATCGAGACATATTGGAGTTATGGTCTCTGTAGATAATTTGTCATATTAGGATCATGACACTGCAACAGATTTGTTGTCTAAATTTTGCAGAAGGCTACCAAGGAACCCTGATGACTTTAATTGTTATTTTGACAGCTATATTATCTATTCAGATTTTACCATTACAAATATTTTATGGATCCCCAATGAAGTCTCACAGAGATTGTAGCTTTAGCGTTTTCTGCCACAAAATAAAATAGTTTTATAAAATTCCTGAATGCATATGTGTTGGGGGTTATAATAGATAATGTTTATAGTATTAAACTAGCTTAAAAATTATAACAAATAATTACTCCAAATGTTTTATTATATATATATATATATATATATATATATATAGCGATTAGTATAATATTATCACATGCTACTATTTATAGTTAATTGTCCTTTTTAGAATTGAAGCACTTCTTTAATATTTTCTCTACCTGTGCAATAATTCATCATCTATAGAGTAATTTATTTCCTCTGCTTTTAATATGTTACAGATGAGTGGTTGTATGTCTTTCCTGTTAGAGCATTACAACTCTGGCCACTTTTGCATTAGGCTGGTACTACAACAGATACCTGTGGTGCTCTTCATGGTTCATGTGGTACTAATTTAAATGGGAAGTTGCACATATTTCATTGAAACACTTGGTAAAGCCAGCTTTCACAGAAGGGTGCAAATGATGGACTGTTCTCTGTGTGCAGCTGAACTGCTCTAAATGTGTCAGTGAGGGTTATGGATCATTTCATTCACCCATCAGCTATGGTCCGCTGTGTGTACAAATCACAGTATAGTGTCATCCAACAGAATATTCCTGACAATACTCGAACATTTATGGTACTGCCATTTTTAATAAGAGTTCTGCTACCCTGCTTTAATAATACGACTTGTTTAACCCTTTTTTACTCCGCTTTTCTATTTGCCTAAATCAACAATCCAATCTTACATTCTTGCTTTCTCTCTGAAATTGAATTATAATCGAGTCCATTTCAAAGCATATAATTATAATTACACCACTTTTTAATATTGACTCAAAGGTTATATTGAAGGATAACAGAAATGTGTTATTTCATAAATACAAGACTGTGTGATATGAATCAAAACTATTTCTTATTAAAAGATTACTAATGAGAGTGAGTCAAGAAATCAAGTTGGAATTGAGCACAACGGCAAGGATTTCAGTGAGATCAAACTGTGCATTATTCTGTTGATTAGAAAACGTGGGAAGACTGTTTACAGAACACAGTCTGAGTCATGTGAAGATTTGGCAAATTATCTAGAGAAACAGTACATCAGCAGGAAAATACACTAGTATATTATTGTATTATGTTATAGTTTATTTACACTGATTATATGATCTGAAATTTGCATCCTTAGACATTTGTAACTACAGGTCACATAAAAAAATGGATTATAAAATGTAAATATTGACATGTTTTTCATTTTTAAAGGCACAGTCCAATTTTTAATGCTTAGAAAATGAATTTTAACTTGGCTAGCCCCACTTAGCATTTCATTGGGTCTCCACTCCCTGAATCAATGTCATTAATTTAACTTCCAGATTTATCACACAATGTCAGATATATGTCATGTGTGTCTGCCAAATGAGTCATGTACATGATATTCTGTTTATATGAAGAAATGCATTTACTATAAACATCTGTGTGAACTGATTACTGACAATCCCATTTTTGACTTTCAGTAAATCTTTGAAACAATTAACAGTAGATATTTGTTATTCTCCAGTTTCAATGATTTACCAAATTCTCCAAACTCACAGTATTTTTCTTATGTTTTTAAACAATACAGACAGGATCAGCAAAAGTAGGCATTAGTGTCTGTTGAGGGGTGAATAGTGAACTGTTTGTCTGTCTGTGTGTTTGTACATTTTCTTCTTTTTCTCCTCCTGCTGGCCAGCAAACCTTTCTTTGTCTCTGTCCACTATTGTTTCAACAGACAAACCAGTTCAGCAGTCACCACTCAGCATTACCTGATTTTACCTGTGTGTGCAAAACCTGAGCAGAGAGTGAGCTGGGGTGATATAGCTAGCTGCACTTGATTACTGCCAAGGGATGCAGAGCTGAAGCCATGAGATATGTGTTTGTATTTCTTACTTTGGTTACTTGTGTATATTGTAAACTCCCCTTTAATTTTATATTGTGTATTATACTGTATTGTGGTGTTATATATATTATTTAAGTAAGAAATGTAGCTTTGTGTGATGTTTGTTGTTAAAGGTGCAACCCAGGGGTGTATCCCTTTAAGACTCAAGGGAAATAGTTGGGTATTTAATGACACTTGTGTGTACATGGATGGTCGCTAGGTCAGAGTGTCTGATGTGACGACAGGGGAGCTGCTTGTTCCAAGGTAGTTGCAACCTGACCCCTGAATTATCTGCATTTTTGTTATGGTAATGTACTGTTCATTTTATTTTTGTGCAAATAAATGCAAGCCTTTTCTTTGGACCTGAAGCCTGAGTAAAGTTTTTTTTTTTTTAATGGCCAGAAGACCCCACATCTCAACAGTGTCCAATGCAGACAGAGTGAATTCTTACAATTTTATCATGTAACAGTATTCTCCTATTGTCAAATTTACTTCCATATTGAAAAGGGAATAAAAACAAGAAACATATTCCTAATCATTAACTGTAAATATACAGATAAGATAATAAGCAAGGGAAAGAAATGGGGGAAAGGGAAACCGTAAAATACAAAATATAGCCCATATACATACATAGCACTGGGTAAGATGACTGGCCTTAATTGTTAACCAAATATAACGCAGTCTGTAATGTTGGGCAAACTACCACTTTCCTGTGTAAATTTTATAAATTAACCAACTTCCCCCACATCTGAACCAGGTTTCAAACATGCTCTAAAAAGCAATCTACCTTCACTGCTCACCCATTTACTCCACCCATCTATGTTATTCCTCAGCAGCCAATACCAATATACAAGTTACTCTGCAGGCACAAGCACCATGAACTCCATGAATGGTGGCTGGTGTCCAGCTCATGCAGCATTATATATGCATTTGCTTAATGTATTTATGTATTTTTCTCATAGAGAATGGATAGACCATTATATAAGCACTGTCAGCTTATGTGTCACCCCTTCCTTCTCATCGATTCTAGGCTAGGGTGAGAAGGACCCTCATTCCAATTGTTTCATCTGAAAATATTATGTAATATGAAATTCTCTGCACTCCCCCTATTAATAAAATGCTATGCACTCCTCCTATTAACTAAATGCCCTGCAGCCCCCCTACTGAAATACCCTACAACTCCCCCCCCCCCTGTATGTGTATAAATAAACTTACATACTCTCCTCTTCCTTCTTCTCTTTTTGTGTAACAGAGCAGGCACAGACACCCCCCTGAGCTCTGTCTGCCAGTGCACATTATGACGTCAGCAGCAGCCATACTGCCATGTCATAGTGTGCACCAGCTCTGTTACATGCGAAGAGAAGAAGGAAGAGGAGCCATGTGGTGTATAAAAGGGCATCGGAAGTTGTACGTTTTTTTTTTTTTTATCATATATGCAATTCTTATTTAGCAGATGATTGTCCAATAATGTGTCTCTTGTTAAAGAGCATCTACAACAATTCCCTCACATCCTTAGTCCTTACGGGACTTCCGTATGCAGACATCTGAGGCATGGGCCGAAGGGCTTACGTCAAATGTTGACTGGGCCTAAGAAATGTAAGTAAAAAAATGTTATATTGATTAGTTGTGTCGTCACAGGGAAATAATTTTCCTCTCTTTGGAATTACATTCCTTGTTTTGTAGTTGTGTTAGGTATTTTTTGCAATTAGGTTTATGAAATAAACAATAAGAAATATTATTATCCTATAGCTAAACAGCAAAATGAACAAAAAAAATATTGAAAGACAATAACATTTCTGTGATGCAGAGTTTTTGCATTTTGCAAACATCCCTCTTTCTCCATTTGAGTTTTCTGCCATATGTACTCTGTACCAAATGAACTACATGCACTCTGATGTAGTGATAAAAGAGTAAGGTACAAAAGACAAACACAGTGCCTAAAGCAATACTTCTTAATTAGTGAGGAAATGTTCTCTGCCAAAATCACGTGAACTTTTAATCTGAAACATTCCTTTGGCTTGTTGGGTCTGAAATCTGTTGCTTTGAGAGTTGTTAAACATCTATGGTAGACTCCAGTCAATTCTAATATTGAGTACGCTGTCACTGATCATGGTAAATAATGATTCACACTATACTCTAGTGTAAAGCTACTTCGTTTCAAGGCTTCCAGATTGTCTATAAAATTGTAGCAGAAAAGATTTTTTTTAATGTAGCTCAAACCTATACATTTGACCTTGGTTTGTTGACTGCCTTTGGCTATCTACTGCATGCATTTCCTGGGAGATCCTTGGAAAATGTAATGATTGGCACTTCTCTATTATAAATATTTAAATAATTCACTTACATGCTAGAACTCTAGTTTTTGAACATGATGCACTTTTGATTTATTAAGTGCATATTTTTGTTGTTTTCAAAACATTCGCTATAAAGCAAAAAGTTCACCTTTTAGTTATTGATTTGCACTTGTAAAAATTTAAAGAAGCTTCAAAAGACACCAAATGAAACAGCATTAGGTAAGCAGCATAACATGAATATCTAGGCACTTTGATAACCTGCAGTGCTGCAGTGTTTTCATTTACTACCATGTATATTACTAGGGAATCACATAACAACAGTATGGGGGGAGATTTCTTTTTTTTTCATTTTTGTCTTGTTTCTTAGTCTAATTCGTCTTAGATGAATTTTCCTTATGTTAAAGTGTACTTGTGCCTATTAGTCTAACACTAATCCCTGGTGTGGAGGATGCAACTTTAAAAAAAAAAAAAAAATAGTCGCAAATTTTTGTGCAAAAAGTTGGTTGCTGTGCTTTCACCATGTGAGCTTTTGTGCACTTTATTAGATAAATAAAATGAATCCAAAAGCTGTGCACCATGTGTTTTGGTGCAAATATGGAAAAGTAACAGAAAAATGCACAAAAAGCAAACTGCTCAAAAATGTGTGACTTTTTTGCACTAACATTTGACCGAAAAATTAAAGATATATCTCCCCGTATTTCCTACAAAATTATTTGTCTGTCTGAAGAGGTCACAATGATTATGCAAGCAATGAAGCTTAAACCCTTTGGCGTTGCAACGTTTTTTCCGTATATTTTTTGCTTCCCATCTGTACAGAAATGTATTAGGGCTTATTTTCTCTGTAATAATTTTTTCTTCTCAATGACATTATTTATAATTTCATGCCGCTTACTGGGAAGCTGGGAAAATATTCCCAATGTGGTGCACTTGGTGAAAAAAGACATTGGCATCACCTTCTTGTGTGCTCAATTTTTACGACTTTCACTGTGTGCTCCAAATGATATGTCTACTTTTTTCTTTGGTTCAGTACCAACATGGTAATTCAAAATTCATATAGGTTCTATTGTGTTTTTATACATTTACAAAAACAATGTAACTTTTTTAATATTTTGATTGATATGGCATTTTGTCGATACCTAACTGTTTTTTTTACTGTTAATTTCATTGTATATTATTTCTAGGAAAAGGGGAGTGATTATTTTTCCTAATATTTTAGACCCCCTAGGGTACTTTATTCCCAGATGGTCTTATCGCTCCTACCATATACTGCAATAATACTGTATACTAATACTCCAGAAAAAATCTGGGTATCATGGCAATCAATCACAATGACGTCATGGGAAGCAGTGATCTCAACCAAGATGGTGGCACCACTGTGTTGCAAATGCTGCCAGCGTCTTTTCCGACGGTTATGGAGGGGTGAACACAGTTGTTAGCGATGGGTGTTTGCTGCAATATGCAGCAAACCTATGTCTGTACTAAGAGGGCTCAACCCGTAAACTCTTTTCATACATCCTTAGCAGCTTGCTGATGGATATATCCGTCAGTGAGTGTTAAGGAGTTAAAGGACATCTGCCACCAGAATCAAGGATTGTAAACCAAGCACGATTAACTACTGGTGTGTTCCCTCTCTGGTAGGATCTGCTCTTCTTTTAGATCCTTAGGCCCTCATTTTTACAAAAGAGGCTTTAAAAATTATGCAAATTAGCCTGAGAGCTCTAGGCTAAATTAATAGCTATGGAGCCCAGAGTCCCTAAGGTTCATTTCCATAATCGTTAAAGCCTTTTTTCCAAAACCATGGGCATAAGAAGCTACAAGAAGAGTGGATCATATGGAAGGGGCATATTCCAATGTGCAAGTGTGCTTGGTTTACACACCTTGATCCTGGTGGTAAATTTGCTTGAACTTGATAACATTCCACTTACTTTTGATAGTCAGTAAAGTGTGGTTTCACTACTACATCTGCTTATAATAATATACAGTATTTGGTGTTAATTGGAAAAATTTAGCAAAGAATAAAGTATTCACCCTAAATAAAACAAAAAAACACAATAAAATTGTAAATTTTTAAATGGTCCCATATAAAGACGAGAAAACATTATCCCATTAAAGATATCACTATGACCACCATAACACTTAAAAGGGTTTGTTCATTGAAACCATTGTATGCCTAGTCATTAAGGAGTCAAACATCTGGCCAGTCCATCTGATGGACTTGGGGTATAGACATAGCCTGCCTCATAGCCTGCCACTGTGTTACATTATACTGCTTATTTTCTGAGGAGATTTACGTGGGTTCATTTACACCACTCTTTGGTACACATCTCACCTAAAAAAACATGCAGGATAGCAAACCTCCCAAAAATGGATGTGAAGCATTTATTTCCCACCCCTACTTGTATCTGCTAATGTGTTAAAAATAAACCTGTCTGTAATTGCACAATACTATTTATTGTACATACCTTAAATTATAGGGGAAAAAAAAATTACCCATCAATGAAGTTGGTTGAGTAAACTGTAACAGAAAAATTACAATGATTTACAAATAGTAGAATTGTTCTTTTGAAACAGAATTTGTTTATAAAAATATAAAACATGCCATATGAAATGAATATTTAGTCAAAAATTTAAATTGATATGATATGTGTAAGTTTGAAATGGAACCTGTCAACAGGAAGGTCATTTACATGATGACAGGTTCCAGTAGCCTCTAGCTTGGTGATTTCAAATATGCCTTTGTGTTGCATCTGGATAATTCCAGTGTTTTTTTTTTTTGTTTCTTTAACATCACCTGGCTCCATGGGGTAAGTCCGAGGGGGGTGGGAGGCGTTCAGATGGCACAAATTGTCTTCTCATAAATTTCACCTTCCCTTATCTTCACTCATTGGCCTCTCTCTCCCTTAGCCTCTACCCTGCTCCTGCTCCCTCCCCCCGATTACGTCGGCTCACCACCATGAGTAATTCATGTGCACGACAAAGTAATTTTAAACCCTAAGTGACATAATAGTACATCACACGTCGGCTGTGGGTGCATGGAGAGGGCTCTTGGGCTGAGCCTCTTTATAGCCAGGAAGTCTTTGCTGCATATTGCATAAAATAGGAGCATTGAAAACGTCATGAAAAGTCTCAAAAAATGACACCACACACATCTCTATACACTGAAGTATGAAAAATGTATTAGCACCAGAAGATGACAAAATAAAAAAAAATTGTACAGAAGGTTCTAATTTTTGTAAATGTATGAAAACATTATAAAACCTATACAAATTTGGTATCCTCGTAATCATACCGACCCAAAGAATAAAGTAAATATGTCATTTCGGGCGTTCAGTGAAAGCCGTAAAGTCAACAAGAAAATGGCGCAAATGTGGTTTTTCACCAATTTCACTGCATTTGGAATTTTTTTCCTGCTTCCCCGTACATGGCATGGAATATTCAATACCGTCACAATGAAGTGCAATTTGTTACGCAGAAAACAATCCATCACAAAGCTCTGTATAAGGAAAAAGAAAAAAGTTATAGATTTTTGAAGTTGGGGAGTGAAATATAAAAACCCAAAAACAAAAAAAGGGCTGCAGCGGGAAGGGGTTAAAGCAACACGTCTGAGGCTATTGGAACCTACCATCATCACTGTAGCTACAGGCTTTGGCCCATTTACTAAAGCCCACTGCATGCCATATACCTTTAATATATGTGGGAGCAATTATCAAAAATGTATTAGATAGATTTGAAATAACAAGAGAGTTTAGGAAATGTTAGGTAATGTTTACCTTGTCCTTTGTCCTCCAATCCCATCCTCATTGCTTTCTCAAAAGTAGACAAAATAAACCAACTGTTTTTAAAGGTTATCTACATTTCAAAATTTTTGTAGGGACTGTTGATCAAGTTAAAATAAGTCTAAAATAAAATATTATGGAAACAAATAATGAATAGGACAAATTACTGATGATATGAGCAGATTAAAATGTAATGGCCCAGATGTATCAACAAGTCCTGTATTTACCTATCTGGCGCACCCTGCAATGCTCTCGGAGTGTGCCCCATCTTTTTTAGTTGCAGCTTTAACATACAGCATCGCTATATTAAATGCCTCGCAAACTCCGACTAACTTGACACATTACTAGAGCAGACCCTTTTTAAATACATTTGCAAGCTCCAAATACTTTCTTTCTAGTGCTAAGTCAGACAGAAAACTGGGGCAGCCACTTTAATAGATCTGGCCCAATGGTAGATATTCTAATTCTTACAATAAGACCAAGCAGATGTATGAAAGTGGTTCATGATAAATTGGGGATTCTTTAGTCTTATATGTCCTATTTAACACTATGGGGGGATTTAACAATGTGTCTCAGGTTCTGCCAGTTTTTAGCTGAAAATTATAGTATTTTGCTGCTCCAGATTTATCACTGTGATGATGAATTCTAGTGCAGTATAAGACTTCTACTTTAGACCTTTTAGTTGGTCTAAACTGCGCAAGGGTTCACAGTCAATTTCCCTCAAGCCGCACACTTTTTTGTAAAGCCACGCCCAATTTCCGAAGGCCACATTAATCAGATTAGCCGGGAAAGTGACCGAAAAATATCTAAAAGCCTTGATAACTGTGGTGCAAGGCATTTTTGACAGTGTTTTTGGTGCAAAACCACCAGAATTGAGGTGCAAGTGTTTTTATAAATCCCCCCATGTATTGGTTGATGGTTTTCTGTCTGCAGTAGAGAGTAGGTCTTTGGAGCTTGCACTTGATTTAAGAAGTGCCTGCGCCAGTTTTGTGTCAGTTTTGCAGCTGCCCTGTGCCAACAAGAAAAAAAAATGTGCACCTAAAGCGACTCGACATAACTGTGTCACATGTTGTATGTTAAAGGTTATGTTAAAAAAAATGGTGCACACTTTCAGGGCAGTGCAGGGTGCGCCAGATAATTGAAGACCCTGTGCCAGTATTCAAACTGCAATTTAAAGTGCAGTTGGTCTTACTATTGATAAATTTAGGACACTGTGGGGCAGATTTATCAAGCAGTCTGAAAGTCAGAATATTTCCAGTTGCCCATGGCAACCAATCACAGCTCAGCTTTCATTTCACCAGTGCTCATGAATATTTTAAAGGGAAGCTGTGTTTGGTTTCCATGGGCAATTGGAAATATTCTGACTTTCAGACTGCTTGATAAATCTGCCCCTGTGTGTCAGATGTGTGACCATGCCCCTTCTCTAGGAAGATTTAAAAAGCATCTAAAACTCATGATGCATGCGGTACAACACATGTACACCTTTTGTGGGCGATGCAAATCATAATTCTACCACTCTTGCCACCCATCATGTGTTTTATATACAATAATTAAAAAGGTACAAACAGCTATAGGGATCATATTTATAGCCTGAAATAAAAAAAAACACTCACATGGATGTCATCTAATATTTAACTATGTATGAAATATGTAGTCATAATTGACCCTTCATTCATATTTGAAACCCTAACTACTTTATAGATTATACAAGTTCAAGAGTCACAACTAATTACCACTGGAGACTATCATGTGCCTTAGTTCTTTCAATACCTTCTCTTTGCTGCCTGAATCTCAGTGATGTCCCAAGTGGCCTTGTGCAATTTAACAGAAAAATCAATAAAACACAACAGCTAACAGCAAGTCTCGGTGCACTCTGAAAACTTACTACGTTTCATCACTAAATACATGTCAGAATGTTCCAACAAGTACAACTCTTGTCTGAAATTGTTCTTGTGAAACACTATTGACACACTTTAACCCTCATTTGCAGCTTTACCATTGGCTGTCAATGGTTATTTAGTAAACTTGCTATTACTTTAGATAGTCTTCTAACATCTGGTGTTATTGCATTTTTTGGTGTCAGTATTTTAAAATTCAAATATAAAAAAATAAACTAGTCTATCGTTGTGGTGTATGCAGTGCTTGTAGCCTATTGTTAAAATATGATTAGTCAAAGAGGTTACCTTATATACTTACATAAGTCTGAGTAGAAGCCGTGGTTTCCAATTTTACCACAAAAACTGTGAAAAAGTATTGACTCGAGTAAGACTAGGATAGGAAATGCAGCTGCTACTCTCTAATAAAATGTTGGAATGAAAATGAATGGAATGTCAGCAGCCAATCCAATTAATAAAAAAATAAAACATTAATAAAAAATAAAATAACAGCATTTATATGTTATGTCCAGCAGAGTGCCCCAATTAATAAAATGCCCAGAACAGTGCCCCTAATAATATAATGTACAGCAGAGTGCCCCCATTAATGTAATGTTCATCAAAATGGTCCCATTAATGGAATGTCCAGAAGAGTGCCCCCATTAGTAAAACATCCAGCAGAGTGCTCCCATTAATAAACTGTCCAGCAGAGTGCCCCATTAATATAATGTCCAGCAGGGTGCTCCCATTTATATAATGTATAGCAGAGTGTCCCCATTAATAAAATGTCCAACAGAGTGCCCCCATTAATATAATGTAACGTCCAGTAGACTTCCTTTATGTAACGTCCAGCAGAGTTCCCCATTAATAAAATGTCCAGCAGAGTACACCCATAAAGGTAATTCCTAGCAGAGTGCCCACATAAATGTAATGTCAAACAGAATGCCACCATTAATAAAATTTCCAGCAGAGTGCCCCCATTAATGTAATGTCCAGCAGAGTGCCCCCATAAACGTAATGTCCAGCAGAGTGCCTCCATTAATGTAATGTCCAGCAGAGTGACCTGATTAATGCAATGTCCAGCAGAGTGCCCCAATTAATAAAATGCCTAGGAAAGTGCCTACATTAATATATTGTACAGGAGAGTGCCCCCATTGAAATAATGTTCAGGAGAGTGGCACCAATAATAAAACGTCCAGTAGAGTGTCAATATTAATAAAATGTCCAGCAGAGTTCCCCCATTAATAAAATGTCCAGCAGAGTGCCTGGTTGACTAATGGTTTATTAGCTAATGTTTTTGTGTAAGGAATATACAATTACATTTTTCAGGATGGAAGAAGGAACAACCATCATTCTAGTATTACCCTGAAGGGGGCAAGGATGCTGGCAAAGGTTGCCTGAAAACAAATTCCCCTTTGATTAACTGCTGCTAAGAAGTAAGTGGGCATGAGTGAAAACAGCAATGTAGGGAGAGAATTGATAAAGAAAGTAAAATAGAGGCAGGAGCACAGTCAGGAGGAGAGAAAGTCAGGGTTCACTTTATGGTCCAAGATACTAAACAATTTTACTTTATCTATTTTTTAGTCTGAGCCAACCAGAGAAGTTGCCATGCAAGAAAGGTACTAGTAGTCAGCCCCTGTCCCAGTAACTAGTCTCCATCGGTAGTTGTGCATCAGGGACCCGCTATGGAGCAGTCAGTCACAGAGTAAGAAGAAACCTGTGGTGGAGAAGTACAGCATAGGGCACGCTCATGGGCGAAAAATGTTACAAATCGTTCAGAAGACAAAGATGATTAAAGCTGATGTGAAAAGCTTACAGCTGATCAGCAGACACGCCTAGCTCTGCACTACTCGCCACCCAATGCTAGGTCACAATGCACTGTTTCTACCCACCTCTAACAACCAGTAGTAGAAATTTGTGAAAAAATGCATTTTCTTGTGGACTGGGTTTTTACGACTTTCACTGATAACCCCAAATGTCAAATCTCCTTTATTGTTGGGGTCAGTATGATCACATGGATACCAAGTTTATATAGATTTGTAATATTTTCATATATTTACAAAAATTAAAACCTCCTTTCATTAGGAGAGATCTGTCACGGCTTGTGAATGACAGATCACCTTCAATGACTTCAGAGTGTTAAAGTACCCTATAAATACAGTAAAAAAAATTTAACAGTCCCGAAGATGGTAGCAGTGACAATCATCAAAAATGTATCCTTACATCCCACAAAAAACGACACCACACACGAAAGTATGAAAAAATTATTAGTGTCAGAATTTGGTGAAACAAATGAACAAAAGGTTTGAACAAAAGGTTTAATTTTTAAAACTCAACTAGAACAAAATAAAACTATATAAATGTGGTATCTCCATGATCATACTGAACAAAAGAATAAAGTGTGTGTGTGTGTGTGTGTGTGTGTGTGTGTGTGTGTGTGTGGGGGGGGGGGGGGGGGGTCATTTGTAGTGCACACCAAAAGCCATAAAAACTAAGTCAACAAGAAAATGGCACACTTGCATTATTTCATCAATTTCACAGCATATAAATTTTTTTAGCTTCCCAGTATATGACATGGAATATTCAATACCCTTACTTGGAAGTACATTTTTTACTGCAGAAAACAAGCTTTATTCAGCTCTATATGCAGAGGAATTATGAATTTTTGAAGATGGAGAGCAAAAAATGGAAACATATACAATGGAAAAAGGCTTTGTCTTTAAAGGGGTATTCCAGACAACAATTTTTTTGAATCGCTGACAATTGGAGTTTCCAAATTTTTATTATCAATAAAGCTTCATTGTAGTCTGGGACTATAGTAAATATTCAGAGAGCTTCACCAGAGATCACAGTGGCCAGAGAGTTCCGTCTTTAACTTGGGGTCTTCTGTAAGTCGGGTGTCCTTAAGTAAGGGACCGCCTTTAATGCTATAAATAAATTAATATAACAAAATCAATGTCATTAGATCACAAAATGGAGCTCCGAGTGATGATGTAAAAGACTTTCTTGCTCTGTTATCATAGTAATGTGTGTAACTGCCATCAGTGCACATTACCTCACTGAGGTGATTTCTCACCACAACACAGGACATACAGGATGCATTGCAACCGACAGACTACAGCCAAACATAGTGGCGATCACATGACCTGCCCAGGCAGGAGCAGGACATGTGATGTGACATTGAATAAATGGAGGAGGTGTGCAAATGCTAAGAAGTAGTCACAGGGTTGCCTGCATACAAAAAATGCAATATACAACGAAGAAGAAGAAAAAGCTAGTATGCATTAGCATAAAGTGCATACAAATTTTATTGAGGAGTCATGGTCCAAATAACATACATCAAGAAAGTTTAAAAACCATAAAAATGTGTGAAAGCACACATTCAAGAGCAACAAGTGGATCAAGGCAAGGTGAGCCGATCCACATTCAGCCATAAGAATCTGTAAACAATTCCCACAACAAGTACAAATGTTTAATAACAGTAAAGCCCTAGAAAAAAGAAAGGGACTCCTGCAGTAGTCCCTGTACAAGTCACCAACAGCGTCTCTATGGTTTAAAAAACCAAAACAGGCAAACAGTGAAGTGGTCAAACCCTGCATGTGGATCAAGCCTGAGTCTATGTAAAAGCGATCAACAAAGGAAGGTGACCTGAACCTTGGGAGAGTACGGTTACCGTATTACATATGGCTGGAGGCACCCATGTGATGTGGACATGTGACCAACGGCCATATTTTTTCCTGTGTCTCCTCCATGAGGAGGAAATCAGCAAACTGATTAAAGAGCCAGTTTCTATTTTTTTGTTTTTATATTTTGATGATATTTCTCACAATTTTTTTTACTATTTAGGCTCATTGTGTTTTATAAACCTGACTTGCCAGACATTGCTAGAATTTCCCAATGACTGAAATGACTAAAAATGACTGTATGTCTCATGCATGTGAGTTCTAGAGTATGCAGTTGTACTACTTGATTTTGGTATTTCAGTGTGCAAATATAAATTTCACAGTTAAAGCTAAATACAATGATTGCATGATATGGTCATCAAGGACATGGGTCTAGGAATATGCTTGTTATTTCAACTACTTAAGACAGCATGTTTCTATGGTAAGTATCAATGAACCATATCTGATTTGTCATTAAGTAATTATGGATGCTAATGCAAATAGGGCACCTGTTACACCAGCCTTCCGAAGGAGAATGAACCACATTAGTCTTGCACTTCTAAACGGTATGTTAGAAAAATATTCTCAAATCAATTGCAACTTTAGGGATAATTGATAAAACAGATAACTATTATAGCTCCATTAGTTCTATCAGAAAATCATTATTACAACTGCCGAAATGATATGCAAATTTCTATTGTGACTGTGACTTTAGAATTGGCAGCAGTGATTTCATTTGGAGTGTCATAAAAACTGAGGCATGGTCAGATATTGTAAAGCTGCCTATTAAGTAGTTTGGGACTAAAGACAGGTGGATGGAAGATAGATGTATAAAATCTATCCTGTTCTACCCTGTCTTGTTGGTTTTACTAATCAATATCAGAGGGTTGAAGAGAGAAGAAAGAGATTTGTGGAGAGTTTGAAGTTCCAAAAGTAGGGGTATATTGATGAAGATGATTGGGGGTGGGGATCATCAAGGCTTGTACGCCAGTCAAATCATGTTAAGGCCAGGTATTGGCTCTATTTCTCCCCTCATACCATCTCCAGGCACACAATTCTATACTAAACAGCGTTGAATTGTCCGGCACCTCTTGGTGTATCCAGTAGGCCCAAATTGGTGGGCAGGAAATGAGTCAACACTAGTTTTAGGCGAATTCCTTCCCAAAAGAACCAAATCTTCTTCAGGACCTCAAAGGTTACCTGTATATTGTCTATAAACCCTTCATGAATAGAAATCAGCCCTTAAGGTCTATCAGCTTTTATGTAAAAAAAAATGCTATAGACTTCATGGTTGTTATTGAATCTTCCCTAGTTCTGAATAAATAATAGCAGTAATGAAACCAGTATAAGAAGTGTGTGGTGGGAAAGTAAGAGGTTTTATCTTATTTGAAATGAGTCTCCTATATAGCTGTAAAAGTGTTTCAAAGTTACTTTCCCTAAGTATCAATACAGAAAATCTGTCTTACTTTCCAGAAAAAGTGGTTGGAGCTTACATGACAGAGCGGGTCTTTGAAGAATAAACCCTAATTTCAACCTGATAGTAAAGTTAATTGGCCTCTGCAAAATAGCTGTTACAGATTTGCTTTTCAGGTCCCTGTCCTTATTGAAGTAGAGTATACAATTCTATCTAATGTATATAGTACTAAAAGTCTTCAATAGTGCATGTTATGGGTTCCCTACTATAACATGCTGTAGACAGTATCCCATATACCTATAAATCTATATTTATCTCATATATCGGGACCTGCCATGTCAGCTATATGGAAGATAACAACACATGCTGACTGAATGATTTACCGAGAATTTTAACAACTATGTCATGCACAGACTATAGGAATTCTAAGTCATGAGCATTGAATTAATTAACGCAGGCAGAACCTAAGACTATTGACTTGTGCAGTTGTGTGCCCCATTAAAAACATGCTATCATTTCCATTTGAAAGGCTAGAGATTGGCTGCTCGAATGGCGTTACAGAAGCACAACTTTGGATAGGATACCTGAACAGGCGATCATAAGGTACTCCAAATCTATTGGTATGCATCAACTATAGTGTTTACAGATAGGTGAACAACATAGGAGGAGGGATCAAGTAATCTACATAGTACCAACCAAACAGCACTGCCATCACTAATAGCCCAAATCCCTTGATAAAGCCAGTATGGCTGGCGAAACATGTTGGGAGGCTGCTAGTTTAGGTGTGAATTTTTTAGCCAGCAAGTACTTAATTGTTGTGTGAACAATGAACAGTGATGGGAGTTAACACAGATCTGCAGACTGTAACCTATCAATGTTAGAACTATACTAGACCAGCGGTCTTTAGATCCAGTGAAAATGTATCTATTTTGTGAATTGCACTATTTTGAGTATAGCCCATAAAGAGCATTAAACACTGAGTAATACTAATGATATAGTCGGTATTGCAAAATAACTGGCTATAATTTATATTACCAGAGACTTTCAATATTTTCCTGTGATCTGCAATACCTTATGCACCAAGAGTTTACACGGCTGCTGATAAATGCAATATTGTGCAGAAATTTGCTGCCTCAATAATAACTATATCAGTTAATAACACAACACGTTGAGATTCTTGTGGTTTTTTTTTTTAATTGCACAAAAATGTGTTGTTATCCACAAAACTTTTAATAAATGCAGACATGATTAAAGGTTAAGGCCAGATATGAGCATCACTTCTAGCTTAGGCAAATTCTGGAAAAAGATTTGATTTTCCGATGCATGGACATAAACTTCTAATATGGGATGTGAGATGGTATAAAATTATGGTATGAATTATTTGAAGGATTGGTGTCATTTTAATAGCATAGTTACCTCTACGTTTATTTCCAGTATAATCAACAACCTTAGGATTTTTTTCGACATACGTACTTAAGAGTGAGGCCTACTTCTTTCTAATTTGCCATTTTTACCCTATGTGCAATGTGAAAGTAATAATGTGAGCAGCTGTTTCGGATTGAATAAAAAAGAAAATGTGCATAAAATGTTAAAAAGAAAAAAAAAATGTGTACCATTAAGACACTTGGAGAAAAGGCAGAGTAAATTTATGAGAAGCATACACAGCTCAGAGCTTCTTTCATGTAACATGTTTCACTTACAGATAGCGAAAAGAGGTTGGACTGATTCTCAGTGGATCAATTAACAGAGGGACCTGTCCTTCAACAGAACAAGATCTATTTCATCATTTGCATATCACTGAAAAATATTACAAAGCTGAGATAAATACAGGTCCGATAATAACTCACTGCAGACTTGGCTCCATTCCTAGATTTCCTTGGCTGTTTGTCCTAATAAAGTGTCTCCATGGCACTTATAGCACGGAAGGTTATTAGTACCTGTCAATCACAGGAAAAGTGGAAGCTGAGGAAAGCGGAAAGGAAGAAAAAAGGTGATGCTAAAGCTCTCCTCTAATTCATGCTGAGTGAGCGGCAAGCGCATATACACAAAGAATGGGCCTTCTTGTTTCTCTGATAACTGTGCTTAAACAGTGTCAGAGCTAATTTATCATTACCTGCAAACGTATTAACAAAAGCAGAGAACAAATGGAATCATCCCACAATTCCTCCAGCAGTTCAATCAGATACAGTCCTGTTACTTCTATCAAGTGGATACTCAGAACCTGTACAGCTATTAATTAATATGTTAAAAGTCTTTAATTTACTGTTATGTTTTCTTAATTAACATATCTCTACAACTGGAGCACATCTCTCTGTATGCTTATTTTTACCAAGAACAGAGTCCATAGAGTGATAATTGATATCCTTGTCTCCAGACAATAGTTTATTAAATGAAATGACAATTATAACCAATTAAAATTCACTTTACATACTATTTCACCTATTTTGCATGTATTATGCATAAAGACGGAGAGAGTGTTTGGCTTCCAGCTCAGGATCATTGTGTTTGTCTGTGCAGGTGATGGACAGTCCTTTTTTCTCACACGGTTTGCTTTGAAAGTGCTCAGTCTAGATTATTGCTACTTGATGCGGTAATATATGTTAATCCATCACATCACAAAAATAATCCGAAACTAAATTTGAATCCAAAATTATCTGATTTCTAGATTCCATCTGCGACAACAATCAAAATGAATTGTCTAATTTCAATTAGCTGGATGGAAAATGGAATGGATTGGATGTAGAATACTATGTTTCAAGTGTTCCCAATTTGGTAATTGAGCATTTCATGATACTAGTGAATGTAAGACTACCATATATTTCAATATTTTGTCATGAAAATATCCTTGTATTCTGGTAAATCTGGTGAAAAATTGGAGAAAATTTGCCTCATGGAGTATTTTCTTATTTTTTTAACAGGTTTTTTTGAGTTTATCAGAAGATGTTTAATTATTATTGTTACTATATTTGTAAAAGATAAAAATCCAGGAGAAGCTGCTCTGCCTATTACAACTCCCACATGGCTAACATATAGTGGTCCATTTGTGGTCCATTTACACACACTATAGGATCCGTTTTTTGCAGGAATAGTTTTTTTTTTTTAAGGAGTAACTTGTAACATATTAACCCCTTACCATCAGATCTGTTTTGCACCTTTATAACCAGGCTATTTTTATGTTGTCAATGCCTTTTAAAGATACTTCTATAACTATACCTTTTTACATTTTTGTCACTATGACGGTATGGTTTCTTGTTTTTTGTGGGACAACTTGTAAGTTATAACTGCACATTTTTGTGTTTCACAATTTAAAAACTATAGTATCTGGTTGTATTTATTATGCAGCATTCTATTGCTACAGTGGCTCAGTAGCAGCACCAGCTAATATAGGCAGACTGACAATGTGCTAAGATTATCCAGGTCCAGGTTTATATACACTTTCATTTAGACTCTGAACATTCTCTAGTATATGACACATAGAAAGAGAGATGAGACAGATCAGGGATGAGACGATGAGATGCATATAACATTCTCAGCTACATCTCAACTACACTCCTCACACGGGCCGACAGGAAGTATCTGTCTGTGTAAGCTCAGTCCTGGAATGCAAGGGTGGGTGCTAGAGGCAGAGAGGAGCTCAATGCAGCGTCTTACAGAAGAGCAAGATGGCTTTTTTTACCTTAAGTCAGAAGATTCACGGTCTGATCCTGTGGCAACCAAACTTGTGTACAGGAGGACTGATAGAAACAGATTGAAATGATATCTGTGAAATTCTGCATTTCTGTTAATAACATTGAATTAAAGAATGTGTTATTTTGTTATCCTTTAAAAGTTCTGTAACGCTTTATTGATATGTAAATTGGAACTTTGAAACAATCATATATTCATGAATATTCCTGGCAATTCCTGGCAGTGAATGTTTATGGACAGATAGTGATCACATGACCCTCCAGTGCCCATTTTATGGTCTGGAATGTCTGGCTGAGGAGGAAAAAGAAACAAGGCTTAATTTACATATGGATAAAGTAATACAGAAATTTTTAGAGATTCTAGCATAATTGAATGTATTGGGAATCCGATAAGTGTAAACAATTTTTCTCTGTCAAATCTAGGATTTTGAAAATATTGGGGGTATTTATCATATACTGATGCTCATGTGCTCGCATATGATAGCCCTACCTACGGCCTCTTGATGTATTGGGCGGCCGGCTACATAGCGGTTTTTTTTTCTGTGCCAGGTCCTACATGTTTAAGAAGTCATGGGCTGCAGCCATCCTTCAAGCTCCTCCAGGTCCCCCTAGCATGGAGGTGACAGAAAGGGAAAAATAATCGCAAGTGCTAGCAATACGCTGGCATTTGTGATTGTTTTAGGGATTTTATGACATTTAAGCATCATAGAGGTCCCAATAAATATACCCCTATGTGTCTATAATGTATAGAAAATATCTACTTAGAGAAAACATAATGCTACTTTATAGATGACTCATGTAAGACTGTGTCATGATGTGACCTCTAACTCATATGAGATAAGTACTATAAAATAAATCTGGTTGGTAAGCAGGTTCTTAGTGAATGTAAAAGGTATAATTAACATCAGGGGCATGTACAGTCTCTAAAAACATTAATATTGCAGAGGTATTATCCAAATATATATTTTATAAAAAAACAATTTCTCACACCATGCTTTTACAATGATTTTACTCAATCATAACTGCAACAATAACCATATGGTACATCTTACTTATTTGGGGAAAATATAAGTTAGTTATTGTGGGTAAGTTCGGAATGGCCCACATAGGAACAGGTGAATCCAATGGTGGGCCATCCAGCTAGATCATGTGTAGTGCATGACAGAACACCATTACTGTGTGTGACACAGATATTCAGTATAAATCCTCTAAGCCATCCCGTGTATTCATGTAATAAGAAGTAGGGTTGTGACTACAGGGTTTACAGCCATAGCAGCCACTATGGGGCCCACATTGTGAGGGGTGTGCATATTCTGTATTTGTGTGGTGTGTGTATATACTGTATGTATGTATATACACTGCATGTCTGTATATGGTACTGTATGTGTGTATATGCTGTATGTATGTTATGCTGTATGTGTGTATATGTTCTGTATCTACTGTATGTCTATGTATATATAAGTTTATAAATGTGTGTATACAAGGCTCTTTTTACACTACCGTTCCTTCAATCCATCAAAAAGTAAAGAATAAAGGTTTAACAGAGCTTTAAATTACAACTTAAAAATCCCATTGACATCAATATAAATGTTATGTCATCTGTTATGTTCCATTTAGGCAAAGATCCGTTATCCATGCCTTTTTTGGATGGAAAAAATTATGGAGGCTGCAGTACTTTTCCTCTGTTTGAAAAAAAAAAAAGCATGGATTACGGATCCATGACAAAACTGACCATAACGGATGACATATAATTTACATTAATGTCAATGGGATTTTGAACTAATATGTTATAACTCCGTTAAACCTCCATTCTTTACTTTTTTAATGGAGGGAAGGTACGGAGGGAAGGAACGGTAGTGTGAATTTAGCCTAAGAGTGTATAACTGTTTGTGATTGTCACTCATGTGTAAGTATACAAATATGTATTTTTCATTCAGAAATCTGGGCCCTGCCTCTACTAGTTACTAGTTACAATAAGGAGCCAGTCAGCAGCCCAAGAAACAAAAAAGTTCAAGGAAAGAGCAAGTAAACAAATGGTCGTCACATAATATTTGCATCGGGATTGGTGGGCCCAAGCATCCCAGTCCAACACTTCAGGTGGATTCGAAGAAAATTTGAAAAGCAAAATATACATGATAATCATGTTTAATAGTTTACTAAACTAATATCTAAATTATCATATTTGCTTAATGGCATATTTCAAAAAATTTCCACAAAGAAGTCCTAACCACAAAAGAATAGATGAGACAAAAATGTCTGAACTTGACTGATGCAACAAAAAAGTCTCAAAAAGTATTTAAGTATTTGTGTTTACAATAAAACAGGTATATTTTTAACAATGAAGTTTAAATTAAGACATTGTAAATCTGCTTTTAAAAGAGCTGACAACAAAGAAAAAGGAAGGACAGACATGGACAGTGATCCCTAATGCTAGACCCACCAAGCTATCCCTACTTGCTTGCCTATTCTAACCAAATTGCAGGTGACAACTTATCGACGATCTTTGTCTGTGCCAAAGTAAGAACACAGAGACAAAAAACAGGATAATCAAACACAGAAGAAAGGTCATACAAATACAGGTCAAAACCAAAAGCACAATGCAGTACAAAATTAAGAGACAAATGATGGTTAGAACAGTAGCAAGAGTAAAAGATAAAGGATTCAAAAGTATAGCAAATTTTCTAAAGCTCCAAAGAAGACCTACAGTAAGAACTGGTAAGGGGGCAAACAATACTCATATGAGATATCAGAGTCCTTGTTCAAAGGGTGACTGAAGCGGTCCCTTGACATCAACTCAAACCAGACTAGCAGGGAGGAATGTGGGTGGGGGAGGCATCTGTCTATCACAGCTAGCTTAATTGTCTGCAGCCTAAAATAAGGACAGCATGAGACAGACAGGTGTGGTGGAAATCAAGTTAGACAGCCAGGAGCAATGTAAGGCAGTGTTCAGACTAGTGCAGGAGAGAATGCAAAGTGAGTACACAATCACAGTCTCGAGCACACCTTCCATAGTACTTTATGGGCAGAGGATGGCACTGAAGTCATAAAAGGCACATATTTTACAGGTATTTTTAAAACTTTGTTTTACATTTTCGATTGTGCACTACAGCAAGGGACTTACTTGGGTTACGTATAAGATTAGAATTTTTTTAGGTTTCTTCTGTAAGTTGAAACTGGTATATTTTATAGTTGGAGCTCCAGAATAATTTTTTTTTTGTCCCAGTAAAAAAATTTTTGCATTCATGGGAACAAGAAATATCAATAAAACTACATTACAGACACCTTACAGCTGTTCATTGCAGCCTCGGACTAAAATAAAGCATCAAGACAGCTTCAACAGATGTTAATAGAGGGCAGAGAGTTCCCTCTTTAACTAGAGGTCATCTGTAAGATTGATGTCCTTAAGTCAGGGACCGCCTGTATACATATCCAAATTTTAAATATGCTAACTTCTATACTACAAGCAGTAAAATACAAGAGTACCTTCAAAGATGAAAAAGATGTTTATTATCCTATATACTCAAAAATACAGCTAGTGATAGTATCCCATTAAGTCCAATTAAATAACGGACACACTTCTTTAAGCTAAAAGTTGTTTCCCTTACATTACAATAAATCAACTTTATGTTATATTCCCTGGCATCAGAAGGAATGTGTCCTGCTTCGCCGGCCCCTTCCATCTACTCCTCCCCATGCCCCATACCTCTTCTAAGTATGTCACATGACCAGAGTGTTGTCATCTAAGGTCCTGTTACATCTGCAACATCTACCCCATGTATATATATCATCACATAAAATCACAGCCTCCTTCATGGATTTCTATACCTCAACATGCCTCTATGGATTTCTATACCTCCTCATTAGTGGATTCCTATACCTCCCCCTAACCGTGAACAACAATATGGCTGCATTCACAAGGTGCATTTTGAGATGCAATCCAAAGGCTCGAACTGTGATCACATTCTGATGTAACATTGAAGGGGTTGTCCACTTTCAGCAAATAATAGTTATTGTTTGTTTAAAAAAAGTTCAAAGTTATCCAATTTGCCAATATACTTTCTGTATCAATTCCTCACAGGTTTCTAGATCTCTGCTTGTTGTCATTCTATAGAAAGCTTCTATGTTAATTCAAGTGAATAGAAACCCGTCGATGGGGATGTGATGGACATGCATGTGCACAAGCCATTATTATCACAGAGAGTAATAGGAGTTCTGAGATAATAACGGCTCATGCACATGCATGTCCATCACACCGCATGGACTGATTTCTATTCACTTGAATTAACACATAAGCTTTCTATAGAAGGACAGCAAGCAGAGATCTATAAAACTGTGAGTAATTGATATAGAAAGTATATTGAAAAATTGTATACCTTTTCATTAGACAAACAACATCAAATATCTGTTGGACAACAAGTAGACAACCCCTTTAAAGGGCATCTACCACCAGGCTGAAGGACTGTATGTAAATGAGCCTGAGGGGCTCCTGGATCCATAGGTGTTAATGGAGCCTGGAGACCCTCAGGCTCATTTGGATACAGTCCTTCAGCCTGGTGGTAGATGTCCTTTTTGTTTTCATTGAACCAAATGATAAGGAATAGCAATGTTATCTCAACATGTGATCATAGCAGAAGCCTTTGGAATCTGCACTGTGTGAGGGCGGCCTAAGTTAAAACCCGCTGTCTTGGGGTTGTGCTGGACTCTGACCTTTCCTTTTCACCTTATATTCAATCTCTTGCTCGCTGTTGCCGTATGCATCTCAGAAACATCTCCAGAATCCGTCCGTTTCTGACATTTGAAACTTCTAAAATGCTAATTGTTGCACTTATTCACTCTCGACTAGACTACTGTAACTCCCTACTAATCGGTCTTCCACTCTCTAAACTCTCTCCTCTTCAATCTATTCTTAATGCAGCAGCCAGGCTCGTCTTTCAGGCCAAACGCTACACAGATGCCTCCAGTTTGTGCCAATCACTGCACTGGCTACCTGTCTCCTTCCGTATTCACTTTAAAATAATAACCCTCATCCACAAAGCTCTGAATAATGCTGCACCTCCCTATCTCTCTTCTCTCATCTCAGTCTATCACCCTTCCCGTGCTCTTCGATCTGCCAGTGACATTAGATTAATCTCTACCTTAATTCGAACCTCCCATGCACGTATCCAGGACTTCTCCCGAGTTGCACCAATTCTCTGGAATGCCCTTCCCCAGACTCTGAGACTAATACCCACCCTCCAAAACTTCAAACGTGCTCTTAAAACCCATCTCTTTAGGCAAGCCTATCACACTCGCTAACTGCATGAAATGTCAACTCTCCCTTTACTAATCCATCCTATGTCCTATCTCCCATCTGTTATCTGGCAAACAGCTGATATATACCAAGCTCCAGGCTTCTCTGCAGTCTTTTTCACCTAGGACCCTGTAAATAAGATGTTGGCTGATGGCTGGTTCAAGCAGCAACATCGTTGTTTAGTAAATTATTTATTAAATTATTTTATATTGTTCCCTTAAAAAGAATGGCTGGACCATTATACAACCTCTTGTGTCACCCCCTCATCCTCATAGTCTGTAAGCTCTTGTGAGCAGGGCCCTCACTCCTATTGTTCCATATGACTGTTTGTTCTTTGTAATGTAATATAGTTGTATATGTCCCCTATGATTTGTAAAGCGCTACGGAATTTGATGGCGCTATATAAATAAAGATTATTATTATTATTATTATTATTATTATTATTAAAAATACCAATAGTAAGTGGGGATGTGTGGTAGCTGTAGGAAAAAATGTTCTAAAACAACATTCATGTGCAGGGGGCCTATGGGTGCATTAAATGTGTATGTTAACATTGCATTAGCAATCACGTACCTTAACATATTGTTAAATCATTAGTTAACATTGTGTTAACACTAGCGTTTTGCAAACACAAATGTTAACATCAATTTAATTAGGAAAATCTCTCTTTAGCTGTTGCTATGTGGTTTGAAACACATGTGTTAAACGCCACATGTAAATTTATGTCAACAGGGAGGGGCTAAGCCTAATATGCATTTCCATTGGATCAAGCACCACCTCTTTTGCATATGCAAAACACAGCATGTTTGTTTACTGGAAAGGCATGTGATTGGGCCAAACCTTTTTTAGGATGCGGTCACATGGATCGCTTGCATTGTGTTTGAGAGAACAGTCACATGTGCTGCTATCGCTGCATCTACAAACACAACACAAGTGCACGGGGCAAGCCTTGGCCCAATCATATATGTGTTTCCAGTGAAACACACCAATCGCATGCACTTCACTGGACACGCACACGCAATCAAGGCGAGGCTCACCCCTGTGCACATGTGACAACACCCTAAACAATACAAGTTACAGGATGCTGGTTACTGTTTATATGTATCTACATATACATGCAAAATACAATATAAATCAAGCATATTAACACACAGTACACACACTTTTCACATGAACACATACAGCAGACACATTATACACATATAAACATATAAAACACATGAATATACACATTAATATATGAAATACACACAAATCAGATATAAACATATGCAGTACAATTATAATATACATATACACTACAATATATAGACCTTACATTAATAATTCACATACTTACAAGTCAGACAGGACTTCAGCAGGCGACTGGGGACCGCATCAGAGGAGCACAGGGAAGTACCCTCCTCCCCTCTCCGTATGTCACGCCATTTCCTGTATAGCAGGAGCCCGGGAGGAAGCAGCAGTAGCTGCTGAAGAAAGTTGTAGAGAGAGAGGCTGCATACTCCCGGGACACAGCAAGTTACTGGAGCAGATTTACTTACCCGGTTCATTTGCGATCCAGCAGCGCGTTCTCTGCGGTGAATTCCGGTCCGAACGGGATTCACTAAGGCTGTTCTTCCGACGTCCACCAGGTGTCGCTGCTGTGCTGAAGAGCATCGGAACGCACTGGAGTTCACCGAGCCATCCTGGATGAAGGTAAGCGCTTGTCGAGCGACACTTTATTTTTTAAAAATGCGGCGGTTTTTCCGAATCCGTCGGGTTTTATCACGGCCACGCCCCCCCGATTTCCGTCTAGTGCAGGCCGGCGCCGATGCGCCACAATCTGATCGTGCAAAACGGAAAATTTGGTTAACCCCTCGCAAAAACGAGAATCGGGCCCTTAGTAAATGACCCCCACTGTGTTCCATTAAAACCTCCTGTGCCTTCATCGAAGAAACCAGCTGATGCAGCACGTGTGCGCTGCATTAGGGGCCCGCAGCTATCTGCTGGAAGCTCAGAGCAGATATAATTGGTGACAGCCTCTCTCACCCCCTCCGACCGCGATAGGTATGCCACTGCTCCCCATGCCTCCATGGATTCCTATACCTCCCCATGCCTCCATGGAGGCAAGCTGTGATTTCTTGCGATCAGATACAACATCTACATGGGGTAGACATTGCAGATGTAACTGGACCTTAGGTGGCATCACCTTGGCCCATGACTTTAAGCGCCCAATGATATAACAGAGCTCTCTCAATGCTCCATACTGCAGCGTGTTCTGTAGCAGACCTGTGAATCAGGAACAAGGAAGCAGGGCAATGCAGTAAGGCCCGTTCCACACTTGTGAGTGTGATGCGAGTTCATTGCATCTCACTCCCAAGTGTCGAACGGGCCTAACACTTAATATGCAAGGCCTCATTGGACTCACATAGTGTCATTGGACTCACATTGTAGCCATGGAAAAGAAACATTTAGGGATAAGGGCAATGCTTTTTAATCAAAGACTTTAATAAGCTATTTATTTTGGGAGGTTTAATTTCAATGGCAGGTTCATATTAACTGACTTTGCTGTACATATCTAACTGCCACAACTTTAATTTTAAAGCATCAGGTCAAAGAATCTTTCATTTACTTAATGCAGTATCATTCTGTTTACAGGCCATATTTTTAAGGTTAGTTGTCTCCTTGTATCATAAAACATTGCTCATATGTGTACATATGTATAGGCAACTACACCAATGTGGATGCCAGGCTCAAATGAGTGTAAAAACTAGCTAATAGATTAACAGAAAGCATTTAGGTTATTAATTCAATTTGCTTTGGCAACGTTACATTTCCTGGTGGTTCTCCGAGCAGTTTGCCGGGCACATCAATTTGTTTGCAGCTATTGTGAAATTGGATATCTTGGCTTTCATCCAAATAATGTCTTTCATTTGCATATCTTTGTTATCATTTCAGGTTCTCAGAACATACTGTGGACTATCATACCATCTGCACCCAGATCCTCACATGCAAACACAAATTAAAAACGAAACTGTAAAATTTGCAAGGAAACAATATAGACCTTTTATCTCATTCAGTCTCCGATTTTATTTTCAAAAAAAGAATGTTCCATAGAGCAAAACATAGGAAAGGAGGAGGGGGAAAGGTTTCATTAATTGGACTGGCATCAAGCATGCATACATAAAATTGTTTATTTTTTTCTTATAAAGGGAAAGTCTAACTTGAAAGTGTCTTTGATGATGACATTCAGATTTTGACATTTCCATGATATTGTACAAATATCAGAGGTGGAATATTTTGCAGATAACCCATGGAGCAGATTATTAAATCCCTTAAACAGGCTAAGGAACTCTGATGTTACAGGACATTTTAAGGGGGCTTTATCCTTGGTGGAATACCACCGCTCATATTATATGTAACAAAATGTGTAATTCTGTTTCCAGTGATGTTCATATATTTATAATATGTAAAAATATAGGTGCACAATCAGATAAGAGGATACACAATGGGGCAGATTTATCAAGCTGTCTGAAAGTCAGAATATTTCTAGTTGCCCATGGCAACCAATCACAGCTCCCCTTTAATATATTCATGAGCACTGGTAAAACGAAAGCTGAACTGTGATTGGTCGCCATGCGCAACTAGAAATATTCTGACTTTTAGACAGCTTCATAAATTTGCTTCTATGTGTGCTTGCTCTAGTTTAATACTGGGGTATCACTGGAAAAAAATAGAATTGTTCTAAATAAGAATTAAACTGGCAGTACAATGGTTTCTGTTGTCAGAATGAGGGATAAAAACTAGTATAATGGTGTGAATATATTTTTTATTGTCGTTAAAAAATATTAGCAAAAATGTGCAAAATACAATATTTAAAAATAATGAATAATAATTTTATTTATGTACCCTGACTTATCCACTAACCATGTTTACCTAGTGAACATGATTATAAAACAACATACTCTCATATATATAGTTCTAGACATATAATGAGAAGTCATAAAACACAATTCAGAAAATATATAAAATATAAATTATGCATATATAAATATACAATCTGTCCAGGAATGGTTATATAATGATATATACAACTAGATGGCCATTGCTAGTCGTGGTATGCAAATGCCTTTGTTGGGTAACTCCCACTATAGCAATGTGTCTGTTCAGTCAGAGCAACACTTTTTTGCATATAAGCTGTAAATAGCTCCTAACTTCAACTCTGTATATGTTGGCAATCTAGATCTTATCTGTAACATCTAAAAAGTTTGAGTTATAATTGTAGATATATTGATGTATTTACAAATATTTAGTTCACTCACAGAACCTGTTCTGAAGTCGATTTTTTTAAACACAATATTCATATATTTATATGATTGTGCAAAGATTGTTAACCCTTTCCATGTCTAACAAACTAGAAAATTGTCAAAGTATAATTAGTCAACTAGTATTTGTGTAATCTTTGAGTCCACTGGTATCAGTATAAAAAGGCATGATAGTACTATCCAATTACCAGTTGCTGTCATGAGCATATAATGAAAAAAGAATTGGCAAAATTCCTGACATGTATGAAACGAGTTTAACAGACATTGGCTTTGAATGTGAATTTCATTATAATTAGTATTTCTTATTATTATTTGAATCATAAAAGAGAACATTGAATATCATAATGCCAACTGCAGACGTTTTACCTCATTCATCAACAGTGATGTAGACTATGCCAATATGCAGTGGGAGGAACAGGTTGGTCTCGCTGTATGGTGTGGGAGAGCTGTCTCAACAGAGGCTGTTCTTGCTGATGCTTGCGGTGCTTTCAGTGTTCCTGCCTCCAGGTCTTATGTTGTTGATATCTTTTAAGATTATGACTGTAGCAAATGAATGGACATTCATTTTGGAATGATATTATCCAAATTTATAACAATGTGGCCTGATATTCTGCAAAAGTATGTTATGCTGTAGTGTATTGATATTTGGACAGTATTTTTAGTCTTGAAAGATTTCCAATGAAGCAGAATGCATTTTATAAGCATGACAAACCATACATGTCATTCCGTTAATTATCTGAGGCAGCAAATAAACACGAATATAGTTGCTCAGATACATTTTTTATTTTGTTGTCAGAGCCAATTAATCATTTACAAAATGCATAATTTCTATTATCTGCTACAATCTTCTACCTCCTGGGCCTATATATGATGCCACCCCCAACCTGTTAGCCACACTCATCATCAGATTGAAGGCATCTTTTAATATGTGGATTTTGCATTCTTCCATGTTGACCTGTATTGGTTTATATGCAATAATCAAGTGGCCCCCAAGTGCGCCCATTCCCTGGCAGAATTTTTTCGAAGGTCTTCTTTGAACCAAATAGTATTACCTAATGCACTGTTGTTTGTTGTCCTTTTGTGTGTCCCATTTTCAGGAAAATGGCAGTGGAATAATTGCATTTTTTTCGATCACTGGAGTCCTGGGTCATCATTCCATTTCCTGGTTATAGAGTATAAATATAAATGGGACCCAACTTTTATACGGAGAAATACAGTTGCTTTTTATGCCATGCACAAACACTTTATTACATATGTGTTATTCTCAAGAAGTAGAGATCCAAAGGGGACATTTATTATAATGTCAATTTTTGTTGATGTCGTCAAAATTTGCACCAAATTTATGAACATTGCATACTGCATTGCATTGCATACACAACAATTGTGTCCAGAGATGTACCTGTTTGCAGTTAATGTGGTACTTCACAGCTTGTCATGCTAACAATGATCACATTCCCTTCCACTTTTAAGCAGCATAAAATATGAGATGTCTGAAAATGTTTTCACAACTTAGCACAAAATGGTACAAATCCCTATTGTATTGCCAGAACTCATACAGAGCTCATACATTTTTACATATAAAAAAGTGCAATATTTGTCTGAAAAATTAATTTATAGACTTTATCAAAAAATAAAAATAAGAAACTATGAAATAATAAGAAATGTAAATACTTAGAATAGTGTAGTAAAATATATCGTACGTAGGAGTCAATGAGACACTTTCTGGGGAATATAAGACAACAGTTAATGTCTTTATGCACTGCAATTCCTCTGGAGTGTGTGTTGACTACCTCTGTTTACAGCTTCTTTGTTAAAATTGACTGTGTACTGTTCAATGGTTCAAGGTTATTTGTAATTACATCCTCTAGTCATTCTGCCTCTTCTTCAAACAGCGTTGTCCTGAGGATCATTCTTTGCCACAGTGTGACAAAGAGCTGCTGGTGCAGTGGATTCTGAAGCTGTCAGCCTCATAACAACTCAATGCACAATCACAGGACAAAGGTTAACTAACTAGTTAAGGAGGAGCAAATAAAGCTTATAGAAAAGAAAAGTCTGCCATAATGACATTTTCAATAAACATAATTTAATTTTATAAATTAAATCAGTGGTATTTCAATGTTTTGTACTGTGTTTCAACTTTAAGTTACCTTCTGGGCCTCCATCTGTCAATATGTAAGTGTTACTAGTAGTTCTTCCCATTAGTTAAATATGATTGAATTATCATGTGTAGTTGTGATAGCACTTCCCTCTGTAGATCTTTCAAAAATAATACACAAAGCATATTTTTAGTATGCTGTCACTTTAACTACATATGGCTTTCATATCTTCGAAACACTGAAAATTAGTTGCAAAAAAATAGTATATGCATTTATATATGTTCTTTTTATGTATAAATGTATTTTTATATAATTAAGCTGCTTTTGTTTAAAATACTTTGAAATGTTACTTGAGTAACTATTTTTATCTTCCATATGAAAGTAATGATTACATTTTGCTGTGTCCTCTATTTCATTTTTTAAATTTAGATTCAAATTTTAGAGAATCAGTCCTGAATTTTGTTAAGTTATCCGTGTGGAATTGCTCTCAATTTTAACAAAAACAGTAAAGAAAAATATTAATATATCAAGTATAGATGAGTAAACAGTTTCAAAACAGGGAGCGGGTACAACTTTGAAACCCATGTGCCAAGGATCATGGGGCTCCACTAAACAGGGGTCCACAGCTCTATTTTCTGACTACATTTCTAAACATTCGGGAAAACTCTGCAAATAAGAAAAATAAGATAACAATGATGAGGTTTACCAATGACCTCATCAATCTTTGTGTTAAAAATATAGAAGGTTAGGTACACTTTAAGGAGAATTAATCATAGAAAATAAAAAAAAACAATCAGACAAAGAATAATAAAACGCCATTGGAACAAAGTCAGTATATTACAATCAGACTCCCAACTGTGGATAGCACTGTTTTTATGTGATTGCATTTTGTCAGTACAGTTTATGGAACTGGTTTAGAATACTGAAGGGGTAGAGAATAGGTTAGGGAAGTCTCCAGCATCTCATATACTACAATGTATAAAATTTGGTCTAGCAGTACAAAAACAATCCAAAATGTTCTTAAATTAAAACTGTTCAAATGAAAGTTATAGATATTACCGCATATACTCGTGTATAAGCCGAGTTTTTCAGCACAAAAAATGTGCTGAAAAACGTCCCCTCGGCTTATACACGAGTCATATAGGAAGTAAAAAATACTTACAAATAATAAACGTATATACTCCCCTCGCGTGCCCCGATGTGAGCGCTGCTCCCCCCCGATGTCGCGCGAACTCGTCTTCAGGCTTCCGCGTTCCCGTCTTTCTTCGCGGCGCGCCATTGTTCTTCTCCCGGCGGGCGCCTAGTATGACGTCAGCATGGCGCGTATACTAGGCCCGGCCCGAGAGAGAAGAGGGCAATGCGGCACTGGCAGAAGAAAGAAGACGGCGCGGAAGCCTGAAGACGAGCCGCGCTGACATCGGGGGAGCAGCGCTGCATCGGGGCCACCAGAGGGGAGTATATACGTTTATTATTTTTTTTAATGCTGGGCAAGCTGTATACTACTGGGGGCAGGCGTATACTACCGGGGAAGACTGGGCTGGCTGTATCTACCTGGTGGGCAGGCTGTTATACCACACGGGGAAGGCTAGGGTGCTTTAATACTACTGGGGGCAAGCTGTACTACTTACTGGGGCAGTGCTGTATACTACTGGGGCAGTGCTGTATACACTGGGGACAGTGCTGTATCTACGGGGACAGTGCTGTATACTACTGGGGCAGTGGCTGTATACACTGGGGGCAGGCTGTATACTACTGGGGGCAAGTGCTAACTGTATACTGGGGGCAGTGTACATACTACTGGGGGCAGTGTACATACTACTGGGGGCGTGCGTGTTATACTACTGGGGGCAGGCTGGGCTGGCTGTATACTACTGGGGGCAGGCTGGGCTGGCTGTATACTACTGGGGGCAGGCTGGACTGGCTGTATACTATAGGGGGCTGGTTGGCTATGTACTGGGAGGGGGTCTGTGACCAATGCATTTCCCACCCTCGGCTTATACTCGAGTCAATAGGTTTTCCCAGTTTTTGGTGGTAAAATTAGGGGTCTCGGCTTATACTCAGGTCGGCTTATACTCGAGTATATACGGTACATAAAATACAAACGCCTCAATTGGCTGAAAAGCTTAAATGTATGAGTATGGAAAGTGTCAATCCAAAAACTATAAACCCCGTAAAATTTTAATCATTTCATTTATAAGTGATCAAGCAAGGGATTGGCTTTCTTAAACTTTTATTTTTTATGGCAGCAGTCGATCCTGGACTATAGTGTGAAAAGGAGGAAGAATGGATCCTACTCAATTTTAAACTCTGCTTAATAATTTCCTGCACATTGGATAAATTATCACAAATCTCTCATCCACTCTTTTGACTCTTTGCAGGGCATTTACAGTAACATTCACATTATTTTTCTGTGTAAAGGTAAAACTCCTAGAAGGACACGTAAACGGCACGTACATCCCATTGATGTATGATAAAAAAATTATTCTTTTTTAAGAGAATTTATAAATGTGCAATCCTAGAGCAAAATGGAAAATTTGTTTCAATTAATTACAATGAATACAAATTTGCATGGACTTGTTACCACAGCATATGTTCATTTTTAGATAGGAATTTGTAATTGGCCACAACTAAAGCCTAAAGAAAAAAAAAGATTTAAAGTTATATCTCCAAATTGTAAGTGATTCTATAATTCTTAAGTATGAATAGTGTTAGTGCTTTGAATTTAATAGTCAAGGGAAGCTTGTGGCTTAGGGGTTAGTACTACAGCCTTGCAGCGCTGGGGACCTGGGTTCAAAGACCAAGGGTCAACATCTGCAAAGAGCATGGAGTATGTTCTCTCCATGTTTATGCAGTTCCCTGATTTCCTGCCACACACCAAAACATACTGGTAGTTTGATTAGATTGTGAGCCCCATTTGGCAAGCGCTGTGTAATTTGTGTGCGCTATATAAAGTGATAAAAGGGTAATTGAAGAAACCATTACAAATGCTATAGTTTTAATGTACACAGCATTCATTATATCAATTCATCTCCTCACATGAAGGCTTCTCATCAACCTTCAACTGTAGACCCTCAAGGAGGGACATACACAGTGTAAAATATTACAGATCAAACCTATGATCAAGTAAAAATCAAAACATATGATGAGTTCACGTGTATTGCACATATTTTGATGTGTAATACATGTGATTTTGTTGCAGTTTTCAATGTTAATTCTGCCACTTTCATTTAAATCCACATTGAAAATCTTGACTAACTTCTTCACATGCTATGCAGTTTTAGTCATCCTTACAGGTCAATTTCCATGAAGAAAAGAAATGCATCTACATGCAAAAAAGGAAATTTGGTTATTCTCATTGGTTATACTGATACTTCATAAAAACCCACATGCAATATGAAATATATGAAATGCAAAGACCCTTAAAGGCACAAAAAGCTCCTAACCAATATGTAAACTGTCTACCACCATGGGTATTTGGGTATGCTAAGTCAATTATTAAAAGGGTTTTTCCATCTGGACATTTACATTTAATTTAATTCATTTGACATATATAAACATTTCTTCAATTGGATGTTATTAAAAAAAAAATGTTCCTGTGTGAAAATAATTTCTCATAAATGTAGCCATGTTGTCCCTTAGCAATGAGATGGGTTCCTCAGATACGACCACCTCACATTTAGGCAGCAGTGGCCAGACATGCCCTATTGAGTCCTGTCTGACCACCTGGATTCTGCGTTCATTACCACAGGACGGCTGTGGGACATGCAGTAACTCCCGGACATTTCATATACAAACACCTTTTGTTTCTTTATGCAATCCCTCCAGCAGAGGTGGCCATATCCGAGGAAGCTATCTCCTTTCTAAGGGACAATATAACTACATTTATGAGAAATTATCTTCACACAGATACATTTTTTTTAATAATATCTAATTGAAGAATGAGATAATTCAAACAGTGAGAAATTTTTACAATGATCTATACAAAGCAGACAAAACAGATTCCCAAAAGCAAACATTAAATACCCCCATTACTTTACAAGAAATAAAGATGGCCTTGGATTCGTTTAGTAGGGACTCCTCTCCGGGTCCAGATGGGTTCCCGTTTAGCTAATGGAAGTTTTGGAGGAAGCAGAGAAGGAGGAAGGAGTCACTAGATCAATAGCTGAAGCTGGGATAGTTTTTTTCCCAAAGAAAGAGAAAGACCCTCTTGAAGTGGGGTCATACCGTCCCATCTGACTGATAAATACAGATATCAAAATTTTAGCTAAAGTACTCGCAAGTATATTGCATAAAATTATTAAAGATATAATCCATAGAGATCACAATGGGTTTATACCTGGCAGGAATACCGGTGACTGTATCCAGAAACTTTATTCGGTCATCGATCTAGGAGAAGGGGTCTTCCGCTCCATCCTGTCACTGGACGTTTGACAGGGTGGAGTGGAGCTTCCTATGGGAGGTCATGAGGAAATTTGGATTGGGAGAGCCGTTTATTGGATTAGTAAAATGCATGTATAAATCCCCTACAGCGAGAATCCGTATAGGTAATTGTGAGTCGGAAACGTTTCATCTTACCCGTGGGACTAGATAGGGATGTCCCCTATCTCCTCTATTATTTGCAATATATATAGAACCCTTAGCCATGAAAATAAGAGGGGAAGATAGGATAATAGGAGGGGGATGTGGGGTCCGGAGGACAAGCTCTGTTTATATGCTGACGATCTAGCTCTATTTCTACAAAATTCTCCAGAAACAATTCCAACTGCCATTGAGATAATTGAAGAATTTGGTAAATTCTCTGGTCTTAAGATAAACTGGCGGAAATCCGCCATCTTATCTTTAGATCCTTTGGTGGATAGTTGGGCGGCAAACAATGTTATTCTACCTTGTGTCAAAAATTTTCGATACTTGGGTGTAGAGGTATCCAGCAATTTGGAAGAATTTTATAACTTAAATCTCGCCCCATTAGTTAGAAATTTGAGGAAAAGAACTGGAGGTTGGAATAAACTCCCACTTTCTAAAGCGGACAAGATTGGGCTAATAAAGATGGTTATTTTACCACAGGTATTATACTTTCTATCTGCATCACCACTTTGGATCGAAGATTCTTTTTTTAAAATGATTGAATCAATTTTGAATGGCTTGATTTGGGGTAGAAAGAGAATTAGGATGAAGATGGAGTATCTCTATCGGCCTATAGGAGAAGGTAGATTAGGTTTACCCTATTTTCAGGGCTATTATTTTGCAGCGCAGATTAGCCGATTAATAAATTGGAGAGAGAACCCGTTGATGGTCAGACTTGTGACAATGGTGTAGGGTAAAATAGATAATATTTTTGAGCTCCTGGAGAGCTCCCTCTTGGAAGGAGAGATACCTTATATACTCGAGTATAAGCCTAGTTTTTCAGCACAAAAAATGTGCTGAAAAACCCAAACTCGGCTTATACTCGAGTCAAAAAAATAAATACCCCTGCATATCTTCTGTGCGATCTGTCCGCCAGCTGCAGCATGCTATATACACTGGGGCAGGGTCTGGCAGGCTATATACACTGGGGCAGGGGCTGGCAGGCTATATACACTGGGGCAGGGGCTGGCAGGCTATATACACTGGGGCAGGGGCTGGCGTCTATATACACTGGGGGAGGGTCTGGCAGGCTATATCACTGGGCAGGCTGCGCAGGCTTATATACACTGGGGCAGGGCTGGCCGGCTAATACACGGGGCAGGGTCTGGCAGGCTATATACACTGGGCAGGGGCTGGCAGGCTATCATATATCCTGGGGCAGGGGCTGGCAGGCTATATTACACTGGGGCGGGGCTGGACTGGCTATTATACAACTGGGGCCAGGGGACTGGCTGGCTATAACTTCATCTGAGGGCTGTGACCAATGCATTTCCCACCCTCGGCTTATACCGAGTCATAGGCTTCCCTGTATATTTGTGTAAAATTAGGGGCCTGGCGGATCACGCGGGTCAGCTTATACTCGAGTATATACGGTATATCACAACTATTATCAGGTAAAGCCCTTGAAGAATATCGGAAACCGTCAAAAAGATATTGGGAATTAAACGGGTTCCTAAATGTAACCCCTTTATGGTTATACGCTAATCCTGGGAGTAATGGGTTTGGGAGATCATAAATTTTGGTGGGGCACTTATATCTTTTTCTTCTGATCTAAGGTACACGTACTACGTCCAGAGGACTGGTTTAGTTACTTTTCAACTTAAAACACATAATATGTTATAAGCAACAGATTGAAATGAAATGGAATCACATAAGTGTATTGATTATATTGAGAACCTGAAGGGAATAGTAAAAGATATATCTAGCATATATATGTTTAAATATGGCAATTTTCAGGATACAGCGGCGCCAATCACTCAGAATAGTTCCTTTTCATAATGAATATCTTTATTCATAGGCTGAATAATACGCGTTTCGAGCCCGGACCGGCTCTTCTCAGTTATATACAGCATAAAAACAGCATCATTTTTATGCTGTATATAACTGAGGAAGAGCCCGGTCCGGGCTCGAAACGCGTATTATTCAGCCTATGAATAAAGATATTCATTTATGAAAAGGAACTATTCTGAGTGATTGGCGCCGCTGATAGCCTGGAAAATTGCCATATATTTACTACTCTGTTCTCCGACGAATTCTATTGCCGGAAAAAACCCAGGACGGCTGCCGAGACCAAGCCAGAAACTGCTTTCACACATGTGGCGCTTGTATCGCTTTTCTTTCTTCTCTTTCTAATTCTGATATAGATTTTTAAGGGATAATCACTCAAACAATAAGACACACAAATCTAAAGGTAAATGGGAGGGTGTGATTGGGATAATGAGTAAAGAAAGATGGATAATAATACACAGAAATACCAGATTTTGCTCACTGAACTGGAATCACAGATCAAACTATTTTAACATTTTGCACCAGTTGTATTACACTCCAGCGGCCCTGTTTAAAATGAAATTAAAAAAAGAATCCAGCTGTTGGAAATGCCAAATGTCAGATGCTGGCAAAAGTGCAAACCGAATCCTTTTATCGTTTTAGGGGTTTTCGATTCAATTCAATAAGAAAATGTTGTGTGTGTTCAAAACTAAAACCCCTAAATCGAACTCTCTGTGGTACAAAAGCATGTTAAGTACAGGAGATATATTCGGTATTAAATAATGTAAATGTTTATATTGTATTATGCTTCATATGTTTATGTAAGGAATGCACTTTTGTTAAGATGCTCATTATTTTTTTTCTCTTTGTCATTTGTAAAAAAAAAAAAAATCTAATTGAAGAAATGTATATATATGGCAGATTAATGAAACAGAAGGTGAATGCCAGATGAGAATACCCCTTTAACTTGCTATCAACTTGCTGAACAGAAAATACTTCTCTCAGTTAGGTCCAGGCTATGACATAGCAACAGTTTCCAAAAATCCAGCAGCAGACAACCCTATATGGAGCTTTTTTGATGATTTACAAATAGTTAAATACACCTTGCTGATGATATGTTCAGTGTGTGCAAGGCAAATTATACTGTGTGCAATGCAATAAAAACATATAAAACATACACATTAGTAGGATCAATGAGCCCAGTTTCAACATTGGACGACAATTCTAACATGGAATTATTAGGAAATTATTAGGAATTATTTTTGTCTTATGCTTCTTTTTCCATTGGCAAGAGAGTGGAGTGGTCTGTGAAAAGAATACATTTGCATACATGTAGCCATAATGTTAATCTAATATTATATGAATCAGTCAGAGCATACAACTTTATTAAGAAAAAGTATATCAGTTCCTTCCCTGAAAACTATATATATGTTATTTATTATCTTGTGCATTAAGAAAGTCAACCAGTAAATTTTATAGCCTATTAGCATAGCTGTCATCATGTTATTATGGACTTGCCTAGCCTTTATAGTAACTAGTTAGCAATATATTTGGCTTTCTTCCAGTTGCTGTTCCATTGCCATATGCATAATTCTGTTTTTGAAAGTTTGTTTAACCTTTACCTTAAATATGCAAATATCTGCAAAATGTAATTAGGCAGTCTAAAAGACAGTTTTATTGTGCAAACATGCTAACAGTTACGTTTTATAACATACAAGAAATTTTATATTTTTCTTGAATATCGATGTAAGTGCCGTATTACAGTACATATAAAGCACTTTTGCCATATTTTAATAAATCACCTCTAAAAAGAAGTCCATGAGTTAATACATTGACACAAGAGAATAACTATTTGATTAATTTCGTATGGATTCCATAATTTGTTTCTACTATTTCCAGTTATAGACAGCCATTAGAAATAAGTGCCTGATGGGGTGGGATTTCTGTGATCCACACTGATCACAAGAAGATGGACCCCATGGGGTACATTTACTAAGGGCCATGCGCCAGTTTTCTGGCAGACTTTGCACTGCCCTTTTGTGGCGCAGCTGCACTAGGCACCATGCGACACAAATTCAGTGCATGGTGCTCAGTCAGACAATGCGCCAGATTTATCATGTAAAGTTTCACAGAATTGTGTTGCTTGCCCCATGCTAAAGGTGCACCAAAAAAAGTTGCGGCAGTGCAGGGAAGTGCCACATAGGAATAGGCGCCAGAAAACATGAATCTGGCACCCTGCACTATACAAAGGCAAACTTAGGGCAGTTTGCCCTGTTCTTAGTAAATGTACCCGCATGTCCTTTGTTTGAATACATGTTTAAATCCATACCACTGACACAGTGTTTAAAACTTCTATCTTCACTTTATTGAGTACAAAAAGTATTATAAAACATATATATCATGAGGAACATTCACCAGAACACCGGCATACTGCAGCAATGTTTCGGAGCCTCCACCTCCTTCTTTAGACATGAGCCTCCAAAACGATGCTGAAGTATGCCTGAGTTCCTGTGAATGCTCCTCGTGTCTGCAACCCATGGAATCAGACGGGGATTCTTACTGGTGGGTAGGATATATATTTTATAATACTTTTTATACTTCATAAAGTGAAGATAGAAGTTCTAAAAACCATGTCAGTTGTATTGAAGTTAAATTGTGCTTAATCACAGTTTTTCCACTGTTTGTTCTAGTTGTGAACTTTTTGTTGCTTAATGGACTATTGTATAGAATAGAACAAGGGTTCTCATGGTATAAAAAACATTAACAAAATATCTAACTGGATATTTTTGCCAGAAGTGTACACATTCCATTGCAAATATTGTACCCCCAATTTTGTGATCACAATAATCAGGAACTTATTACCTACTATCAGTCTTAGGCAGTAAGATAGCCGTAATCCCAGCTGTTTAAGCTTTTATGGTGCCATGTTCGAACATGACTGCAGCGCCTAAAGGGCTTCTAGCCAGGTCCCGCCACGATTGCCACCCGTGCCATTTTTTGGGGAAGGAGGGGGAGTGACAATCATCTCTATGGCAGTCCCGGGGGCAGCACAAAAACTCCAGAGATGCTTCTAGCAGAATAGCAGATCCTGTTGGAGACAGAAACTGTCATTGTGTCTCTCTGCCTATGCATCTGCATAGGCTGACTCTGTAATACACTGCCCTACATCAGAATGAGTGCAGCACCTATAGGGCTTCTAGCTATGTCTCAGCCACAATTGCCCCCTCCCGTGCATTTTTCGGGGGATGCCAAAGATGTTATACCACTTAAAAGATGGCAATGCAAAAACAAGTGATTTTACTCTCCAAATTAGTTTTTTATTCATCAAAATTATTAAAACATAAAAAGCTATAAACTTGGGATATTGCCCCAATTGTACTGACCTATGTTATACTATACAGTGTATAAAAAAAATTTAGTTAACTCCTTGCCGACCATGGACCAAAATGCACATCCAAGTCGGTCAGTACTTCCCACATCTGGATGTGCATTTTTGTCATGAATGAAACTGTAACAGAGACCACTCTAACTGTTAGTATATAAATATATATTTTTTTCATTCCCACCCAAAAAGTTAATAAAATCGATGGGGTATAGCCGACCCAAAACAGTGTTACTAAACTCCTTGAGGGGTGTAATTTTCAAATGGGGTAACATTTTAGGGGTTTCTCTTGTTCGTCTATGTTGTAGGTTCAGCAAATGCCACAAAGCGCCTAAAATTTGTAAAAATTTGCCCTCCAAAAGCGTGATGGCCCCCCTTCCATTCTCTGTCCTGTTATGGGCCCATAAAGTGGTTTACATCCATATTGCCAGACTCGTGAGAAAGTTCACAAAAAATCTGAGATTTGTTTTTGCATTTTATCCTGCATGAACATGTAAATTTTAGGGCTAAATAAACATTTTATTGTCAAAATTTGAAAATTCCATATAGAATGCAAATTCCATGTTCGAAGCAAATGTGGTATATTTTGGGGGAGTTTCTAATAAATAGAACTTTTAAAACCCCTATAAATATGAATAAGCCTCCAAAATCCAAAATTTTTGTTAAAATCTGAAAAAGGGCTGATTGATTTGTATGCCTCCTAACATCCTAATAAACTAAATAAACTAACTATATGATGAGCATAATATTTAGAATCAGAAAATTGCTAATTTTTCTGAATTTTCAACAAATGTTAAATTTTTTCATAAAGCGATGCTAAATATTTCAACCAAAATATACCAATAAGGTAAATTACAACATGTCACGAAAAAACAGTCTGAAAATCACCTTTATAAGTTAATAGTAGTGTAGATTTGTACCGTGTTAGCAATGGAGAGCAGAAGAAGAGTGAAGAAATCAGGCGATACCTTTTTGAGGCTAACTGGGTATATTTGATGGTGAGCTTTTGAGAATACTAGTTCTATTCGTCAGACATAATGTTAACATGTCTGACGAAGAGAACTAGTATTCTTGAAAGCTCACCATCAAATATATTCAGTTAGCCTCAAAAAGGTATCACCTGATTTCTTCACTCTTCTTCTTGGTAAGTTACAGCGTTCTAAAGTTATAATCTCATAAAGTGACACATGGTACATTTGAAACATTGGGCTGGGTCCTTAAGGTGTAAAAGAGCTGGGTCCTAAAGGGGTTAAGCTTGAATTTAGGGGTTCACTGAAAATATAAAACTTAACTTTTATTTGGCATATAAAAAGGAGGACTGATATCAGTGTGTGTTGTATTAGCTCCCATACCCCCAATTTACTGCTCTGATACCACCTCTTCTTATGAATACAGCTACATAGAATGTGGGAGATTTATTAATCTGTCTTTGGCAAAAGGGGTGTGATGTATGAAAAATGGGCATGGCCTCATTCCAAAAAGTTCCATGCTCCAAAAATACTGCTGACCCGACAGAATTTTGTCCTAATTTTCTGGCGTAAGATAAGCCGCAGGCACACAGTAGGACTAGAGAGTCTTAAACTAAGACAGATTTATCATCCAGCACCAAACACTTATATGAATCTGACTGTCTAGTCATAGCCATATATTGTTCTAATAAAATGCATAAATTCATTCAATTGGAACAGATATTTTAGAAATTACAGACTGTGTTGGAGGGACAAAAAAAACATCCAAGGGACATGGGTGCTACCAGGACAATGTGAAATCACTGATAACGTCTTAGTAGTAAGTTATAGACAGAATATATAGAATACATGCTAGGTATGGTGATATTACATACTCCATTTCTCCTTTATCTGTAACAGCTATTACAACCTATAACATATATGGTTTTTCCATTTGTTAATACCTGGAGTGTTGGTACCGACTTACTCGCAGATGACTGACACCCGATGCTCATTTTGGCACGCTGCCTTCGTCAAGGAGTAAAACCACCACCTCCAAAGGTTTATCTATGGTCCATAGCGCTGAACCATAGCACTACCCTTGATGTCTCTGACATCATTACATAGATGCTCCCTGGCCCATACAAGACTAGGATGCCTGTGTCTAGCACGCAGACTATGCTGATGTAAACTGTTTTTGAATGATCTGTGATACTTGGATGCCATTCACTTCCCTTTGACGTGCCTGGAGTTGTGTGGATTTCATAATTTAGTTCCACAGGGTACATTGTTCACAACGAAGCGGTCAATAGTTTTGGCTGTGGCCAAAGGACGTCCATTTCGATGCCTCTCTGTGACTCTTCCAGTTTTTCCAGTATGGCTTCAGTTCTATTGATCGGTTATTGTTTTGTAATGTCTTATTTTATTTGTATTTGCACCCATTATTTGTAAAGCACCAAGGAATATGCGTGTGCTATATGAATATAGCTGTATTATGATTATTAGTAGTAATTGTAGCACAGTATTAGGTGCAATCTTATTGTCAAGATGTAAAAATATGAACAACATAATCAGAGGACTGTTCAAATACTGTAATTGAACCAGGAAATTTAGTTGATATTTTACATGCTGTAAATTTTGCCATTAAGCTCCTTGTGAGAGAACAGCAAGTTGTGCAAAAAGTAATGAAACATAGGATGCATGCTTTCAAAAGTTTAGAGAAGGTCACATTAAGTTAACCTGAAAAGGTTAGGTTCATCCTGAAATTGCATCCACAATCAAATATACTTAAAGGGAACCTGTCACCACATTTGTTCATATACAGCCAGTGACAGGTTCCTATAGAGCTCTATTAAATGACTGACACCCTTCTTTTAGCTAAAAATTGTTTTGCCTACTTCCAAATAAATCAATAAATCACCTTTTATCTTATAATACCTGGCATGAAAGGGGGGGTGTCCTGCTCGGCCGGCCCCTCCCATCTAATCCTCCTTATGCCTACTTCCTGGTCATAGTTAATTTCATGTGACCAGAATGACATCATCTCAGGTCCTTTAACCTCTTAATAATAGCAAATTGTACCCCATGTATGTATCTGACCATATGAAGTCACAGCAGCATCCATGGACTTCTACTCCTCTCCATCCTCCATGGAGGCTGCTGTGATTTATTGTAATCACATACATGGTTTACAGTTTGCTATTCTTAGAAGGCTAAAGGACCTGCGATAATGTCACTGGTCACAGGTCATGAATGAAACACAAGGCACTATGTAAAAAAATTGACACAATTTATATGTCTGTAGTTGAATATTAGTAGACAGTCCCTAAGTACAAGGAGGCAGGGCAGTGATTTGGAGAGACACAGAGCTGTCAGTCAGAATAATGGGGCGTGGTTCACTGCTATCCTGAGAGAGAAAAGAGTACAAACACCAGACATAAGTCACAAAAGCTAATTTGCAGATCAGAAAAACTTCTGTAATTAAGGTATAGAGCCTCACTAATTTCAGCTAATTTTAGGTGATATGGGGAGGACTTTATCAGCAGGCATTGTTACTCAGGGTGGTCAAAATCTGCTGACAGGTTCTCTTTAAAGGAAATCCACCATCAAAATGAAGCATAATAAACCCGAGCACTTACTCATAGATCCAAGCACCATGATTGTGAGCATCCTGCTATATTTGTTATCCATGGCCTCCTTCTTTCAAAAATCAACTTTTAACATTATGCTAATTAGCCTTACCATAGAGACCCAAGCTCTGGTTCCACAGGCTATTAGACTGTGCAGGAGTACTTCCTTCTTCTACTGTGTGCAAAAACATCATGTGCTGCTATGAGATTGCATCAGACAGAGGGAGGGGGAAATTTGGGGGCAGGATAGATCTAGTTTGTCAAAATAAAATGTGGTGCTAGTTCACACAAACAATCAGAAAAGCATGAACCTTATTCATAGGCATTTGCAGCTTAGCATATTATCTTCAGCAACAAAGAAGTAGCATATACCCTAACATAAACATCAAATGTTCTGTACGGCATCCTTGTAAACATTATCAGCATCATATATTCTCAACATATACCTTGTATGTCCATCTTGTTGCATAACAATCAAGTTTCAGGTGGTTGATTTTTGGTGGTTAAACTCAGTGGGGGAATTAGAAACATTCATGATAAACATGCCCCAAAATATAAGCTGTATAATATTGCTCTATATACAGATAAATGCAAGTGGCAGTACTATTAAGGCAGTATATATAGATATGAGCAGACTGGAACTTTAGGTCAGGTGTCCTCCATTCGGCATCACTGCCTACCCTACACATTTTGCTTGATGGACTGCTTTACACCCCTAGCAACTATACATAGCTGTGATTGGCCTGGGGGACACCTGATGGGCAGCCAATGAATCCACACGTCCTGGTTAGGTGGAGCTGCTGAATGGAGGATACCAAACCTAAAGTTTTGGTCTGCTCATCTCTAGTTACTGCCCCTTGAAATTATCTGTATATAGAGAAATATTGTATGGCTCATATTGTATAGCTGGACTCCAAGCTTTTCAGCGTGTGGTGCTGCAACACAGAGAGGCTAGGGTAGCACTTCTGACTCATTAGCATAATTTTAAAGGTTGATTTTAGAAGAAAAAAGGCCATGGTTAACCAATACTAGCAGATTACCAGGATGTAATTACCAGGAGTAAGTGTTACTGGTTTATCATGCTCAATTTTGATGATAGATTTCCGTTAACATTTTGTGAGTAGTAAAATAATTTTCTTTGACGAATCGTTAATCATGTGATACATATCTGGACTTTAGGAAGGGTACAAAGACACATTTGTATGTTCAATTATAAGATAAGAAACAATCTTGGCGGCAAAATTTGCGATTCTAACAAATTTGAAGTCTGAGACATGGTGTGGAATGGTAGATGGTGAAACTTTTTATGGTACTGCTCTGTCCATATTTCCTATTTCAGGAATTCTGCATAGCCTAGAAAGGCCAGCATCACCTCTATAGGTGAAGAATAGGAAACATAAACATTATGGGGTCCTTGTACAATCTGACATTAACAGCTCTAAATGGAAAGTATCTGACTGCAGAACAAATGTAAGTAATTTACTAAAATACACAGGTCAAGAAAGATATTTTTATTACTGAAGGTCGCCAGGAGGCTTTGGTGATTGTTTAAATAAATTACCAGACACAAATGCATCTTCTTAGCAACATTTTGAGGTACATCAGTATTCACTTTACTGTGGAAAAACCGCACAGACTACAGAAAGAGCAGGAATAGTACATCATCTTCTTGAGAGGAATCACCTTCATGAGACAAAGCATGATCCTGGATCTGTTACATTTGGTATTTTTCTTATAAAAGTGCTTTACTGCTATAGTCTATTGGACAGTACCAGTATAATCTAAATCTGTGTGTGGCCAAAGATACATAATCAATGTAGACAGGAAGATTGTCTAATGTATATTTCGCCATCACTTTTTGACTTTCGGCAATAATTTGCACCAAAATTAAGGCATGCCCCCTTAATACAAAGCCATGTCTATGTTCAGTGAAGTCAAACTCTTTCTTGAGAAATTTGGTCTAATAGTATGCATAATAGTATGCATATTTAGGAATGTAATGCAATGTTTTAATCACAAGAGTAAATCTGCCCCTATAGACTCTACAGAGAACCTAAGACAAACCCACACTGAAACATGGTTCCATTTTTTCTAAGGCAGTATTGCACTCTACAGTCAACATGTGAGGACTTTCACAAGAGTGAAATGGGATGGCGCTGGTAATAGAAGCTAACACCGGGACAAATAATGTCCACACTTTAGGAATTCCTGATTAAAAATTTAATTTGTAATTCTAACCTGGCACCTATCAGGCCTTATGGATCACGGTGGAGGAGTCTTACTATACGTTGAAACAAAATGACCTGTCACTCATATTACATTTGTGACCATTGTTCTAATCTGAAATATATTCACATCAACTAGTTTCAAAATTACATTTTAAGGATAGTTTTCTGACATTCAGGAATCAATGTTTAAAAGATGTTAATTAAAATAAACAACAGAAAGGACAAAAAACTCCACACATTTCTGATTCTCTGCAACTATATTTTCTTCTGGCAGACTGACTGTGGAAAGAACGCCTGTTTGCGGTCAAAGGCTGGAAGCTGTTGTGTGTCTGCAGCAGTGCTGCTGTTACTGATCTGTGAACATGACATGCCTGATAATACTGCATTGCCATAGCAACAACAAACATGGGGCAAAATTCTATTAGCTAGAGTGCCTCACTAAGTCAAACAGATAATGTGATGGGTCTGGCCAGCTGCCCGAAAAAGGCTTATGTGAAAGTCGTGGTAATTTAACTTTTATTTCATTTTCTTACTGAAACTTTCACATTTATATGATCCAAATCAATGACATTAAGGAATTAACACTAAGTGCTAACAATACAAAGACATTTACACCATTTTCCATAAAGTTCTACATAGAAAGTAGGGGAAACCAAATAATTTTTACCTGGGTAGTTGTTAGAGGACTTATTTTCTTCTTTTGATGAACAAATACGTATAGACAATAAATCATGCAAATTATCAAAGTTCACGAAAGTGCATTGTCCATGTATAATGCACTGTGCCATGATTCACTAAGATCATGCGCACGATATCCTGCATGTGTCGCTTCCCTGCTCAGGTCCGCTGGAGTTCACCTTCTTCTTCCTAGTGCATGTAAGTGCTTGATCTTGCGACACAATCCGATCGCCTGCGACACAATCCCCAGTTAAATACCTGTCCCAACAGCGCAAATCCCAAAAACCTATGAAAGAGCAGCCACGGATCCTTAGTAAATAAGCCCTGCGGACCCTTACTAAACAATTAGAAAATCTTTATGTAGATGGAGTTCAGGGTTCCAAAACTGGCAATGTCAGTCTCTTTTGCTTCTTTGTATTGAAATGTAATATTTCAATTGCTGCAGTTCAGGGCTCTTTCTCATTGGCTTTGATGTTCAGCTTCAGTTGCGCATCCGTTGGTTTTTGTCTCCGTTTTGTGTCTTAAACTGAAGGTTTAACAATGCTTTGAAAACATCACAGCTGATTTTTTTTAGCCTCATTAGTGAAAAAAGGGATATTTTTTGCAAACCCAGACGTTTATTGCCTTCCATGATCCGCATCAGTGAAAAAAATAGGACGTTTCATAACTTTTTCCATGGCCAATGGATTACTGAAAATACAAGCCAATGTGAAAACACCCATAGAAATCAAGCATCCGTGGAATTCACTGAACCACGGATGTGAAAAATATGCCAATTTGAAGAGAGTCAGAGAGTCACCTCCAGTGTCTATCCCTTAGGCCTTAAAAACAGAGTAAATTGGAGCTCACTTCATTGTGCATACATTTACATGTATGACAGTGACCTAGGAATAATTAAACAATGCATGCTAAACCTACAATAGTCAAAAGGGAACGATCAATCAGTGAACCCAATTATCATCCAGGAGAAAAACTTTAAAACAAAGCTTTATCACAGTATAAAAATCTGGTCATTACTCATTAACATTAGTTTAAGCATATGTCGATTATATTGATGGAAATTAAGAATTTCAATAGTATTATTTGAAAAATGGAAGATTGCAAAAGGCAATACACCTTATGCAAGAGTTCTGCCAACATTCCCCAAAGTAGCTCCAATGTGACATGATATTTAACAACATGCATTTATTTCCATATTGCAGAGGGACATTACAGCGACATACGGTATACGACCCTACAAATTGTCATATACAAAATCATGCTACCCATTAATCCTAATGATGTCTACGTTAACCCTATGTTGTATAGCTAATTAAGTAATACCATTATGACAGGTTAATTCATTGCTAAAGTGGTAAGGTAAAAGAGAGTTTTAAAACAATAATTTTTCAAACAAAAAGTTATATAGTACAGTACAAAAAATAAATTTTGTGAAGATACCATAGCGCCATGAGAGGTGGCTGCCTGTTCATCTGCTCAAGCACTGTCCCCCTTTTCTCCCTGTTTTTTCCCCAATTTTAATTGATGTTACTAGCTGCTGGCTCCCCACTCATCATAGGAAGAGGAAGCTTCCATGACTCCAGTGGTGCCCCCTGTGACACGTGGTGCAACAGCAGCACAGGGCCAGACATCACACCCACCCTCTACAGTACCAAGCAGTTGACTCTAGGTTGCCCTTTGTGCAACAGAGCACCGGTACAAGATGGTCAACAGCACCAGAAATGGCTTCACAGGAGCATTGGTAGTGCTCGCCCTGCAGGTAGCCCTGCAGGTTGCCATTTACAGGTGTGCCAACACTAGACCGTGGAACGCTGTTTCAAGCAGCTTTGGTAGTATCCAGCACAAGGCAGCTTAAATCACAGGAATAGAGTGCCACCAGAGCAACCTAGAAAGCTACATCTTCACCCCTCCAGTCTTGTCCCATAGTAATCTGTTTGTAACAGTGTGTGTAGCTGGTGTCTTGTTATACATAATCATTAATGGTGTCCCCCTTAACCGTGTGTACCCTTTAAAGTATGTAACTAACTTCAATATGTATGTATGTAAATCATGTAAGCTACAAGCAGCCAAGTTTCCTACTTGTAACAACCATTGTTCATAATTGTAGCTATAATGTATGTATATAATGCCTTTTGTAACGTATGTAACCGTATCTGTAACGTGTAAGCATATGTATAAAATCCCCCCTCCCCCCGGGATCAATAAAGATGCATTGTATTATATTGCGACATTAATTAATGAAAGAATTTGGTATTTGAAATTATAATAGAAATTGTTTTCAATTATATAACATGTAAACATTTGGTAAAATACAAAATATAAAAAATGAATGCACAGTATAAATGCTATATTATATATTTACCAATATTTCATCTGGACAGACATCAGTCAAATCCATTATTTATAATAGTAAACAAGTAATCAGTAACCAATAAATGGTATAAATCCCAATCGTCAATTTATCTGCCATCCAATGGCTAAAAGCCCCTTAACAAGTAGATCCACATCCCAGATCAGATCTTCATTGCTTAATAATACATCAATAAAATATGATGGGAATCCTAAAATGGCAGAGATACAAACAAAATGGCTGTTAAACTCTATCGACTTATTTTGAGTCAATACCTAATTTATTTTCCTCTCCACCTGCTGCCACCCTATTAATCTTATGAACCTTAAAACCTTTAGGATCTTTCTGATGGTGTTGCTGTATTGTTTTAGATTTGGTTATACTGCCCACATATTTTTGTCTTTGTAATTGTTCCTTTGTGCATACTCCCATCTCTCCTGACTTAGACCCACATACATTTAAAACTTGCATAGTATATGACACAAGTAGTGCTGCAAAAATTGCAGACCCCCATCAAAATAGGGGGGATAATATTTGCTCATGCTGGACAATTGCAGCAAGAAAAAAAACATCAATAGGTGTTGCCCATTGTCCCAAAAGAATCAGGCCTATTCAGTATATAATAGTAATTTTGACTTTTGTTTCCCCTGATGAGAAAACTGACACAGTAGCCTAGACCTGTTCAAGAAGGACGCTGGAGTTATTTATTGTATTATAGGCATTTACCTCTCTAATGTCTCTCAGAATTCAGAGCATTTTCACAAACTGGCTGTTGTTCTTGGAGACACTCCACTTGTGAGTCATCATCACTGGGAGGTCACTGTGAAGATGATGTCCATATATGAATACATTGGTGTAGGCAACTGTTTGTGAGTCTTCAAATATATCCATAAAAAAATGGAATGATTGTGAATAAAAGGATTCCCTATATAAACATGGACCAACCAAGCAAAGCGGGCCTTCCAGTGATCTATACAGGTTAAAAACATACAAAAGAGATTTCCTTATTCATACTCACAGATTTTTGAGACCCAAATGTATTAGTGTTTGCCTTGTGGAATGGTGAACTTCTTACCCACTCAGGCCTAGATGTCCCTTGATGTAAAATATTACAATAAAAGTACCACTGCAGCCCAAATCATATTCTGACATAAAACAGCTTCCTTATTCCATCATATACAATATAAGTATATAAATTATAATTTTCATTTGGTCGTTGCTTTGATTTCTCCAGCATTTCAGGTGTAAACAGTATAAACCTTATTTCTCATTTTTGCAAAGACTGAAGACGTTTTGTGATGTTGTGCTGAAAATTGAAATCTGGGCAGTATTTTAAATAAATAGACAACTGGGTGTTACCATTGCATTTGTCAAATACGTGTGTACCTAGATGGTTTGATACACCCATAACTGGTACCACTCAGGACTCCAGGCCCATATTAGAGGTGACATGTGCTGTTTGAAAATGTTGTTGTAGCAAGGAGATGATTTGCTTTGCTTTATATGCAGATTTATCATGAATTCCCTATAAGTTTTTTTTAAAGAATTAAATATATAGAATCAGGTGGAGAATAAAGTTGTGAATTGCCCTATTAAATTGCTAATTTTACATAAAGGTTGGATGTATTGACACATTTTCAATAATACTGTTTGTATAAAATAAATTGATGTTTTCTGTTATTTATTATCTTTTTTGTACAATACATTCCACAGCACTTTACAAAGTATCCACTCAGCCTTATTTTCGTATTTGAGCACACACCAGTCCTAATGACAAGTAACAACATGTGATTAGATAATCTGAGTAAGACCAGTTGTACACAAGCAAATTTGTTCTAAAAATACTTGTGCTGTGTGTCTGCAAGACTTAGTGGGCGAACATAGAACTGCTGAGCTGAACTCAGCATGGTCAATTCATCAATACTAAAAGAGGACTACAAGAAAAAGTAAAGAACGAGCAGCGCAGAGGCATCGGACAGCAGCGCAGAGGCATCGGGAGTAGCGCGGAGGCATCGAGAGCAGCGCAGAAACATCAGGGAGCAGCACAGAAACATCAGGGAGCAGCGCAGAGGCATCAGGGAGCAGCGCAGATTCATCAAGGAGCAGCGCAGAGACATCGGGCAGCAGCGCAGAGGCATCGGGCAGCAGCGCAGAGGCATCGGGCAGCAGCGCAGAGAGATCGGGGAGCAGCGCAGAGGCAATGGGGAGCAGCGCAGAGGCAATGGGGAGCAGCGCAGAGGCATCGGGGAGCAGCACAGAGAGATCGGGGAGACTTCAGTGGAAGAAGAGGAGCGGATCCCGGGGCAGCATATCTCCTGACAAGTAAGCAGATGTGCAGAACATCTGCAATCTATTCTTCACTGTGTTTTTCACTGCATTTTTCACTTAAATGATCCTGTGTTCACTGTGTTCACTGTTCAATTCATCAATACTAAAAGAGGACTACAAGAAAAAGTAAAGAACGTCAGAATGGTCCAAGAGATCCCTTCAGCACCCAAATCATTCTAATGTTTTTAATAGCTTGTGGGCAAGCACCCAAAGGTCCTGTTAACACCTGAAACTGGACCTCTGATACATCACTAAAACGACAGTAATGGAACTTTGACTTGTTAAATTGTACTTGTACATTGACTTCAATGGTTTCTGTAAGTCTTCATTTAGTAATTTACGTAAGAAATTGCACAGGTGCTGCAGCGGAAGATAATGCAACAGGTGGAAACAAACACTGACAGTAAAAGTTAGTTGAAATCAATGAGCATTTTAACTGATCCTTTAAACTTTCTTTACAATGTTTTTAGTGATGACAACAGATGCAAGTGTGAACTGGGCCTAAAACCACATTTGGTATAATAAAAATGAATCCACCACCATTATTGTTCAATCACCCATCTGTTCATCTCTCTACCCTCCCCCATTACCCTCCTGACACTGCCCCTCAGCTAACTCCCATCCCCTTCACCTCCCTACAGTCTCCCCCCTAACCTCTCCCCTTTTCCCCTTCCATCCACACTCTTTCCACCCCTTCTCCCCTTCCCCTTACTCCCCTCCCATTCTCCTCCATCCTGTTTCCCTACCAGTCACTCCATCCAATTCCTTCTTCTCCCCTTACCCACCTCATACCTTATATATTAATATTATTAATAATTCTAATAATAAAACCCTGATGATAAATTGCATGATTGCCACCTGCTGTAATGCTTACCCTCCCAAAACTGATCTCTCTTCAAAATAGACTTTTCCAAATTTTATGAGTCACTACTCAGAAAGCAGAAAAGTTCCCATTTGAAAACATATATATTGAATTCCTGGAAACCCCAATTTTCTTTTACACTTTTATTTTCCATATCAAATAATTGGATATCACATATTAAAACTTTGTCGTAGGTCATGAAGGAAGAAAGGACAATCATGAAATAAATAAGGAAACATAGGTAGATGGTGCTTCCCCCTGCATAGGATCTCCTATTCAATTGATGATCATCCTCGTATTTACTATTCAGATCCTCCCAGTATCTTAAAGGCAAGAGAACAGGATATGAAAGGAGAAAAATGAAAAAAAAAAACATTCTCATTTAGTCCTTGGGGTTTGAGGAGGGTCTGCATATAACCCATGAGGGGTTGGGGCGGCCTAGGTTGCATATATGGTAATTAATCCATGGGTGTGAGGAGGCTGCATATAATTAATCGATGGGGGGAAGCTGCATATAATCCATGGGTGGGGGAGGTTCATATAAGGGACTCCTATTTCGGGATAGGTTCAGCTATCTTGGTTCAGTTAAGGCCTCAGGGTTTACTAGATTTTTCCCTTTATGGGATAGGGTGTAACAGGTATAGTCAGTCCGGGTCTCCTGGTCACTTATGATTACAATTGGCTATTACCTATCCCCCTTAGTTTGTTCGTATGTACTACCTTCTTGCCTTGTGTTGTTTCTGTTTGTCTATGATTACTATGTGAACAGCATGAAGAGTTATCAATATTACCACATCAAGCATCTGAGATGGTAAGAAGCATTTTTACTTACTACTTACTTACTATTAAAGCCATTAGCTTATGAGCACATTGGTGTGTCATAGTGGCTTGGTATATATTTTTTAGTTTGTGGCTGTTTGTCTAATTACGGGCACCTTTTATTACAAAATGTACCATGTGTTTTCTTGTGAGCTTGGATTTTGAGCTTTCTTTTAGCGCCCCAAATTACATGTCTACTTTATTCTTTGGGTCTCAACGATCATGGGGATACCAAATTTATATAGGTTTTATAATGTTTCTATACATTTACAAAAATTAAAACCTCCTGTACAAAAAATCTTCATTTTCTCATGTTTTGGTGCTAATTACTTTTTCATACTTCAGTGTACCATATTGAGGATGGTACGGCTGTTTGATCACATTGTATTGAATTTTTATATTTTCACAATGGCAAATTTGCAAATCACACATTGTAATAGATATTGTAAATAGAGACAGCCTCAGGTCTTTGTATGACCCAAAGCTGTCATAGCAACAGATCGCCACTCCCCGATGATGGGGAGCGATGATGCAGGCCAGGAAGCCACAATGGCCGCGCCTTGCTGATCAAATGTGATCAAAAGGTTAACACCCACTTTGGTTTCTAGAAGCATGCAATTGTTTTCCAGGAACATTATTGCAACTGCAGTGCTGGGCTTAAATGCCAAAGGTTAATCTGGGTCTTGTTCCAGTATCCCAAGGTCCTGGAACAGATGGAGTTGAGATGTGGTGCTGAGTATTGAGATGCTGTTATAATCCTTGGAGGTTCCAGAGGCTGGCTGAGGTGGAGATGAGGGTAGATGGGGCCTCTGGAGCAAGCAGTGGCAGGCTAAAGTTCCAGTCCAGTCATGGGCATCCAGAGACGGATACGGCTGGTAATCAAGGACCCTACTTTTAGAGTTATGGTAGGCCATTGAAGGCAGCAATGACATAGGCCAAAATATGGCTCAAAATAGACTGAGATCACTGGATGTGGCTGGGGATGATCCTGGGACACTTTGTTGGTAGGATGACCAGGTATTTAGTCCCGATTGGTCATACTGACCCAATGAGTAAGAAGGATGTGTCATTTGTATTACACAGTGAAAAGTCATAGGAAGATGTGTTCCAGTCTAGTTATGCAACTAACAACCCAATTGGTGCTAGCACCATTCGCAGGTGTTAACCCCTTAAGTGCAGCCATCAAATGCGGTGGCACTTTTACGATGGCACCGCATGGGTAACTGTCATCTAGGATTGTCTGACATCATTAGAGGGCCCTAACACAGGGTTCCATGGCTGTTATACCATGATCTTTACAGGTTCAGTGAATTTACAATATACTGCAATACTATTATATTGCAACATATTGTATAATTGATCAGAGTCCCTGGAGTTAAAGTACCCTAGGAAGTCCAGAAATGCAGTAAAACATACTATTTCTATTCAGTTTTATACAGTTATATTCCCTAGAACTGGTACAAAAATGAATAAACAATACAAATCATAAACTTGTTAGATATTGCTGCCTCCCAAAAATGTAAATATATCAATTTATAAAAATTTAGCTTTTAGCTTACCTAGCATCTTAAGTAATCAGTAGTGATGGTACCCAAACTGTGTTGGGACCATGCCAAACATTGTAGGTTTGGGTCTTCCAAACCTGGACTTTAGTTAGATGTTCAGGTTTGGGCTTGGCTCATATGCCGGCAAAGTTTGCGCAAAACCATTTTGATGTCAAGAGGAGCAACTATTGGTAGGAAAATGGCAGCATGAATTAAGAAGGTGGTGCACATTTAAATACAACCATTGATTGCGGTTGTTACCACATCATATACAATGAAAAGGTCATTATCTATTCAGATATTTAAAATACCATCCTATAGTGATTAAAAAAAGATTTTGAAGCATAAATCCAGACATTTCAGAATTCGTAACTGTGTTTCCTTCACATATGTAAACAGTATTCATATATGATTTTCCATGTAAAATTGTCTTTCTAGAATGTATTGTCAATTCAATAATAAAGCAATTGTTTATAAGCTGAAATAATCAGATAACAAGGTTAAACCTGTGTTCATTAACTCAAAGCAGGTGTAGCATTTACCTGATGTAACATGTATATCCTCTGTATACTGTGGGAATCAATGTGGAAGGTCACTAAAATGAGTTAAGAACGATGACCTGTACAGGTGTTCCAGCTTTCTCTTTTACTTTTACTTCCTGTGTGGCTTCTTTAATACTTTTGGGGCTCGTGGGTCACTGCTTGCCTTTTTAACTTGTCTATTAACTTATGAATGGAGAAAAATCTTATACATATCATTTACTTCAATTGCTAAAAGTTAGTCTTTCCTAAAATGTAATAACTTAAACAGTCAGACACTGTTTATTGCTAAGTAAATAGGCTTAGAATTACAAAACTTGTTTTAGTAAAGTTGAAATGTTTTGCAGTAGCATATTCTATTTTGCAAAAACTAATGATGATTATTAAATTACTACACGTTACAAATAATGACTTCTAGAAATACTTTATTCAACGGCCACACTACTAAACCAATGAGAATACTTATTAGTGGTGATGTTAGGCAGTACTTTAGTATTTATCCATTTACATCAGAAAGTACAAGAATTTGAGCTTTTGTATGTTTTCAGTTCATAATAATATAAATAATAATTTTGATAATTTTTATATGATGTATATATATAGTACATCTAACCAGTCTCATATACACACTGTCTATATAATCCTTTCTTCTTTTTCAAGTATGCTTCAGACTCCTGCAGCTCCAGCTGTCATGAGTAATTAAACATTTGGCCTCCACAATTACTCTACAGTGTACATATGCCAGCATTTCAAGCCTGGAATATGCATTTCAAAGGAGAATAATTCCCTAGAAATCCTAAATTGACAGGAGCAAAGACAGCCTGAAGGAAAGTAGTCAGAGAAAACTGTAAGGTCGGGATATAATGATTAAAAAGGAAACTTCAAGAAGAACTTCAACCCTTAACTAAACCAATGGGAAAAAGAACGACAGTTGGCAAGCAGATTTCTGCATAGGGATCCTGATTAGGGAACCTCTTGGGTTAATTTATTATTATCAGCTCTGTTCACCTTGTTGTTGTATGCTTTAATATTACTACCATTAAAACCAATATTGATATCATTCTGGGAAATTTATATGAGCAAAAAAAACAATGGAATGCATAATGTATAAGCACGGATTCATGTAACGCAAAACAAAGTGTCTTTTACAAGAAAATTATTTCTGGTGACGATTGATGTTTTTTGATTTAGGAATCCATAATCATGGATTACTTATTATAGCATCATTTTTAAGCCAAAATGGAAACAGGAATAGTTGTAGTTATGAAATGTTGAAGAGTAATTAATAATGGAAACAAACAGCATGTATGTATAAATATAGCAGGGAATAATTTGTCGTTCAGTCTTTATACATGATGTACAAGTAGTTTACATGCATTAAGTTTAGTATTTTGCAAATGTACTGGAGCTGGATTCCAAGTATAAGTCAGTTTCAAAGTCACATGACCAAACTCCTAGAGGGAGATTTTCAAAAAAGTCTGATTTTTGGAGCAGCTATGAATTTGCACATTTTTCTGCGACTTTTCCAAATTTGCACCACAACTCGTGGTGAACCGGTATTAGTTGGATTTGCTTTATTTGGCTAGAAATCCAGCTGTTTAGAATATAGTTAGTTGTATTGACCGTCTGCTAGGCAGGAAGAAGCAGGACAACCAATACAAGTTTTTTTTGTGCAAATATTTATGACTTCTTTTTTTTTAAAGTTGTATCCTCCACACTAAGAAGCAATGTTGGCCTAACAGGCAGGAATTTTACACAAGGAGAATCCAACTAAGACATATTAGACTAAGAAACTAGACAAAAAAGGAACTAGGCAGACATAAAAACTAGGAAGAGAAAAGATAAATCCCCCCTAGTGTTTTTTTAAAATTCTGAATTTAGTATACAGTGTATAGTATACATTATGCTATTTTTAAGATGAAAGGAAAGTTCAGGTGTGGAATTCCAGGTTACATACATGTTACACAGGCTCGTCCAAAAATATCTTTCTACTGGAACCAAGTAATTAGAACTATTGAATCCAGCGGTGAAACAGGTAGATGTTAGAATGTTTGAGACATTATTTGGTGTAATTAAAGCAGGGAAATTCCCCTTGGGGGAGAAAAATTTGCAGATTATTGGTTTCAAGAAGTGGTTTACCAGCCTATGAAAATTGGTTGGAATTAGCCAAAATAGTTAGGGAATACAATAAATGGTATTATAAAAGCCTGGGGAAAATACTGGTCAAGTATATGGAGTGATCCCCCTTTCTCAGCACTCTTATTCTCAGCACTATTTATTTTTTAATCTTTTTTTCAAATTTTTCAAATTTTTTTCCTTCCTTTTTATTCTGGTGTCCTTCTTCCTATACAAGCGGGCAGGGGGTGGGGTGTTTAGGGGGGGGGGGGGGGGGGCAAACTAATATTTTACTATTATTGAAATAATATAGGTTCCATAGGTTTGTTAAGTTTGAATTTGTATGTAAGTCAAAACTGTTTATTTTATAATAAACATTTTTTGACCCAGTGACATTTGGAGTTTCATAATTTCTTGCTGTAATTGGACGAAGGATTATTAATAAATCTTCATTACAGACACTTTACAGCTGATTATTGTTGCCTGGGACTATAGTAAAGCATCCAGAGAGCTTCACCAGAGGTCACAGGGGGCAGAGGGGTTCCTCTTTAACTAGAGGTCATCTGTAAGTTGGGTGTCCTTAAGTAGGGGACCGCCTGTATATACTAACAGACTGATTTTCACTCAAATTACAGGGTCCGTTGTGAGGTATCTCTATAATGCAAATTTCCATACTTCTTTGTTGCTAAAGTTGAGAGCAAGAAATAAGTGTCAAATCCACGTAGTTTATAGAGTGATTTTCGCTCCAATTACAGGGTGTCGGTTGTGGGGTATCTGTATAACGCAAATTTCCATACTTCTTTGTTGCTAAAGTGGAGAGCAAGAAATAAGTGTCAAATCTACATAGTTGATTAACCACTATGTCAGACAGAAAGATGGCAAGTGGAGCAGGCAGAGGTCGCAGCAAAGTAAGGGGACGTCGCATGCAGGGGTGGCTCTGTGAGGCCAGAACTGCCATTGTTATCTAGCGGCAGTGTGTTGATTGGTTGACTAGGTCAGCCAATTCCTCAAGTATAACATCTGACAACCCCAGCCAAGAGTTTGTGGGTTCGTTAGATACAACAATTAGTTGGTATGGCCCAGGCGCAGGTCAGCGGCCCTCACCTATACTGACACTGTTGAGGACAATAACAGTGACAGGGATACGCAAATTGACAATGATGTAGCCGATTGCACTTGGGAGCCGGGTGTAGGAAGGATTCATCTTCGTCGGGCGAAGAGAGTGTCAGATTGTGCGTCAGGCAGTGGGGCAGGCAGCAAGTCGCTACTGTGGCCATGAGTCAGCAGGGTGGCAGCAGTGCAAGGACGGGAGCCAAACGGCCGTGGGCTACAAATCCCAATTCGCAGGTCCAAGTAAGCAGTGGCATAGGGGCTCAGTGAGGCAGCGGCAGTAGTAGTCACTCATTTCAGAGTGTTGACGGTAAAATCACCATCTCGGCAGTGTGGCAGTTTTTTGTTACGACACCAGAGGTGCCACCTCCTGAATTTTTCATTGTGCCACTCTCTGACCTCATGCTGCTGCTGCTGCCACCACTGCCTCCACGCTCCAACATAGTGCCACAATGTTGCCTACCATGTTGCTGCCACCTCCCGAATTTTTTATTGTGCCACTTTCTGACCTCATGCTGCTGCTGCCACCACTGCCTCCACGCTCTAACATTGTGCCACACTGTTGCCTACCATGTTGCTGCCACCTCCCAAATTTTTCATCGTGCCACTCTCTGACCTCATGCTGCTGCTGCCCCTGCCACTTTTGAAGTTTATTTGGCAAAGACATAATATTTTCAGTAAAATTGTAATGGATGATGCATGAGGCGTCTCTAATCTTCAAATTTAAATAAGAAATGTCAACTTCGAATTCATTTCAAACTTCAAATTCATTGTACCCCTCTGTGGCCTACAATGTTGCTGCCACCTCCATAATTTGTCAATGTGCCACTCTGCAACCCTACTCAGGCTGCTGCCAACTGACCACTATCTCCCTGGAACACTCTCTGATTTCCATAATGCTGTTTTCACCACTCTATGAAGTTGCTACATGTATCCGCGTTTAACAGAACAGGTTCTGTCGTAATCTATGGAATCATCTGATGTCAGTGTAAAAAGAGTGCCCTCTTTGATGTTATAGTGGGATCTTGGCTCTTAGCTCGGTCCTTTCGAGCTGGCACAGACGTTACCTTGTCAGGCTGTGTTCCCGCTTTGCTTATTTGGGGAAGTTGGCCTATGTAAGTGCACATGGAAATGAAGAGTGAAGTGATTCTAAGAGCCGCGGCTGTCATGTGTGTGTCATACTAAAACACAGCATTGTTTGAAGAACAAACCACGCTCCCTATGCATATTTAAGCATGGCACAACGTTCTACAACACCCTACAGGCTCTCTGCAGCCAGGAAATGCCTGCTTTTAAACGTGATTCGTCATGATTCGATTCGGGTCGAATCAAATTTAAAAAAAAAATTCGGCAAATCAGGTCGAATCGAATTTCAACAAATTCACCCATCTCTAATTCTAACTTTTCATTACACAAAAAATATCAATAATTTTCTGAAAGTGGACAACCCCTTTAAAGTGATAACAACCAGTATCTCTGACCATGAGTGATGCAGTTTACAGCTGACATTTTCTGTTAATGGTGCCAGCTCAGTGTCTGAGCTGGCACAATGATAGCACTGTAATACTGCAGTATAGTGCTTTGTGGAAGCGTCTTGGCTGCGATGTCATGTCAATATAGTACAGTACAAACTAAAATCCTGGTGCTAGGAAGAGAAAAGATAAATCCCCCCTAGTGTTTTTTTAAAATTCTAAATTTAGTATACAGTGTATATTATACATTATGCTATATTTAGGATGAAAGGAAAATTTAATGAGTTCAGGTGTGGAATTCCAGGTTACATACATGTTACACAGGCTTGTCCAAAAATATCTTTCTACTGGAACCAAGTAATTAGAACTATTGAATCCAGCGGTGAAACAGGTAGATGTTAGAATGTTTGAGACATTATTTGGGGTAGTTGAAGCAGGGAAATTCCCCTTGGGGGAGAAAAATTTGCAGACTATTGGTTTCAAGAAGTGAAAATTCTATGAAAATTTCATGAAAATTCTGTGAAAAGCCTATGAAAATTGGTTGGAATTAGCCAAAATAGTTAGGGAATACGAGAAATGGTATTATAAAAGCCTGGGGAAAATACTGGTCAAGTATATGGAGTGATCCCCCTTTCTCAGCACAAGCGGGCAGGGGGTGGGGTGTTTAGAGGGGAGGAGGGAGGGGCAAACTAATATTTTACTATTATTGAAATAATATAGGTTCCATAGGTTTGTTAAGTTTGAATTTGTATGTAAGTCAAAACTGTTTATTTTATAATTGTAGATCAAGACAAAAACATTTTTTGACTCAGTGACATTTGGAGTTTCATAATTTCTTGCTGTAAGTGGACGAAGGATTATTAATAAATCTTCATTACAGACACTTTACAGCTGATTATTGTTGCCTGGGACTATAGTAACATCCAGAGAGCTTCACCAGAGGTCACAGGGGGCAGAGGGGTTCCTCTTTAACTAGAGGTCATCTGTAAGTTGGGTGTCCTTAAGTAGGGGACCGCCTGTATATATATACAGAGTGATTTTCACTCAAATTACAGGGTCCGTTGTGAGGTATCTGTATAATGCAAATTTCCATACTTCTTTGTTGCTAAAGTTGAGAGCAAGAAATAAGTGTCAAATCCACATAGTTTATAGAGTGATTTTCGCTCCAATTACAGGGTGTCGGTTGTGGGGTATCTGTATAACGCAAATTTCCATACTTCTTTGTTGCTAAAGTGGAGAGCAAGAAATAAGTGTCAAATCTACATAGTTGATTAACCACTATGACAGACAGAAAGATGGCAAGTGGAGCAGGCAGAGGTTGCAGCAAAGTAAGGGGACGTCGCATGCAGGGGTGGCTCTGTGAGGCCAGAACTGCCATTGTTATCTAAACTTCAAATTCATTGTACCACTCTGTGGCCTACAATGTTGCTGCCACCTCCATAATTTGTCAATGTGCCACTCTGCAACCCTACTCAGGCTGCTGCCAACTGACCACTATCTCCCTGGAACACTGTGTGATTTCCATAATGCTGTTTTCACCACTCTATGAAGTTGCTACATGTATCCGCGTTTAACAGAACAGGTTCTGTCGTAATCTTTGGAACCATCTGATGTCAGTGTAAAAAGAGTGCCCTCTTTGATGTTATAGTGGGATCTTGGCCCTTAGCTCGGTCCTTTCGAGCTGGCACAGACGTTACCTTGTCAGGCTGTGTTCCCGCTTTGCACATGGAAATGAAGAGTGAAGTGATTCTAAGAGCCGCGGCTGTCATGTGTGTGTCATACTAAAACACAGCATTGTTTGAAGAACAAACCACTCTCCCTATGCATATTTAAGCATGGAACACCCTACAGGCTCTCTGCAGCCAGGAAATGCCTGTTTTTTAACGTGATTCGTCATGATTCGATTCGGGTCGAATCAAATTTTTTTAACGAATTCGGCAAATCAGGTCGAATCGAATTTCAACAAATTTACCCATCTCTAATTCTAACTTTTCATTACACAAAAAATATCAATAATTTTCTGAAAGTGGACAACCCCTTTAAAGTGATAACAACCAGTATCTCTGACCATGAGTGATGCAGTTTACAGCTGACATTTTCTGTTAATGGTGCCAGCTCAGTGTCTGTGTCTCAGTAGATCTAAAGGTATTTTACTTGCATAATCTGTATATTGTGTGGGGGGTATAGGGAGGCATTCACCTTGCTTATCTAGACAGTATAGTCACAGGTGCTGCCTAATTAATAGTGGGGTGTGGCTATCTAATTAGCAGCCTTTATATACTTCTGTGGTCAGTTTGTTTGGTGGTTTGCAGCCAGATCTTGTGCAGTGAGCTCTGCAGATTTTTGTGGCCGATAACTTTAAAAAAAAGCATTAGCAAAGCGAGTGTATGAGCTTGGCAGCGAGTGTGCACTGATCCCAAGTGTGTGCAGTGTCATAAGTGTGACTTAGGTTTAAGGGACTTAAGTTTGAGGGGCTTTAGCAGGTAACTTCTGTGTTTTGTGTTACTTTGACTGTAAATTCTTTCTGTGCATATTTATATTGTAATCCCCATTAGAATTATGGACTCCATAAGTGGCATTGCTACACGGTGTACATCCTGTGCCATGTATGCTTTCCTTGAACAGCCGTTCGAGGGGGAATACTGCTGTGTGGGGTGTGTGAAAATTGCTCATCTGGAAGCCCAGATTCTGGATCTAAATGAGCAAGTTTCAAGGCTGCGGGCAATTGATAATATGGAACGAAGTTTGCTGCTCCTGGAGCACAAACTCTCTGGGGAAGATGGTTGTGGGGAGGGAAGTATGGAGGTGCAGAATGAGGGGGCAGCTAGTTGGGTAACATGTAGAAGGCGGGGTAGAGGGAAGAGTTGTAGAGAGTCTAGTCCTGATCTGGTGCACCCCAATAAGTTTGCCAGGCTGGCGGATGAGGGGGATATCAGCTCTGGGGTAGCAATGCTGCAGAAAGACGTGGCCGCTAGCAACCAGGGGAATGTCTGCTCCTTGCAGATGTTTGCATACATCTGCTAACTTATCAGAAGACATTCTTTTTCAATTAATTAACACATTTTATTCCCGAACCATGGTCCCTTTAAAAAATGCTCGAGTCTCCCATTGACTTCAATGGGGCTCGTTATTCGAGCTTAAAAGTTGGTGTAGGAAGGAGGGTTTTGGGTTCATGGAGAACTGGGCTGACTTTTCTGTCGGCTACAGGCTCTACAGTAGGGATGGGCTGCACCTCAATGGGGAGGGTGCAGCTGTTTTGGGGGAAAAATGGCTAGAAGGTTGGAGGAGTGTTTAAACTAGAGACCTGGGGGGAGGGCAATTACACTTGTGCAGGGCAAATAGACGGTGTAGATAGAGAGCTGGGAAGAGTCATAGTCCATGGGGGAGGAAGGGGGGCTGGAATGAGATTGGGGAATAAGAACAAAAATTACAATAATAATCTCTGAGAAGATCCCTCTCTATATATCAGTGCATTAGTCTGTGTCACAGTGTAAATGGCAGATAACATGTCTTAGTTACCAGAAATCCTCAGCTCTGTATCACTGGGCTTATAGCTCAGTTAGTTAAGCTCCTGTCTATGGTGCACAAGGTCCCAGGTTCGAATCTCAGCCTGGCCAAAACTTTATGTAATTTAATTAAATAAATAGCTTGTGTCTGGGGAAGCCCTGGAGACCATATATGGACAGATGCTGATCTGACTTGATGACGTGGTCCCTGCTCTCTGGCTGAGCCGACACTTCTCTGAAAAGGATTCCCTACCCGATGTCTGCTCTGGGGAACCCTAGGAGATGCAGTGACCATATATGGACAGAGATCTGAACCTGATGACGTGGTCCCTGCTCTCTCTGCTAAGCCGACACTTCTCTGAAAAGGATTCCCTGCCCGATGTCTGCTCTGGGGAAGCCTAGGAGATGCAGTGACCATATATGGACAGATGGTGATATGAACCTGATGACGTGGTCCCTGCTCTCTCCGCTAAAGCCGACACTTCTCTGAAAAGGATTCCCTCCCGATGTCTGCTCTGGGGAACCCTAGGAGATGCAGTGACCATATATGGACAGATGCTGATCTGAGCTGATGACGTGGTCCCTGCTCTCTGGCTGAGCCGACACTTCTCTGAAAAGGATTCCCTGCCCGATGTCTGCTCTGGGGAACCCTAGGAGATGCAGTGACCATATATGGATAGAGATCTGAAGCTGATGACGTGGTCCCTGCTCTCTCTGCTAAGCCGACACTTCTCTGAAAAGGATTCCCTGCCCGATGTCTGCTCTGGGGAACCCTAGGAGATGCAGTGACCATATATGGACAGATGGTGATCTGACCTGATGACGTGGTCCCTGCTCTCTCCGCTAAGCCGGACACTTCTCTGAAAAGGATTCCCTCCTGATGTCTGTAGAAGCCATTCTGTACTGTGAGTTCTGGCTTTCAAAGTATTTACTATGCGGACACAGCGCCGGGACACAGCGGGACCTGGGGGGAAAATCCGTGACAATCTCATAGCTGCCCGGGACGCAGGGCAGAGGTACGAAAAACGGGAAAGTCCCGTCAAAATCGGGACGGTTGGGAGCTATGGTATAAGCCGAGTTTTTCAGCACAAAAAATGTGCTGAAAAACGTCCCCTCTGCTTATACACGAGTCTATTACAAAACAAAAATGTACCCACTTAAAAAAAAAAACTTATATACTCACCCTCCGATGTCGGCGCGTCCCGTCTTCTTTTCTTCCTGGCCGTGCATACTATGATGTCAGCAGCGGCCGCATCATAGATGCGCCTGCTGGAAGAAAACATGGGCGTATATACTACTGGGGGCTTGCTGGCTATATACTGGGGGGGGGGGGGGGGGTTGACCAATGCATTTCCCACCCTTAGCTTATACTCGAGTCAATAGTTTTTCCCAGTTTTTGGTGGTAAAATTAGGGGTCTCGGCTTATACTCGAGTATATACGGTAACCCCCTACGCACACCTGGACGTTATAGTACGTCCCTGCGGGAAGATACTTCCCCGCACCAAAAGCGGCGGCTGTCAGCTGTATGTTACAGATGACACCGTACTTTAACACCCGCGATCGGAGCCTATCAGTTTGGTTGCTGAGACCCCAATCAAAAAAGATTCCATAAGAATAAAGTACAGACAGTCCCCTACTTAAGGACACCCGACTTACAGACAACACAACCCCAAGTTACAGACAGACCCCTCTGCCCCCTGTGACCTCTGGTGAAGTCTCTAGATGCCTAGATAGTCCCAGGCTGCAGTGATCAGCTGTAAGGTGTCTGTAATGAAGTTTTATTGATAATTCTTGTTCCCATTACAGCAAAAAAAATTTAAATCTGACTTACATAAAAATTCAATTCAAGAACAAACCTAAACAACCCATTATATCCATGTACATGCTCCATTCACTTCTATCGGACTGTCAGGGCCCCCTATAGAAAATAGAAGTGAATGGAGCGCAGCCTAAAATATGGAGCACTCGCAGACACCCTGGTGCGTCCTGGGTCTTGGTGGAACAGGACTGCTGTTCAGTTAATTATGGCACATTTATTATGCAGTATACGCCACAATTCTGGCCTAGACTGTACATAAATACATGTGCAAACTAGTTGCATACCGTATATTCCGGCTTATAAGACGACTTTTGAAGACAGAAAAATCTTCTGTCTTCTCTGGGGTCGTCTTATACGCCGGTAATCGTCTTATACGTCGGGTCCCGGTGCATGGAGAGGGCTCACGGGCTGAGCCCTCTCCATAGCCGGTAAGTCTTTGCTGCATATTGCTAGCACCGATCGCGGGTGTTTGCACAGCGATGGCTCCCGGCAGCCTCAAAAAGACATCGGGGCGCATACTCACCCTCCGTTGGCCCCGATGTCTTCAGTCTTCCGCGCCGTCTTCTTTCTTCTGCTGGGCGCCGCCATGTTTTTCCCAGCAGCGGCGCGTCATACTTCAAAAGTTGGTGTAGGAAGGAGGGTTTTGGGTTCATGGAGAACTGGGATGACTTTTCTGTGGGCTACAGGCTCTACAGTAGGGATGGGCTGCACCTCAATGGGGAGGGGGCCGCTGTTTTAGGGGAAAAAATGGCTAGAAGGTTGGAGGAGTGTTTAAACTAGAGACCTGGGGGGAGGGCAATTACACTTGTGCAGGGCAAATAGACGGTGTACATAGAGAGCTGGGAAGGGTCATAGTCCATGGGGGAGGAAGGGGGGCTGGAATGAGATTGGGGAATAAGGACAAAAGGAATACGGACAGGGAAAACCATATAAAGTGTATGTACACAAATGCCAGAAGCCTCACAAACAAAATGGAGGAACTGGAACTCTTGATGTTGGAACGGAAATATGATATAGTGGGTATCAGCGAGACATGGCTGGACAGTAGCTATGACTGGGCTGTTACTATAGATGGTTATAGTCTTTTTAGAAAGGATCGTATAAATAAAAAAGGGGGAGGGGTTTGTTTATATGTGAATTCTTGCCTCAAGCCCGTCCTGCGAGATGACATCAGTAACGCAAATGTGGAGTCCCTATGGGTGGAGATAAGAGGAGGGAAAAATAAAAATAAAATATTACTAGGGGTTTGTTATAAGGCTCCAAATATAATGGAGGCAGCAGAGGAAATGCTGATAAGTGAAATGGATGCGGCTTCAAAGCATGGTGAAGTACTTATCATGGGGGACTTCAATTACCCAGATATTGACTGGGGGGCAGAAACATGCAGGTCCTTCAAAGGTAGCAGGTTCTTGTCAACAACAAAAGACAATTACCTGTCGCAACTAGTCCTGGAGCCAACAAGAGGGGGGGCACTGCTGGACCTTATCCTTACCAACAGACCTGATAGGATATCAAAACTACAGGTTGGGGGGAACCTGGGGAATAGTGATCATAATATCATTGATTTTGTATTACGCTTTACTAAGAGCGTTAGTGAAGGGGCAACCAACACTCTAAACTTCAGGAGGGCAAATTTTCAGCAACTAAGGGAAGACCTTAAAGGCATAGACTGGGATAATGCTCTCAAGGACAAAAGCCCCCCCCAAAAATGGGACTTTTTCTCATATATTCTGAAAAAGTCCTGTGAGAAACACATACCTTATGGGAAAAAGCATAAAAGGAACAAGAAAATCCCTATGTGGCTAACTAGTCTTGTAAGGAAAGCAATAAGCGAGAAAGATAAAGCGTTTAAGGTGCTAAAACGTGAAGGTAGCGATGAGGCATTACAGGATTATAGAGAGAAAAATAAATCCTGTAAAAAGCAGATAAAGGCCGCAAAAATAGAGACTGAGAGAAATATTGCCAGGGAGAGCAAAAATAATCCCAAATTATTTTTCAAGTATATAAATGATAAGAAACTAAAAACAGAGAGTGTGGGTCCCCTTAGAAATAACATGGGGGTCATGGTGGAAGGAGACGAGGAAAGGGCCAATCTACTGAATGTCGCCTTCTCAACTGTCTTTACCCAGGAAAATCCCCTGGTGGAAGACACAATGAGGAATAATGTAAATTCTTTTTATAATGTCAACAGTTTAACCCAGGAAGAGGTACGGCGCCGCCTCGCAACCACTAAGATAGATAAATCACCTGGGCCAGATGGCATACACCCCCGGGTTCTGCATGAATTATGTACGGTGATAGACAGACCGTTATTTTTAATATTTGAAGATTCACTGAGGACTGGTTATGTTCCACAGGAATGGCGCATAGCAAATGTGGTACCAATATACAAAAAAGGATCAAATAGCAATCCTGGAAACTACAGACCCGTAAGTCTAACTGCTGTGGTGGGGAAAATATTTGAGGGGTTTATTAGAGATGCTATCCTGGAGTATCTCACTGTGCACAACCTTATAACCCAGCGTCAGCATGGGTTTATGAGAGATCGGTCCTGTCAGACTAATCTGATTGGTTTCTACGAGGAGGTAAGTTCAAGACTGGATCTGGGGGACGCTGTGGATGTTGTATATCTGGACTTCTCAAAGGCATTTGACACCGTGCCACATAAAATGAGACTGCTGGGAATAGGAGAAAATCTGTGTATTTGGGTAAGTAATTGGCTTAGTGATAGAAAACAGAGGGTGGTCATTAATGGCACATTCTCAGATTGGGTTGATGTTACCAGTGGAGTGCCACAGGGGTCAGTATTGGGGCCACTTCTTTTTAATATTTTTATTAATGACCTTGTAGTGGGTTTACACAGTCAAGTTTCAATATTTGCAGATGATACTAAGCTGTGTAAAGTAATAAATACTGAGGTCGATAGTTTAGCATTACAGAGGGATTTGTGGAAGCTTGAGGGATGGGCAGAGAAATGGTTGATGAGGTTTAATGTAGATAAATGTAAAGTTATGCACTTGGGCCATGGAAACAAAAAGTATAATTATGTTCTAAACGGTCAATTACTTAGTAAAACTGAAGCTGAAAAGGACTTGGGGGTATTGGTGGATGGTAAACTTAATTTTAGTGACCAGAGCCAGGCGGCTGCTGCTAAAGCAAATAAAATAATGGGATGTATCAAGAGAGGAATAGATTCTCATGATAAAGACATAGTTTTGCCCTTATACAAATCCCTGGTCAGACCACACATGGAATATTGTGTACAGTTTTGGGCACCAGTGTATAAAAAGGATATAATAGAGCTGGAACGGGTGCAGAGGAGAGCAACCAGGATTATTAGGGGAATGGGGGGATTAGAATACACTGACAGATTACAAAATTTGGGATTATTCAGTTTAGAAAAAAGACGACTGAGGGGAGACCTCATTACAATGTACAAATACCTGAACGGACAGTACAAGGATCTCTCCAAAGATCTTTTTATACCTAGGCCTGTGACCAGGACAAGGGGGCATCCTCTACGCCTAGAGGAGAGGCGATTTTACCATCACCATAGACAAAGGTTCTTTACTGTAAGAGCAGTGAGACTGTGGAACTCTCTGCCGCAGGAGGTTGTTATGGCCGACTCTATGTACATATTCAAGAGAGGCCTGGATGACTTTCTGGAGAGAAAAAATATCACGGGTTATGGGGATAAAACATTTATTTAATTCTTGAAGGTTGGACTTGATGGACTTGCGTCTCCTTCCAGCCTTATATACTATGATACTATGAATGATAGCACTGTAATACTGCAGTATAGTGCTTTGTGGAAGCGTCTTGCCTGCGATGTCATGTCAATATAGTACAGTACAAACTAAAATCCTGGTGTAACATCTGTGCAAGCATCGTCCGTGGTTTATGGTGTCTATCTGAGGAGAATGTCATTTTGTATCTTTATTGTATGTTATTTGCCTGTGTGAATACACACTTAGCTTTCTGACTGAATTGGAGATTGCACCATACCCTTATCCTCTTACAGTTAAATGATGTGTCAGTGCTCCGCATTTGTGTTAGCAATGCGTTTTCGTTTACGTTGAGCCACATATATCAAAGGGTTTGCACCAGTTTTCTGTCTGACTTTGCACTGAAAAGGACATGTAAACTGCTTGTCCATGTATTTATAAAGTGTGTGCACTGTGACCAACAAGCCAGAAAGAGTGAGCACCTAAAGGGGCGTGTTAGTGCTTAGTAGGAGTTTTCGACACATTTTTTTTATTGACAACCTCCACAATTATGTCTGTGCCACAGTTCTGCAGCATGAACAAAGTGCACCATAAAAAGATTGTGCACACTTCCAGAATAGTGCAGGCGGCACCAGATTAATGATGAATATGCACCAGTTTTGATGAATCTGGCGCACCCTGCACACTCCTCAGGCGAACTGCACACAGTACAGACCGCACTAGTTTTGATAAATATATGCCATTGTCTTTGCAATCATATCAGTTCTACATTTACATTGTGTTTACATTGCTTTTTGCGTTTACATCATGTTTGTGTCTACATCGTGTTAAATTCGCATTTGGGTTTATACAATGCTTGCATCACATTTACACTTGCATGACGTTAGCATTTACATTGCATGTGCGATAACATTATATTTATATCATGTTTGTGTTCACATCACGTTTACATTGCAATCACTTTGCATTCACATCACCGTTACCTCACATTTTCGCTAACGTTGCAATTGCATTTGCATTTACATTATGTTAACTTACAATTTGAGGTAACATTGGGTTCACATCACAATGGCGTTTACATCACATTCACAGTCACATCATGTTTATATCACTTTTGCGCTATCATACCTTGCAATTGCATTTACATAGCATTTGCATTCACATCAGATTTCCATTGAATGTGCACTTACATTGGGGCAGATTTACTTACCCGGTCCATTCGCGATCCAGCGGCGCGTTCTCTGCGGTGGATTCGGGTCTTCACTTCACTAAGGAAGTTCCTCCACCGTCCAGCAGATGTCGCTGCTGCGCTGAATTTCCCCGAGGCCCGCTGGAATGCCCTGAAATTCATCGGCCTATACCTGGTGAAGGTAAGTGCAAGTTTCGCGACACATTTTTTTTTAAAATGCGGCGGTTTTTCCGAATCCGTCGGGTTTTCGTTTGGCCACGCCCCCCCCCATTTCCGTCGCGTGCATGCCAGTGCCGATGCGCCACAATCCAATCGCGTGCGCCAAAAACCCAGGGCAATTCAGAGGAAATCAGCGCAAATCGGAAATATTCGGGTAACACGTCGGGAAAATGCGAATCGGGCCCTTAGTAAATGACCCCCATTGTGTTTACATTGCAATGCCATTTACATCACGTTTACATCTAGTTTTTGCTAACATCGTATTTACATCACATTTGAATTTCCACTGCTTTTACATTTTGTGTTGTGCTTACATCACGGTTACATTGTGTTTGCTCTAACATTGCATATACATTGAGTCTACTTTTACATTACAATTGCAGTAACACTGCAATGCGTTTGATCACTATTTTGTTTACATTGCGTTGGTATTAAAATCTAGATTTACATTGTGTTTGCATTCCCATTGCATTTGTGGTCGTGGTTGCATTTACATTGTGTTTACATCATGTTTACATTTGTATTTACAACGCATTTCCATTTACATCAGGTTTACATTTACATTATGTTTACATTGTGTTGTATTTACATTGTGTTTGCGGTAACATTGGCGATTTGCATCACAATTAAATAACATTGGGGCACATTTATCTAAGTCTGGCATTTTCATTTTTTTTTTTTTTTTTCTGTCGATCAGATGTAGTTTAGCAGTTTTTCTTATTGATACATGCATTTGGTCTTTAGTGAATTAGCAACTTTTTAAAACAAAAGTCGCAATCAACTCTAAGGTGATTTCTATGCCTGGTCAGGGGCAGTGGTAGATTTGCGTCAAATTTGCATTTTTTTTGCAACTTTTTATCAAAGTTGCAACTTTCACATGTGTATTTAGGTGATAACTCAGGGAACATTGCCAAAATCTAGATGATGGTGAACTTGGGAGATTGACTTAGGTTCAAAAAAAGTCACAAATGAGTACACAAAATTTTTTAAAAGGGCAAGCGAAAAGTTGTTGTGCTTATGTATTAGTAGAATTTAATGTGTGAGATGTGTTACAGAAAACTATCATAGCCTCTTGTGCTCTCTCTGACAGTTTTGATGCTTATGATGGTCAGATTCTGAGACTGATATCTTAGCATCCCTGGGCGCAAGTAAGAAAAGATCCACTTTAAATAACAACTCCTCCATCAAGGTCTTGCCATTCTTCTGTAATTATGGGTTTAATCCAAAGTTCTTATTCTGAAATGGGATAGGCCCAGATTAATCAAAAATAGTGCAAACTGCACTACGTGCAGTTCACCTGTAGAGGGTGCAGTTTGCTTGAGTAGTATGCAAAGTGCAACAGATTCATGAAGGCCTTGAGAAAAGAACGTGGACAAGAATCTTCATGCTCCATTACTCCATTAGATGAGGGTCTGTTGGCTTCTCATAAGAGGTGGGATACTGGAACATCTGTGCCAGCTTCATCCTCGTTCTGTGGTGTCCGCCTAAGGAGACACTGAGTTTGTCTCTCTATTTCATTTTATTTTCCTGTGTGAACATGCAAGCCATATTGAAGTTGATTGCATCACACCCTAAAATATGCACTGGTCTAGCAACGGTTACTTATGACTAACACAGCGATAAGAGCAGAGATTCTGGTCTACTATAAGTATTTTTTTCATATTCAGTCCAGGTCCAGTTTTAGTTTATCTTGTCTTGCTTCTTTGCTTGTGAGACAGACACTGTTTGCCGAATTTCTGGTTTTCCAATCTTGGCTACTGTTCAGACTATTCTTCTGCCTTAGTGACTCTGTGCTTTGTTGCTATCTCTGTTGTGACCCATCTTGCTGACTATTCTTCTTTTTGTCGTTTATCCTTTTTGTTTTTTTCACTTTGGTATTGGGAGGGACTGTCATCCAGTTACTGGACACCACATAGGTTGGACCAATTAAGCCGGCATGGCTTTTTGAGGGGCTTGAGTAGGGTTATATGTTCTTTTTGTCTACCCTAAATCTGGTCCCTTTATTATACCTGCAGTAAATATTCTGTCCATGAAACATAATAACAGGCTAACAATTTTTCTGCAGGAAAATCCTAATTTTTTCCAGCACAGACAACTTTTTTCAGAAAATAGGAAACCACTGTTTTCAATAGATCATTGATAGGATATATCTACCTCCCTTTACTGCACTGGACACTATATCATTCTAGAAACCTCTCGCTTAAATGGATTGTACAAAATTAGATTTGTCATCCCCTATACAAAGGACTACTAGAAATCCCACAATCACAAGAGTAGGCCCCCACCAAACACAAAAACTGAGCACTTATTGATGAAGGGACAGGTTAAACATGTGTCATGCTGCTTTATTTAATACTATGACACAAAGCATGGCATCTCCAGGACACATGCTCAACCTGATGCACCATCTATTAGTGAGAATGGGATTCCATGTTATCTTAGTTGGTGGGGTTCTGTTCTCATGGGCAATAAGGGTCCTAGAAGTCAGACTTCAACTTATGAGATTGCTATCCCCTATTCTGTGGAATGGGGATAACAGTTAAACTTGATACAACCCCTTAAAACATATTGTATGGTGCTTCATGTTATTTACCGCACACAAGGGTTGTTTTCAATAGTCATGCACGTAAGATAGAATATACATTTCATTAATGATTAGTAAAAATACTTTGTATATTTCACTATCCAATTTTTATTAGTTAAAATGTTTCCCTCAGCAAGCTAAAGAAGGGTTTCTTATTTTACTTACCGTACTTTTATTATTTACCTGTTTCTGTACTCTGCATTGTGCTATACTCCCCTCTGCCATATCTAAACTCAAGCAAATTATAGAAACAGAATTACATTACTCCCCTGAGTTCAGGATTTGAGAAGGCAGATTAACTTTATTGTCACCACCTTTTTAAAAACCAAACAGTGAGACTGCTCAGTAAAAATTGAGTCAGTTCCCAGTTCATAATGGTTCAATCAAGCAGATGTTAATCAGGAAACCACACAAAAAGAGAGCAATCCTTTCTACAGTCTCTCAGCTTCTGGCCATAGAATCCATTCTTCTAATTTACAATTGGAAAAAGGAGTAGGTTTCTTTTCACTCTATGCTGTATTCAGCAATAAAAAGAGGTTTGATCATTCTTCTACCTAAACTCAGCAAAACTCATTTTCCCACAAATTACTTGGTGACCATAAACATTTCTATACCTTAAGAGATTGCTGTGCCCTGGCTTTGATTTCTGATACAGTATTGTATAGTCACTGTAAGTCACTGTAGCATTTGGATAGTGTAATATTAGCCCAACACGGTTCATGAAATCTTCATGTGTGAATATACAAGGTGCATAATATTTCCATTGGGAATGTCAGGTATCTTAATTGATATTGTCTATAGCAAATAATGAAATATATTTAACCTTCAGGAAAAAAAATAAAAATAAGGGGAGACTCATTAAGACTGGAGATTATAACGCCAGTCTTAAAACTTGTGTGACGGGCCGAGCGTTTACACCCCAAACTGCCCTCTGCCCACCCCACTCCCCGCCCAGTCTCCACCCTGACACGCCTGTAGTGGCATGCAGATTCGAGAATTTAGAAGCCGGCAGGGACAAGGAGATTAAGCAAACTGGCAGAGACACAATAATGAGTTTCTTACATTATCTATTAGACAAGCTAAAAGCAAAAAAAGACTAAAATAAATTGTGTTTCTTTTCACTAATACTTTAGACAGATTTATCTATTTAAATGTAAGTGTGTTATTTCTTGCTTCCATTTCCAGGGAACACTGAAGATCTAGTTGAGTGCCAGCGCCTTGCATAACATATGCTGTACAGTATTCTTTTATTGTGGGAAGAAGTGTACTGTGTGCAGTAAATGTAAAACATTTGTATCTTGTTCATTTGAAGATCTGGAATAAATGCAATGCCATATGTGTTCTGGAGAAATATTCTGTAAACTGTACGCGTTCCATTCGTTTTATGTATGTACTGCAGTCATTTTACCGGTTAGTAGGTTTTCTCTAATGAAGAATGTTCTATAGATTGTTTGCTGCTTATAATATGGTATCATAGCCAGCTGTAGACCTGTGCTTTTCTGTAGCTATGGTCAACTTAAAGGGAACCTGTCAGCAGAAATTGACCTAGTAAACCACTACCAGTGTCAGACAGTAGGTGTTCTCCTTAGGGAGATATTGGAAGTATGCAAAAACGTTTTTCAAGGTTTTCCACTACCAGAGGCATAACTAGGAGAGGCTGGGCCCCATAGCAGATTTCTGCATGGGACCCCCCCCTACCCTTTAAAATATATACATATTTGCATATACATGTTTATACAATCACACTCATATATACACACATTTATATCATTATATACACACACATAAAGTTTTACACTCATACACTCACTTTTATATATTCGTACAAACATACACACATCTATAAACATATACGCGCACATTTATGTACTCACATGTACATTTATACACTAATACGTATGGTAGATACAAAGTCATACAGTATATACACACATAGGGGGAGATTTATCATTGATTTTGCTGGGCTTTTTGGCGTATAAAGGTCGCAAAAAAGTCGTATAGAGGGCTTTGCGACTTCACATTGCTCAAAAGATGCTTTTCAAGCCACTTCACTATACTGGCTTAAACATAGAACTACTGCTAGTCCTATGCCCTGCAAAGCCAGATTCATGACTTGCATCTTTTTTAAAAAGTTGCAAAAAGTCGCAAAGTCACTCCTACCCCCTGCTGGTGCATGTGCTGCAACTTTTGGTGCATTTTTTTGCACCTTTTTGAAAGAAAAATCCCAGACACATATAGAGCATAAGAACTTTTAATAAAGGGCCAAAACCACTTTAATGAATCAGACGAGCAGTGGAGCTCCAAAGACAGACATAGATCGGTCCCAAGGAGTCGCCTAATGATAAATCTCCCTCATAAAGAAATTACTCATCCTTATATTTATACACACATACAGGGGCATAATTATCACATGGCAGCGCTCGTGCTTGCCCCTGCCGCTGCATTTTCGCAGCGGCATATATCAAGAGGCTTCTGTCTCTTGATGTATTGGGGCAGGCGGCTGCGCAGCTATTATTCTATGCCAGGCATAGAAAAAAAAGCAGCCGGTGACTTTTCACATATGAAAAGTTGCCAGCAGCAGCGAGCGGTAGGCCACTCCCTCCGGTCGGCTGGCCGCACCCACCCCCCTCACGCCCCTACTTTGAAGTGAGTTATAAATTGGTTGCTTAAAGTCAGGGAGACTTTAACTCTGAAAACAGATATCTTCAGTGTTAAACTCTCTTGCTCCTTGACTTTACAAAATCAATTTACATCTCACTTCAAAGTAGATTTTTTTGGATGATGCCACCACCCTTGGACATGAAGAAAACAATTACTAGAAGGTGTTATGCTGCTTGACAATATTCTTATAGTGAATTATTAAGTCAATTGCTAATGACTGGTTCGCTTTAAATGTCTGGATATTATTGAAAAAACAAGGTCTTCTTCTCCAGGTCTTTTTCAGTTGTTGAAAACCTGGATAATTAGATAATCACAAAGTGAAATTATATATTGCTCCTTTATATTTCATAAGAGAATCTAATATGGTTTATCGTTTCTGGTGTCTGGAGGCTCCTGTTTCAGCCTCGTTTCCATGTCTTAAATTCTAGATGTGGCTTCTATTTTCCTAGTTCTTGGTCGGGTCCAAGTTCTGATTGAGACTTGTGACCTCTGTTTATTTCTACTTATTCTTGCAATTTGGCACAAAAAGGAAATCGTCTGGAAACCTGATGTAAATGCGTCCGAGGGACCCTTAGTAAATGAGCCCCATTATGTTTAGGACATTGAACTATGTGAAGGCTTATTTGATAGTAGCAGTCAACCTACTGTATTTTATTAGTTGTACATAACCTGGAGCCTGCCTTCTACAATAATGAAACAAAAATCAAGTTTTTATTAGCAAATGCTGGAATAGGAGAGGGCACGTTACATTTTGTAAACATTACTTTATTATAGAGTAACGGATTTGAAGGGAATATAGCTTTGCTAAATCATAAGATGTACAAACAATTATTGGCACAGGATGTGCCAACATACTTTTTTATGTGTGTTTTTTTTACAGTATTTCCCCGCATCTTCAAAGCTTGCCTTGATGGTTTGCTGAGGTAATTGAACCACTCTTGAGTTGTTTTATATGAGACATCTTATCTTTCTTTCATTATCCAGTCTGTGGCTTCTGTTTTATTCCCATGAAATCCGTGTACACACTTTAGAAGCTCTCCTGAACAAGCTTGCATCTAACTTTCACAGAGCCCTTAGCACAATTTAAATACGAAAGAGATACTCAATAAAAAGCTTTAATCTCTTGTCTGCAATTCGTCTTTCTTGCGTCACTTCATATCCCATTCTTTTAGAGTTTTTTATATACATATATAAGATGAACAGTGGATATATGAAGTTTGTTGAAGGACAAAGTAGGTAGATTTATTAAAGGAATGATACTGAAAGCTGGCCAGAAGTTTCTCTCTGGTAATATTTGAGCTAGGTTTACTTGTGCCTGAGCATGTGTGCTTCTTAAGAAATCTTTCAATCAAAGCAAGACAGGCTTTATTAACTGTGCCCTATCCCACCTCAAATGTTGCAGAGATCTTTTCTCTTACCTCTTCCTTTAGTTAACTGAATCTTCTTTCAAAGGACTCTCTGTTTTTTGGTCTCTTGTCAGACTGAATGCCTCGAAATGAGTCCCCATTGTGAAATTAATTAATAGCATGAGCTGATCGTCCAAAACCCAATCACCGTGCAACAGAGATGCAATTGCTACTTTGTGGAAAGGAAATAAGTTTAGGTTGAAGTTCCAGAAGTGGGTTTAAGGAATGTTCTATTTGAACTGGAGTAGCCAAAGCATCAGATTAAGACAAAAATAAGGTAGCCTTTGAAGTTAGTGACAAATAGTGAGTAACAAAATGGAAAGAAAAATGAACAAATGTTTATTTTATATTTTTACGATACTTATATTACTCATGGTGTTACTTGGTTTTATATTATTAAGTTATGGTATTAGTATTTTTATGAGCAATGGATAGAAATGGTCTTGCAATAATCTCGAAATTTCAAAGCATTTTTTTTCCATTTTTGTTTTTTAATGTTTTATAAAAAAAAATGTAATAATTATTATTTTTTTTCTTTATTAATGAATCAAGATGATACTAAGTGTAGACTAACTTCATATATTAGTGGGAAAAACTTGAGGTAATGGGTCAGCACAAGACAAAAAATAAGAGTACAGGCAGTCCCCGGGTTACATACAAGATAAGGTCTGTAGGTTTGTTCTTAAGTTGAGTTTGTATGTAAGTCGAAACTGTATACTTATCATTGTAATACCAGCCAAACTTTTTTTGGTCTCTGTGACAATTGGATTTTTTGGAATGTTGGGTTGTCATTAGAACCAGGATTAACAATAAATCTTCATTGCAGACATCATTGATAACTGTCATAACTGTTTATTGTCGCCTAGGGCTAAAGTACAGTTAATTACCAACATCCAGAGGTCCGTTTGTAACTAGGGGTCGTATGTAAGTCAGGTGTTCTTAAGTAGGGGACCGTCTGTAGTGCTTATGAAATCTTTGCAAAGGGTTCATATGACTCTGAGATTCAGTTGCTGAAACTACTTCACAGTGTACAGCTGAAACTAAATTGGACTGATTATGCCAGTTTATATAATAGAGGCTTATATGATAATGCTCCAGGCTGCCCACACAGCACTATGCAGAGAATAAAGGCAGTGGATCTTGGCCCCAGCATAACCCAGACAGTGACAACTCTTGCTGTAACAAGGTAGTTTTCACCTGTAACTGGGAATGTACAGTAAACCCAGTTAGCTGTTTTCACCTTATGTGGAACATGTATCTTTATTTCTGCTAGCCAAATTGTCTCATTTTTGCCACTTTTGTTGTTTTTGCAACTTTTCACTGCAACTTTTGCTGTCGTTTTTCAAGTACGCCTTTGTCTGCACCTTGTGCAGTGTGCCTTGTGTATCTTTAGTTTCCAAATGTTCTATGCGACTTTTCACTTATGTATCACTTTTTTTTCACTTATTTTTGCGAATTATTACGTGCAATTCTGCACCTGATCTAGGAAAGGAAGGATTTTTTTCATGAATTATTTCACATGCTTTAAATGTTTTCAATTTTGCATAGTAACAGTTTTTTTGAAAATTCATACATTTTTGCATTTACATTTTTTAAAAATGTATTGATTACTTCTAATTGCATTTTAACTGCATCTTGAAACACATTAGAAAAACAGCTAAGGAGAGTTGATTTGTCTAATTACATTACTGTTAACATTTGTGTTTACGAAATTCAATGTGAATGTGACGTTAACACATACATTAACATCACGTTTACAATGTGTTTTGTAAACACAAATCTTAACAGTAATGTAATGCAGCAAATCACCTCTCCTCAGCCGTTGTAATGTGTTTCAAAACGCAATCAAAACGCAATGTGTGACCTCTCCCTTAACATCGTGTGTGACCACAGCCTTTTATGTCGTCATTTCCCTTGGATGTGACTACAGTGCTTAAAAATGCAGGACATGGCCTCAAACCCAAAATTTATACATATACATATGACCTTTATATATAACCTTTATAACATTTACATATAACCCCCTCACATGGTTTGTGTCCATGTGAATTGGAGACATTTGCAACAAAAAGTCTCAAAAAGAAGGCAAAATTTGCGCCTGCTAGGAATGGAAAAACTAAACATGTATCACAAGTAAAAAGACATTATCATATATAAGGCACAAAAAGAGCTGCCAAATGTGTCAAAAATTCACCACAGAAAGAAAAAAGTATGATACATGTCCCCCACTGAGTTAATTTTATAACACTAGAGTAAACCCAGTTGGCCTGGGTAAAATGAAATATGTATATGGATGCCACAATCATAACTTGTAAATTTCTAAACAAATATCAATTTAATCAGCATAGCTATCAAAGACATTATAGACATATTGTCTATAATGTCTTTGATAGCTATGTTGATTAAATTGATATTTGTTTAGAGATTTACAAGTGTCTCAATACTGCATAAATATTTTTAGCATTAGTAGTTTTGATGAATTTAAATTTCTTGCTTTCTAGAATCGGCCTAGAATCAGGGTTTTAAAGTTGTCTAGGGTTTACCTTATATACTCGAGTATAAGCCTAGTTTTTCAGCACAAAAATGAACTGAAAAACCCAAACTCGGCTTACATTTGAGTCAAAAAAATAAATAAATCAAAACTCACCTTTCCGGCGCCCCATAGATCTTCTGTGCGATCCATCCGGTAGCGGCGGCAGGTCCATGCGACGTCACATGATCTGACGTCAGCCGCAGCAATGGTATTGTTGTACTGCACTACCGGGGGGGGGTATATACACTGGAGCAGTGCCTGTCAGGCTGTATACACTGGGACAGGGCCTGTCAGGCTATATACACTGGGGCAGGCTGTGACCAATGCATTTGCCACCCTCGGCTTATACTCAAGTCAATAGATTTTCCCAGTTTTTTGTGGTAAAATTAGGGGCCTCGGCTTATACTCGGGTTGGCTTATACTCAAGTATATACGGTAGTTGTTTTTAGAAATACTCATTATTTTCAGACTAATACTATGTTTTGACTAAGCTATTGTGACCTACATTAGGGAAAGTTGACAGAAAGCCAGCCATTGAGTAAGCATTGGGGAACATTCCTCTCAAGTGCATGAGTTATGTAACAGCCAATAATCATCTATAGAAAAATCTGGGATCAGCAAGTACAATTGTTTAAAAGAAAAAGAAAACAATAAATGTATATGTACTCAACCTCCATGAGGTGTACAGTCACCATGCAAGACTCCATTGCTGAAAAAAAACACGCTATAGCGTTTTTATAACCTTTACTCAGCAACATGTAGACAATCCTGCACAATACTTCTTGATACAAATCTGCTGCCATCTACCAGAATTATGAAGATGAAACAAGGGTGGACATTACAGCAAGACAATGATTCCAAGCACACAGCCAATGAAAAGGCCAAGGAAACTATTAGATGGTTAGAAAGAATGGAAAAATAAAACTGCAGTAATGATCAAACCAATCACATGGCCTGAATCCAATAGAATATATATGTAAGGAACTAAAGCTAAGAGTTCATAGAAGAAGTCCCATTCAAGATTTAAAGAGTGTGTTGAAGAATAGGGCAAAAGCATACCTGAGCAGTGCATGCGACTAGTTGTTCCTTGCAAGTTGTCATAATCTTCAATGGTTTTTGTATAAAGTACTAAGAAAGTTTGAAAAAGCGTGTTTAAAGGGGTATTCCCACAAAGACAAGTTTCTTAAATATACTCAGGATAACAAAATAACACATTCTCTAATTCAATATTATTAGCAAAAAGCCAGCATTTCACAGATATAATTCCAAGCTGTCTCTATCAGTCCTGGTGTACACAATTTCATTTGCCCCTGGTTTCCGACCCTGGATCTTTTGACTTTAAGATCATCTTGTCTGACACTGTGAAGCTGAGCTCCTCTCTGCTTCCTGCCTCTAGCCCACACCTTTTCATTCCAGGACACTGATACACACTGATACTGATACACACTGACTTCCTGCCCACAAACAATACACCACAGTGTGAGGAGACCTACAAGCTACAAGCAAATAAGTTCTTTATCCAGAGAGGGAGGAAGACCATCAGATCTGATAGTGTGTTGTGGCAGATCAGAGTTGTAGCAGTCATTGTTAATATGCATCTCATGGATCTCATCATCTCTTCTCTGATCTGTCTCTCTTTCTACGTGGAAGAAACTAGTAGAATGTTCAGAAGGTATATACATCTGTACCCTGATAATCTAAACCACATTGTCAGCACACAGCTTCTCACACAGCACTAGAGGAATCATAATTTCCCCGCTCACACTCTGGAGTCTTTCACCGACCATCACTGAATGATAGGAGCTAAAACAGCAATAAAACTGAGTAAAATTGTAAAAAATGGTTAAAAATTATCTTTATTGTGTAAACATCATTAAGGGATTCAAATTTGAGAATTTTCTTTCGTGGGCCTTCAATGCTTTTTCCGTTTATTCATCATTACAAATAACTACATTTATGAATATCTATGGCTTGATTTCTTTGTCATTGTTAATTGGGTGGGTTGTTTAAGTAAATTTAATCTTTTGAAATATATTTACTTGTATACTCATCTCAAATTGTACAGATTAAAAGATCTAACAATATAGCTAAATAGCAGAATAATAGGTGTCACCTTATTCCACTAATCTGTCCATTACAGGTATATGGAAATCTTGGCGGCAAAAACATATGTATGTAAATCTTTTTGGTTGTAAATAAAAGTTGTTTTTAAAAAAAAGAAATATATTTAGTTGGTTCTATATTGAATACTTAATTCACCTGCTGTATAAAGTAAAACAATTTCTCTTCTCCTTTTAGAAGATAGTAGAGAAGACATTTCCCTTACTGCCCCTACTAATTCCAAAATAGGCAAAAAAAAAAATTATATATATATATATAAAAATATATGTCCTTGCTGAGATGCTTGAACATACTTTACTGCAGTCTCCATCAATTGTTGCTTGGGAAATGACTAAAAGCATGGTAAGTAAAAGTAAGGTCGGATTACTGACTCATCTATTTAAGGATATTTCATCATTAGTAAACTTTTGGGCCGCTTTAGCAAATTGTTTGAAATCATTGTGTAATCAGTACTGTGAAAGATATGTTTTACTTTACATGTCTTCCATGATATGTAAAGTGTTGTGAAATATCATGGTTCTTTTTAAAGAAAGATTTTTTATGATTATTATTATTGTTTCGTTGTTCTTTACAAAATATTATCATTTTGTCTGCTCTTAATTTTCCTTTATCTCTATAATAGGTGTGTTTTGTTTTATAATGGATTCCCTGATTTTCATCTTTTACCCTCATAATTAGGAATGGACATGGGCAATGGATTTTCATCAGGTTGTGTCATTATAAGAAGGACAGAGGATAAAAGGGTAATAACAGTTACAAGTAGTCCCCAACTTTTTGGACACCCAATTGACAGGCGACTCCTAATTACAAAATGACTATTCTGCCCACTGTTACTTCTGGTAACGTTCTCTGGATTAGTAAACTTTATTCCCAAGCTACAATGACAAATTGTAAGAGTTATCTATTTTGTCTACAATTAAGCTTTAGAGTTAATCTTTGTCCCCATGAAAACATAAAATTTTCAAAATCAAATAGTCACAGGGACAAAACATACAAAATATACCTGTTCCAACTTACATAAGAATTCAACTTAAAAACAAACATACAGAACCTATTTTGTACATAATCTAGAGACTGCCTGAAGCAATATCCAGCAATAAGGCCAAGGTCGGGGTAAGAGTCAAAACTAGGAACAGGGCCCAGGGAACTGTATGGACCTCAACCACAAGAAAGACATTGGATATGACAGGGATAATAGGTCACAAAGATAGATTTTCTTCCGCTTCTGTGTTTCTTAGCAACTTGGGGTCACTAAACAGAGTTCCAAGGGCAGCAAAACAATGGCCAAAATCAGATGAGCTGCAATAGATAATTTAAAACCGATGGGCAAGGCTTGTACAATTGCTTAGTATAGAGGGACGCAACATTGGAATCTAACTAGCTGTGTAACCAGCTACAAAAATACGATGGTCAGTTTGTGTGTTAGAAAAATTTGGAACCAAATAGCAGAAATAAATGGTATCAATTGTTCTCTACACCTTCCCAATTGAGACCTATTGGTGTCACGTCATTTAGAAAAACACTGTATTGCTTTATTGACAACTGATCTTAATATGAGTAAATCACAAGACATAAAACTAAAGTGACGAATTTTATAGACTTTTACATGTGGTTTCCGGTGCTTCATCAACCCAGTGAGCATCACACAATAACATTTTATTAGCTTTATATTTCTTCTGTATGTTGAATGCTTAAGGAATGATACTTTTATTGAATAACCAGAATATTATATTATCAAGCTTTCAGAGATGTTAGACCAAGATACCTACTTTTTGTGGGGATATATCATTAAGATAAGCCAGAGAAATAAAATTAATGTTTTTGTTACATATCTTGGGGGGGGGGGGGGGTTTGAAGTGTGTCCATATAATGGGTCATAGCACCGTGTGGTATATCGAGTTCATGTGTCAGTGACTGGATTGTTATCACCAGTTTGAATTCCCAAGTTTCCCTCTGTAGTTGTCTAAAGGGGTATTCCGTGAATATGAATGTCTGATACAAAAACCCATAATGCTATAAATAAATAAATTATAACAAAACTCAATGTCATTAGTCACAAAATGGTGGTTAAATTATTTGATTTTATGATTCACAAAAGGTTATGTGCTTTCACCAAGCTGGCCGCCACTGGAAACTACAAGTCCTATGATCCTTTGGTTCTCCGTAACTCCTCTTACCTCTTATGCTCTGCTCCCAGTGATGATAACAGACTTTCTTGCTGTGTTACCATAGTAATGATGTGTATAACTGCCCTCACAGCAACAGCATTGGGGAGCAAAATTTTAAATAACAATTAATTACAAATTAGCTTATATTTTATTGACCCATTTGTATATGAATTATGTTGATTCTTGGAATACCCCTTTAAGTGACCCTTCAGTATCAGAACTATTCAAACTGCCACACTATGGCCTGGTCTAGAGAAGTGTTTTTTCACGTAGGTGTGGTTTATGGTGTAACTATGTGAATTCATTCAATATCATGTACACTACATTGGAAGACATACAGAGAATGTGCCGGATATCTTAAAGTCCTGTTGTGTGTTGGGTTGCTTTATGACAGAGTGTGGGCAAAAGCCTTGCAATTTTTGTTATTGCAGGGAAAAGTTCCCATCTCTGTGGTGGGATACATTTGTTTATTTAGGACCAACACCACATTTCTTTGTGCTTTTGTGGAATTTTTATTGTAGTTTTTAATGATTTGTTCTTGATTGCTTTATTTTGTGTAAATAAAGATTGATATTATTATCTTATTTCAAGTTGTGTCACAGTTTCTGGTCTATGACTTTCTGGTGACTTTTGTCCTATATACCTATATTGGTAATGCTGCACCCGACACAGGCTTTTCCTTGGAATCCTTGTGATTCTTTAGATCTGATCATCTATGATCAGTGGTGATGTCCCTGTTATAGGAAACTACCTCTTAGTGATAGAAGGTGTCTGACGAAAAGACCTGTGTGATCTGACAGCTTGTATATTCACCTTTACTGGTTAGTCGATACATTAATTTTCCCTTTTGTTTAGAAAAAAGTTTAGAATTTTTGGCTAACAACTTGAAATGCTAGCTATTTAAAAAAAATATTTAAAATAATATATATATATATATATTTATATGTGTGTGTGTATATTATATAGATAAAATCATTTTTGTCAATACTATTGCTGCTATACACGTGCTATGCACAGCTCATGGAGTTATCCATAGTGATAAAAAGTAAATAAAATATAGCATAGTAAAATATAAATTCAGAGTCTGTGTTTCATTTTTTTTTCTTAAAGTGTAAATCTGCAATTATACTTTTAAAGATAAGAAGAAGCCATTAGTCATGTCTCTGGGCAAATGAAGCTGTTACATGTTGCAGGCATCTAAATTTAAGTGTGCTAAGGCTCTCCTCATTTGCATTTTGTTGTGCTACGATTTTGCTCCGGGCCTGTCTCCACAGTGAATAAGGTAGCTGTGCATGGCAGCTTTTGGTTGGCATAAAGTGTATGTCAAAGTCAAGCTGCTTCACTAATCAGCTTGCTGGGCTGGATACATGATAGGCCATGTGAAGACATTTAAACCGTGCTCTCAAGAACAGAATATATGCTAGAGAATATATAGAACTCTACAACTACCTTTTTCTCCATGGAAAATCTGTGCAGTGAGGTTCTAGTGACCTCTAAAGGCAGATGACATGAGCATTTTCAGTGAATCATCCCTGTCCTGTCCTCCACTTGTTTCCGATAAACCGTATTTCCATATTTCTGTTCCTTTAATATGTTTTCTTACCACGTTATGTTCTCTTTATTCATTTTAAGTTCATGCATGGACTATGCTAAGGAAACATTCATATATCAAAATTTAGTATTTGCAAATCATAAAGCATGTTCCCTTAGACATACATTTAACCTACTTTTTTCAACTATTGTTACAAAGCGGGAAAGCCATTCACACTGATAATACCCAATACTTTCTAATTAAGGTGAAATTTGTTCTGTAAGAAGGGCTCCAGAAAATTTGAAGCAGGAATTTCCTTTTTTGCGTTTTCTTTCCCATGGAAGAAGATAGTTTCAAAATAGCCCAAATAAAGCGCCATAAAACTGAATAGTGAGAAAGATAATAACCAGAATGGTAAAGGTCCCTGCATATGTATACCACCCTGCCTCTGGCACTAATCCTGGCTTTAGGGATCTGAAATTTCCTAAAGATGTATTAGTGTCTTATACACATGTGCTCTTGTGCACTCATAATCCTTTTCACTAGGTTCTTAGCTGCTTGCTTTGTATTTAAATTTTCCTTCTGACCAAGTAAATCCCTTTGGATGAAGTGACAGGAGCTTTTCAGCACCCATAGCTGGGTGACAGCTGGTGTAGAGGCTCTGAAAGACTGCAAAGTGTTCCTTACTAGCTTTTTTCAAGACCAGTGTCAGCCACCAGCTGAGCGATTTGTTAGTTCCCCTTTGGGCATCAGTCAGCTGAAGAGCCTCACACTAAATGCTAAAAAACCACAATAGATATATAAAAGACAATGTCTATGCTACAGCTTAACTGTGCCCTTAATTGGGCATCTACCTATTAATAGTGGATTCGGCAGGGCCACAATTCTTGCATTGTAGAAAAATAGGAGCAGTTTGGAGGAAATAACATGTGAGCTGATTTGGCATATACCAATGTACATAGCACCTACATGGTTTGTATAGCAATTCATTCATCCACAACTTTCCTGTGTGAACACCATTTTACTGTTTTTGCTTCCCAGGACTGACACATCTGTTATCCAGAGGCCTCCAGTAACTGTGCTGGCAACAAGCTGGAGAAATATCTATGGTCAAATCATTATTTTCAAAGGAAATATCTATGTACTCAGGGATATAAAAAATTCTTGCATTTATTTCAATATTTAATGTTGGCCAGATCTACTAATGCATTTCAGATTTTAGAGCCACACATTCCTGTAATATAACTAGGTGATGCTAATGTCATCCCAAATATGGGTTTTATTGAATAACAAGAACACAAATATGCAGAAAATATGAATGGAAATTAAACTGTAATTCAAAGATAATTATAATATTGTTACAAACTATAGTATAGAGTAGGATGTGTAACCTAAACCCTGAGTTCACATACTTTATGCCTGAGTTCCAACATATGGATATTTGATTAGGGGAAAGATATATTTGCATAAAAAGCTGTATTTTATTTACTGCCCTATTATGTTTGTAGACCATAGAAAAACTTGTCACAAAACTTTCTCACCCATTAAAAAAGGAAAAAAGCAGCATGTCTTAGAATCACAAACTGGAAATCAATAACAGTGTCAGGAGGCCCCGCCACCTGGTCGGTCAGGCTAAAGAATGGAGGATGCATAATATGTCTATAAACAGTTTACATGCTTCACAGTACACACTGGATTAGAGATTTCTAATATCGACTTTCTAATATCGACTTTCCGCAGTCTACTTCCCCCATGTGGTGATCAGCTACTGGCAGGGGTGCACCAGCCATGGGGAGAGTTGAGCCTTCCGTCTCAGGCAGCATCACCTACAGAAAGATGCGGGGAAAGCATCAGGGGTTGATTTACCTGCTTAAATACAGAACACTTTGAAATAGCATTTGTTCACATCATATGTCAGCATGGAGGACCCAAGATACATTAGTATTGGATGGGGTGGAGGGGGAGCCATTCCATTGCTCGTCTCAGGCAGCAGAAAGTTTAGGTTGACCCTTGGCTACTGGACTTCATTAAGAAGACTGCTTGACAGAGAGTACATACATATGTGTGTATGAGTGTATTTATGTATGGATGTGTATATGTGATGTGCATATGCTGTATGTGTGTGTATTTTTTTTGTCGATGCTATATATATATGTGAGGTATATGTGTTTGTATATGCTTTATATATGTGTATATGCTGTATGTGTGTTTATGCTGTATGTCTCTATATGGTGTGTGGTATGGATATACTATGCATAAATATGGTGTCTGTATATGGTACTGTATGTATGTGTGTGTATGCTTTATGGTTGTGTATATGTGATATGTATTCTGTGTGTTTATATTGTGTAAGGTATGTATATACAGTGTGTGTTTATATGCTATATGTGTCTGTATATGGTACTACATGTATATGTATACATGTATGCATGTTTATACATGTATACATGTTTATACACTGTGAGTATATGGTGTGTTAATACTGTATAAATGCGTATATATTGTGTGTATATACATTAAATAATATGATGCTTATACTATGCATGTGCAGAACGCCGGCTTCAAGGAGATATCTGGTAGGAGGATCAATGAGGGTACTGGGGCGTGGAATAGCCGTGCCATGTAGCCTCAGCTCTAGCTATTCCATGCCCCAGTAGCCTCTTGAGCATATTAGGGAAATAAAAGCTATGAAAAGATACAGGGGATGTGAGGATTAGTCCTTAAAAGGGCTATTCTCACATCCCATAGAGGCACCTACCACCCGATCTACCTTAATAGGTAGATCCGTGGTGGTAGGTTTCCTTTAAAGTCAACTGACTGGTAAATCTATGGTCACTATAATCCGCCATTGAAGGGTGGTTTGTACTATGAAAATTACCACTGTATTACCCCTATGATATAGTGTTCTTTAAGGTTTGTAATGAAATACAGCTCCCACTTCATGTCCAGTTATGTCTATCACAAGATTATTAGCTTGTTAATGCAATGTGTGGCTAAATGTGCCTATATGTTGCCACCCAGTGGCAGGTTACAGGTTTTGTACACTTAAAGGGGTTTTCCAATGAAAAAAAATTCTCCAATCTCAAACCCTGGTGATGTTAACACAATCAAGATCGATTTTATCATATCACTCAGTGATGGTCAGTGCAAAATTCCAGAGTGTAGGCGGGGATTCTCTTAGCAGACACATTATTATCCATCTAGTTCTATGAGCTGAAAATGTGGTTAGATTATCAGGGTACAGGTTTATATACACTTTCATCTGGCTTCTGAACATTTTACTAGTATCTGCACACAATGACAGTCAGCTCTCCTACATCTCTGCTATTCCACAACACACTAGATCTGCCATGCCTTCCTTCTGTGGCTCCACCAATAAATAACTTATCTGTCTGTAGCTTGTAGTTCTCCTCATGCTGCTGCTAGCAGGAACTCAGTGTCCATGTCAGTGTGAGCTCCATACTGGACTGAAGGGGATGGGGCTAGAGTGCAGGGAGCAGACATAGAAAAACTCAGCTGCCCGCCCTTCACACAGAAATCCAAGATGGCTTCCCTGACCCGAAGTCAGAAGTTACAGGGTTTTGTCGAGGGCAACTGAAATTGTGTACACCAGGACTGATAGACAGGTTGGTGAAATGCTGTATTTTTTTATAACAGTGAATTAGAGAATGTATTATTTTGTTATCCTGAGTACATTTAAGAAACTCGTCTTTGTGGGAGTACCCCTTTAATTTAAGTCAGCTTAATGTGTTCCCTTAGTTGCCCTCTATTGCAGCCAGGATGAGTCCTGCTTCCATACGTACAGTAGTGTATTATATTAGGTGGTTTGGGCGGTAGCATGAAATCTTCATGCATCTGTTTCTTCTCTCAATACACATGTACACAAGATCCATTTCAGAACCTGTGCAGGTCCTCCAAAGGTCCCACATGAGGCTGCACATAAGGAATCCATGAGGTTGAAGGGGGCTGTATCTAATTAATCCATAGGGTGTTAGGGGGGGCTTTATATATTGGGGGATGTATAAAAAACATGAGGGGCTGTTTTCTATGATAAACTAGGGAATATTCAAAGGAGACTTTTAGTTTCTGAATTTTTAATGCTGCCAAGTGAGTTCACTGCAAAGGGGCCCACTGAGGCTCTGTCACCCAGGGGCCAACTGAAACCAGGACCTGAGCCTGAACACAGTGCACATTAATATAACACCCCTTTGTGCCTTAACATAATAATAGGCTACATACTGCTTCATACAGGCTTATAAATTAATTCTAAATTACCTTTTTTTTTTCTCTTTTTCAAGATCATCAAATAGTATTTTCATTAAATAGTTGAAACTGAACTGATACTCATAACTATAATGTTCCAGAGTGAGACTTTTCCCTATGGTTCTTCTACCACGATAACAAGACATTTCTGCTCTGCTCATGCTGTATGCAGATTTTTTTTTTTTTGCTTTACATTTCCACAGTCTGTTTGTTTTCTTCCCGTTTCAAAAGCTAATTGTTTGTCTTTTTGGAGAGTAAAATATGAGGCATACCTGTGTATTTGGTGTCTGTTTACATTTCCTGTAATGCAGTCATTAAGCATACAACGTAGACCTAAAGGATGTCAAAACTGACAAGCACACTATGATTGATGATGCTGTGCTAGACTAATTCTTACCAGGTGTAGTGTGATGTGAATTCAAATGGCTCGCGCAGTTCCTAGTTGGATTGGTTAAGTTGCTGTTTGTCAAAGTTCCTTGACTTTCCAACCCATTAAATCCATATTCTACATCAAGATTTTATTCCACCTCTTTATTCATAATGTGCACATGACCTTGTGTCATCTGCACATTTGTAGATCTGAGCAACAATTACAAAGCAACAGGCCCAAGGACATTCTCGGTGATCTAAATGCTTTGAAACTCCCGATACATTTGAGATATTTTATTTCCTCTTCACATTGTACAAATGCATCATACTTACACATTTACATAGAATGCTTGTCTACAAAAGCTACTTCTAACAAAGGACAGGATTATATCCATTGGAATGTGCCCACATGCTGTCAGCAGAATCATAATCTAATACAATTATTTTCGTCAATGATGATGTGTATTGGGCTATATCTTGCTAAGTGCTCTCAATATCAATAATATCACCAAATAATAATGCAGTCTATGATGTATTACTCTAACAATTATTGCTTACTATATCCTGATGATGATAATATGACTTAATAATGATGATGAAGATGATGATGCTGACAATTATTATTATTAATATTATTATTATTATGTGCCTTCAAGTCTAGTTGACTCCTGATAACAGTAAAAAAAAATTCTCAACAATGTCCTTTATTCAGCTTCTTTACCGGAGATGTAGGATTTTTAGAAACGTTTCTTTATTTTGTGCTGCATCTATGCATTATAATGGTAGTTTATGATTTGAAACATCATTGCCTTTTTTGCAGATTGTTCAGCTGTTACATGGTGCTGAAATACGGCAAAAAAAAGTTCAGTTCTGTCCTAAATACAGATATAAATATTGATACAAGTTTAACATATTTTTTTCATATTTGGTTCATACACTTCATGGATTCCACTCACATAAATCATTTTAGACTGGGAAAATCAGACCTAATGGCAGGGCTAAACTTAGGTAGTATAATGGGTGAAATTACCAGGTCTCAGTCCCTCTATCCACGGATCTGAAACTCTGACTTGGCCACACAATTGGACACCCCCATTCCCCTCTTCTTACTGTGTCAACCACTTCCTTCTTCCAGCAGGACTAAAACTGTACTTGACTTAGCATGCATTAGCATACTCTGACAGTTACATTATACTACAATATACCAGTATTGCACCCTAGTAGCCTTAACAGAAGATCATTTGTACAGGTTCATCTGTATAAAAAAATGTAAAAGTTTTTTAAATAAAACTAATAATGTAAAACAAAGTCCCCTAATACAAGTTTTATCGTGTTTTAATATATGTTAATTCATTAAAACCTCTGTATAAGAAAATGTCTTTATTTCGCCATCTTCTGACATTAATAACTTTTTTATACTCCGATGTAGGGACGACTTGTAAATGGCTAAGTTCACACTACCATTCAAAACTCTGATCCTTAACTCTGAACAGAGGTTTAACAGAGGTTTAATGTATCAATTGCACCAGGCCGTTTTTTGCTTTTGCATTTCCATTTTTCACTCCCCACCTTCTAAAATGTGTAACTGTTTTATTTTTCCAAGTAAAGAGCTGTATGAGGGCTTGTTTTCTCTGTAACAAATTGCACTTCATAGTGACGGTATTTAATATTCAATGTGTGTACTTCCCTGTGTACTAGGAAGCAGGAAAAAAATACAAAAGGCGGTGAAATTGTTGAAAAATGCATTTGCGCCATGTCCTTGTGGGCTTGTATTACAAATCACACATTGTAATAGATTGTCTACCTCAAGACAGCCTCAGGTCTTTATATGAGGCTGTCATGTTAACAGATCATAGATCCCGGTGACATCACGGTGAGTGCCAATCTAAGCCGATATGGTGACGTCCAAGCACCGTCAGCTATTTGTAGCTGCTGGCAGCTTTGCCAGGGGCCATTAAAATGTTCACGCCTGTGATCGGTGCTTTTCCCGGTGGGTATTTGCTGCATAACAGCCCTCTCCAGCCAACGTGGGATGTACTTATACGTCACAAGTCGGTAAGGGGAATGTCATTGACATCAATGTAAACTTTATGTCATCTGTAATGTTCCGTTTGGGCAGTTATCCATTATCTGTGCATTTTTTGGGATGGAAACAATTACAGTGGTTGCAGTACTAATTGATGCCTGCCTAATTGAACATAATGGATAAAATAAGATTTACATTGATATCAATGGGATTTTTAAATAATATGTTAAACCTTCGTTAAACCTAGGTTAAACAGAGGCAAGGAACAGAGATTTGAACTTAGCCTGAATTTTGCCTGAAAACCACCAAGAAACCCAAATTCGCTTCTTCCCTTCTGTGCTTTGCCATGTGTCCATTTAGCAGTTAACACACATGTGTGTTGTTGGCATGCTCTGGAAAAACTGTACAACAAACTATTGTGTGCATTTTAATTTAAAGGGGTATTCCCATCTGGGCATTTACATTTAATTAATTTTCTATGTAAACATTTCTTCAATTGGATGTTATTGAAATAAATTTCCCTTTGTGAAGATAATTTCTCATAAATGTAGTCATGTTGTCCCTTGGAAACGAGATGGCTTCCATGGATACGACCACCTCACATTTTGTCAGCAGTGGCCAGACATGCGCTATTGTAGTTCCTGCCTGACCTCCTGTCTTCAGCAATCATTACCAGAGGACGGCTGTAGGACATGGAGTAACTCCCAGACATTTCATATACAAAATCTCTTGATTCTTTGTGCAATCCCTCCAGCAGAGTTGGTCATATCCAAAGACACAGCCATGTTTCTAAGAGACTATATGACTACATTTATGAGAAATTATCTTCACATAGGAAAATTTTTTTAACAACATCTAATTGCAGGAATAATATATATATATATATATATATATATATATATAGATATATATATATATATATATATATATAGCAGTTTAAAAAACAAATATGAATGCCCAGATGAGAATACCTGTTCAACTCTTGTGAATGTTCAATTTCTACGGCTACATTAATGTACAGAATTGTTTTCAAGAATAAATTTTCCCAATTTTTACCTCCATTGATTTTTAACACTGAAATGGAAAGTTAACAAACTTGCAAAAGCTGGTTTAATATTTTGAGGGGTACTCACACTTTTTATAGTATTAAAAAATGAAGTATGAAGTGCAAAGAAAAGTGTTCAAGAGTTATACCAAAACATGTCAGATTGAATAATAGATAGATTGTGTGCAAACATGCAAAATGGCCAATTTTTTAATAGGTCAAGGCAGAAGCTGAGAAACACAGGTAGGCGAGGGAGGTGATCAAGCATGACCGCCGGCCGTTGTAAGTTTGTCCCCGTGGAATCAGACCCCCTGGTGTGCTTACCAGGGGATATCGATCTTTTCTGCGGCAAGCCCCAGAGTTCCGCATGTGCCCCAAGGCTCCGGGGTCCTCGTCACGTCGGGTTCCACCTCCTGGGCAGGACCCAGCTAAAACTAAATGAGCATGCGCATACTTTCTTGTAAACTGTAAACTACATGTGTATTGCTGTGTAAGGGTCTTGAACAGGTGATGGTGGATAAACGCTTGTTCAAGTCCAAAATCAAATAAAAATGATGATTTTGAATAGTAATAAACTCTCATGAATCACTAGAGAACCCCAAAATAAATTATCTATACAAGTGCATTTCACCCCGTAAATAATTCTAGCATTTCTGCTTTCTGAAGCAAACAATGAAATAGCATTCTCACCACTCGCTATTAAAATCATAAATAATATGTAACTGCGGTTACTATACCACACACTTAAATATGTACCAGCCATTATAACTCACTTATATATATTTGCCAGCAATAAACATATCATACACATGTTTCACACATACAGATGTACCTGTACTTGAATATAGCATACACATAAATATGTGAATACTGTATGCCACACACATAAAAATATATACCAACACCTTTAAAATCCCAAACTTTTTTATTTTTCCATGTACAGGGCTTGTTTTCTGTGTAACAATTTTACTTTCCATTGACATTGTATATACTATATATATATATATATATATATATACAGGCAGTACCCTGGTTATGTACAAGATAGGGATGCGGGTTTGTTTCTCAAGTTGAATTGGTTGTAAGTCGAAACTGTATATTTTATCAATTGTAGATTAGGACCAAAAAAATTTTTGGCGCCCCAGTGACAATTGGAGTTTTTTAAATTTTTTGCTTTTGTACATGGGACCAGGGGAACTAATCATAAAGCTTCATTACAGACGCCTTACAGCTGATTTGAAACAGTTGGGGACATACTAAACCATCCAGAGAAGCTTCATCAGAGGTCAGATGGGTTTTGTCTGTACTATGGGTTTGTCTGTAAGTCGGTGTCCTTAAGTAGGGGACCGCTCCTGGTATATTACAAACTGATCATGGTCAACATGCACACCACAGGTTGTCCCTGCTGGTGATTATAAAACAGGGACTACAGGCAAACTGGAGAAGGACAAACAAGTATAAGTTTTTTTTAAAAGCTTAGCAACAGCATTTATGCTGGCCCTCATTTTTTCTGTTCTGGACACAGCCCATTTAGGTATGTTATTGACAACATGTGGGACACAATGGCCTCAACACATCTCTTCTTCAAACTACATGGCCATGGCATTGAAACAACACATGCATTATAATTAATCATAGACAAATAAGGGAAGCTTCTGTTTCTAACTGTTTCTGAAAAGCTTTCCCTAGGTATGGACTACATTGGTGATGAAACAGTGTTCACTTGTAAATATTAAGCGTTAGCAAATGGGCATAACGATGCCTTTACGAACGTTGTTTAAATATAATACTTTGTAACCACGACATTTTACACATTAGTGGCTGGGGCATTACCGACCACTTTGTTTGATTGCTTATATTTTAGATAACTTTGATTGATTTCGGTTCGGTTTTAGGAATCTGCAGTGCAAGTTGAAGATTTCTTTTAAACTTTTCCATACAGAAAGGCCGGCAAAAACAAGGAGTCTAAAAGACTATCTGAATGTTGCCAACATTATAACATAATCGCGAACATATAAATATACCAATGTCCAATATACACATCCATCGCCTACAACCACTTGGGTGGCATTATCATTTAAAACAATATTTATGTGATATGTGATCTTTGCTGATTACGTTGGCTCTGGAATTTGGCTTGTGTGTTTTTTTTGCAAAGTAGGGCACACATTTATCAATACACATACCCTTTAAAAAATACACTATTGTAGTATAAATTAGGCGAATGCACCAAAAAAACACAAAAAATTCACCCAAACTTTTATATTTTCATATCTTATGGACCCTTTTTGGTAACCTTGATGTAGGAAAAAGTGGTGGCAGTATAAAAGTTGTAATTAGAAAAAGGCTCATTAAAAAGTAACCTGTAAAGGTTTTTTTTTTTTCACAATCAATAGCTCTGGGAAGTGTAATAACTTTGCTTTTATCTTGTTAGCCTCGATGCAGCAGTGTTTCCTTGCTACTCCCCTCAGATTATCTCAGAGCGGCAATGGCTGATTCCTCTCCATGTGAACAGCCTATGAATCCTCATTTGTTCTCAACTTGTGTTTCTCTTGTCGGTTTCATGAAGAGGAGAGCTGCTGCTCCCTGCCTCACAGAGGAAGAGGTATGTGACAGGCTTCTGTGTTTGAAAGCAGAGCTGGATGATGGAATACAGTTGGATACAGATGTCTTGGATAGCATAGTGAAGTACAAGATCTTCCAGTGACCATCAGCCCCTACATTTCAGTCTGTGATTCACAGAACTTCCTCTGCCTCTCTCCTCTCCTCATTGCTGTAGCCTCTCCATCCCTGTGTCATCAGCAGTATCGCTTTGTGCGAATAAGCTAAAAAAAAAAAAAATTAACCCTTAGTACTTACACGCACAGGAATAGACTTCATGACTAACTGGGGTTGTACCTTGGATTTCTCCACTATTACATGTCCCCCCTGCTACCTCCATGTGATGAAAGCTGCCGTCTAGTCACCATTATACTCCCTGCATGTGCATTGCAGTTCAGTGGATTTACTTGTGGGTTAAACTAAATGGACTTAATGCTAAATTACTTTGAGAGAGAACGCACAGTCATCATGGGATCTGTGGGTATGAGCTACTTTTTTCTAGCCTAAGGGGCAAGACTGGCGACCTTAGCTCCACCCACTTCACCCCTAGTGGAAAGATTGTTGTCAACCATTTTCAGAAAAGAAAATGCATACTTTGGAAAGAAAGGGATAGAGCCCACAAAGTAGTGCAAATGTCTCAGTTTGTGTTCAAAGGGGGAGGAATCACATAAAATCAACTATAAATTTAAAGTTCGCTTTTAAAAGTAACTGTTTGATACTGTGACACCAAAAACGTCAATACAGCATTGAGCTCTGAGGGTCTTTTTTCAGAACAATCGTGATGAGCAAACATGATAGAACCGATTGGACCCCATTACCAGTTAACAAAGTCTGGTGCTAACATTCCACAATGAGATGGATTTCCACAGCTCAGAATTTTTTTTGTTTGTTTTTGTTGTTACTTCTTTGGTTGACAGAAAATTGTAAAATGTAATAGGATTCCTCTTATACTGTAAACCATGTACAACAAATTTGTAACTATGCAAGAGAATTTATTATGGTAATTTGATAATAAACTCTTTATAGAATGCTTTGCAAATATAATTAGGTCCCTGGCTGTGGCTGACTGGTGTAAGGGCTAACATCAAACTACTGTAGTACATTAGACTTCAAAATTTGTGCCAGCTAATTTTTAGGATTTGAAACATTATACATGCTACAATATCTATTGTTGTACAATAATAGCAAACATTTTAAAGAAACAATGTGACGCATCCATATTGCTGCCTGGAATTAGATGATTATGGTCATAGGTGCTAGTGAAGTAGATCTGGAATGTCAAAGAGTCTGAGGAGGGCACATGCATGTATTTCTAATTGGTTTGGATATAACTCCTAAGGTTAAGAAAAAAATATCATGTGGGATGTGGTCACTAAAAGTTGCACGCTGTACACTTCGTTTAGTAAATAACCTATTTCACAATGTATGGAAAACTTCTTTCCTTTACTCCCACGCTGTACGTGTCAGTCCCCCCTTTGAACCAGTATCGGGTATCCAATTTGGTTATTCTAAACTGCGAAAAAATTTTCAGTGTGATAGATAAATAGAGTAGAAATCAAACATCATTTTTCACCTGTTCATCTAGAACTGGCCATGTCCTGCCATGCATGGTTACGCCAGTATCACCTAGAAAAGAAGCTTATAATCGAAGCATGGAGCACGGGAAAAGATGTCGGCTCCAGGCTTCTATTATGCCACCCTGTCTCCCTGCTCCAGTCGTGCCAATATTTAACAGTAATATCATTCCAATTCTTTTGCCAATACTCAACAATCAAAGAGCAGACCGCAGCTTTCTTTGTGTAAGGACTAGTAGGAAGGTTGCCATCACCATACATTTTTCTGATGGATGCAGGAAATTAACCACATATGTTTTTGAAATGTTTTTATTGGATGTCTTCCATCAGATTGTGATAATTCCATTTTCAGAATGTACAAGATGATTTATCAATCCTTTGGAGTTGAGCAATGGTAAATCGCATTTGTACTTTTCACGTCTCAGGAGTTGCCTATAGAAAAACAAAGAGTTGCATATGTACAAAGAATTACTGGAAACTAATAAGGCAAAAACTTTTTTCTCTTACCGTCTAGTCTAGACAGCTCTGCAGCATTTTGGAGGTTCAACACACACAAACAGTTTTTTGTATGCCAGTCCCGTCACGACTTGCTAACATACAGGAAAACACGTATAGTGACTTCACCGCAAGTACAAATATGGAGATAACTTCACAAAAGTACCTAAAACATGGCAATACCATTTTGTTCAGTGGAACCACCGCAGTTGTGCGTTCTGCGAGAAGTCATATATCAATTCAGTATTTCAATCACATCGTTAGATGAGTTTTGTTGTTTTATATTCTTTTATATTCATTTGCTGAATCGGCTCAATCTGACCAAATATATTGCATGTGCTCAAGAAGCTGTAGGTATTAAGAGAATATTTACCCTGAATGCTTTAAAAGTGTGTTTTTTTCCTACAACTAAACACGTCTTATTTTAAACTCACATCTAAAAGGAGACAGAATTGTGCTCGGAAAGTGGTCAGATCAAGGTAGACTATAGGATACAGTTCTGCAGCTTCGGGCATTCGATGAGTAGGGAATTCTACTAAATGCGGACAGAAAGCCAAGCAGAAATGGACTCTTTATATGGTTCACCTGTTTCGCTTCAAAATATCCCCACTGCTATACCAGTAATTTTATGTGTACTTACTATATTATTACTCACTATGACACGTACTTACGAAAACCCAAATTTAAGATTTTTTTTTTGTTATAAGTTATAAAAATATTTATTCAACTAGTAAATTAATATTGCAAAGACGGAACAATACAACACAATAGTCAATACACATGTCCCATATTTGAATTTGTCCTATGAGGTGTAATTATACACTATTACAATTTATAATAATATGACAATTGAAAAATATCTTTATTTAAATACAAAATCTCCAGGGGAGAATAGAGAACAAGCTCCTGGAAATGAGGTTTATTTAAAAATAATAACAATATTATTGAGATGCAAGCATAGTACCTATAAATCACTCTACATCTAGCTATGCAAGAAATGGGGGTTGGGATCAATTTCATCTGGGTTGTTAGGTCAGTTTTTAACAATTTCTTTACACAGACAAGAGAAGCCAAAATGTATAAGGGTCATCAGTACAAACATATGCACAGTCTTACCTGACAGAGATATTGCTATAATGGCAGTCCCCCTGGTTTAATAATTTTACTGCAAAAATTATTTTTGGTCATGTAAAATAGCTTTTTTAATGTACATTGGATTATGTATTTATGATAAGTTTGTACCACCCTCATTGCCAAGGTGTAGGGGTGGTCAAGTTTTTTTTTGGTTAATATAGAAAAACCGGAGAAAAGTGAGACTACCTCTGTTCAACATCCAAAAAATGACCCAAATAAGCTACGTACAAATAAAAACTAGTATACAAAAAACAACATACAAAGTTTCATGTAGGAAGTAGACTTCACAGACACCACCCCCTGGCCCCCTTGTACCTCATTTAACTTTGAACTTTTACAAGAGGACACCAATTACAAAAGTTAAATTTTGGTCCACAATACCAGTGCCAAAAATGCCACTTTTTTATCATCTTTTACACTACAAAACTGACTACATATACAATAAATATGAAATCTTCCCCATATTATTTTGCTTCACGTGTATTGTATTTCTATATTGTGTATCCCTAAATTGCTGGAAAATTTGAAACCATAAGTTAGGGCCCACATTTTATAAAGGTGTTTTTTAAGTGCAAACTGGACATGCACTTATAAGCGTCTGCGCCAGTTTTTGCGTTCACGGGCATTGCCCTGTGTTCGTCAACAAATAAAAAAATGTGGCATCAAAAGGGGTGGTGTAGTGTTAGTCATCAGGGTTTGCACACATTTATATTACTGGCGTGACACACACAATTCTTCAGCATAACAAATGAACCACAAAAATAAAAAGCTTCACATTCATGAGCAGTGCAGGGGCACCAAATCACCATATCTGGTGTGCACTCTGGCCCACTCGCCTTAATTTTGATATTTATGGCCGAATGGGTTTGGACGACTGGCCCCAGTTACCCATATGGTTTAACGATTTATGACACTTGTGACAAGATAGAACATGATAAACGCAGAAATATCCCTTTCGGGGCTATTTCTTAAACTGAGCTCATTAACCCTTTCTTTTCAAAAATGATCGGTTGTAAAGGGAAAATAACAAGCCATAATTTGGAAATAAAATCTAGACAGGTAGTTTTTTCACAAACAAATATGAATATTCTGAGCCTACAAATTATTCTGCTGACGTTAATAGACCTATTATTATGCTCAATTTTTTGTTTTCAATTTTTGACATTTCCCCTTTTTATGACACATATATGGTGGGTAATAATGTTTAAATGCACACCTGTCTTAATATTATGGATCTTAAATATATAGAAATTGGGGGGGTAGAAACTCCATATACTGTAGATTTGGATTCTAACATTGATTAGGAGGTATTCAGGAAAATCTTAATGATTTTCAAACAGGTTATTGAGAGTTTGCCAAGCATTTCCTAGTATTAATACGTTTTGGTGGCAAGGTATTTCAAGACATTCTCTTGAGCAATGACACAAAGTAAATTTAGTGGACATGTAAACTTGTTAAACCTGGCCCCAATAGGGTCATTTTTCAGGGTTTTCTGCGTGAAAACCCTGAAATAATTTTTGTATCTCTAGCATTTGCTATTATATTCCCTTTCATATCAGCTCCCACACCAGGGGGCTGGTGAAAAGTGAACTTTTACCAGATACATTTGTCATTATGATGGCTATGTTGGTGTCATACGAATCAACAGCATCAGCCTACTTAGCACTGAATCCTGGCAAAGCTGTTTCACATCATGTGATCACCTATGAAAGAGGAGCAGTGGCCATTATCTCTGATATGCACTTGTTTGAGTAATTGAAGCAGTAGGTATGGAATTTGGACTTCCTGATCTGGACTGGGACATTGTAACACTTAAGGTTGGTCAAAGCATTTTTTAACCTATAGTAATTTGGAATGTCTTCCAATTATCCCTAGGTTATAACTAATAAAAATGGAGTGTGTCTGAAGGAGGTTGCCACTATTTTGTAATAATAATTATATTCTAGTGATGGGTTGATGCATTTTTGACCACATTAAGTTGTAATAAAATACAAGGATTGCTCTGCTTTCCAGTAGAGGGCAGATACACTTCATCTACTGTGATTTGATCTTCCATTTTGGGATTATGATTTTCAACCTGTGAGTTCCTCAGTGGTGGCGATCGGTTACGATGCTAGACTACTATCAACGCAACTCTATTAATTAGGTACTACACCATGCTAGTAAGGGTTGGACCCCTTTTGCCTCGGAACTGCCTCAATCTTTGTGGCATAGATTTTCAACAAGGTGTGGAATTTCCATTCCTCAGAGGATTTTGGTCATATTGACAGATGGCAGCACACAGTTGTGCAGATTTTCGGCTGCACATCCATGAGCGAATCTCCCGTTCCTCTCACCACCTCCCAGATGCTCTATTGGAGTGAGAATCTGGGCTTGTGGAGGCCATTTGGTAACCGTGAACTCATTGTCATGTTCAAGTAAACCGTCTGAGATGATGCCAGCTTTATGGACATGGCACATTATCCTGCTGAAAGTAGCCATCATGAATTGGTACATTGTGGTCATTAAAGGGAGGACATGGTCAGCAACAATACTAGGGTATGCTGTGGCGTTTGCAACGATCCTCAATTTGTACCAGGTCCAAATAGTGCCAAGAAAATATTCCCCACAACCATGGACGACCCACCACCACCAGCCTGAACCATTGAACAAGGCAGGATGGAATCTGCTTTCATGTTGTTGACGCCATCATAATTCTGAGCCTATAATCCGATGCGCAAGCAGAATCGAGATCATCACCAGGCAAAACGTTTTTATCTCCAACTCTACTGTCCAATTTTCGATGAGTCTTGTTGCAAATTTTAGCAGGCTCATTATCTGTTCTTGCTGAATTGGCAACTCGTTGTGTATTCTTCTGCATTGCTAGTACCCATCTGCTCAAAGTTCGACGTACTGTTGCGTTCAGAGAGCTCTTCTGCCTACCTTGTGTAACGGGTGCGATTTGAGTGCAACTGTTGCCTTTCTATCAGCTCGACCAGTTGCCATCTCCCTCTGACCTCTGTCATCAACAAGGCATTTCCGGCCCACAGAACTGCCCGCTCACTGGGATGGTGTTTTTTTCTTTTTGGAGACATTCTCGTAAACCCTCAGAGAGGTTGTGCGTGAAAATGCCCAGTAGATAGCAGTTTTAAATACTCAAGACTCAGACCTTACTGGCACCAACAACCATTGCCATTCAAGGCACTCAAATCATCTTTCTTCCCCATACTGATGCTCGGTTGAACGCGGAGATTTCTTGACCATGTCTTACATGCCTAAAATGACTTAGTGCCGCCATGTGATGTCTGTATAGAAATTAAGTGTAACTAGCAGTTGACAGGTGACCTAATAAAGTGGCACGGTGAGTGTATAGACAGGTCATTTAGCCTGATCTCTAGGCATCCAACGAAAGTATAAGAGAACACTAGCAAAACTGACTTGACCCAAATGTGTTTTTTCTCCAATCCCAGCCCCAACACAAATGCAAAACAAATCAATATAAAGTACTGAACATCTATCAAAACTTTTAGACATCCATGTGTTGCATGTCCCATTTGCATCTCCATCAAGTATAGATTATTATGCATGGAACTACGATTGTGTAACAATATGACATTTGCTTGATTAAAAACCAACTTATCTCAGACTTCATTCCGTGTTTTGGTTGCAGTTACCAAACTGTCTTTATTGCCAATAGGTAAAATCTGAAATGTTGATCTGCGCTTTAATTATGTTAAACCTTACTCTGTGCCATTTCAGAATCCTATAGCTTTTAAAATGTGTTACACCTACTAAGGTCACGGGAAGACCTATGATTGCAACAGAAATGTTGTTGAATATTTAGCCTGCCAATTTGTATCATGCTAAAGGAAATCAATAATCACAAACCCATCATGATAAAACCAGGGGACACTTACTCATAATCCAGCACTGTTACTGATGCTGGTAATCTCTATTGGCCTCCTTCCTTCTAAAATCAACTTATTAAGTTAGTGTGTAATGAGACCTCTCTGTTTGCAGCTCCATAGGCTGTTATACCACACTGTTGCAGGATCACTTCACCCACTCCCATGCTGTGCTGAAACTTCCTCTGCTGCTGAGATACAGCTAGCTAATTGATTATAACGCTGAACACTAGAAAGAACATACGGTACATATAGAGAATGCATCTTTCAAAATATTGTAATATGGCTTTATTTTTTAAAACTGATCTGGGGTTCAGGCTCTGACCCTCTGTGCCAATGTATAATAAAGGGGTTTGGGACACTCTATTATATAAGTTCATGTTGGTCTTTACTGCTAAATAATAATCCTTAATGTTCATCAAGTGATTAAGCTTTCCTTGTACATCCATTAGTGGTTTCTATTGACTCTACTGTGCATTTTGTTTACCCCACATTCATGAATTGAATAGGAGGTGACTGCAGCGCAGTTCTGACCCCCCCTTCTCCTCTCCCTGTGTGTTCAATGAGATGGACTGTGAGAGGACAGTGGGTGACGCATAGGATGGACTGAAGGAGTGAGAAAAACGAAGCAAGTGTATATATGCAGAAGGAAGCATGTTGAGGACAGGGACGGCAGAAGCTCTCATATGAGGGCAAAGTCACAGGTTACATATACATGCAAGCAGTCAAAAGTAACAGATATTGAAAGTTGGGCCAACCCAGTGCACTGACCACAGAACATTAGTGCACGGCACCGTATCATAGTAGTCACTGTGTATTTAGTCATCAGTATTACATAGTACTACGAAAAAATTAGCAAATGTTTTAATGTTTGTAGGTACAGGAGAATGGTGTTTAACTAAGTCCACACTACATTATTGTCTACTACGGTTTTGCAGAGCAAGTTTCTAAAAAGTAAAAATTGCAGTGTAACAAATATGTGATTATATTTAAACAAGTAATGGACTAACTACAATAAATAATTTATGGTTTCTTCTATCAGTAATTCCCAGTTGGTGCTATCCTAGCCGTGGTCGGTAAAGTTCCATGTCCCTTGCTGCATCACAATACCCAAGCCATGAAACTCGGGTGGCAGCTAATCCTCTGAGCCGGTTAGAAGCTTAGGACACGTTACAATTGAAGATGCCGCGTGTAGTCACAAAAACATGGAGAAATATCTACTGGGGGAAGTTAATTGGTTTTAATATCTGCTATACACCAGTATAGAGACCTACTCTGGGGAAGAATAGGAAAACAGTTAGTCAGAGCAGGTTTTTTTTTCCCACTGCAGAGAAACAGGGAATGAAGGGCAGACTGTTTTAAACAGAAAAGAGGCAAAGAATAGATGGATTTGGCAGAGCAGTGAAGCTTTCTTATTCTCTCTGTGGGGCCCAGTGTTTTGTTAGCTGAGGGTTTCTTTATATATATCCACCTATTTCATATAACTGCTTTATATTTTTGGCAATCTTGTCCTGCAAATTTTTCTCTGTTCGTATAATACAGTCACACTTCTCCATGTGTCCATTACCCACCAAAAACCTTTGAATCCTACAGGGAAAGGATGGAGAGGGAAAAAATGAAGAGGAGAGAAAGGGTGCCTGTGGTCACACGTTTCAGAATACATAATTCAAAAAGTCCCGGTTTGTAGTGTCTAGCCCTCGGCTGGGGACAAAATCTGAGGCCCCGTTAAAACTGTGAAAGCAGAGTATAAAAAAAAAAGAACACTACCGAAGAACGGTTGTTGTTGTCCTATGTGATATCAGTCAAAGTTTTAATGTCATTAGGTTACACATTCAATGTAAAACTGTCTCTTGGTCAGGCACATATGATAGCAGTGGCATGAGCTGTACCAGTGAGTGTGGTCAGAGTCCATTTTATGCATGCTGCTATTTTTGGCTCTATGAAGATGTCCTACTTCTGATACTTGAATGCTGAACATGTAGCCCTATTTCAATAGAACTTTGAAAGCGTGACATTTAGCTTTGACAACATACCACTTTGTTCGGATAGCACTAAGATATCGGCCCCTGTTTATAGCCTCTTTTTCCAGGGCATGGACAATATATACATTAAGATGGGTATCATTCTGTTGAAGTGTGTGCGCTGTAAGGCCAACCTCCAACCATGGTTCTAACATTTCAGGGATTATCATTGTTTATAATGATTCAGGCTTATCGCAAACTGGTCGGTCATGCTTTAAGTTTATTTATTGATCCAAACTTGATCTACGCACATGTGGAGGGGTGAGGGGGAGGTTGAAAATCCTATTTACTGACCATTTAAGACCATTCCTTGTTTCCAAATTTAATACTCTTTACTACCCTTAACGACAGTTGATTAAGTAGGATCAAAGCACGTGCAAGTGGCAAACAACAACCCACCCCGCAACTGGTAAGCTAATACCACCATTTCTTGCTTGAATGTCGCTCCCCATGTGTCTATGAGGGCAGTGATCTGTTGCCATGACAGCCTTGGGTCCTTAAACAAGAATTCAAGACTCTCTGGCTTTTTTACCCTATATTCAAGTTAGATTTTATAGGTGGGCAGTAAAAAATGGTGACAACGTCAAAACGTGGCCTCGTTGTTAGGGTTTAAAAAAATGCGTACTTTTTTTAGTTTTTCCATTAACATAGCGTAACGAGGCTGGATATCCATACACAGCAGCTGTGGGATGGTGCAACAATTGATACTTCTTCTAACCAGTGAGTATCAATCATTCTCGCTGAGCAATGTAAGAAGAGAGCGCTAAGCCAAACACAGGGAAGCGACAAATTATGATTACTGCCATCAGTGTCACTACAGCAATCTTCAAGGTATTGTTTGCTTTATACTGCATCAAATCAACTGGTAGATTTTCTTTAACAAACAACCTTTTTTTCCTCAGTTGATGCAGAGGGTGTTGCTGCAATGGTGCACCATGTATGAAGAAGCTCGCCCCTAGCCCTCTTTCTCATCCTTACAATCATTATGAAGCATACTGTACATGACATGTACATCATAATGCTATAATAAAAAAAACATTATTCAAACTGAATGTATTGCTAAAAAGCTCAGCTCCATTAGGGCTGAGTCTGCCTGGACTGCTCCACTGGCTTGTCATGGCGAAGTGCCCCTCTGACTCTACCATGAATGGTACTGATTGATGGTGCCTCATCACGTCTGGAGGCATGGTGTACCCATTAAATCAGTGTTTGCTGGCCCGCTTTACTTTCAAGATATTCTGAAAGAGGTCTGCCACAGTGTCCATCCACCTGCTGATTTAGAAAAATGCTGTGGTATGTTAGACTCCTATTATGGTATCAAGCTCTGCTTCTCAGCAGAGCAGTGTAGCAAGAGACCACAATTAGTGAAACATAGAAAGTAACATAGACACTAATCCCAGGTATTGCTCTTCAATCCAATAATTAAAGGATGTGTTTGTCCATGATACTTCCAAAATAATATGTGTTTGATAGAGCCTTGTTAAACTATTGGATAAAAACCAGAAAAGTGGCCCAGAGAAAGCTTATTTAGCTGAAGCTGCATATAAAAATCGACTCTAACTATGCCTGGTACTTTATGACTGCAGGTTCCAATCAGCATTTCGTTGTGGCTACTCATGGAGATTAGGCCTAATGTGTCACGGCCTAAAACACATAATAAACATGTGAAGTAAGTACAACATCAGTTTTTTTTACATATAGTGCTCAATATTTTTGCCGACACATTCAATATTAAATGTGACCCATTGTTGTGAGGCTCTACTTTTATGCATTGAATAAGGCTGAAAAAGCTCCTAAAAATACAGTGGGGCTCAGAAAAAGTATTACAACGACCGCTATTAAGGATTTATTTACAAGGTGGTCAGTCAGTGATGTCCAGGGGAAGTTGTCATGCTCAGGCCAAGGTTGGGTGGACAGTATAGCAAAAAAATCGTCATGATTATTCTGCTTATTATGAAAACAGCATCTCAAATCTCAACCCAAAAAATGTATATATGTTGCTAATTTATTATACAAGAAAACGAAAATCCAATGTCAATAAGTATTCAGACCCGTTTCTGTGACCCTCATATTAACTCACATGCTATCCATTTCCTTTCTATCCCCTTGAGAAAATTCTATTTCTTCATTGAAATCATGGAAGTTTGATTAGGAAAGCACATACTGTCTATATAAGACCTCACAACTCACACGTCAGGGCACAGAGAATCATGGAAGTTTAGGAACTACCCAAAGAGCTCTCAACACAGAAATGTGGCCAAGGCACAGATCTGAGGAAACGTTGTGTTAGGAGACTCAGAGACAGAAATGTTGGCCAGGCACAGATCTGAGGACACCGTTAGGAGCTCAAGACCAGAAATGTGGCCAGGCACAGTCTGGCTAAGTTACAAAGAGAATTTCAACTTTTAGGTCACAGGACCTCCATCCTAATGGATGAAGTTTCGGACACCACACCTCTTCCTCGACCTGGGCCGTTCCAGCCAAAACTAAGGCAATTTGGTGGTTAAGAAAGCCTTGGTGAGAGAGGTAAAGAAGAACTCTTAGATTATTGCAACTGAGATGGCGTAGGTCAGATGGAGAAGAAACTCCACAAAGTCACAACTATCCCTGCAGCCTCTACAGCCCAGGCTTTTTGACAGATTGTGCCTACGGAAGCTTCTCCTCAGTGCAGTACATATGAAAGCCTGCTACAGTTTGCAAAAAACAATGAAGTACTCCAAGACTATGGAAATACGATTCTCTGGTCTTAGGAAATGAGGATTGACAACTTGTTTGTGTTAATTTTAAGAAGTAATAAGAGGCGGTTTTTTAGCTGGCAGGCAAGTTGCATTGAAGAACTAGTGAATGTCAGTCAAGTACAGGGAGATCCCCGATATTTAAAACCTTTGAAAAAGCACCGAGATTCAGACTGGGCCAAGTTTACTTCCAACCAAACCAAAACCCTAAGACCACAGCTAAATACAGAGCAGTGGGTCAGTACCAACCCTGACTTATTCTTGACGCTGCCACGCGGAGCCCTGACCTAAACCCAATTGAGCATCATCTGAAGAAAAATGAAATGCTTCCCACCAAGTTTTCCACATTCAACCTAAGGGAAATGCGAAGTGAGGATCCATAAATTCCAGGTGTTAAAACGGTTCATTCCCCAGCAGATAATGGCTTGTGTATGACGACTCAGATGTGTGCTTTACTCAAAACTGAGTAAAGGGTATGAATATTTATGACCAATGTGCATATTTTTCTGTTTCATAAATTTAGAAAATATCTGTCTTTTGTCAAGATGGGGGTCAAGATGTCAGAGGCTATTACTTTTTTGATTTACAATGGGTGCATGAAATAAGAGTTGGAAAAACATAAACAAGGTCAGATATTTCCATGCCCATTTTATAACCACCAATGCAACTTGTTAGTAGCTAATAGCAAAGATCGCACCTTGCACTCTTATCTATAAAAGGCCACCAAAAAACTCATGGGGTATGATTTGTTTGACATCCACTTCTAAATGTTACTTATAAAAAAATGAGGGTTAGAAAGCTAATGAAATAGAGCCCTAGTGCAGTTTAATGTAATTTGCAAATACCAACCCGCTGACTGGCCGGATAAGCAGGACAACAGTCAAGCTGTTCATTTCAACAGGCACCCAAGGAGTACTGAAGGAGTGCTGTACTAACAGTCTCAAGGGCTATGCCAGGTGAGTGAATCTAAAGAGATCAGTCAATCAATCTCACACAGTATCTAACAGGAAACACAACTTTAAATGCTGTTTACGTAAGAACTATTTATACCAAAGAAATTAAATTTTACAACACAGGCTGAAACAGTAAATCACATAAAAAGCATTTAGAAAGGCTGAGAAGCTTTAAGCATTGCATGTAACAATTAGCCATATTATGCTCTAATACGCTCGTACACAATTATTGTTAAGGCCCAAATATAAAAACTGAGTGTTATAACTCTAAAAGGAAGTAATGTAACAATATATAATCACTATGATGGTGAACCTTTTACGGGGGAATGCCCAAGCTGCAACCAAAAACCTTGCTTATTATTGCAATGGGCCAACCACAGCACTTCAAGTAGTAAGCTTAAGGCAATCTTCTTCTCCACTGCTATACAACATTTCAGCGGCCGAGGACACCAATATCTTAGTCAACAAGAGGAAGAAGGAAATTTGGATTGACACTGGAGCCTCACTTGACAGTCACCTGAACAGAAGATTTGATGGTGCCTGTCTACACCGTCTCTCTCTCTCAGGTTGCCTCACTTTAAATAATGTAAAGGGGTTGGAAACTCCAGGGCACCTGGGAGTGCGGGAGTCCTGTCAGCCTAGTTGCCATAGGTTCGGACACTAGAGATACGAACAATACAATGCTGGTAATCCGTTCATTCGAGACTGAACTTTTTCCGATGCTCGAGTGCTGTCTGAATAACGAAACACCATTGAAGTCAATGGTGAGACTCGAGCATTTTTACAGGGACCAAGGCTATGCACAGGGAAGCTTTGGCACAAACCTGGGAACACTCAGAAAAGGATTGGAAACACACGGAAATGGACAGGAAACAGCAGTGGGCAGCAGCAGTGCATGATTGCCCTGAGGCTGCATAATCGCACCATTATGCCAAAATTATGGCACAAGCACATGCAGAAAAGGATGACGAGAATGAACTCCAGATAGCATCTAAACATCCAATAATTGACCCTGAACTATAGGGGACGGCATGCAGAGGCGAGCGCAAGCAGGCTAGATAGTGTCATGGCGACATCCCTAAAGGACTAGGCTTCAAACCGCAATTGGGTGGCAGAGAGGAACCCAAAGAGGTGAGCAAGAAGCCGCCAAATAATATCGGTACCAGTAAAAGTTTGCCAGTATATTTTGTGGATTCACAGCAGGGGTGGGGGGTGGCGACAAGTGCATACATGGAAGCATGAAAACACCCAAAAATTTCTGCCTGACCAGCTCGTTGATAAGGGGACGATGTATGGAGCAGTGAACTAGTAGTGAGATTAAAGTGCTGCAGGTTAAAACTATGTTAGTTGCGATCTATGGCCATGGAGCTGGCGCTCCGCTGCAGGCGAGCTTTCGCCAATCCAAGCCCCTGTCTCTAGTGCTACTCCCATACAGCACTCTAAAAACCTTTTGTATAAGATCAAGTGAGTAGCGTTCTTATAAGTTTAGGATATTCGGGTGAGGGGAATGTAAACAGGAAGCGCAAGGAAGCGCTGAAATAATATCCCTAAATGGTAAAAGTTTGCAAGTATATTGTTGGGGATTAACACAGGGTGGCGAAAAGTTACAACTTTGATTGGGAGCCAAATGCCTCGTGTAATAGCTCTTGGGGGGTGACTTTTAATCGCCTAGGCTCAGCAGTTTCAGCACGCCTGCTGTCGCTTAGCGACCGGCACATGCTCGGCTGTGCCTAGAGCTACCGACTGATGGCGCCATCCACGGAGGGTATTCGGGGAGGAGATGGAGGTGGAGGAGGGGTGGGAGGATGTATAGTAGGCGCTTTGAGTACCTGGACGGGTAGGCCCCGCAATTCTCTGCGTCGGCAGTATATGGACAGCCCCAGGTCAGACTCGGTCCCAGCCTGCACCAATTAAGTGTAAGGCCGTTCGTTATAAGTTGGGATAGCGGCGTGAGTCGGGAATGTAAAACCAGAATGCGCAAGAAGGCATGATGAATGGACGTCATGATGGCCGTTCCGCTTGACCAGCGAGCTTTCGCCAATCAAGCCCCTGTCTCCTAGGCTAATCCCCAAACAGCACACTTCTAAGAACCTTTTGTTTAAATCAAGGTAAGTAGCGTTTCTTATAAGTTTAGGACTCATCGGGTGAGGGGATTTAAACATATCGCAAAGCGCTGAAAAATAATATCCTAAATGAGTCAAAGATTTGCAAGTATATTTAGGGGATTACACAGCAGGGTGGCGCAAAAGTTAACAACTTTGAGTGTGGAATGCCCTGTAATAGCTCTTGGGGGTGTGTGTGCCTTTTAGTCGCCTAGGCTCAGCCAGTTTCAGCACCGCCTGCTCTAGTACGCTTAGCGAACGGCACTGCTGATGTGCCCTCGAGCTTACCGACTTGATGGCGCCATCCAGGAGGTTAATTGGGAGGAGGAAGGAGGTTGAGGAGGGGTGGGAGTAGGTTAGTAGGTAGCCTTTGCGACTGGACGAGTAGGCCCGCGCAATTCTCTGCTCCGCAGTATAGACCGCCCAGGGTCAGACTCGGTCCAGCCTTGCACCAAGTTTAAGTGTAGTAGCCGTCTCATAGTTTGGGATAGTGGCGGGTGAGGTGGAATGTAAACAGATTCGCAAGAGCGGCATGAGCGCATGGAGCTGCGTTCCGACTGCCAGGCAGCTTGTCGCCAATCAAGCCCCGTCCTAGTCTACTCCCCAAACCGCACTTTAAGACCTTTGTATAAGATCACTGTAGTAGCGGTTCTTTAGTTTAGGATATCGCCGGGTGAGGGAGAAGTTGTAAACAGATGCAAGCAAGAACGCTGCGAAATAATATCCCTAAATTTATGGTAAAAGTTGCCATAGTATATTTTGTGGATACACAGCAGGGGTGGCGACAAATTAACACTTGATGTGGAATCAGATGAACCAACAACCCCAATTTCTTGCCGACACACCTCGTTTGAAAGGGACGATGTAGTTGAGGCGCCTATATGGAGACTTTTGGACCGTACATTTACCTGGATCCTCACAGCGCCTTGACGGCTGCTGGGAGGCCCATCTGTAATTGTGTGCCGGTATATTGCATCAGGAAGCTTTCAAAACGTGGGAGGTGCATGAGGTGGCCAGTACAATGTAATTGGATGCCTGTATGTGGCAGTTCCCAAAATGTTTCAAACCAGAGGAGCAGGTCGGGGCCCTCCAGTTTAAAATGGGTAAGTTGAAGTGCCTGTATGTGGCAGTCCCAAATGTTTCAAGAAGAGGAGCAGGTAGGTGGCCCTCATTTAAATGGAATAGATGAGTGCCTGTATGTGGGCAGTCCCAAACAATTTTCAAACCAGAGGATGCAGGTGGTGGGCCCTGCAGTAAAAGGAATAGATTGAGTGCCTGTATGGGCAAGTCCCAAAATATGTTCAACCTAGAGGTCAGGTTAGGTGCCTGCAGTAAAATGCGATTAATTGAGTGCCTGTATGTGGCAGTCCAAAAATTTTCAACCAGAGTAGCAGGTAGGTGCCCTCCAAGTAATGGAGATGTTGAGTGCCTGTATATGTGGCAGTCCCAAAAATGTTCAAACCAGAGGAGCAGGTAGGTGGCCCTCAGTAAAATGGAAGAATAGTGAGTGGGCCGTCTGTGGCAGTCCAAAATTTTCAAACCAGAGATCAGGAGGTGGCCCTGCAGAGTAAAAAATGATATTAGTGCCTGTAGGTGGCAGTCCCAAAAATGTCAAACCAGAGGAGCGGTAGTGGCCCTGCCAGTAAAATGGGATAGATTGAGTGCCTGTATGTGGCATCCCAAAAGTTTCAAACGGTAGAGGAGGGAGGCGGGGCCCTCCAGTAAATGGAATAGAGAATGCCTGTATGTGGCAGTCCCACAAATGTTCAAAACCAGAGGAGGGTCAGGTATGTCGCCCTCAGTAAAAATGGGATGAGATTGAGTGCCTGTAGTGGCGTCCCAAAACTGTTCAAAACAAGGATCAGGTAGTGTGGCCTGCAGTAACAATGGAATAATTGAGTGGCCTGTAGTGGCAGTCCCAAAAATGTTCAAAAGAGGAGCAGGTAGGTGGCCTCAGTGTAAAATGGAATAGATTGAGTGCTGTATGTGGCAGTCCAAAAAGTTTCAAACCAGAGGAGCAGGTAGGTGGCCCTCAGTAAAATGGAATAGATTGAGCCTGTATGTGGCAGTCCCAAAATTGTTTCAAACGCAGAGGATGCGGTAGGTCCTGCAGTAAAAGGAATAGATTTTGAGCCTGTATGGGTCAGTCCCACAAATTGTTCAAACCAGAGGATAGAGGGGGTGGTAGGTGCCTGCAGTAAAATGGAATGATGAGTGCCTGTATGTGGTCATCCCAAAATTTTTTGCAAACCAAGAGGGCAGTAGGTGGCCCCTCAGTTAAAATGGAAATAGATTGGAGTGCCTTATGTGGCAGTCCCAAAATTGTTGCAAACCAGAGAGGCAGGTAGGTGGACCTGCTATAAATGGAATAGATTGAGTGCACTGTATGTGCAGTTCCCAAAAACTTTTCAAACCAGAGGAAGCAGGAGGGGCCACTGCCAGTAAAATTGCAATGATTGACGTTGCCTGTATGTGGGACAGTCCAAAAATTGTTCACAACCAAGGACAGGTTCAGGTGGCCCTGCAGTAAAATGGAATAGATTGAGTGCCTGTATGGTGGCAGTCCCAAAAATTGTAAGAGGAAGCAAGTGGTGCTAAAAGAAATTGAGGCGTATGTCGGCAAAAGTCCTTTTTAAAAAGAGGACGGTAGTGGCCTCAGAAAAATGGAATAGATTGAGTGCTGTGTATGTTGGCACTCACAAAAATTGTTTCAAACAGAGGACCGGGTAGGTGGCCTCCACGAAAAATTAAATCATGAAGTAAAAATAAGCAAGAGCCAGTGCCCTGTCAAAAAATAGCAGTTTCCTCTGCTTTACTGCTACAAGGGAGGAGGAAGGAGGAAGGGGAAAATGAGGATGAGGAGGGAAGGAGGGATCAAGTATTCAGGTTGAGTTTCCTTCACATGGTGGAGATTGACATCTGAGAAAAATACAGCCTTATTCATTTAATAAGCGTCAGCCTGTCAGCGCTGTCAGTCGACAGCGTGTACGCATATCGGGATGATGCAACCAGCTGCACTGAAAACCCGCTTCGACAAGACGCTAGGGGGCCGGCAAGGGCAGCAGAACCTCAAGGCGTACAGCGCCAGTTCGTGCCACATGTCCAGCTTTTGAAACCCAGTAGTTCTGTCGGGAGCTGGTGCATTTAGGACGATGGTATGGTCAGCACGTAATCCCTCACCAGCTTTCTGTAAAGACAGGGCCCTCACTCATGCCGAGACTGGGGACAGGTGACAGTTGTCTTGCGGGCGGTGGGGGGGTGACATAAAGATGGCAAAAGCTTGTAAAAGAGTTTACCCTGCCAGTGCTGGACAATTGCGCTGCTCGCCTACTTCCCCGCTACTTGTCCCCGCAGAACTACCCGCGCACACGCACTCTGCGGCTAGCGCTGTCAGAGGGAACTACTGTTTTAGCTTGTGCAACAGGCCCTGTGGTATTCATGCCATTCTCACACTCCTTTCTCATCAGCGGATGAGAGTGGAAGATTTTGATTTGTACCCGGGGGTCCAGGAGAGTGAACACCAGTAAGCGTCTGGAAAAATTCGATGAACGCGAGGGTCACGGATTAGGCAGCTAGCATGAAATCTGCCATAGGCGCCAGAGTACAACGCGTAAGAATTTCCACTCCCTCACGCCTGACTGTCCATTCCTCTCCTCAACTACTCACAACTCCTCTTATTCTGCACAGACACGAGGAACAGTGAAGGAATCAAAAATGTTCCCACTTCGGGTGTATCGCAAAAATTATCCTCTCTTCCCTCCTCATCCTCCTCCACCTCCACATCCTACGATATGCGCTGAGAAAAAGACCTAAGGTGCTGTGGCTATCAACAAGGGAATATTCTCCCCCGGTCTCTTGGTGACGGAGCGGCAAAGCTTCCGAACTCATGCTGACCCAGAGAGGTTCAACAGGCAAAGCAGCGGGCTGGTGAGGCTGATGAGGCGGGACATCGCCACTGACCATCTGTGTTTGACTCCCTCAAAGTTACTCAGCACCGACAGATATAGAAATCCACGGTCAACCTCATTGTAGACTTGAGGAAGCGACGGACATGACTACCAGTTCTGGTGGTGGAAGTTGACATTGGCAGTCGCAATCGCCTGAGCTGCTGGTAAACTCGGCTGGATAAAAGGTCAGGTTGAATCACATGTGGGCCACGTCGCACAACAAGTCGTGAGCGGGAGTTGGAGGCGGCGCTGCGCGCCCTGAGATGGCAGCATTGGGTGGACTTCCATGAAAGCGCACAGATGCGGCGCACCTTCGTGAGAAAATCAGACAGTTGGGGTATTTTGAGGAAACGCTGCACTATCAGATTTACACATTGGCCAGCATGGAACATTGTGTCAGTCTGCCGAGTTGCAGAGCCGCCACCAGGTTACGGCGTTGTCACACACACCCATTCCCGGCTGAGGTTCAGCGGTGCGCCACAGTCAGTCCTGCGCAGTGATGACCGTTAATAGCTCTTGGGCGGTGCTGCCTTGTCGCCTAGCTGCAGTTGACGCACCGCCTGCTGTCCTTAGCGACGGCACTGCTGCGTGTGCCTAGAGCTACCCGACTGATGGCGCCGGCCCACGGATGGGAGTTCGGAGGGGGAGGGGGCGGAGGCGGTGGGAGGAGAGAGGCATAGTAGGCATGAAAACACCTGGACGAGGTACCAGGCCCCGCAATCCTCGGCGTAGGAACAGTATATGAGGCCCCCCAGCCCAGGGTCAGACTCGGGTCCCAGCACCAAGTAACCCAATGTGCCGTCAGCGATATATAGTGGCCTGTACCCGGCCAGCAAGCGGAAAGGCTTTCAAACCACTCACCTTCCCATCCCGCCCCTCCCCGCCCCCCTATGTCAGTGGTCAGGTGGGACCTGGTCGAAGAGAAACGGCGTGGTCCTCCCGTTGGGCAGGCACGATGATGTTTGTTTGACACGTGCTTGGATGCAGGGCGGGACGCACATCGGGAAAAGTATTGCGCCCCCCCTTCATCACATGGGCGAGCTCGGAGGTATGATTCCCTCCCCGTCCTCATGCATCCCTCCACTTCCTTCATTTCTCCCACTGTCCCATATCCTTTTGGCGGATGGCGGATCCGATACCAGGGGCGGCCGCCCAGCAATAGGTTGCGAAAGGCATCGGTCTTAGAGCATCTAGGAGCAGCATCTCCAGCTAAGCAATCTGGAGATGTGCACATTAAGGGATTGGGCGTGCGGGTGGGGGTGCACTATATTGCGTTTACGCTCCAGCAGTCTGGGTCCCAATTTTTACCTCCATTGATTTTTAACACTGAAAGTTAACAAACTTGCAAAAAGCTGGTTTTAATATTTTGAGGGGTACTCACACTTTTTTATAGTAAAATGAAGTATGAAGTGCCAAGAAAAGTGTTCAAGAGTTATAACCAAACATGTCAGATTTGAATAATAGAATTGTGTTGCAAACATGCAAAATGGCCAATTTGTTAATAGGTCAAGGCAGAGCTGAGAACACAGGTAGGCGAGGGAAGGTGATCAAGCATGACCGCGGCGTGTAAGTTTGTCCCCCGTGGATCAGACCCCCTGGTGTGCTTACAGAGCTGAGAACACAGGTAGGCGAGGGAAGGTGATCAAGCATGACCGAGGCGTGTAAGTTTGTCCCCCGTGGATCAGACCCCCTGGTGTGCTTACCAGGGGATCCGATCCTTTCTGCGGCAGCCCCAGAGTCCGGCATGTGCCCCAAGGCTCCCGGGTCCTCTTCAAGCCGGGTTCTACCTCCTGGCAGGACCCAGCTGTAACTAAATGAGCATGCGCATACTTTCTTTGTAAACTGTAAACTACATGTGTATTGCTGTGTAAGGGCTTGAACAAGTGATTGGATAAACGCTTGTTCAAGTCCAAAATCCAAAATAAAAATTGATGATTTTGAAATAGCTAATAAAATCTCATGAATTCACTATAGACCCCCAAAATGAATTATCTATACAAGTGCATTTCACCCCGCAAATAATTCTAGCATTTCTGCTTTCTGAAGCAAACAATGAAATAGCATTCTCACCAACAAGACGATTCTTCATTGGAATTCCCACATACTGTCCACAAATCATATCTAGAATTTTTGCGTCAGATAATTATGTGGGGCTATCTTGCTAATGCTCTCAGTCTAATCGAACACCAATATAATGCAGCGTCTATGAGTATGTACCTAACCCACAATTATTGCTTACTATATCCTGAGAATAATATGACTAATTAAATGATGATGAAGATTGATGCTGCCAATTATTATTTAGTATTATTAGATTATTATATTGATATTATGGCCGTCAAGTCGTGACTCCTATAACAGTAAAAAATAAAAATATGCCACTTAATTCCGAGTTTTTTTTTTCTCAGGCTTCTTGACAGAGATGTAGGATGTTGAAAAGGTTTCTTATGGTTGTGCGGCATCATGCATCTAAATGGTTAGTTTAGGATTTGCAAACACATGCCCTTTTTTACAGATAGGTTTCAGCTGGTTACATGGTGCTGAATACAGCAAAAAAAGTTCAGAGTTTTGTCCTTACATACAGATATATCATGTGATACAAAGTGTAACATATTTTTTTCATTTGGTTCATACACTTCATGGATTCCACTACATAAATCATTTTAGACTGGGAAATCAGACATAATGGCAGGCTAAAACTAGCTTTTTCGGTGTTATAATGGGTGAAATTACAGGTCTCAGCCTCTATCCACGATCTGAAACTCTACTGACTTGGTCACACACATTGGGACACTCCCTCTACTTACTGTGGGATTCCACGCCAAGGCTTCTTCCGCAGGATAACACTGTACTTGACTTAGCATGCATTAGCATACTCTTACAGTTACATTTAATACAATTCCATTACCAGTTATTGCCACCTAGTATCCCTTACCAGAAGATCATTGGTGTACAGGTTCACATATGTATAAAAAAAGGTAAAAGTTTTTATAATAAAACCTAAATAATGTAAAATCAAAGTCCCAAATAACAGTTTTTATTACTGTTTTAATATATCTTAATTCATTAAACCCTTTTATCAAGAGAAAAGTCTTTATTTGTGCCATCTTCTGACCTACTAACTTTTTGTATACTCCGAGGTATGTAGGGACTTGTAAATGGCTAAGTTCACACTACATTCCAAACTACTGATCCTAACTCTGCACAGAGTTTTAAAAGTAAGGTATCAATGTACCTAAGTTTGGCAGGCCGTTTTTTTGCTTTTGCATTTCATTTTTCATCCCCCCCTTCTAAAATGTGTAACTGTTTTTATTTTCCCAAGTAAAGAGCTGGTATGAGGGCTTGTTTTCCTTCGTAACAAATTGCACCTTCATAGTGACGGTATTTAATATTCCAATGTGTGTACTCTACCGTTGTACTAAAAGCCAGGAAAAAAATACAAAAAGGCGTTGGAAATTGTTGAAAATGCATTGCGCCATGTACCTTGTGGGCTGTATTTAGAAATCACACATTTGTATAGATTGTCTACCTCAAGACAGACTCAGGTCTTTATGGAAGGCTGTTCATGTTTAACATATCATAATCCGCGGTGACCATCACGGGAGTGTGGACGGCCAATGCACGTCAGCTATTTGTAGCTGCTTGCAGCTTTGCCGGAGGCCTTAAAAGTTCATGCTGTGATCGGGCTGTTTCCGGTGGGTATGCTGACATAAACAGCCCTCTCCAGCCAACGTGTGATGTACTTATACGTCACAAGTCGGTAAGAGAATTTTTTTTTGGGATGGAACAACATTACAAGTGGTGAAGTACTAATGATGGCCTTGCCAATTGAAGATAATGGATAAAATAAGATTTACATTGAAATCATGGAGTTTTAAATAATATGGTCTACCTTCATTAAACCTAGGTTAAAACGAGGCAAGAATAGAGATTTGAACTTAGCCTGCATTTTGCCTGAAAACTCACCAGAAACCGCAAATTGCGCTTCTTCCTCCCTTTTCTGTGCTTTTGCCAGGTGTCCCATTTTAGCAGTAACACACATGTGTGTTGTGCATGCCTGGAAAAAAACTGTACAACAAAAACTATTGGGTGGCATTTTAATTTAAAGGGTATTCCCTCTGGGCATTTACATTTATTAAAATTATTTTCATGGTAAACATTCTTCATTGGATTTTTATTGATAAAGTTCCTTTGAAAAGATAATTTCTCATAAAGGAGCATGTGTCCCTTTAGAACGGATAGCTATCTTCATGGATCGACCACTCACATGTTGGACAGTCAGTGGCCAGCCATGCGCTATTGAGCCTCCGCCTGACCGTCTGTCTTCAGCGATCATTTACCAAGGACGGCTCTGTGGGACATACGTAACTCCCGGACATTTTCATATATCAAAAATCTCTTGATTCTTTGTGCAATCCCCCTCCAGCAGGAGTTGGTCATATGAAGACAAGCCTTATTCTAAGGGACCCATAGACTAAATTATGAGAAATTCATCTTCACTGTAAACAATTTTTTTAACAACATCTAATTGCAGGAATATATATATATATATATATATAATATATATATTATCAATATTATATAAATATATTATATATATAGCAGTTTAATAAAACGAAATATGAATGCCCCAGATGAGAATACCTGTTCAACTCTTGTGTGAAATGTTCAATTTCTACTACGGCTACATTAATGTACAGTACTTGTTTCAAGAATAAATTTTCCCAATTTTTTACCTCCATTGTTTTTAAACTGAACTGAAAGTTAACAAACTTGCAAAAGCTGGTTTAATATTTTGAGGGGTACTCACACTTTTTATAGTATTAAAAATGAGTATGAAGTGCACAAGAAAAGTGTGCAAGAGTTATACCAAAACATGTCAGATTTGAATACATAGAAGGTTGTGTGCAAACATGCAAATGGCCAATTTATGTTAATAGGTCAAGGCAGAAGCTGAGACACAGAGGCGAGGGAGCGTGATCAAGTCATGACCGCCGGCGTGTAAGTTGTCCCCACGGGATCAGACCCCCTGGTGTGCTTACATGGGATCGATCTTTTCTGCGGCAGTCCCCAGAGTTCCGTCATGTCCCAAGGCTCCGGGGTCCTCTCACTCGGGTTCCACCGTCCTCGGCAGGACCCAGCTAATAACTAAATGAGCATGCGCATACTTCTTCTTGTAACACTGTAACTACTGGTATTGCTGTGTAAGGGTCTTGAACAAGTGATGGTGGATAACACCGCTTGTTCAAGTCCAAAATCAAATAAAAATGATGATTTTGAATAGTAATAAAATCTCATGAATCCCACTAGAGACCCCAAATGTAATTATCTATACAAGTGCATTCACCCCGCAAATAATTGTAGTTTCTGCTTTCTGAAGCAAACAATGAAATAGCATCTCACACGTCGTATAAAAGATCAAATATATGTAACTGCGTTACTTCCACACACTTAATATGTAGCTAGTCATTATAACTCACTTAATATATTTGCCAGCAATAAACATATCTACACATGTTTCATCACAGTACAGATATACCTGATACTTGAATATAGCAACACTAAATATAATACTGTATGCCAACACACAAAATATATAACAACACCTTTAAACTTAAAATCCCAACTTTTTTCTTTTTTTCATGTACAGGGCTGTGTTTTTTTTTCTGTGTAACAATTTTACTTTCCATTGACATTGTATATACACATATATTATAATATATATTATATATACAGCAGTACCCGGTTTGTACAAGATAGGGTAGCGGGTTTGTTTTTCTCAAGTTGAATTGGTTGTAAGTCGAACTGTATTTTTATCATTGTAGATTAGACAAAAAAATTTTGTGCCCCAGTTGACAATTGGAGTTTTTAACTTTTTTGCTTGTGGACATGGGACCAGGGGAACTATCATAAAGCTTCCATTACAGACGCCTTACAGCTGATTATTGCAGTTGGGACATACTAAACCATCCAGAGAGCTCTCGAGGTCAGATGGGTTTGTCTGTACTATGGGTTGTCTGTAAGTCGTGGTGTCCTTAAGTAGGGGACCAGCCTCCGGTAATTATCAAACTGATCATGGTCAATGCACACCACAGGTTTGTCCCTGCTGCGACTGATGGCTTATAAAACAGGGACTACAGGCAAACTGGAGAAGGCACAACAAGTATAGTTTTTTTTTAAAAGCTTAGCAACAGCATTTAGTGGCCCTCATTTTTTCTGTTCTGGACACGCCCATTTACGGTATGTTATTGACCACATGTGAGGACACAATGGCCTCAACAATTTCTCTCTCAAACTACAATGGCACATGGCATTGAAACAAACATGCATTATAATTAATCATAGACAATAAAGGGAAGCTTCTTTTCTACTGTTTCTGAAAAGCTTTCCCTAGGTCTGGGACTACATTGGTGATGAAACATGTTTCACTGTAAATAGTTAAGCGTAGCAAATGCATAACGATGCCTTTACGACGTTTGTTTTAAATCATAATACTTTGATACCACGAACATTTTACCACATTAGTGGCTGGGCATTACCGACCCTTTTGTTTGTATTGCTTATAATTTTAGATAACTTTGATTGATTCGGTCTCGGTTTTAGAACTCTGCAGTGCAAGTTGAAGATTTACTTTTAATTTTCCATACAGAAGGCCGGCAAAACAAGGAGTCTAAAAAGATATCTGAATGTTGCCAACATTTAGTAACATTAATCAGCGAACATATAAAAATATCCAAGTCAATATAACATCCATCGCCTACAAACCTTGGGTGGCATTATCATTTAAAACAATATTTTAGTGATATGTGATCTTTGCTGATTAGTTGGACTCTGGAATTTGGCTTGTGTGTTTTTTTGCAAATAGGGCACACATTTATCAATACACATACCCTTTTAAAAAATACATATTGTAGATAAATTAGGCGAATGCACAAAAAAAAAACACAAAAATTCACCCAAACTTTTTATATTTTCATATACTTTATGGACCCTTTTTGGTAACCTTGATGTAGGAAAAAGGTGGTGGCAGTATAAAGTTGTTAATTAGAAAAAGGCTCATTAAAAAGTACCTGTAAAGGTTTTTTTTTTCACAACTCAATAGCTCTGGGAATGTTAAACTAACTTTGCTTTTATCCTTGTACCTCTGATGACAGCAGTTTTCTTAGCTACTCCCCTCAATTATCTCAGAGCTGCATGGCTGATTCCTCTCCATGTTTGAAGCACCTATGAATCCGTCACTTTGTTCTAACTTTTTTCCTCTTGTCGGTTTCATGAGTAGAGGAGAGCTGCTGCTCCCTGCCTCACAGAGGAAGAGGTCATGTGAACAGAGCTTTCTGTGTTTGAAAGCAGAGCTGGATGATGGAGTACAGTGGATACAGATGTCTTGTGATAGCATAGTGAAGTACAAGATCTTCCACGATGACCAATCAGCCCCTCCTTTCAGTCTGTGATTCGACAGAACTTCCTCTGCCTCTCTCCTCTCCTCATTGCTGTAGCTCTCCATCCCTGTGTCATCAGCAGTATCAGCTTTGTGCGGATAAGCTAAAAAAAAAAAAAAAAAAAAAATTAACCCTTAGTACTTACACAGCACAGGAAATAGACTGTCATGTAACTGGTTGTACTTGGATTTCTTCCACTATTACTGTCCACATGTCCCCTGCTCCTCCATGTGATGAAAGCTGCCAGGCTAGTCACCATATACATCCTGCATGTGCATTGCAGTTCAGTGGATTTACTTGTGGGAAACTAAATGGACTTAATGCTAAATTACTTTGAGAGAGAACGCAAAGCATCATGGGATCTGTGGGTAAGCTAACTTTTTCTAAGCCTAAGGGCATAGACTGGCAGACATTAGTCTCCACCCACTTCACCACTAGTGAGAAAGATTTTTGTCAAACATTTTCAGAAAAGAAAATGCCATAACTTTGGAAAGAAAGGGATGAGCAGCACAAAGTAGGCATCATTCAGTTTGTTTTCAAAGGGGGAATCACATAAAATCACTATAAATTTAAAGTTACGCTTTAAGTAACTGTTTAGATACTGTGCAATTACAGCATAGAGCTCTGAGGGTTTTTTCAGAAAATCGGATGACAACATGATAGAACCGATTGGACCCCATTATCAGTTAACAAAGTCTGGTGCCATTACATTCCACAATGAGATGGATTTCTCACAGCTCAAATTTTTTCATTGTTTTGTTGTTATCTTTGGTTGAACAGAAATGTAAAATGTAAATATGGATTTCCTCTTATACTGTAAACATTACAAACAAATTTTGTAACTACTGCAAGAGATTTATTATGGGTATTTGAATAAGAAAACTCCTTTATAGAATGCTTGCAAATATAATTAGGTCCCTGGCTATGGCTGACTGGGTAAGGGCCTGACATCAAACTACTGTAGTACATTAGACTTCAAAAAATTTGTGCCAGCTAATTTTAGATTTTGACATTATACAAGTGTACAATATCTATTGTGTACAAAATAGCAACATTTTAAAGAAACAATAGCTGACAGCATCCATATTGCTGCCTGGAATTAGATGATTATGGTGATAGGTGCTAGTGAGTAGAGTCTTAATGTCATAGAAGAAGTCTGATGGAGGGCACATGCATGTATTCTTAATTGGATTTGGATATAATCTCTAAAGGTCATAGAAAAAACATTCATCATGTGGATGTGGTCACTATAAGTTGCACGCTGTCACTTCTGTTTCAGTAAATAAACCTATTTCACAATGTATGGAAAAACCTTCTTTCCTTTACTCCACAGCTGTACGTGTCAGTCCCCCTTTGAAACAGTATCGGTATCACAATTTGGTTATTCTACTGCAAGAAAAATTTTCAGTGTGATAGATAAATAGGTAGAAATCAATCATCTTTTTCACCTTTTCATCTAGATCCTGGCACTGTCCTGCCATGCTTGGTACGCCAGTATCACCTAGAAAAGAAGCTTATAATCAGAAGCATGGAGCACGGGAAAAGATGTCCGGTGCTCCAGGCTTCTAATTATGCACACCCCTGTACCTCCCTCTCCTAGTGCCAATATTTAACATATATAGCATTTCCAATTTCTTGCCAATACTCAACAAATCAAAGAGCAGAACTGCAGCTTCTATTCGTGTATGGACTAGTAGGCAGGTACCATCACCAATACATTTTCTGATGGTATGCAGGAAATTACACACATCATTTTGAAATTTTTTATTGGATTGCTTCCATCAGATATTGGATAATTCCATTATTCAGAATGTACAAGATGATTGTTCAATCACTTTGGAGTTGAGCAATGGTAAATCTCATTTGTACTTTTCAGCGTCAGAGTTTGCCTAGAGAAAAACAAGAGTTGCAATATGTAAAAGAATACTGAAAATAATAAGGCAAAACTTTTTTCTCTTACCTTCTAGTCTAGACAGCTTGCAGCATTTTGGAGGTTTCCAACAACACACACACAGTTTTGTTGTATGCCAGTCAGGTCCACGACTTGCTAACATTACAGAAAAACAGCTAATAGTTACTTCACGCAGTACAAATATGGAGAATAACTTCACAAAAGTCACTAAAACAATGGCATTATCAACATCTTTTGTTCAGTGGAACCAGCAGCATTGTGCGTTCTGTCGAGAAGTCATATATCATATTCAGTATTTTCAATCACATCGGTTAGATGATTTTGTTGTTGTTTTATTCATTTTATATTCATTTTGCTGAATCGGCTCAATCTGACACAAATATATTGCATGTGCTCAAGACTGTGGTAATGTATTCAAAGAAATATTTACCCTGAATTCTTAAAAGTGTGTTTTTTCCTACAACTAAAACGTCTTTAAACTCACATCTAAAAGGAGACAGAATAGTGCTCGGAAAGTGGCAGATCAAGGTATGACTATAGACAGTTCTGCAGCTTTCGAGGCATTCCGATGAGTAGGAATTCACTAAATGCGGAAAGAAAGCCAAGCAGAAAGTGGATCTCTTTATATGTGTCACCTGTTTCGCTTCAAAATAATCCCACACTGCTATACCCAGTAATTTTATGTGTACTTACTATATTATTACTCACTATGCACAGTACTTAGAAAACCCAAATTTAAGATTTTTTTTTTGTTATAAAGTATAAAAATATTTATTTCAACTAGTAAATTAAATATTGCAAAGGAAAATACACACAATTAGTCAATCACACTGTCATTATAATTTAAATATTGTCTATGAGGTGTAATTTATACACTATTACAATTTATAATAATATGCAATTATGAAAATATCTTATATTTAATTACAAAATCTCCAGGGGAGAATAAGAAACAAGCTCCTGGAAAATGAGGTTTATTTTAAAAATCAATAACAATATATTGAGATTGCAAAGCATAATACCTATAATATCTACTCTACATCTATATGCAAAGAAATGGGGTTTGGGATAAATTTACATCTGGGTTTTTAGGTCAGTTTTTAAAATTTCTGTTACAGCAAGAGAAGCCAAAATGTATGGGCTCATCAGTACAAATCATATGCACAGATCTTACCTGACAGAGAGTATTGGCTATAATGGAGTCCCCTGGGTTTACATAATTTTACTGCAAAAATTATTTTTGGTCATGTAAAATAGCTTTTTTTAATGACATTGGATATATGTATTTTATGATAAGTGTTGAACACCATCATTGCCAAGGGTGTAGGGGTGGTCAAGTTTTTTTTGGTCTAATATAGGAAAACCGGAGAAAAGTGAGACTACCTCTGTTTCACAATCCAAAAAATGACCAATAAGCTACAGTACAATAAAACTATAGATACAAAAAAACAACATACAATATTATCATGTATGGAAGTAGACTCTCACAGACACCACCTCCCTGGCCCCCTTGTAACCGCATTTAACTTGCTAACTTTTACAAGCAGGACACAAAATTACAAAAAGTTAAAATTTTGTCCACAATACCATGTGCCAAAAATGCCACTTTTTATCATCTTTTACACTACAAAACTGACATACAATATCCTAATACATATGAAATCTTCCCCATTTATTTTGCTTCACTGTATTGTATTGTCTATATTTGTATCCTAAATTTGCTGTGAAATTTGAAACCATAAGTTAGTGGCCCACATTTTATTAAAGTGTTTTTTAAAGTGCAAACTGGACATGCACTTATAAAGCGTCTGCGCCAGTTTTGCGTCACGGCTGCCCTGTGTTCGTCAACAAATAAAAAATGTGCATCAAAAAGGGGTGTGTAAGTGCTTAGTCAGGGTTTGCACCACATTTATTACTGGCGTGCACCACAATTCTTCAGCATGAACAAAGTGACCCAAAAAATAAAAAAGCTTCACATTTCATGAGCAGTGCAGGGGCACCAGATTCACCAGATTCTGGTGCACTCTGCCCACTCTGCACTAATTTTGATATTTATGGGCCAATGGGTTTTGACCGTACTGGGCCCAGTTACCCATTGGTTTAACAGATTTATGACATTGTTACAAGATAGAACATGATAAAAGCAGAATAATCCCTTTCCGGGCTACTTTCTAAACTGAGCTCATTAACCTTTCTTTTCAAAAATTGATCGGTTAAAGGGAAAATAACAAGCCATAATTTGGAATAATAACTCTAAGACAGGTAGGTTTTTTCATCAAAACAAATATGAATATTCTGAGCCTACAAATATTCTGACGTTAATAAGACATTATTATTATGCTAAATTATTTGTTCTCAAATTTTGACATTTTCCTCCTTTTTCTGCACATATATTGTGGGTAATAATGTTGAAAATGCACACTGTCTTATATTATGGATCTTTAAATATATAAGAATTGAGAAGGGGGTACTCCTATTATCTGTAGATTTGGATCTCTAACATTGCTTAGGAGATCTAGGGAAAATCTTAAATGATTTTTCAAACTTGTTATTGAGAGTTTGCAAGCATTTTCCTAGTAATTAATAAAGTTTGGTGCAAGGTATTTCAGACATTCTCTTGAGCAATTGACAAAATAAATTTAGTGGACATGTAAACTTGTAAACCTGCCCCAATAGGGATCATTTTTCAGGGTTTCTGCGTAGAAACCCTGAAATAATTGTGTATCTCTAGCATTTGCTATTATATTCCCTTTCATATCAGCTCCACACCAGGGGGCTGGTGAAAAGTTAACTTTTACAGATACATTTGTCATTATTTGTGCTATGTTGGGTCATGACAGAATCAACAGCAGCCTCTTAGCACTGACATCCTGGCAAACGTGTTTCATCATGTGATCACCTGGATGAAAAGAGGCAGTGGCCATTATTCTCTGATATGCACTTGATTGAGTAATTGAAGCAGAGGTATGGAATTTGGCTTCCTGATCTGGACTGGGACCATTGTAAATCTTAAGGGTTGGTCAAAGCATTTTTTAACCTAATAGTATTTGGAAATAGTCTTCCAATTATCCCTAGGTATATACCTATAAAAATGGAGTGTGTACTGAAGGAGGTGCCTATTTTGTAAATAATAATAATAGTCTAGTGATGGGTGATGCATTTTTGGACCACATTAAGTTTTTAAAAATACAAAGGATTGCTCTGCTTTCCAAGTAGAGGCAGATAATTCATCTACTGGATTTGATCTGCCATTTTGGATATGATTTTCAACCCCCTGTGAGTTCCTCAGGGTGGCGATCGGTTACTATGCTAGACATATAGACAGGTCATTTAGCCTGATCTCTAGGCATCCAACAGAAGTATAAGCTTAGAGATCACTAGCAAAACTGACTTGACCCAAATGTGTTTTCTCTCCAATCCCAGCCCAACACAAATTCAAACACAAATCAAATATACAGTACATGAACATCTATCAAAAATTTAAGACACATCCATATGTTTCATGTCATTGCCATCTCCATCAAGGTATAGATTATTTATGCCAGGGACTGCTGATTGTGTACAATATGATGCATTGCTTGATTAAAAACCAATCTTCTCAGCTCATTCCTGTTTTGTGTTGCAGTTACCAACTGTCTTTTATTGCCAGATAGGTAAAATCTGAAATGTTGACTGCGCTTTACTTTATGATTAAAACCTTACTCTGTGCCCTTTCAGAATCCTATAGCTTATAAAAATATGTGTCCACCCTACGTAAGGCTCCGGGAAGACCTATTGCTTGCAAACAAGAAATGTTGTCTGAATAATTTAGCACTGCCAATTATGTACATGCTAAAGGAAATCAATAATCAAAACCCATCATGATAAACCAGGGGACACTTACTCATAGATCCAGGCACTGTTACTGTGCTAATCTACTATGGCCTCCTTCCTTCTAAAATCAACTTTTAAGTAGTGTTAATGAGACTCTCTGTTTTGCAGCTCCATAGGCTGTTACACTGTGCAGGAGCACTTCCACACTCCCATGCTGTGCTGAAACTTCCTCTGCTGCAGTGAGATTACAGCTAGCTAATTGATTACTAACCTAAAAACTAAGAAAAATAGGTAAAATATAGAGAATGCATTCTTTCAAAATATGGTAAATATGCTATTTTAACTGTATCTGGGGGTTCATGGCTCATGACCCTATGTGCCAATGATAATAAAGGGGTTGGACACTCTATTATATAAGTTGCCCATGTGTCTTTACTGCCTAAATAATAATCCCTTAATGTTCATCAAGTGATTCAGCTTTCCTGCTACATACATTAGTGTTCTCTTTGAACTCTCTGTGCATTTGTTTACATGTCTGATGAATAGGAGGTGCTGCAGCAGTTCTGACCCCCTCTCCTCTCCCTGTGTGTTTCAATGAGATGGACTGTGAGAGGCACAGTGGGTGACGGCATAAGGATGGACTGAAGGAGTGAGAAACAGGAAGCAGTGTATATATGCAGAAGGAAGCATGGTGAGAACAGGGAACGGCAGAAGCTCTCATAGGAGGCAAAGTCACAGGTACATATACATGCAAAGACACGTCAAAAGTAACAGATTTATTGAAAAGTGGCCAACCCCAGGCACTGCACCACAGAACATTAGTCACTGGCCTGTATCCATAGTAAGTCACTGTGTATTATAGTCAAGTATTACATAAGTACTAGAAAAAATTAGCAAATGTTTTAATGTTTGTAGGTTACAGGAGAAGTGGTTTAAATAAAGTCACACACATTATTACTACGGTTTTGCAGAGCAGAGTTTCTACAAATAGTAAAAATTGCATGTAACAAATATTGTGATTATTATTTAAACAGAGTAATTGGACATAACAGTACAATAAATAATATTATGATTTCTATCAGTATTCCCAGTGGTGCTATCCTAGCTCGGTAAATGGTTCCATGTCACTTTCTGCATCACAATCCCAAAGCCATGAAACTCTGTGGCAGCTAATCCTCTGAGCCTGTTAATAAGCTTAGGAGCACGTTCATTGAAGACTGACGCGTTAGTCACAAACAGGGAGAAAATATCTACTGGGGGAAGTTGAATTGGTTTTAATCATCTGCTAATCACCAGTAATGAGACCTACTCTGGGGAAGAATAGAAAAACAGATAGTCAGAGCAAGGTTTTGTTCCTCACTGCAGAGAAACAGGGAATGAGAGGGCAGCTGTTATTAGAACAGAAAAGAGGCAAAGAATAGATGGATTTGGCCAGAGCAGATGAAGCTTCTTCTGTGGCCCAGTGTTTTGTTAGCTGAGGGTTTCCTTTATATATCCTCACCTATTTCAATATAACTGCTTTTATATCTTTTTGCATTCTTGTCCTGCAAAGTTTTTCTCTGTTCGTATACTACAGTCACTTCTCCATGGTGTCCATTACCCAAAAATCCTTTGAATACCTACAGGGAAAGGATGGAGAGGAAAAAATGAAAGAGAGAGAGAAAGGGGTGCCTTGTGGTACACGTGTTAGAATAATAATTTCAAAAAGTCCCGGTTGTAGTGTCTAGCCATCGGCTGGGGAAAAAATCTGAGGTCCCCGTTAAAACGTGTGAAAGCAGAGTATAAAAAAAAGAACACTACGAGAACGGTTGTGTTGTCCATAGTTGATATCAGTCAAAGATTTTATTGTCATTAGGTCTACACATTTCAATGTCAAAACTGTATCTTGGTCAGGCCACATATAGATTAGCAGTGCATGAGCTGTGACTCAGTGACGTGTGGTCAGAGTCACATTTTATGCACTGCTGCTGTATTTTTGGCCTATTGAAGATTCTACTTTGATGCTGAAACATGTAGCCCTATTTTCAATAGAATCTTTGAATATTTAAGCTTTGGACAACATACCCTTTGTTCTGGTAGCACTAAGATATAGGCCCCTGTTTTATAGCCTCCATTTTTCCAGGGTATGGACAATATATACATTAAGAGGGGTATCAGTCTGTGAAGTGTGTGCTGCTTAAGGCCAACTCCACCATGGTTCTAATTTCAGGATTATCATGTTTATAATGATTCAGGCTTATCGCAACCTGGTCAGGTCATGCTTTAATGTTTTATTATTGATCCAAACTTGATCTACTGCATGTGGGGTGAGGGGGAGGTACTTGAAATCCTATTTGTACTGACCATTTAAGAACCATTCCTTGTTTCCATTTTATACTCTTTAACCCCTTAACGACATGTGATGTAGTAGTGCATCACACGTCAGCTGCAAGTGGCAAACAACAACCACACCGCAACTGGTAAAGCTAATACCACCATCTTGGCTTTGAATGTCGCTCCCCATGATGTCTATGAGGAGCAGCGATCTGTTGCCATGACAGCCTTGGGTCATAAAAAGATTCAAGACTCTCTGCTTTTAACCCTTCTATTACAGTTATAGATTTTTGAAGGTGGGCAGTAAAAAATGGAAACGTCAAAACGGGCCTCGTTGTTAAGGGCTTAAAAATGCGTAACTTTTTTAATTTTTCCCTTAACATAGCTGTATGAGGGCTGGATATCTCATACACAGCAGCTGTGGGATGGTGCAACAATTGATTACTTCTGTCTGCCAGTGAGTACATCATTCTCCTGAGCAATGTAAGAAGAGAAGCGCTAAGCCAAACACAGGGAGCGACAAGATATGATTCTGCATCAGTGTCGCTACAGCAATCTCAAGGTATGTTTGCTTTATAATGCATCAAATCAAATGGTAGATTTTCTTTAACACTCAGTTGATGCAAGAGGGTGTTGGCTGCAATGTGCACCATGTATGAAGAGAGCTCAGCCCCTATGCCCTCTTTATACATCCTTACATCATTATGACATACATGTACATACATGTACATCATAATGCTTAATAAAAAAAACATTATTCAAATACTGTATTGCTAAAAAAAGCTCAGCTCCTTAGGGGCTGAGTCTGCATGGACATGTCCACTGGCTTGTCCATGTGCAGAAGTGCCCCTCTGCCTACCTATAGATGGTACTAGTGAATGGTGCCATGCACAGTCTGGAGGCATGGTTAACATTAATAATCAGTGTTATGGCCCTTTACTTTCAAGATATTCTGAAAGAGGTCTGCCACAGTGTCCCATCCACCTGCTTATTTAGAAAACTGCTGTGTATGTAGACCTATTATGGTATCAGCTCTGCTTCTCAGCAGAGTCAGGTAGCAAGAAGACCACTAATTAGTGAAAACATAGAAAGTAACATAGCACTAATCCAGTGTTATTGCCTCTTCAATCTCAATATAATTAAAGGATGTGTTGGTCCATGATCTTCCAAAATAATAGTGTGTTTGATAGAGCCTTTGTTAGAACTATTGGATAAAACACCAGAAAAGTGCCCAGAGCAAGCTTATTTAGCTTAAGCTGCATAAAAATCGACTCTACTATGCTGGTACTGTAAATGACTGCAGGTTAACAATCAGCAATTTCGTTGTGGCTTACTCATGGAGATTAGGCTAGATGTGTCACTGGCCTAAAACACATAATAAATGTGAAGTAAGTACAACAGTTTTTTTTACATATAGTGCTCAATATTTTTGCCGCACATTCAATATTAAATGTGTCCCATTGTGTGTGAGGCCTTACTTTTAATGCATTGAATAAGGCTGAAAAAGCTCCTAAAATACAGTGGGTGAAGTGCCCCTCTGCCTACCTATAGATGGTACTAGTGAATGGTGCCATGCACAGTCTGGAGGCATGGTTAACATTAATAATCAGTGTTATGGCCCTTTACTTTCAAGATATTCTGAAAGAGGTCTGCCACAGTGTCCCATCCACCTGCTTATTTAGAAAACTGCTGTGTATGTAGACCTATTATGGTATCAGCTCTGCTTCTCAGCAGAGTCAGGTAGCAAGAAGACCACTAATTAGTGAAAACATAGAAAGTAACATAGCACTAATCCAGTGTTATTGCCTCTTCAATCTCAATATAATTAAAGGATGTGTTGGTCCATGATCTTCCAAAATAATAGTGTGTTTGATATAGCCTTTGTTAGAACTATTGGATAAAACACCAGAAAAGTGCCCAGAGCAAGCTTATTTAGCTTAAGCTGCATAAAAATCAACTCTACTATGCTGGTACTGTAAATGACTGCAGGTTAACAATCAGCAATTTCGTTGTGGCTTACTCATGGAGATTAGGCTAGATGTGTCACTGGCCTAAAACACATAATAAATTTGAAGTAAGTACAACAGTTTTTTTTACATATAGTGCTCAATATTTTTGCCGCACATTCAATATTAAATGTGTCCCATTGTGTGTGAGGCCTTACTTTTAATGCATTGAATAAGGCTGAAAAAGCTCCTAAAATACAGTGGGTGCAGAAAGTATTCAGACCCCTTTAAATTTTTCACTCTGTATTTCATTGCAGCCAATTGGTAGGAACAAAAAAACTTCTTATTTTTGCTAATTATTGTACACTCTTCACCCCAAAAAAAGTATATATTTTTGCTAATTTATTATACAAGAAAAACTGAAATATCACATGTCAATAAGTATTCAGACCCTTTTCTGTGACCCTCATATTTAACTCACATGCTATCCATTTCCTTCTGATCCCCCTTGAGAAAATTCTATTTCTTCATTGAAATCATTGGAGTTGATTAGGAAAGGCACATACCTGTCTATATAAGACCTCACAACTCACACGTCAGGGCACATGAGAATCATGAAGTTTAAGGAACTGCCCAAAGATCTCAGAGACAGAAATGTGGCAAGGCACAGATCTGAGGAACCGTGTTAGGAGCTCAGAGACAGAAATGTGGCCAGGCACAGATCTGGCTAAGGTTACAAAGGAATTTCACTTTTATAAGTGCACAGTGACCTCCATTACCCTTAAATGGATGAAGTTTCGGACAACCACAACTCTTCCTCGACCTGGCCGTCCAGCCAAACTAAGCAATTGTGGTAGAAAAGCCTTGGTGAGAGAGGTAAAGAAGAACTCTTAGATTATTGCAACTGAGATGCAGTAGGGAGATGGGAGAAAGCTCCACAAAGTCAACTATCCCTGCAGCCCTCTACCAGCCCAGGCTTTTTGACAGATTGTGCCTACGGAAGCTTCTCCTCAGTGCAAGACATATGAAAGCCTGCATACAGTTTGCAAAAAACATATGAAGTACTCCCAGACTATGAGAAATAAGATTCTCTGGTCTTAGGAAATGAGGATTGAACTTTGTTGTGTTAATTTTAAGAAGTATATAAGAGGGTGTTTTTTAGCTGCAGGCAAAGGTTGCAATTGAAGAAATTATGAATGCAGTCAAGTACAGGGAGATCCTGAATCAAAACCTTTGAAAAAGCACCGGAGATCAGACTGGGCCAAAGTTTCACCTTCCAACAAAACAATAACCCTAAGAACACAGCTAAAATAACAAAGCAGTGGGTTCAGTACAACCCTGACTATTCTTGACCGGCCCAGTCGGAGCCCTGACCTAAACCCAATTGAGCATCTCTGAAGAAAAATTAAAATGGCTTCCACCAACGTTCAACATTCAACCTAAGGGAAATGGAGAGGATCCCTAAATCCAGGTGTTAAAAACTTGTTCATTCCCAAGAAGATTAATGGCTGTACTAGCTCAGACGGTGCTTCTACTCAAAACTGAGTAAAGGGTATGAATATTTATGACCATGTGATATTTTTCTTGTTTCATAAATTTAGTAAAAATATCTCCTTTTCTGTCAAGATGGGGTGCAGAGTGTATATTAACTTTTTTGATATTACAAATTGGCTGCAATGAAATAAAGAGTGAAAAACATAAACAGGTCAGAATATTTTCCATGCCCATTTTATACACACTGCCATTGTTAATGCTATAGCAAAGCTCAGCATTGCCCTTATCTATAAAGATGGCCACCAAAAAAACCTACTGGGGTATAATTTGTTGACATGAACTTCTAAATGTTTACTTTTAAAAATGAGGGTAGAACGTAATGTAAATAGAGCCCTAGTTGCAGTTAATTAATTGCAATACCAAACCCGCTGAACTGGCCTGGATAATCAGACACAAGTCAAGCTGTTCATTTCAACAGGCACCAAGGAGTACTGAAGGAGAGTGCTGTACTAAAAGTCTCAAGGGCTATGCAAGGTGAGTGAATCAAAGAGATCAGTCAATCAAATCTCACACAATATCTAACAAGGAAAACAACTTTAAAATGTTGTTACTATAAGAACTATTTATACCAAAGAAATGTAAATTTTACAACAACAGGCTGAAAAGTAAAAATCACTTAAAAAGCATTTTAGAAAGGCTGAGAAGCTTTAAGCATTTGCATGTAACATTAGGCAATTATATGCTTCTAATATGCTCGTACACAATTTATTGTTTAAGCCCAAAATAAAAATGAGTGTTATAATCATAAAAGGAAGATAATGTAACAATATATTATACACTAGTGATGGTGAACCTTTTAGAGGGCGAGTGCCCAAACTGCAACCAAAAACCTGCCTATTTATTGCAATGGGCCAACACAGCAATTCAAGTAGTAACTTAAGGCAATCTTCTTTCTCCATGCTATACAACAGCTTTCAGCGGTCCTGAGGACACCAATATCTTAGTCAAAAGAGGGAAAATTTGGATTGCCACTGGAGCCTCCATTGACAGTCACCTGAACAGGAAGATTTGAGGTGCCTGTCTACACCGTCTCTCTCTCTCAGGTTGCCTCACTTTAAAATAATGCTAAGGGTGGAACATCCAGGGCTACCTGGGAGTGCGGGAGTCCTGTCAGGCACTAGTGCCATAGGTTCGACACCACTGCTTTACACTATACAAATAGAATTAATTTCTACTAACATGATGTGGGATGAAAGCGAAGCCATTGTATTTATTCCAGAAGGAACAGACAGCTCTGTTTTGTTGTTTTTGCATTTCATCAGTACAGTGTAGGGGTCTGCGCTAGCTGAGTGAAAGCCTTGCGACTAGGATAAGGAAGTAAGATGACCAACAGTAGCGTGGAGACAGGAGATGAAGAGACATGCATTTATTTTAGCAGAGATCAAGACTAAGAAATAGTGCTGAGGTCAAACTGATCCAAGAATAACCCACAGAACTTTAAAATCAGTCATATATGTATAAAAGAAATAATAAAGTTAAAAAAGCACAAAACATCAAAATATAAAAAAATCCAGGTTTAAGGTATTTAATATTACTTTAACTTGAATCTCTATATAATAAGATAACTTAGTAACTTATAACTTCCAGATAACTATGGAAACATTGGTGTCTATATATATTGACCTGTGCTTAGTGCATTGATCTTATGAAACATCCCAGATCTATGGAGGTTCCAACCTCCAATAATTGAAATATATGCCAGCCTATTCTAGCCTCAGGCTAACGCTACAGCCTCTGCCAGTTTTTGTGCTCCTCGTTTTGCTCAGTTTAAAAAGTTGGGAATGTGGCACAAATCAGCCAAAAAGTCTCAATTTCAATGGCTTGCACCAGGAATACTCATTGACATGCCATGCATGATACATTGACATGGGGAAGACTTACTAATACTGTTTAAGTCTCAGTTAATGTATCTGTCATGTCTTCAATTATTTTGAACTAAAACCAGGTATGGTCGAACTCATAGTACAGGTGCAAGGGTTTCCATTAAACTTTTCCGCTGTAGACTTACACCTTTTCTGTGTGTTTCAGCACACTGGGTTTTGACTCACACAATTTGCAAAAAAATAACAAAGGACATAACAGACATGTGAACGGAGCCTAACTTTTAGACAGTGCAGGCTTAAAATTCATCTGAATAATTAGAGAGGCTGATGCTGGATTATGAACTGGTGCATTGTTAATCAATCTACAATGTACATCTATAATGTACATCAATCAATCTACAATGTACATTTACACCAGCTTTGTTTTGCCATGTGGCAAATCGTTGCACATATTAAACCCAACCTTTTTGACAATTACATCGCTTTTTCAATAAGCCCTCTCCTTTGTCAGACAAAACACATAAAATCACAAAGTATTTTAAACAGTCAATAAATTTTGAAATAGTAAATCTGCTTCTTGGTGTTCAAAGTTGGACACTATCTTAAAGCTTATAGGGAGCCTTTCCATTACTGACTTCAATATTATGCATCTCATAATTGCCACTAAAAAAGGATAGAAGTCATTAATACTTTTAAGAAATCATCTCTCATTAAATCGTGAAGGTACAGTGTAAGATATCTTGAGAGGAATAACAAGAAAAGATAGGCAGATATTATTATAAGGGATTAAATAGCTGAACATTTTTGGAACCGTGCCACAAAACTGGCATAGAAATACAGACGATATGCTTGTTTAACACACTCAGTTATTACAAGATCCCAATCAAATTATAACGATTGTCCAACTTGTTGAAATCATGTTGAACATGTGAAAACCTTAACATAAAAATGTTTCATCTAAAATCCTTCTCAAGTAATGTTTGAGCATTAAATATGCAAATAATTATCATTACACTTCCAACAATTACACATATTTGCGAGCACCATGTCAAGTACTGGCAGCAGTGCAATCATTTGTAAAGACAAATATTCCAATCCAAGAGATGTCATGCTGCTTAGAACATTCCTTTTTGTATTAGTAGCCTCACTGCTGCTTCATAAAGTGTGCAAATGAACGTGACAGTGCTGCCAATAGCTGCCAGCTTCTTCCCCTTTGGCAGAGCAGATGTCAATCAAGCATCCAAAGCAGACAAGACCCCAGCACCACAGCAGACATAAAACAAGGAGGCTGAAGAGGAAGGGCAAAAACAACACAGCAAAGTACACAGGCTCACTGCACTCTTGCCTTGCTTTAACCTCCTTTTTGCTTTGCTCTGGAGATTTCAGCCAACTTAACTAAAGAATTTTATTACTATATTATTATATATGTGGAGGAACCATATGGCACACATATGAGTAAATAGATATATAGATGATAGCTAGATAGATATTAATGCTGGTGTCATTACAGTAGAATAGATTGATTTATTATCTTTTACTGTACATTTACATTACCTTTAATATTCCTACTTTCTGATGTACATAGTTAACAGTTTTGTTTGTAAAGTTAAAGGTTTGAAAAAAGCAAATGGAAGAGATCTATTAAGTGTGTGTAGTGTGATAGTTACATATTAACTACATTGTGTTTTTATGTTAGATTTTTGCCTGCCTTGTCCAACAAGGAAAAAGGTCATGGGACAAGGGGGCTGATTAATGAAGACTGGCACTTTGTACACCCATCCTGATTAGGAAATAAGTTCTGGTATAAGATAAGTAGGTCTGTTTAGCCATCCCCACCTGGGGTGGTCCTTCCAAGTGGCAAGCAGGGTTCAAGGTGTCAAGGTGTCAAGAATTCGAATGTTCAATTTCCCCCAGTATGCACCATAATTGTGCCAATTTCTTTGCACAGAATCAACTAATAGTTGTTATAACACTAGACAGTCTTAGGGAAACACCAGTTTTATCAATAGCATTAGCCTCTTTGAAAAGTCTACTCTATATTTTTGCTAATATTTTGGAGCATATTTTCTTTGTGATGTGTGTAAATTGTGTCATTCTTTTTCATAAAGAATAACTAGTTGTTAAAAGTTGCGATGGTCCCCTAAATAATGTACATTAAAATGGTCCAGCAGTACTGTCAGAGGGATGCATTTACTACAACATTCAAATGGAAAACTGGCAGAATTTTTTTTTCTCCCTTGCTGCGCCTCTTGCACAGTGTGGTTTTCCAACACACTCACAACTTGTTCTGTTTTTGTGTCACCACTTGTGAATGTGTCACTTTTCTGGTGCTTCTATTTTTCCGGCTGGTTTTGTGACAAAATTTTTGGTTCAAAAAAGATCATCTAAAAGCGGGTCTAGAGAGTTCTGTATCACCTTCTATTTCAGTTATAATCCTTTTTGTTTGTGTACCAACTCATTAATCCCTTGCGCCACAATCTTAAATCACACTGAAAATTATAGCACACTTCCGGCACCACTGTGCGCCCAAATTAATAAATGCCCCCCAGGGTGTCTAGAAAACAACCCTTTGACACAGGAAATAGTGACCCCCAATAGTCAATTTTAATCATGCTGTAAATTTCTAAGAGGAATAAAGTAAAACAAATCACAAAGCAGAGTCCTAAAAACAGATGGGTCAGAAAAGTTTTACATAATGAATATGCAGAGGAGCTGACTGATAGCATGAAATAGAGCTAAAAGAGATGGCAAAATTATATTATGCACCAGAGAGATCAGATTCAGTACTGTGTAATTTTATCCACTAAGACTCATGCTTCTTCTGACCTTATGGGGTTCAGTTCCAAATATTTGGCCATTGAACTCCTAGATATAAGAAGAGGAAGATTTTATTGAAACACAAGTCATACTAAATCCTTCCTCACAAATTTATATATTGGTCTGCTCAACTTCTATAACATGTCACCAACAGGTAACATATTGTATGTCTCTTATAAAGTTCATTGACCATGAAAAACATGCAAAATACTGGATTCCTGGAAAGGGGCTAATACTTTTATTAAATACTTAATACTTTTTACTAGCACTGTATAACTGTTCATATTACACAGTCCACAAGCTTTTAGTACCAGACAGAATATGATTTTAGAAAGACACCATGAGTATATATAATAAATTATTATTAGAGAAATAGTTGTAAATGAGATACACTTTAGCATATATAGTAAAAAAAAATCTTTACTATGGAGCCCCAACATATTCTGCTGCACTGTACAGTTCATGGGGTGTATATACACATAAAATAAGACGTTACAGAGTAATTACTTGGTCAGATGAAACTATAGGAATGAGGACCTTGCTCACAAGACCTTACAGACTATGAGATCCATATTTAGTTTAATCAAATTAAGTGAGTATGGCTGAAAGGATCCTGCCTTCTCATACCATTCCAGGGGGATTGTCAATCCCCGATGACTTCATTGGTGAATGGCACCATACCCAAAATTATGATCCGCAGTGCTGCCGGCATGTAATTGGCACACCCAGCCACAGTAGTTTAAATGCAGCTGACAACTTCCCCAGAAGCACATACACAGCTAAAACCTGCCATTGGTGTTAGCAACAATCACAGGTGTTACTGGTTGGGATTCTGTGTTTGGGCTGGATAAGATTTTAAATTCAAGTCCACTCATCACTATAAGGCAGTCATTACATATTTTCACTTAAAGGGGAATTCTCACTAAGACCACATTCATAAATATACTCAGGATAACAACATCATTCTCTAATTCAATGTTATTAACAAAAATACATTTTACAGATATAATTCCAACCTGTCTCTGGTGTTTATATTTTGGTTGTCCTTGGATATGACCATAAACTACTGGTTGGGCAGATTTCTCTCTTATGAATAGCTTCTCTTGTATTGCATGGGGGAGAATCAGGAGAGAGAATCAGTAGAGAACACTTCCTGTCCAGCAGCAGCATGCAGAGGAACTACAAACTTTACAGACAAGATAAGCTCTAGATCCGAGGGGAGGGTTCATAGCAGTTCTGACTGTGTGTTTTATTGATTAGGTGAAGTAGCAGAACTAAGTGTGTCATTGTGTTTTATTACCATTTCATGACTCTAATCTGTCTCATGTGTCTTTTTCTATGTGTCAGTACTAGTAGACTATTCAGAAACTAAATAAAAGTGTAGCTAAACCTTGTACCCTGATATTCTAAGCACATTGTCAGACACAGCATCTCACAGCACAAAGGATTTAGGAAGTGTCTGCTCAGATAGTGCCCACCCAAACTGCTGAATCTTACACTAACCAGTCTAGGCAATGATAGGAGCAAAAACAGCAATAAAACTTTGCCAATTTGTAAAGTAAAGGGCTAAAATTATCTTTATTGTGTAAACATCACTAGGGGATTCAAATTTGACAACTTTCTTTCATGTGCAAACCCCATTAAGCTTAGTTCCTTATTTCAAATAAGTTAAATGACATCTACATCTTATTAAACCTTACAAAACCCTTAACAGGTTGCAATCTACAACACAACCCCTGGGTGGTCACATGAAGACTTATGTAGGATAGACATCTTGTGCTACAATATCACAGACTCATATTTCATCTCTAGTTTCTCTTATATGGTAAAGTCCAGCTCAGAGTATAGTGAAGGAAGGACATCCTCATGTACTGATTTCAGCTAATAGAGAAAACAGTCATTGTAACAATAAAGACTACAATGCTAGATGCAAAGTTTTATCAGTTCGTATTAGTTCCCCTACCAAATGTATGATATTTGTTACACAATCTTCTTCATGTGATATGTGTGAATGTGCTCTTATTTAAATGGTGCAGAACTTAAAATAGCAAATCCAAGAATCACATATTCACAACTTAGGCATTACTGATTTATCACTATTCACTATTCTCCAACAACACAATTAAGTAGCCAGAGGATCAGGACAATTGGTTACACCTGTGAATGCAAGTAAACGGTTACAGGATATACTGTATATCGAATTGATATGATGCATCTACATGTTTCTAGAACTCATAGACATTACAATGTTGAAGAAAATATATACAAATAATGTGTAATTATTAATATATCATTGTATAATGTAAAATTGAAATAACCTCCTTAGCAGTCAGAAGCAGGTAACCAAGACACAAATGCCTATATTCAATTAGCTCACAAGACAACATGCAATATTGTAACATGTATCAATAAAATGTTAAAGTTGAGAATAATGGATTTCTAATGATTGTCTTTCCCATGTTGAACCTATACCTCCACCTAGTGGCCTAATTGTTAAATTAAAAGAATCTAGAAAATGTATGGCTTGCATTACTATATGCTTTACCATTAGCATGAGATCACAAACTGTAAATATCTGATGAATTTATCAAAGTTTAATGATACAACTAGAATACTAGAGTCATATTTGTGACTTGTGAGATTGTTTAAAATTAGTAATGGCATCACTTTGGTATTTATTAGGAAAGGTTGTATCTACAAGGAAATGTACACTTTGAATGTGGAAAGAAGAATACTTGTGTAACAAGATAACAGAGTTTGGCAAACGAGCAACTCTGGTCTGCTACATGGACACACCTAAAACCGCTACATCTGTTAGGTTATTATGTTCATTCACAGCTTTTTTTCAACAAAAAATCATCATATGGTGAACATTCAGGACACATATAATACTGTAAATATAGTACTGCTCAATATCTATCTATCTATCTATCTATCTATCTATCTATCTATCTATCTATCTATCTATCTATCCATCTTCTTCTGCAAAGGTTTAAATGTACCATGGGACTAATCTGAAATAATTGGCTACATAACATCTGTGTTTGTAATGAATTCAGTCTGTCAGTAAGAAATCTTAAGTAATCAAGAAGGAAAGAACGGGTACAACCTTCCTTTCTTAATTATTTACAGAGCATAATTCTCACTTGAACCTTTGGTAAGTGATAGAACACTTTCTGCTGCACTGAAATGAATGGGGACTTTCAGTCTTTGAATAAGTAGTGCTGTTTTGGGATTTAATTGTCGGATTTCACTATTTCTTCTCATCCTACACAAGTAAAGCAGGATTCACAAGCCTGTATTTTCTATTCATACCATTCGAGAAGTTGTTTCTTTACACTTCCTGTTCCAAGCTGTCCAAAAATCTGCTTCTCATTAAAGCTAATCTTAATCTTTATATGGAGGTGCAACAAAAAAAAAAACAATTCTGAAAAATTAACATCTGTAAAATTTCAAGAACAGAGACAAACCACAAAACCGATCCACATTTGTTAAAACCTTGTCCTTTTATATCATGTTCTTAAAGAATAACATTACTTTATTTTTTAAAGAAAGGATTACATATCTAAATGTTTTCCTATTTGCTTGTACTTATTAGTTACCAGGAGGTGTAGAAAAATATCAAAAACAAGTCACATTGTGTGTCATCATGTGAGTCATGGCATGGCATACAATATTCTAATGTAACAGCTCAAAATGGATTTCATGACAGTGCAGATAGATACAACATTTATTACATAAAATATAGTTTAACTGATGGATATGAGGTACATGAGGTAGATGGATAGATAGATAGATATGAGGATGAAGGATATTTATTTACTCTACCCATTCCGTAATGTATTTATCTTTATTTTATTTACTGCAGCTTATTATTTTCTGTGTATTTTGGATTGCATTTTGTACAGGACTTTCTATCTATCTATCTATCTATCTATCTATCTATCTATCTATCTATCTATCTATGATATAGTTTTGTTACCTTATTTATTTGTTTCATGAATTTGATATAAGAAATCTCTATGTAAAACAGGCACAAAATCTTATAACTAGATTTACTTGATTAATATCCCCCCAGAAATCATCCTCCAAATGTATGAGAACCAGATGAGCCAAGTGATGTAATGTTGTACTGTATTGTTGTGTTGCTGCCAGCAGTGTCTTACAGTGTACCACACCCATCACTGTCACCATGGGGGAAGATGAACAAGGAGGGAAACTATATAGAAACCTATATAGTGCAAGAGAGAAAGTCCAACTTTCTATTCAGGAATTATCCAAGTGATTCTAATAAGATATTGAAAAACCGGCCTATTCAGTCTTCTCTGCTTCTATTCATAGTACTACGATAAGGACTAAACGTAGATAAGTAGAATGCAAGGCAGCTGAAGGACGAGTAGACTACATGTCAGCAGCATGTTTTAAATTTAATTTACTGCAATATGGAAAGAACTGAAGAAATCATGTATTTACTATCCACAAACATATTGGGGAAGATTTACTATGCCTTTCCTGCTAGTTTTTTGGATGTTTTCGTATTTGCATGTAAAAATCCTGATCCTGATGTAAGAACATGCCTCTCACAGTGTATGTATGTAACTGATATGTTAAAAGGGCATTCTCGTCTGGGCATTCACATTCAGTTTCATTAATCTGCCATATATAAACATTTCTTCAATTAGATGTTATTAAAAAAAAGTTCCGATGTAAACATAATTGTAGTGATATGGTCCCTTAGAAACAAGACTGTGTCCTTAGATTGGCCACCTCTGCAGGAGGGATTACACAAGGAAACAAAAAGTTTCTGAATATTAAATGCCCTAGGAGTTACTGCAGGTCCCACAGCTGTTGTGTAGTAATTAATGCTGAATCCAGGTGGTCAGGCAGGACTCAATAGCGCATGTCTGGCCACCACTGCAAAAATGTGAGGTGGTTGTATCCGAGGAAGCCATCTTGTTTCTAAGGGACAGCATGACAACAATTATCTTCACACAGGAACATTTTTTTTAATAACATCCAATTGAAGAATTAGGCAAATGGCAAATGAATTCAATTAAATGTAAATGCCCAGATCGGAAAACCCCTTTAAGCATCTTTCTAACTGTATGTAACAATTGTCGGGACACTGTGTAAAAGAATTTCCCCCCAGGGATTAGTAAAGTACTATTATATTGTATTGTATGTTTTGGGGAGTATCTGACCAGCAAGCCTCTTTGAGCGGGATGGAACACAGTGCAGGGTGGTTAGAGGGTTTATGAGGGCAAGGCTATAGCTCAAGCCTCCGCCAGGTCAGTACTGGTCTGACCTAATCTACACATCTACTAAAAGGGTAGAGTCTTGTAGTAGAAACAGGACACGGTAGAAAACATCAATCTTAATAAACTCCACCCATTGCATCTGGAAAGGCTGACAATTAACAGCATTTAACATTAGAGGGATAAAGAGGTATTTGCTATCTGGATTCCTAACATATCAGTAGGTTAACATACTCATTTATGATAATAAATGATATCGTATGATATACTAAATTATACGGTAACTTTAAAGGATTTACAAAAGACATATTGGATCAAGTAACTGCTTTCTATACGAATAAAGTACATGTGTTACAATATTCTATATAATATTGTGTGAAAGTATACCTAAAGACAGGTAGTACATGAGTATATATATATATATATATATATATATATATATATATTCCTACACACAACTAAATGCAATAGTAATCTGCGCAGATGTGCTCGGCTAGTATCCCTGCAGCTGTGTTTTGTAGATGGCCAATTGTCAAATGGAGCTAGAGACAAGACAAAATCAATTAAGCCATGATGGCTGAAAGAATGAAAATAAGCATCACTATGTGAGACAGGACTCCCATATCTCATGCTAATCCGCCAGTTCATCCCATAATCCTTAGTGTGTAAAACCAGAACCATTGCCCGGCGCACCTTCTTAGCATAAAAGCTAGAAGGCTGTATCCATATTTACTACAGGTTACAATGTGCTAAATAGCAAGACTGTTAAATATGGATGAATTTGCTGGTAAAGTTCCTGTGTTATGTAATTTGTTAGTAAGATTATATGTTTGACATCTGGATGGGCACCGCATTAACGCATGCATGGTATTGACTGTGCCCAGTTATGACATTAACCCTTTTGGGTCTAGTCTTTCCTAAGTGCTAATTACCTCAAGCGCAGAAGAAAGGTTTAATCTGGGGAAATAATGGCAGGCATTCAGACCTGCGCCTCGCTTTGTGTTTTCATAAGTATCAGTGCCTGAGTGCCTTGGCTGATTTTCTTACAATCACAACTAATGATTAGTTATTGAATATTTAACTGCAATTGATATCCCACTTGCTAAGAAATCCATTAGAACACGCTGTTTGGGTAATGTGAGTAACATAATCCTTCCTCATGTAAATGCTAAACTGAAGCTGAAGGAAACAAATTGACTTGTATACATTGTGAAAAGATTGCCTATTGACTCATTCAACACATATTTTAACATGATTTACCTCCTGTTGTCAGGTTGGAGCTCAAAGCATTAATCTATAGTAAGATAAAACAGCTGGAGAAAAACAAATCAACTTCCCAATTCTTTAGATGTTTATACCAATATATGCAATAATATTCTTATGAATTAGATGCCATTCCTTTACTATGGGAAGACTGGTATAAGATGGTTACATTCTTATTATCCTACATCAATGCAATGGGATATGGTATATTACTATGTACAATAACAACAACAGAAAATTAAGATATATGAGTTCTCATTAACAGGTTTAGAAATGCATGAAATATATCAATATAACTGGACATAGAAAAAACATGGAAATGTAGAGATCCTCCAATAAAACATCTTCATAAAAGCTAAAATTAATATCACTTAATGTCTATGTAATTGTCCGCCTTCTGTTCATGGCCTTATGAGACTTCCGGAATATCTGTGTATCTGTAATAGATAAAAATATCTATCTATCTATCTATCTATCTATCCATTAGAACACTATATATATATATATATATATATACTGTATATAGTTTTATTTTTTAAAGCTACATGACAATAGTTATATACTCACAATAGATACTGTATAATGAGACTTGCATTACTACATTTATTCTCAATGACAATTTCTACTTAAAATTCTGCAACCTTGGTGTGAGGATTGAATTCCTCCTTGCTGTCATCATGTAATCCCAAGGGTCCAGTAAATTATAATTATTTTACAAGCCACCCGTGATGCCGGTGACTACAGTATATAAAAGAAACAAGCAGCCGGTGACTGTCAATATCTGTATAATTTATAAAGGAGACCACATTTGTCTTTAGAATAATAAAGGAGTATGTATGGAGAACATTGCATTAACTGCTTAGATGATTGCATTTACAATGACTAAATTTGGAGACAAATATACAGAGCATTCACATGCTGCAGAGGTGTCACTTTGCTATATCTCAGATCACATTAGAAGGGGGATATTTATTGGAGAAAATATTCTCTATTCTTTCTGGAGGACTGGTTTATTCACACATTTAAGATTTTCCAAGTCCAACAATTGATTACTAGAAGCTTCGCAAAAGACATCTGCATTGAAGGATCCATAGAAGGAATAATCCCATTTAGTGTTGCTAATTCAGATCTGTCTCACATATTGCTTTTCTGTGTAGAAAACAAAAGAATGAACCTACTTGGACTTTTGTAGCATTAAGCCATCTGAGGCACCACATCCAAGGTACATCTACTACTTTTCTGCAAATTAGCTTTTCTGACTCATGTCTAGTGGCTCTGGCCCTTCTCTGCTCGCATGCTGGCAGTAAACCATGCCCCATTATTTTGACTGACAGCTCTGTGTCTTGTCTCTTCAAATCACTGCTCTGCCTCCTTGTGCTTGGGGACTGTCTGCCAAAATTCAACTACAGAAATATAAACCTCTATTTACTTATAACAAATATTGTGTCTAATGTTTTGCACTGCGCCACAGTGTTAGATTCATGTCATGTGACCAGAGTTTCATCATCACAGGTCCTTTAGTCTTCTAACAATAGGAAACTGAACACCATGCATGTGATCACTTAAGATCACAGCAGCCTCCATGTAGGATGGAGAGGAGTAGAAGTCCATGGCGGCCGCTGTGATGTCATGTGGTCAGATACATGCATGGGGTACAGTTTGTTATTGTTAAGAGACTAAATGACCTGAGATTATGTAACCCTGATCACATGACTTGAACTGCAAGTAAGGATGTATAAGGTATAATGAGGAGTAGATGGGAGGGGTCAGTCGATCAGGATACACCCCCACTGATGCCAGATAATATTAAATAAAAGCTGATTTATGTGGATGTAAGCTAAACATTTTTTAGCTAAAAGAAGGGTATCAGTTAGTTAATAGGGCTCTATAGGAACCTGTCATTGGCTTTATATGTGCAAATGTGGTGACAGGTTCCCTTTAAGTATTTGGCCATACAACATTTAGTAATCAGTAATCTAGCACATATTTGCTGGAAAAACTGTGGTATAACTAGAACCATTAGAACACCAACAAACACAGAGCATGAAATTTTACTATATGTTCACATTTTATGTTGAGTTTAAGTCAAATAGATTTGTTACAATAATAAATGCCTTATATAGAGTTTTAAACACTGTCCTATTCCTTCCAATAAACCCGATTTTTTTAAAATAAGCTGGCAACTCACCAGATTATGAAAAATGTGGACATATGGATATTTGTCTATGTAATCCGATGTTAACTGCTACCAACCAAACTAAGGGCAGTTTATTGAAATACCTTGATTTACTTGTTAAACTGTTAAAAAAATAAATTTGTATAATTCATATTTATAGAATTAAGATAAATTCACATGATTCACACCCAATTTGCAATTTTGTTGCCTTTCACTAGATATGTATATTACACTATAAACTGTTTTGTTTGAACAACTCATTTAATATATCATTATCATCATTTAATAATCACTGTCACAGAAATACTAAAGGGATATTCTGAGAATATAATCTGAAATGAAATAAATCTGATACAAAAACCCATAATGCTATAAATAAATGAATCCAACAGCGATAAATGTCATTAACTACAAAATGGCGCTTAAATAGTTTGCTTTTATGATTTACAAAATGTCCAAGATGGCACTGTTGCGCCAATTATCACAAGCTTCTTATTAATCAGGCACTTACATGTGAACCTCCGACAAGCTCCTCTCTGCTTCTCTAACACACCCCAGCAGGAGAATAACCCTCACAGCAGAGCCCAGGTGTGTGACACCCTGCACCCAGTGATTTCTTCAGCAGGGGCTTCTCCTTGAGGGGATCCTCTGGTGCTGATTTCTGCTGCTCCCTTAAGGATTTGTACCAAGTTTGCAAGTTATCCCCTGCCAAAAATTATGATTTTTACCTATTTAATCCACCAAAAATTGCAATAAAAAGTGTTAAAAAAAACATATGTAGTTCAGAATTATACTGTTGCAAAGTAAAACATGTCCCACAAAAAACAAACCATCAACCAGCTCTGTAGCCAAAAAAGAAACAATGTTATGCCACTTGGAAAACGGCAATGCAAAAATGATAGCTATTTCCCCACATTAGGGTTTTGTTTGGCAAATTTAGTAAAACATAAGAAAAAATATTCAAGTATGATATCCCTGTAATCGTATCGACCCAAAGAATAAAGATAACATGATTATTAGGCTATGTGGTGAACACCAAAAAAAAAAAAGGAAAAAATCCGATACAGAATTGATGCTTTTCTACTCCTCAAAAAAAGTTCGTAAATTTTCAACAATAGGGAATGCCAACCCCAAAATTGTAACTCTAGAAAAAGCATCCCATCCCGCAAAAAAAATGCCGTCACTTGCTAAAGATTTCACCCTTCACTCGGGAGCACATGGGTCCTTTCAGAGATTAGACTATATTTTTACGCAAAGCAGGCATCTGAACCTAACAAATACACCAGAAATAGGAGTCCTTTCCATCTCTGATCATGTCCCAGTCACAAATGATTTCTCCACTCCACAGTTGCCAGTTCGTGACTGGACATGGAGGCTTAATGAAACATTGCTGGGAGACGCGGCCTTGTTGAAAGAGCTGAAGGAAAAACTCCCTGAATTGATAAACTTAAACACCACACAGGGTATGGAGTCCCTGCTGAAGTGGGAAGCTTTGAAATTATTAGCAAGGGGTTTGTTAATGGAAATGGGGGCTAGAGTCCAGAAAAAGAGAAAAGGGAAGAAACTTATTACTGAAATTATTATCGTTAGAGAGGTGTTATAAAAGATTGCAAGCAGTGACAACAAAAGAGCTACTCCGCACGAGAGAGCTGCTCAAAGATGTACTCAATGTGCAAACAGCAAAAATATATATGAGAGCAAAACACAAGTTTTACTCCCATGGGGATAGATGTAGTAAGGTAATGTCTGCCCTCTTAAAGAAGCCTCAAGTGCGGACTTTTGTCTCTAGCATCAGAAAACCGAAAGGGGACGAGGTCACTACCTCAGATGCCATAGCAAAAATATTCCGCGAATATTATGAAGGGCTGTACAATTTGAGGTCCGCAGAAAGGGAACAAAATGAGGAATCCAGAGAAAAGGAGATTGGAGTTTTCTTAGAGAACTTAAATCTGCCTTCCTTGACAGAAGACCAAAAAGAAAGCCTATTGAGACCAGTTACTACTGAGGAAGTGAGGAAAATAATTGCCTCCATACCAAATGGAAAGAGCCCGGGTCCAGACGGGTTCTCTATAGCGCTCTACAAAAAGCTGGACGAGGTAGTGGTACCTTATCTCACAGAAGCATGCAATGCTCTCGTACAGGGCAAATTGCCGCATCCACATATGTTAAGAGCCCACATCACGATCCTCCACAAGGAAGGTAGGGATCCAGAGCTAACAAGCAACAATAGACCAATATCGCTCCTCAACGTAGATTTAAAAATTTGGGCGAAATTACTGGCTAGTCGAATGCAACCATTGCTCCCAGGCATTATATCCCCAGAGCAGACTGGATTTGTAAAAGGGAGGGAGGGGAAGCATAACTCAGGGAGGTTGTTGAGAGCCATTCACCATGCACGCAAGACAAAAACGCCTTTGCTCCTTCTCAGCACAGATGCCGAGAAGGCATTTGACCGCGTTGATTGGAAATTTATGGCAGGGACCCTGGGGAAATTTGGTTTCCCGGAGGCGTTCATGAAAGCAATACTCACTCTATACACAAATCCAACAGCAAAGGTTCGAGTGAATGGAGTACTTTTCCCCTCATTCAAGATCAGTAACGGCACTAGGCAGGGGTGCCCCTTTTCCCCAACCTTATTTATTCTCAGCCTAGAAGCGACGGTACAGCACATAAGGCAAGACCGCCGCATTCACCCACTTTAGCTGGGCACAAAAACCCTGCACCTTGCAGCGTTTGCAGACGATTTGGTATTTTTGATCACTAACCACAGAGAAGCACTACCAGTAATGTGTAATATTTTTGAGAAACTTAACCAGCTGACAAATTTGAAAATAAATCTGACTAAATATCTCACTGGACCCCTGGACGGTTTCAGAATTAAAACCCCTCTCCCCATTTACATGGCAACCAGAAGCTATAAAATACTTGGGGATCAAGCTCCCAGCCGACCCCAAAAACATATATAAGCTTAATTTCCCACCCATATTACACTCCGTTAAGCAACTGCTGGACACATATGATCTACCCACAATTTCCCGGATAGGTAGAAAAAACGTGCTGAAAGCATATGTCTTCCCTAGGGTAATGTACCCAATCTCAATGCTCCCCCTGCAGATACCGAAGAAGTTCTTCACGGAACTACGTAAAATGTTTTCCAAATATTTGTGGAGGGACAAGAGACCCAGACAAGCGCATACGCTGCTGACAAGGAAAAAGCAGAGAGGAGGTATGGGGCTCCCAGACACACATCTATACTTCTGGGCTGCTCAAGTGTCTGGAGTTCTACCGTTAAGGAACGAAGGAAAAGGGAAGTCCCATCACTTGTTAGAAGGGGGAGACATGGGCCATTTAATTAGGTGTGGAGCATGGGTACCACCGCCTTGGGGCAAATCACTAAAAGGTGAATGATTCTACTAAACATATTCTGCAGATATGGCATAAAGCCAATCTGAAAACAAAACTTTCCCCATACCCCTCGCCTCTCATGCCAGCGTGTTTCCTCCCAATGACACTGTCACAGAATTGGGAAGACATTCCGGTCTGGTGGGAAGCACTGGAAGACCTGACTATTAAGGAGTTATTGCAGAAGAACTTACACCCCTTAGAGGAGTCTCTAACCTCCAAACTACAAAACAGGGGATCAATCCAGTTTATATCACTACAGCTACAATCGACTTGTAAAGCCTTCCTTAAGAAATATGGCCCTCCTAGAGCAGCCACGCCTTTTTCGAAATCGCCACTGCAGTGGGGGCAGCGAAGGCTAATACCATATCTTACATATATGACTGCATGTTAACAAATAGAGCACCAGCAGAACCGTTATACTTGCCAGCTTGGGAGGAGGAGCTGAAAATCAAATTGTCAGATAGAGACAAGAACTGGATCCTTAACCATTCTTGTGGTTTCTCCAGATGCGTAAGGCTTTAAATTACTGTCTAGGTGGTATAAAACGCCGGAAAGTTTGCAAAGATGGGGTCTACACCCTACAGGTAACTGCTGGAGATGTAGCAGGGGAAGGGGATCCTTTGGAGTTGCCCCCTGATCTCAACCTTCTGGACAGAGTTTCAGAAGGATATCAGAACAATTTGCTCCTCAAATATAACAATAGATCTTCCCCTTATAAGTCTGGGACTATCCGCGGGGGGTATTCGGTTACACACAAACAAACTAGTCACACATTTACTGGCTGCGGCAAAGACATTGATCCCGCTATATTGGCTAAAGACTGACACACCGCAATTAGATATCTGGAGGGAGAAAGTAACCCAGATATGTAGAATGGAGGAATTATCCAGCTGGGCTTCTTATACCCATGATTCTTTCGAGGTAGTTTGGGCTCCTTGGCAGGCGTACATAACGGAAAGACAAACCAACAATCCAGCCAATTAGAGCAGAAACTGATAGTGTAGAGCGATTGACAGGAGCTCACATACGAACTGGAGATCTGACACCCCCCCCCCCCCCACCCCCCCCCCCCCCCCCCTTAAATCCCCCCCCCCCCCTTCTACCAGGTTCATTGTTCAAAGTTCTTTCATGACCTTGAGTGTTTGGTCATGGTTACGACCTTTTACTGCATAAACAATATAACACAATGGCTGTAACAATATGCCAGCATTTTATAAAGTATTGTATGATCTTATGTCAACCCAATGTAAAACTGGAAATTGTAAAAAGCGATGTATATGAACATGTTATGCAATTCTAACCAATAAAAACAGAATTGACAAAAAAATGCCGTCACTTGGCCCCAATAACGGAAAAGCTAAAATTTATAGCCTACAAAAGGAGCCAATAAGAAAACAAAAATCCTGGCTGCTGCAGGGCGCTCCTTCTCTTCTGCGCCCATAAGACAAGTAATGGCCACATCTGTAAAATTGCAAATTTTACAAATTTTAAGATGGGTTTTCTCTTTTTATCTTTTGAAAATATGTAAATTTTAGGGCTAAATGAAGGTATAACCGACAAAATTTGACCATTCTAAATTCAACCTCCTATTTGATTAAGAAGAGAAGATCTCATGGGGTTAACAATCCTTCTAAAAACTGTTTCTGATAGTTTCAGGGGTACAAATTTGAAAATTATATTTTTTGATGTTAAACATGTAAAATTTCATTCAAAACAGTATTTATCCCCAAAATAGTAAATTCTGAAAATATGGAAGATCAATATTCGATATGTAAGCCATGTGACATCACAATATGTTATCGAATTATGATTTCGAATTTCAAAAATGGCACATTTTCAAAAAATTCATAATTTTTTGTTTTTTTTTGTAAATAAACGCAAATATTATCAGCCAACATTTACCACTAGAATGAAGTACATCATGTGAGGAAAAAACTATCTCAGAATCGCTTTGATTCTGTGTCCTTAAGGGGTTAAGTTACTTTCTGGCCTGGGAAATGGAAGGGGAACTGTTTTATAAAGGCATTGCTTATTCAGACTCAATAGGGTTTTTTTTTGCCATGAGCCGCAAGATGGGAGCATAGGGGAAGAACGAGGACTTCTCATTCCACCCCTTTTCTATAGCAAGCTGAGCAGGCACATTGCGAATCAGGTCAGGAATATGACCTGCCCTATATTTAGAGAAGTGGCTGTCCGGCTAGGACACAGTGCAATGAGACACAATGGACACATTTACACTAAATGGGGCATTTAACGAAATGTAGTTTGCCTGCAGTTTGCATCTACAGGGGATGCCAGATTCACAATTTCTGGTGCCCGTTCCTCATGAATCTAGCTCTCCCTGTACTGCTCCAACAGGGTGCACCAACTTACTTTTGTTGCACCTTTAACATAGGGCTTGCGACACACATGCATGTTGCATGTTAAATCTGGTGCACGGTCTGACTGAGCGCCGGAACGCCCGCTAATGCCTAGTGCAGCTTCACCACAAAAGGGTCATGTGCAACACAAATGGGTCACATGCAACACTTCTTAAATACCTGTGAAAGCAGTTTGCACCTAAAATAATGTCCATAGTCCTCTAGAAAAATGGTGCAAGGGCCTCTGTAAATGTTCCCCAATGTTCTCATTGCATGATGTCTGTGCACAATGCATGTCTATGCCAGCAGTTAACTAGCTCTTCCAGATTGGTTAATTCACCCTGAAGATGTATACAAGGATTTTTCATCCAAAAACAGTCAATGTGGTGACACTGGTTCAGTTTTGGAATGTGTAGCTCAGGTTTCTGCTGTCTAAGAAAGGATTAGTAAATCTGCCCCAGTGCAAACATTCAACATTAACTATGGATTTATCATCTAAATCTAGTGTGCCATAAAGCAGTGTGAAATACAAGATCAACTTTAGTGGGGTTACACTTTTAGTCATTGGAAGTAGAAATGTGCCAGAACATGTATAACAAGGTAATGATAAATTAAGTGCAAGATAACATACAGATCTACCAATTCTCAATACCGGACTATAAGGCGCACAAATAATCCTTTGATTTTCTCAAAAATCAAAGGTGCGCCTTATAGTCCAGTGCGCCTTATATATGAACTATTGATGGTTCATTTATTGATGGTGCTCCTTATAGTCCGAAAAATATGGTACTTATTTACTGTTTGGTTAATAGATACTGTCACGGGAAGGCATTCATAGGGACAAGTGTGTAAGGGAAAAGTCTCTTTGGGAAGAGTCTGTGGACCCTCTGGACCACCACGGGGGTTCATGCTAGCCGCAACCTGGGACCGGAGTCTAAGTGGCACCTGGTCTTAGCCAGAGCCCACCACAAAGCAGGATGGACTTGATGCGGCAGGGTGCCACCAGGTTATTCTGCAGGTGCGACTAGTCCAGCAGTGGCAGTCAAGGTAGGATGCAGGACACATTAGCGTAGGGACACTGGCGACACCAGAGGAGTATAGGAACACTGAACATTGAACGCAGGAGGCACAGAGGCAGACTGAAGACACAGGAGCATATGGGAATGCTGGAGACAGGAACATGGAGGAACACTGGAGACACAGGAGTATATGGGAATGCTGGAGACAGGACAACAGGACCCTATGGGAATGCTGAATAAGGAACATAGGATCGTATGGGAACACTGAAGCGTATGGGATTTGCTGGATGGCTTTCTCTTCCACAGGAACGGCTTAGGGAAGCCTGGCATGGGAACCATAGAAGATCCTAGGAGAAGATCCGGCAGTGAGTGAAGGGAGGTGCCGGATTATAAGGCGAGGCCGGATTAGCCAGCCCAATTAGAAGGACGCTGGCCCTTTAAATGAAGTATGGAAGGAGGCATGCGGGCAAAACACCGGGAACCGAGCAGAGCCAGGAACCTTAAGAGGTGAGTATGGGCAGGGGGGACACCACGCCATGTAGGAGGGCACGGGTGTACCGAGCATCGCAAGTACGGCAGTGACAGATGCAAAGAAATTGTGCCAATTTGACTCTTAGGGGCCGATGTATCATGTCTTGTGTGACATTTTTATGGTATACAAGGCATTAAAACATTGCAGTTCCCAAAATGTTAACCCTTTTCCCCACACATGGCTCTTTTTTACAAAAGAAAAAGGAGGTGGCAATAAAGTTGGTTCTAGCATGTTGTGTGATGAGTGCATCAATGAGCACATTGGGGTGAAATTAGCAATACAATTTCTCTTTAACTTGGTTGTATATGTTCAATTCCAGGGGCATAACTACAGTGGTGGCAGCCATAACAGCTGCTATGGGGCCAAAAGTGTCAAGGGGGCCCTGACAGTCAAACTGACTAACGAATGGAGGATGTGCACCATTGTTCATGTTATAATGCACATTGTACAGCAAATTATGTATATAAAAATGCACATTTTCCACAGGACAAATTTGTGGCCTCTGACACAACCTTGGGAGAAGATGACATCATGAGACTAAGTATATTCGTATGTCAGTATAAATGTATGGATGTAAATATGTGAATATTCTGTATGTTTGTGTATATGTATGTATATGCTCTGTATGTCATGTGTATGTCATATGTGTATATGGTGTATATATTATATGTCTGTGCTCTATGTCTCTATGGCACTGTACGTATATGTGCTGTGTACATGCTCTATATGTGATGTGCATATCATGTATGTGTATATACTGTATATCTGTGCTGTATGTCTCTATACGGTACTATATGTATGTATTTGTTATGTATATATGCTCTATATGCGTTTATGTGATGTGTATATGCTGTACATGTGTGTATATACTACATATGTGTGGATATGCTGTATGTATGTATGTGGTATTGTATGTATGTGTGTATTTGCTGTATGTGTGTATATGTGATGTGTACATACTATATGTGAGAGTGTATTTGATGTGTAAATACTGTTGGTGTGTAAAAGAAGTATACATACTGTGTGTTCAATTCCTATTTTGTTTTATCAGAATTCATCAAGTGAGTCTATGTATGTTGTTAGTTTTTTTGGTTTGTCTCATAATATTGTTCTTTTTTTGGAGCAGATGTCCCTTGATGTCTTGATAATTTTGTTAGTGGTTTTTCTCCTATTTCTACACCAGGGGTGACTGGAGTCATTGGGGCTCATTTACTAAGTGTCCGAACGCCGCACTTTCGTCGGGTTTCCCGAATATTTCCGCCAGCTTGCACGCGACAGAAATCGGGGGGCGTGGCCATTGGACAACCCGATGGATTCAGACAAACCGACGAATTTAAAAAAGGTTTTGTGTCACAAGATCAAGCACTCACATGCACCAGGAAGAAGCAGGTGAACTCCGGCGGACCTCGGCACAGCAGCGACACATGCAGGAACTTAGTGAATTACGCCGGACAACGCAGCGCGGGATCTCGATGGGACCTGGTAAGTAAATCTGCCCCATTGTGCGCCAAAACTTTGCACCAAATCGCAAATCATTAATTCAGTTCAGTTTTGTGAAAACTAGTCTATGCAAATAATGAGTTTGGCGCATTTTAAAGTGACTTTGCACTGTCCTATGTTCATTTGGCACAATGGAACGTTTCAAAACAGGATTTGTACCACAACTGTGCCAAAACAATGCAAAACATTGCAAAAAAGACAATGATGAATTTTCTCCCATTATACCAGTCTTTGTACATCAGCCACATAGTTTTTTTAGATTATAGAAAACACAAAAATTTTAGCATTGAATGTGTTTTATATGTTTTATTCCATTTTGTTATCTCGAACCTGATGAAGGCGCTTGTCCAGTACCGAAACACGTAGTTCCTCTATACAATAATAAAAAGGATATGATTTTAACGGAGATATGGTACTACTGTGGATTTCTCTGACTTGCAAAAGTGATCATCAGTAAGATGCATTTATCTTCTATTCCAGATGTGTTAAATGTCGCAAATGACATTTATCTTGTTAAATTCTCTACAATTTGCAATATTTCTTGGCGCAAAAAAATCCAGCTGAACTCATATTTAAGGAAAATGTAAAAAAATGGAAAGAAGTGACTTGAGACATTTGTGCGACATTTTTGAGACATTAAAGTCACAAAAAAATTAAATAAAAACAACAAATTTAACACAAGCTAAAAGACATAATAATAAATGAAAAGGTTCCCAGAGGTTAAAAAGTTGGGCAAAAACTAGCAACACAACACAGAGAAAAGATAAATGACCCACAATGAGTCTCTTAGTTATCATGTTATGGTTATGGAACTCTTGGTACTCAAGTCTGTGTCATTTGATGCAGCATGCTAATCCAATAGGCATGTGAAAATACAGTATGGACCTGTTGTGCAATAGATTCATAATAAAGTACATGTATATGAATAATTATGCAACTTTTGCAAATATCTGTAACTATAGAACTTACTGAACAATTATATACAATATAAGAAAGGTTTTCTTGGAATGGACAAAAATTATTGAGCACATGAATCATAAGTCTGGCTGTGTCTGTCTATTTTTTGGGACTTTTCTTGGCAGATGGATCTTAGCGGTTTTTCCTTTTTGATACATGTGCCGTTTGGTCTTTAGTGAATTTGCAAATTTTTAAAACAAAAGTCTCTGAAAGCCGTAATCAGCTGCAAATAAATTTCTACACCTAATCAGGGGCAGCCATAGATTTGCGCCAAAATTTTTTACTTCTTTGCAACTTTTCAAAAAATTCACAATTTTCCCATCTGGATTCAGGTGATAACTCAGGGAAGTCTGCTGAAAACTAGACAATGATGAACTTTGAAGGGAGGCTGCCTTAGGTGCTAAAACATTTGCAAATGAGTACATGCACTGTGAAAAGTCTCAAAAAATAAAAAAAATTCAAGTTTAGTAGTTTGACACATGTGCTCCTAAGTGTACCAAAGAAAATAAGAATCTACATTTACACTTCACACTAAACTAGCCAGGATAAAAATATTTTTCAAGAGAAAAATCAAGGACACCTGATCAATATCTACACATCTTGATGTATTAAAAAATGTGTTCAGGCATGATATAAACAGGTTCCCATTCCCCTTGTTGTTTCTGGGCTAATTCTATGGAGTGAGTTAAACTGCACCTATCTATAGTTCACACCTTTGTGGCCAATTCATGAGCTTACTGTAGCCTTTCTATTGTGAGCAAAAGCTCCCATGACTAGAACAGATAAAGAAACATATTTTGCATGTGAATCTACAATGTCCAGTTGATTCTTATTTATGCTGTCCCTTCAGAATCAACAATTATTCCATCACTTCATATAGACATATGTGTAGCTCCACCTTTTTCCTTAGTAGATTGACTACTGAGAGATTCTACTGTAATACTGTTCCAAATCTCACCCATAGGTGGTTCACAGTGGCCCAAATTAATTAAAGTCCCTGCCCCAGTTTTCTGTATGACTTTGCACGTTCTTTTCAGTGTAAACTGCTTGCACAAGTATTTATAAAGTGTCCGTGACACATTTGTGGCGCAACTACACTATACCTAACACTAAATTCGTCACTGAAAGGGGCATTCTGGTGCACAGCCGGGCCATCTGCTGCATTTATCATGCAGTGTTCAACAGAATTGGGTTGCAGGCTCTATGTTAAAGGTGCTCCAAAAAAAGTTGATGCACTCTGTCAGAGCAGTGCGGGGAGCGCTAGATTCATGAAAAAGGGACACCACAAATCATGAATCTGGCACACCCAATACACTTTACAGGCAAACTGAACCTAGTGCCTAATGTGGGCCAGTGTTATCAACATATCAGTGTTCATAGTTGTATTTTACAATTTTATTACACAACAATGAATGTGTATGCATTCCTGAATCCAGTGGAGTAGAGATCGACTAGTTAAATCAGATTGGGCAATGTATTTACTTTTGATTTAATACACCATATTCAGCCAAATCCATATTTCTGATAAACCTTGTATTATTGCAAGTATCTAAATATTGTATCTAAATCTATAATAAATCTAATCTAGATGAACAACAGGCTATGATGTGGTAAGCTCATGCTTACATCAAGGGTTTATGGCTAAAATAAACAATAGTGTTTTTTCTTTATGGTTAATGATGCAACCAGTTTTCACTTAATTACACATATTGCCTAAAAATTATTTACCACTGATTTAAACCACATGCACTGTAGAATATAACTAATTATTATGCTCTATTATTTTTATCCTTTTTTTCAATAAAAAGTAACTTGATTTTTTCTAGAACATGTTCCATAACATCTACCTACTTTATATTTCTAACTATATCAGATATATTTTTATCATTATTATATATGTTATATTTTTATCTGACAACCATTTATCTACATGCATTATTTTATCTATATCATAGATCTTTAGGTTTCTATCTATAGCAATATTTACAGATTTTGGAGGCCAAATCATAAATTGCCAATAGTAGTATGCAGGGTGACCTAGATTGCCTTACCAATCCACTTGTGAGGTTTTACACAAGAAAGTATGTAGATGTGACACACAATCTTCTTTACATGTTGAAGAATGTTTACAGTACACAAACAGACAGCTACAAATTAAGTGAAATTAGCATCCAATGAAAATGCATAATAGTTCTGGGATTTGTACTATGTGTCATTGTTTGACAAATTATGATGATATTTTAAGTTGGTTCACAAGGGTGACTACTGCTAAGGGCGGTGTATTTGCCTGCGCCCTATATGAATACTTTATCGGAACTTGAATATGAAGCCTGTCTTGAAAATGAAATGTGTTTTGTTTATTCAGGGGGGGCAAATGTTACGAATATCATCCTCATCATTTTTTATGGTTATTTGTATTGACATTTTTCTTTTCTTTTCACTACATTCTTTCAGTGTTTCAAGTTGGCATGTCAGAAACTGTGCTTGCAGAAATGAAACTATCCTCATTATGCAAATGTGGGCTCTACTGATAGGCATGTTCTGTTTTATAAATTACATCCCCTTGTCAGAAGTCAAATTGTATTTGAATAACTTCACGGAAATTGTCACCAAGATTTGAAATTGTGTGCCTCGGATGCCATTGTTGATCTAGTCAGTGAATAAAAAATGGACATGTTCATTTTTAAGTGTGTGCATGATTGTTTTGTCAGAAATGTTATTTAAATGAAGCCTAGATCCATAAATAATAGTTCATGTATATTTTTGTAAAATTTTGCATCACATAAATATATTAAAGTGTGTTATATTTCATAAAATATGCTAACAAGTACTAGTTGTTGTATATTTTACTACAAATAAGTTTATTTCCTTAAAAGAACTACTTACTAGATTCCTGTAGGGTAAAATACATATACATGGACTGATACAATTATTAAAATTAAAAGAATTTCAATGTAACCCGAATTCAGAATTATGAAAAGTACTTCTCTGAAAAGACAACGATTAACATTTACATAGAACATTTTCATAAATTTGCAAAAAAAAGAAGAAAGCACAAAAGCCAACATAAAACTTAGTACCTTCTAGTAGTTTACTATGTTTTCCTTTTGTGACAGATTTAGCTGGTCAAGCTTCAAGTTTCTAGACTCTCAAAGCCACATATTGTTATGTGAAGATAGGGTCCTGTGATAATGTTCATCTTTTATACTCTTTCTTGATCAACTGTCATGTTTACTATTTTCTACAAAGCCTCATTTTTATTTTTGCCAAACTATAAGACTTAAAGCCAAAAAAATTTAGATGACATTGGCTTTGCTGTCTGCCTGCATTTAAAAAAACCCGAATGTGATCCATTCATGCAATAGCATTCCTTAGAAAACGAGGGGAAGTCCAAAGTATCACACTATGTTTGCTTTATTTTTCATAGAAATTCTAAAGTAAATTTATGGTACAGCTTTCTCAACAATTTAACTGAGTTTTAAACCCTTGACAGTAACAGATACAAATTACACCAGCCCAAAAATTGTTGGGGCTAATTTTAATATTAATGAATTCCTTGCAACCTCAGTTCAGCAGTTTCGATTAAGCTTTAATTAGTAGCCAGAGGGAAATCCAAAACAAAAATAAGGAGTTGAATTGCTAATTAAGCCGGTTTGATGAGGTAGAGTTTTAGTGACTGGTTGTTACATGCTCTACTATTTGTGACATGATAAAAATACTAAACATTTCATTTTTACTAACATACAGTATTGTATTGTACAAGGTCTGGAAATAGAGCATAAACATAATTAATAATTAATACACATCATTGGATTGTCAATTTGAGGTTGTAAGCAATAAAAGAAGTGTAATGGTACAATTGAGCTCATATTATGGCTACTAATAAGGGATTATGAATTGTGTTACTATTATTTAAAATGTTCACTTTCAGACATGTGTCTTTCCATGTATAATCATATGTATTTTTACTTTTTTTTGGGGGGGGGGGTTGTCATGCTTTCTTCATCATGTGCTTCCCGGCTCTTAATGGATCTGTCACAGTATTTATTTAAAGATTTCATTAGAATATTATTCATTTACAATATGAGCATTTACAAGCATTAATTACAGTTAATATTTAACCCTGCAATATGAAGTTAAGATTGTAAAATTATAACATAAATAATCATTTTATAGTAATTTTAGATGTTTAAAGTCGTTATAAGTACATTTTAGAGAATAATTTGAAAGATGGTATAAATAAACAGATAGGGGATAGGTATACAGACAAGTAGTTCAAATACATACATCAATGAATTTTTAAGACGATAGATAGATAAATATGGGATAGATAGATAGATAGATAGATAGATAGATAGATAGATAGACATACAAAACCAGACAAAATCCACCATGTTCTTTATGCCATATGTATATGCATATTGCAGGTGGAATAAAGACCACAGAGGTATTCACATTTTTGCAATTGGAGTGCTTCTACTTTCTTTATGAATAAACATGGATCTGTTGGTTTGCACATAGCTATGTAATTAGCTTTCCTTCTGTAAACTTTCTATAAGCAGATAGGTAGATAACAGAGACACAGCTAAACATTAGATATTGTATGTATAGATCTATAAAATAGGCAATAAGAGCAGGACTACAATTGATAAAGCAAAAAAAAAAAGATGGAAAATCAAATAACCTATATATTTTATGCTTAAGCCATTGATTCTTGGGACATTTTCAATCAAGCTTAATAGATTATCAGAAGACAGTAGTTAAAACAATATATATATATATATATATATAGTATATATATATATATATATATATATATATATATATATATATTATACAACATATACAACAGATATACAATATAGTCGAGGATAGGTATATAGACATATTCAGACACAAGGCAGTTAGATGAGATAAAATTCTGAAAGACAATAGTACAATAGATAATTAGGAAAAGTATGTGCATAGAAGTAAAAATAGGATCTAATCGCACTATAGAGTGGTGAAATGCAAAGACATTGCAGTGGTGAGTATATTTGCTTTAATTTATGGAGGACATCTATTAATATGCAATAAATTTTCTATTTTATATACAGGGCTTCCCTTTCTGTGTTTCATACTAAAATGATAGAAAGATGATATTTACTTCAAAATAAATGAATGTATAAAATAAATGTAATAAAATGTATAAATAAACATATTCATATTTATACAAGATAAAACAATAATAATTAAGATGAGACATAGTTGATGAATAGATGATAGATAGATAGATATAGAACATTAAGATATTCAGGCAGCAGGCAGATACATATGAGACAGAACATAAGATAATTGAGTTATGAAATAGAAAGAAAGTATCAAACAGCAGAGAACTAGATACATTGCAGTATCATTCATCATTGGCAAATAAGGGTTGTTCTACATAGTTTAGATCACAGGTGTCTCTATAGATTTAATTTTTCTCTATTTTTTAAACTGTAAATTAACTGATGCATACCATTACTTGAATGTAAGAACTGTGTGTGAACAGCTATTCCCCAAAGATTGCTAATTATAATTAAGAAGGTTTTCTCATCATTGCACTACAACCAACTGGTACATGTGGTTATAGAAAGCAGAACGGCTGGATAGCTTAAGTATAGTGAGGAATATAATTTGATTTTTCTATACTCAGATGCTTTTTGTAATTTGTAATTCATCTTTTTGCTTAAGGTTCTAAAGCCTGCAAACCCAATAACTAAGGGATAACAGCAGGCAGAAAATAAATGATATTGTTTCTGGGGGTATTAAATATAAGCCAAGCTATCAGAGTCACATAGCTCCGGCGAATAGTAATCAGGTACTTTGACTTAACAGTGTTTTGTTTTATAATAAGAGTGGTTGCCATATGTTGAAACCCCTATCTGCCTGTGTCTTAGGGGTTTCATACCTTTGTAACAAATCCAAAAAACTCATTTCATAATTCCCTAAATCTACCCATTGTAATGTAGCTCCACTAGTGTAAATCCACAGCAAACTTTTCTTATGAAAGCTGTTGGAAGATTACCGATGATATGATTGAAACAAATGGGAAGCAGTGAATTAGGATTCAGTAGATAGAGCAAAGTAACTTTGAGAAAGTCTTTTAGTGCATAGTTTACCATTGTATTTTACTCAGCATGGAATTGATTAAAAGCACATGTAGGACTTTCTTAAAGAATGCTTTGCTGAAACAACCACATTGTTTAATATGTTTACATCCTCAAACGCGTCGGTATCGGGATGCCAACTGAGCTGTGGCTTGATTAGCAAACAGAGAGCTGACTCCTTGATCCAGCAATCTGAATAAACAAATATATTGAAAATAATATTTTCCTTGTAATTCATGCAAGCCTTGCCAGGAACATGATTACATTAAAGTCTTCAATGTACACACAAGAAAAGCTCCTACAAGCACATGTGCTATACAGTTTGTTTTTAATAGGATTGAAATAGAATATGCATTAAGGACAATGTATTTCAGTTTCTACATTTCCATTACTTATTCCCTTCCAGGATAGAATTCACTAGCTCCAATTTGAACGGCAACATAAGAAAGAGAGAAACAAAAGGCCTTATATAATTTAGATTTGCTCTAATTATGGAGGTTTTCTGGAGATGAAAAATACATAAATAAAAATGTGCAGAACAATAATATAATAATACATAAATAATATAATTTTGAATACTGGTTTCTTAAAATTTTCCTTAATTGGATTGTCTGAGATAAAGGAAACAAAAGTGTCCCAAATGTCTAGAACTAAAATAATAAAACATTAGTAATCTCCAGAGGAGCTCCTGGTCTTTGATATGGCTCAGGCAGCATGTGACTGCTTCTGCCAAGCAGCGGCTTAGTGGTGACATTCCAGAGTAACTAACTTGATGCTTCTCTTCTTTCAACTTAAAATTTCTGTAAATTCCACCAATTTGATCATGGCCTGCATTCGTAACATAACTAAAGTGGCAACGACTCTAGAATGTATTTAAATATGTGACAACCAAAAGAGTGGCTGCAAAAGTGTCAAAGTAGAAGAATATAAGGCTAATAAATAAGCATCAACTGATATCTAACAACAATTGATAGATAACAACAAATAAAGTAACTATATATTATCTAATATCAGTAATAGTAAACTAATAATAGTATCAGTATTAAATATGCACGTTTCAAAGGTTGGGCTAAAGAGAGTAAAGGAACAAGTCGTGTAGAAATATATGGCACAAACTTGGGCATTGCGTTTCATCGGAAGCATTTTTACTACTGACACGATTCATGACTGATGTGTGATATATAGGCTGTTAAGCTCATGTAACCAAATTAGCATATGAAAGAATATGATATAATGGTTCTCAAAAGCAGAATGCATTAAGTCGACATGACAATATGTTTTTACTAATATGTTAGGTCAGGTACCAGAACCTAAGAAGAGTTCCTTCTAATGACCTAAGAAGGCTATCAATGTAATGAAATGTAGTGACTCTTGCAAAAGACAAGCAAAACTAACAAGGAACATGGGAGAGTGCGAACGAATGTGAGCATTCTTTATCAGATAATTGTGTCTAATGAGCTCTAACAAGAGAACCAAGCCTAACTACAAACCAACTAAAGGCTCCTGCTTTTTATCTTCTGTCACATTCTATTTTACCATATTACTGATGATGAAGTTTTCAATAAAAATGGTATTCAGAGATAATTAGGGTATAGCCCTGTAGTGTCAGGAATAATACAGGGCAAGTGTGGGTTCACAGTGGTGTCCACCGAGGCGTGAAAAGGTCTGTTCCCAGTCCAAGCTTCTAAAGTCATCCACTTTACACAGGATACAATGTGGCAGTGAAAATACCACACATTTACCCCGCTGAGATGAGAAAAAAGACAAATTAAATAAATTATTTCTGCCCACACGGATATTTTTAATCCTCTATGCTTGATCATTAGCAATATATCAGATAATGTGATTACAGGAAAAAAAAAGTGTCAATAATTGTCCAATCTTTGTCTTTCATTAATTATCGCCTTAGTGTGAATACAAACCTGTGATCCTCACTTTTTATAGGTGAAATATTATTGTTAACATTCAAGTGCTACCTAAATAAAATGATCGCTTTTGTTAAATAAGGCGTAAGAAAATTAGTGTCTAAATATTTTTCCTCACAATATAGGGGAAACATTCTTCTAAAATAATTGTCTGTAAATAATACTTTCGTAAATTTAATTTGTTGTTTTGTGTGAACTGAATTCTTTAAATAATATTCTTTTTCCAATATATTGAAGTTTAATAGTTTTAAAGGCACATTATGGATTTCACATCATATTCTATAAAATAGGTTTATTACATGGGAACAATAAAATATACAGCAACAAAGACTATGTTGTAGAAACACTACAATAGTAAAATAAAACTGCAATATTTTCAGATTATTCTTACATACTGATACCTAAACTCATATTATCATTATCATATACTATATATCAATAATACAATTTCTTTTATTGTATATTATTTAATATACTTTAATGAACCATTTATAGAAGTAGGAAAGAATTTTGGAATTTAACATGCCCTATCCTTTGCTTTTAATAAAATGTAGCTGGGATTTAACATGGCCTATTTCTGAAAATAGCCAACTACTCTGCCCTCTTTCCCAGTTGGGGTGGGGCAGTACTGGGCCATGCAGTGCACTAGCACATGAAAAGACATGAAAAAACCTGTGTACTAGCTATAGCCTGTCTGTCCCAAGTGTGGGTGCAGGCTATAGCACTGTTGTGTATGCAAGGTCCCACTGAGCTGGGTGCACAATGAGTTTGGTAATTGTGCCAAAAACGTTGGATAGATCAAGAGGGTGCTGAGGGGCGAGTTTGGTTCATACCCTGACACATGCTGCACCCCACAGATTGCTGTCTAAAGGTTTCTGGCAGAGACTGTATTCATGAATATAAGATAGGTCTGGGCAGATAGAGATAATATGCAGATATCCATCTGCAGATATTTTATGGACAGCAATGTCTGCCTGATGAGGCAAAAAACAGGAGGCTTCATGTAACATATCAAGAAAGCGATGCAGTATTTTTAATAGATGTATATTGGTAAATGTACTAATATCCTGCCCCCCACACTTACAAACACATTACAAAAATCTTGAGGTAAAGTATCCAACCCCTTTAAGCATTTGTAAAACTCATATATTTTACCTCTCATGACAGTAGTGAAAAAGTGTGAGTCCTAAGCTTACCACAACCTACTTCCATGGACCCCACACTAAACTGAAAGAGGCAATTGGGTATTGGTCCCTACCACTAGTAAGTGCACAGCAGCAGAAGTGAAAACACATACCAGAAAGCTAAAATGCAGTATCCAACTAACTGGGTCCACTCCAAGATGGCAAAGAGGTACAAAATCAGGTGGCAAGAGATTGCTTAGGCACCAGGTAAATGTTAGGGTAAGTTCACAGGTGAGTATACATACTTGGACGCCACCATTGGTCTGACCAACTGGTCCTCCAATTGGCACTTGTGATACCACCGCAGTTCCATGAGGCAGCTAGCTTGTCAATACAGCCTCAAGAAGAGTGTGTTAACTGACTGTACACTGGCAGTACCTCTCTTGGAGCATTTACCACTGTACTTCATTGAAGACGTATATTTTATAGTTGCTTTACATTCTTAACTTTTCACGCATGTCTTAATATAACAGGCGATCCCATGAGAGCTAATCATTATATGTAAACATTTAGCAATTTCTATATCAATATCCAATCTACTTCATTTATTTCCAAATATATTGTTTAAGCTTCTAAACTATAATATCTTCCTGTCAGAAATCCTCCCAGCTATTATATGCGTTGCAAGAGCTTTCAGCTCACGGCTGTAAATGAATTTAACAAGTTTCCTTCCAGCTTCTTACGTGGGATCTAAAAATGCATATTGTGTAAATATACACACATGAAGTAGACATTAAGAAACTCATTAATCATGTGTGACAATTCCTCATTCTTGTATTTATGTTTTGCTAGCATTATATTTTTAACAGTGTCAAGAAACTGACAGCTGGAGGTTAAACATTAGTTCATAACCTACACTATGAGTTGTTTGCATTCCTCAACCATTTACATAGGCTGTACTATAGTTACCATAGTTAGGTCCTTATGTTTACATTCAATTTCCAGTATTGAATTTACAGAAAATGCAAAACGCTGCTTTATAGTGGAAGACATGTAATATTTTATTTGAAGAAATAATCTGCTCCAAATCCAATTCCACAGCTTGCATTTTATGATTGTGCAGTACATGTTGACTTAACCTATTAATTCCTATGAAAGAAGACTTGATCTCCAATGGACAGACACAGTCAACACTGACCAGTTCTCTTTCACCAAGGCTAATAAACACGTCATGCATATTGTGAAACTTTATTGTGCTGCTGAGTTAAATACTTCAATTCTAGCTATTTAGCCCATTAGACAAAATAGAATGGTTTCATTATACTTACATTTTTGTCAGAGAGATTTTACACTTGGATTTCAGCTCAGATAGGGTTTTCCATTCACTAGATGGCTTCTATATTTGATATATAGATGAGTATTTACTTATAAAGGATGTCCTGCTAAGTTTCTAAAGTGTGGTGTCCCTGGTTGGATGTCACTTCTACTTTTGACTCCGCTGACATATAGTAACAGTTTCTTCCTTTTACATGTTATTTTGTACTGATAAATGCAACATATGCAACATATAGCACTTGGCTGACTTGTTTTTGCCACTTGTAATATGGGTTTGTATAAGCTTAAAATGATAAATATACAATTCAATATATATATATATATATGGTCCATAAAAAGTTTGTGCAATATTACAAAAAAATGAAAAAATAATTTGCAACAACAATAATAAACTGATCATTGCAGCTTGGGCCTAAAGTAAAGCATCCAGAAAGCCTCACCAGAGGTTACAGTGGGCAGAGGGGTCCATCTTAAACTAGGGGTCATCTGTAATTCGGGTGTCCTTAAGTAGGGGACCACCTGTATGTGTTTTGGAACCAGGATACAATTATACATATTTTCTAACATGTTAGCTGAGCTCCGTGTAAGGTCAGATCTATATATACTAGTTATACTTCTATAATGCCTTCTTAGATTTAGGGGCTCAGATCTACTGTTTGTATGGTATATACCTACGTAAAATTGTTTAAATACTAACTTTACACAGTGAGAAGTGATTATGCTCCATTTACTTACTTCATCTTATCTGAATGTAGCGAGAATACAGTAAACAAGAAAAATTATAATCTTTGTAGCTGCACAAAAAATTCTCAAAATTTTTGGTTTATGGACCATTTGTATAGAAAAGCAGTTTCCTTCAGCTAGTCATTAGCACACACATTACATAGAATAACTTATGCCATATTCCTCCATATGTAAATCTACTATGTCCTATCCTTTACAAGACTAAGCCCTCATGTACACAGGGTTTTTATTTGTCTGCTACCTGTTTTTTAACAAAAGTACATGGACACGGAATTTCTATGTTCCATGCACATGACTATGTTTCCAGGGATTCATGTGCAAGTTATAGATCTGAGACGTTAAATTCAAAGCATTTAAATTCATGGGGATGGAAAAAAAAATTCCAGCACATTGATGTCTTCGATCCAATTTTTCTGACCTGATACTAGATGACTCTGAGAAGGCCTAGTTCAGAGTCCTACCATTAGCAAAAGGACAGTGGGCTGCTGCTTTTGTTGTCATAATGGGCGGACTACAAGATGAAAAAGAGGTGGCCTCAAAACATTTTAACCATAGGAGGGACAAGACCATTACAAGCTGAAAGCACTCCTAGCATGATAAGAACACTGTGGAGACTCTGCTGTGGTTGAACAAGATGAGCAGATGAAAGGCAGACAAACCCCAACTGCTGAGCCTAAGGAAAGAAGTGCATGAGCCCCATAAGTTTATTTTCACTTATGGGGTTTCCCTGGCATGAATGCTTGTACATGTTTGGTCCAGATGTTGGACAGAGATAAGGGGACCTAACTCTATATTTAAGCGATAAATAGATTGTATGCATGGTGTATATTTGGTTTTATATGTTCTATAATTTGATTGAGTTCTGTACAAGTATGAGAGGAGTTATGTATACATTAAAAATATAAAAACAGGGAGGCATGGCCAAGCTGAGTATGTGTGCAGACGTGCACTGCCTGAGCTCTTGCTATACATCCAGATAAAATCCTGACTTCAGCCCAAAAAGAGGGACCTATTGCTTCCAAAGAGACTCAGCCCGTCTCTAAAGTCCAGCAATGGTGAACAAAGCAGTGAAAAGGCAAGTCGGGTGGCAAGACAGATGTGGCCATGACATCTTAGCAGCTCCATTACGGGAGCTGCTAAGATCGCTAAAGCCCCTAACGTCCTGGACGGGGTGGCTCGCCTGGAGCAATTCGCCCAAGCATCCCTGCCGCAGCGGGTCCAAGATGGAGCCTGAGGGATAGTGGAGAGGTGGGCTCCATTCCCTACACACATGCCTGTGGAGCAAGAAAGCTTGGGTGAGAGCCAGGCAGTGGAGTGCAAAGTGGAGAAGGAAGAGCCTACGCTGGTTGGCTGACATTTGGCAGAAAAGCCCTCACACCTCTGTTTGGGGTGGAGCATGCGCACATAGTGCTCACCAGCCCCTTGCCACCAGGGAATCAGCCATGTCCAGTGCTACTGAAGCTTCTCCACTTCAAGGACAAGGCTGTCCAGGAATAAACCATAGCTGTGCATTGAGTGGTGAAATGTATCCCTCTTTCACAATTTTTCAGCAGAGATGCAGAGGAAAAGTGCTCAGTTCCAGAACGTGAAAAAAAAAGCTCTGGGAACTCTGGGAGCTCAGCAATTCTCGTGCCCAAGATGATCCTTGATACCTGGATGACAAGTACACAGCATAATTCCAGATGAGACAAAGTTATATGAACTTTCGGTCTTATGTCTGTTTGAAGTTCCAGATTCAGTCATAAAGTTACCCCTTCCCACTTTCTTTCTTCACATTGGAAGAGCTGTTCTGGTTATACAGAAATGAGTAAATAAAGATGCTACCTGAAGCAGTTTTTGAACTGAATTGTTTGTCTTCAGGAGACGCATTTGACATCAGAGACTAGTCATTCAGAGGAGAGGAGATATTCATGCTTCTCTACATCATATATGTCATTATCACATATAGTTTTAGCTATTGGAAATGATAAGTTGATGCAACTGTTTACCCAGGTAAAATAACTTACCAGGTCCCTCGGGATCATGTCCCGATAAAAGTGGGATAGGCCCTGGGTGACTTGAAGCGTAGGAGGCAAGATGTGTGGAAAATAATTCCACAGTGGTCCAGACAGTGGTGCAAGAATACTTTGTTGATAATAATAATTCAGTCTCCACAGCTGTATTATTGGATGCCGCAAAGTCACATTTAAGAAAACAATATATGAAACACACTACAATGGTTAAAAAACGTTTAGCTGTTCAGGTTACCCTAAAACAGCAGGTAGATGAAGTGGAGGCTGCATTTGTAAGATCCCCTACAGAGGCAGCTAAAAATAAATGGTTAGACTCACAGAGACTCCTTTCCGGAGCATCTAATTCAACAGGCAGCAAACAAGCGCTTTTTCACTAAGCAGCAGTATTTTTTTGAGGTTAAAAAAGCGGGTCACCTATTGGCATCTGTAGTCAATGCGCAGGCTGGGGTGGCACATATTCCCTGCCTGACCTCCCCTGATGTCGAATTGCTAGTTGATTCATAGTCAATTGTGGCAGAACTGCAGCGGTTCAATAGAGAGGTATATGAGGTGACCAAGAAATTCAGGCCTACCTGAAAAACCTAACTCTTCCTTCCTTGACAGATGAGCAGAGAGTGCAGCTGGACTCCCCCCTTACTCTGGAGGAACTAGGGGAGGCACTTAATACCTTTCAAATCAACGTGGCCCCTGGCCTGGTTGGCCTTCCTATAAAGGTCTATAAAGAACAGAGAGAGGTGTTATAGCTGAAACTATTAGAAGTGCATCAAAATGCATTTGAACTTTGGGTACTCCCCGGCTCAATGAGGGAAGCAGTGATAGTGTTAATACTTAAACCAGGAAAAGATACACGGCTGGCGGAACCATACAGGCCCATCTCCCTTCTCCCAGTAGATGCTAAAATCCTGGCCAAAATATTAGGAAGGCGGCACAAAGGGGTCATCACAAAACAGGTGCATGTGGATCAGTTAGGATTTATGGTGGCAAGGTCCACCGCCATGAACCTACGTAGGCTGTTCTTAAACCTGAGAAAAGAGAAAATTTACTCTGACCGGAGCTCCAACAATCCTTTATAAGTTTTTTACAATCCAATAAAATGCATTGCTTGGTGTATCAATCTTTTTCAATGAATATTGTATGTCTCCAAAGATCTCCAAAAAGAATAGGTCACCATTCAGACCAACTCCATCGCGTTTTCTAATGCTCCTTCATTACCATTCTTATTTAAGGCAATTTCACTAGAATAAATATGTGTATGGATAGGTGTAGTATGTTCTTAGTATTTACAATCTTATTTAAAAATATGCATATATATTTGTAAAAATGCGCATATCTAAGTAAAAGTAGGACACCAGTCTTACATGTCCCCTCAACCATGGGTTTCGCCAGCACGGCTTCTTCCGGAAGATTGATACACCAAGCAATGCATTTTATTGGATTTTAAAGGACTTATAAAGGATCATTGGAGCTCAGGTCAGAGTAAATTTTTATACTGTTCTTAAACCTATAGACAGAGGTTCTAGCAACTGTGGAGAAAGGCTGGTGCTCTTACTCAATGCGGTTAAAGCATTCAATAGCATCGAGAGGGAGTACCTATGACATGTCCTGGAAAAGGTAGGATTGGGTCCCAATTTTAGGAGATTGATTTGGATACAGTACACTTCCCCACAAGCTAGAATTCATAGTGTCCACTATCTCCCCTATTATTTGCCCTGACAGTGGAACCGTTGGCCCAGGTGATTAGGGGAGACTCCTCTGTTGTAGGTCTTCATTATAATCAGCATGTGGAAAAAATAATGCTCTCCTTTTCTGGAAGGGATATAGGTCACTCTTTACTACAAACCATGTGGGTCATCAGCCGATTTGAGGACTACTCGGGACTCCAAATGAATTGGAGTTAGTCCATACTGCTCCATATTGACCCTCTCACTGAGACCTCAGTGTTAGCTAACAACCCTTTACAGGTGGTTTGCACCTTTAAATACCTTGGGATTCAGGTATTGGCCAGGTTTTCTGATTTTATAACCTTGAATATATTACCCCTCATGTGCACATTTGCCAACAAGATATGGACTTGCAAGTTACCTCTGTCTGTTATAGGTAGAACCAACTTAACAAAATTGATTTTGATGCCGCAATAAGTTTCAAACCCTGTTTATATGTTCCAAACCCTGTTTTTGCATGTTCAATAAAAACCTATTTGATTCAAAAAAGTATACAGACAGACAGATTACAGACAGATTATAATATATTTGACACTCCTTAATTAGGCTATTTTCATCTTCTTTCATCTGTACTTGTTACACAATAATAATCAGTTATTAGTATTTCTGCCGCAAACTAGTTTTGTAAGAAAAAACAGTTAGAAAAGTGTAATATACAAAAAGAAATAAAATTAAAAAAAAATATTTCCAGGATTACCTAGATTCCCTATACTAATAAAGGTCTCTACATCAATGAGGGTACATGTGGTTTATTGAAGCTTTAATAAACAATCCTGGTACTACACAGGCTATATGAAATAAATGTATAAAAAGGTCTAAGCACCATTGAATGAATAGAACATAACAAGTATACATATATATGTAGTGTATATACGTAACAAAGTCAATTGATTGAAGAATATTAATCGATATAAATCACATAAGTAAATAAAAAATACAAATTTAATATTGCAATGCAAATTTTCAATGTATTGTAGATATACAGCTTTAGCCATATAGAAGTTGGTATCAGTGGTAGTATTTTATTGTAAAACAGCTGGAGTGAGTATTGTTGTTCCCTACCTTGTCACTTCTGCTGTACTCCCCCCGTACATTCATCCTTAACAGTCTTGAAGGAGTAAGGGTTTTTCTCTTCCACCTGCAGCCTGTAGTAAATGTTTTAAATGCACAGAAGGGAATGTTACTTTTTAGCAGATGATCTCGAATGGTTATGCTCTTTTTAAGCAATCACCCTTTTTTGTGGGTCATAAAGCTTAGTCAATAAAATATAGCAAATTGGATTTTGGGGCTACCAAGCTCATTCCTCACTTGCAAATTTTCAACATAAACAAAGATTTATTGTATACTTGTATAAGACAAGGCAATATAAACAAATAATGAAATAGAACAAATTGGGTCCGAGCCAAATTAACTTCTGCCGTGCATAGCATTCATCTGCAATATAATGGGGCTTATTTACTAAGGGTCCCGCGGCCACATTTTCATCGGGTTTCCCGACTCGGGCATCGCGATCGGATTGTGTCGCAATCGCGATGGCTTTCACGCGAATTGGGGGGTGGGCCACCGGACATTCCGACGGATTCGGACAAGTGCGGGATTTAACATTTAAAAGTGTGTCGCAAGCCAAGCACTTACGAATCACACAGGAACCAGGTAAGTAAATGTGCCCAAATGTCTCTTTCTGAGGACACATAAGGTTCTTGGATATACAGGCCTACCTCTCCTGCTCTTCCGGGATAGGTCTGGTGCAACAGAATCAAAAATGGAAACACATCCCCCTCCAGCTTAGATAGAAAGGTGTGGACAATACAGGCTTAAATAACAAAGTTTACATATTCCAGATCCAACTGTGCGTCCCACAGGCATACTCAACATTTTTAGCTCAAAACCTTCATCAGCCATAATAATGAGAGGTGCAGGAACTCCTCAAGATTCCAGCAGTTAAAATCTATAAAAAAAAAAATAAAAGTAAAGAAAAAAAGTTCACAGGAATGAGGAATCTGCCAAAAAAATTAATGTAAGCTTTTTTTGTTGATAGCAGCATCAGGGTAAGACGTGAACAATGGGAAAAGGTGCTCACTATTAACTTAAGGGTGATGTAGAGCCATCTTTTAGAGTAATGGTGTGGTCTCTGAATAAGTAGGTGTGGTCTAAGTACTGCAACATTTTCTGGTGCAAATGAAGTCAGCTAGGAGATGCAAAGCTAGACTAAATAATTACACCTACTGGGCGCAAAAATTATGGCCACAATATCTGGCGCTGTATAAGACAATGGGGCACATTAACTTACCCGTCCCGTTGCGTCCGCCGATCTGGAATGTCTGGCGAGGATTCTGAGCAGCTACGATTCACTTACAGCGTGCGCCCGATTTCTTGAATGTGTCGCTTCCCCGCTCAGGTCCGCCGAAGTTCACCATCTTCTTCCTGGTGTGTGCTGATCTTGCGACATAATTTGAATTTTAAATTCCGCGGTTTGTCCGAATCAGTCAGGTTGTCCGAAGGCCACGCCCCCTATTTGCGTCACATGCAAGCCGGCACCGATGCACCACAATCCGATCGCACGCAACACAATCCTTTGTGCGATTCAGCGCAGAACAGAAGTGCTGTCAGCATTTAAGTGGTGGCGCTAACGCACTACATTGATTTAAATGCCGCTGATGGAGTTGCCAGTGGCATTAACATCCCATAAGAAATGACAGACTTTCCAAACTTTTGATATGGAATCGGCTAAAGTAGATGAGGAACCATATTTGAAGGCTTATCTGGCAGACAAAAAGATTATTGAAGGGTTAAAGCTGTATGAGCAGTTGATTTTGTATTGGGACAGAAACCAAGAAGGGTTGCTTTGTAATGATGTATTGATGTTGGATCTTGGGGGAAAACTTTGTGTGACATTTTTCCTCTGAAATGATTCCCACCAATATGTATTTATCTCTGACGGTATTCCCAAGAACTGTCTTCAGCTCTTCACTTACTTTAAGGGTTATATGGACTGTTTTAGATTAATTTCCTATTTCATCAGATGGAAAAATATGGTTATTTGCTTTTGTTGCAGTGCATCAGTGTGCTCATTTCCCATATGCAGAAGTTCTGGTCCAAGTCAATAGGGCCAAAATATCATGCCTTGTGTGGCGTAAAATTCATGAAAAAGTTGCATTTCCTGGTGCACACCACAGAATTTATGACTCTATCTATGAATTTAAGTATAAACTTTATGGTACAAATATATGTGACCAGACAAAACTAAGCAATACATTAAAAAATCCCCCATATGATGAGATACAGTCATTTATTCCACACTTATACCCCCAATGCATGGGTATAAAGAGGTATATGAGCAAACATTTTCCAAGGATGTTTTTAACAAGTGATTGATTTCTATTCTATAAATAAAAAGGAAATAAATACAGTATATTTCGCAAAGAAACAAAGAACCACAGCAGCAAATATAAGAAGTGAAACAAATTATATCTTATAATAAATAAAATCAATGAAAACATTAAAACTTAAATATAAAAAAAAATAAAATACATGGATATACGAGTGTTCTAATTCATATGTAAAATTTGATTGCTCACCAAAGAGCTTAAAGGAAATCTACCATTTAAAAATGGTCATTCTGACCTAAACATACCTTTACATAGGTGTAGGTAAGCTGATGCTGAGGTTATCTTGTTTAGGCCCAGAAATAAGCAGTTTCGTCCAAAAATAGATTTTATGCAATAGGCAAATGCCCCATTTGGCACTCCTGTGCCTAGGCACAGGGCGCTCGGCACTTGGTCGCTAGCATAACTATTTCCTTTAGAAAATAGATTTCCTTTAAAGGGAACCTTTCAACATGTTTTACCCCATTAAACTATCACCCCCCTTTAAGTAGTGTATGAAATACCATTTCTAGAATTCCCCATGTACCAATGAATGGGGATTTCTCACTTATTTACCAATAAATTTCCTCCCACAGTCAAGCAAATATGAATCTTCTCACTTCATTTAACTTGAGATGAGTCAAGTTTAGTGATTGCAGTGGTTCAGTGTCACTTCAGAAGCGGCTAATTTCTGTTCTATAATACCTAGACACATGTTTTTTATGTCAAGGATATCATCTTTAAGATTACATCAGACTTATGGCTGTGTGAGCTACAGAACCAGAGATACACGCAGATAAAGACATACGGTAGTTGGAAAAGCAAGCTGCAGATAAAGATAACAGGGAGTAACTTTAGGAACCTGTACACTGACCCGCAGTGGCATTCAGACAGGTTCACAACTATGTTTGGATGACTGCTACCTCTTTTGACCATCATTTTGGGGGACCTGCGATTGGGGATACCAACATGAGATGGTCCGTCACACGTGAGGAATGGCTAATTGTGACACTGAAGTACGATTTTTCAATTATATACATGTTATAAGTTATAAGTTATAATGTTTTTTTCAACAGTACTGATTTTCTCTATAATTTTTTAGGTTTCTTGTCACCGGGAATCCGTTTGCTTTACTGCATTATGAGTTCCTGCTGGGTTTTTTCCATCAATTTGTTGATTGTGAGAGCGACCTACAAAGTGATATGGGAGCAACTGAGATCTATGGTGACGCATGAGCCAACTGCTGAAGACTAGATCTAGATATCTGAATGTTTCCAGGAACCAGCACAGTCTCCGAATTGCATCAGGGCCCTGGAAGGGAAACATATTAGTGTGGAGAAGCCGGCTTACTCAGGGTCCCAATTTTTCAATTATTTGGTTTTGTTGGCTTTGGCTGACAGTGATTACAAGTTTATAATTGTGGATATAAAGTTTTTTTATTTGAATAACGCTTGAGCTGTTGGATATTTGGGGGGGGGGTTGAAGAATAAGAGACTGTTGAGTAGGACATTTACACACAACTGTGTGGAGCCCGTGTATACATGCTGCATGGGCTTCACAGAGTGCTGTGGATGGGAGCAACTGCATTAATGCATTATATGCGAACATAATGCAGGGATGATCCCCCCTATTATATTGATTGGCCGGTAGGGGGGGATGTCTCTGCATTATATTTCTATATAATGCTGGGACTCCCATCCACAGCACTATGCAGACTGTTGGATTGTGCCACCATACTGCATGTACACACGGGCTACACACAGTCGTGTGAAACTAGTTCAAATAATATTTTTTTTCGAAAATCTAAAACCAGGATAAAGAATTGTAAACCAAGCAGACTTTTATTGCAGGATTGTGCTTCAAATGTAGAAGAGCAGATCCAACTCCCTCCCTGGTGGAGGGGGGCTGGGAGGAAATTGACCACCTGCTCGCTCCCGGTGCTTATCCAAAAATAATCCCATTTCATTTTTGTGGCAGTAGTTAAGATTCAGGAAAATCTGCAAAACAGCAACAAAGTTTAAGTTTAAAGTCAGCTGTGTGTTTACTCCTTGCAGAGATTTAGGCGGTGGTGGTGTTGCTGATAATGGCTGTGTGTTGATTATTGGGCCCAGATCTTTTGAAGTGCCTTGTTCTGTTGCAGGAGCGTTGCTAGGGTGGTAAAAGATCCGGGGGAAGGGGCCCCAATACATATGAAGCGCTCTTACAGTAATGTCCCCCCAGTACATAACCCCCTCACATGTGGTTGTGCCAATAACAACTTTACTTCTGGTATATACAGCTACAGAAGACACAGGAGAAATCCCTACGTGTTCCCTCCAAAGACTGCAGGTGACGTGTCCTCCATCTTCTCCATTAGGCATCACCACATCTTATGTTCCTCATTGTCCCTATATCTTGGGACACTGGTTTCACTAGAAACGCAAATGAGATCAAACCGAGGCCTGTCCTAGTGCCACGTGTGAACGTGCCCCAAGAAATGTTTCCCAAACATCCCCCCAGTGTAATGCACATGGCTGGAAGAGGCACATGCACATGACTGGAAGGGACACATGCACATGGCTGGAGGGGGCACATGCACATAAGTGGAGGGGACATATGCACATGGCTGGATGGGACGATCCGATGGATTTGGATACCAATACCAAGCACTTACATGCACTGGGAAGATGTAGGTGAACTCCGTCGGACCTGAGCGGGGAAGCAACACATAGAGGATCGCGGGCACACAATCTTTGTGAATCACGGCAGCTGTGCAGGATTATCAGACAACGCACCTTGGGGATTGCGCAGGGATGGGTAAGTAAATGTGCCCCAATTTTTTCCAGTAAGCCAAAGTTATGATGTCTTGTTTGTCATGCAACAACTTGTTGTTTTCTTGCCATTTTGGTTGTACACAGCCACAAACAGTAGATATTGCAGTAAAGACCCAGGCAAATATCTAAACTGAAGAATGTATGTATTTCATGGCTGGATGAAAGTTGTTCATCCATGGCATGATATGTCCTAAAACAACACAGTGCACATACATATAAACCACGATCAACTCGTTATAATAAGACTTTACCAAGCAAATTATTTCAATAGTGTACATTAAAACTAAGCCTAATTACTACCTTGTTACTATTATTGATTAAAATGGAGCTTATATTATAAATCATAACTCCCTTTTTAGTTTCTGATATATCTTTACAAAATGCATACAATATTTTGAACAGGTATAAGAAAAATGTATGCAATGATGTTCATTAAGAGAAATTCATTTATTTTTCATACATACATTTTTAAACACGTTAGAACTACAAAAACAAATTGTGCAGCATAATGCAGTTGATTTGACAGGTTGATTATTTCCATTATTTCCACATGTGGAGGGTAAACTCAGCGTGATTTGAAAATGTAGCGATAGTAATATCTCTTTGAAGGCAAATGGTAAACCTTTTGTGTAAAAATATTTGACCAAAACACAAGTTTGTACGTTAAGGCTCGGAATATTTTTTTTTTTAAATCTGGCATGTGTCACATTATATGGTTATAACATTTGAACATCTTGCTCCAATAAATTTGAGATGTTTTTTCATGACACATTTTACTTTTTGTTAATGGTAAATTTTGATTCATATGTTTTGATTTTATTTATTAAAAAAAACCCTAAAATTTGTTTGAGAAATTTGTAATTTTTAAAAATTTTAAATTATTTGCTTTAAAGACTGCAAATTTTACCACCCAAATTAGTTACCCTATTGCTCTACATTTCTCATATCTCTACTTTATGTTTTCATCATTTTTAAAATGTTCCTTTATTCTAATACAAAGTTAGCTTACAAATGAAACAGAGATTTTTCGTTTCATTTTTTTTTCAAAATGTGTAAATAAAATTTTTAGGATAATTTTTTTAATGAGTTTGAAATACAAATGATTACTCTCCCCCTATGAGTTCATAAGTACACCCTCAAACTATTAAAAGCTGCTTTTAGAATGGTCTAATTGTGTCAGTAATACATTCAATTAGCCCTGAAATTTACACATTTCCAAAAGATAAAAGAAGAAAACACACCTTAAAAAAGTTTATGCATCTTCTCCTGAGAACGGAGAGATCCCACATGTGGAAGTAACTTGTTGAGTGGGTGCACAGCAATGCACAAAATGGAAGTAGAACCAGTTGCCAGTTTTGTCCTATAGAATGAAGCGTTTTTTGATTTCTTCAATGGCAACCTGTAGGCTATAAATTTATTGTTTTTACCATTACTCCGACCATTTTTTTTGCGGATTGTGATACATTTTCCTGTGTTTTCAGGTGGTTTTTTTTAGGGGGGGGGGTTGGAGTAGAAAAGTGTCAATTCTGTTATTGATTTTTTACTTTTTGAAATTTGCTAAATAAAAGTTATAATGTGGGGAAAAATCTATTGTTTTTGCATTGCTGTTTTCTAAGTGGCATAACACTTCTATTTTTTGTCTACCAAGCTGATTGATTACTTGTTTTTTGCAGTTAATGTTGTACTTTACACCAGTATAATTCCCTGTGTGGCCAGGTCCAGTAAACCAGTTCGAGAACTTGTACACTTAAATAGACCCTGACCTGCATAAAGAATATGTAGGTGGCTCCGGGATCTGTTAAACAACAATATGTAAAATAAACATATTGGGGGATATAAGGGGCTCAGCCCCTTATGGAGGGGGTATGGGTGAGCAGCGCTAACCCTCTCCTGCTCCAGCCAGATTGTGGCTCACTGCACATGTCCGCTCATGCTGACGTGTGCATGGAACCTAAATTAAATATTTAATTAAAAGGTAGCTGCTTATTTTTAGGAATGTTTTATACATAGTAGAGAGCCTTGTGTATAAATTGCTTTTGCTCATTTTTAAAATGGATTGAAGAGGGCAGATAAAATGGCTTCTTACACTACCTCAACTACCTGTTCTACATGTCATGAGGTCAGTCTATGGAAACTCTTGGCTTGGCTAGCTGGGCCAACAGTGTAGTTGGTTACATGACCATTACTGCTAGTTATTTATCAGTAAATGTATAAAAGAATGAATATTATATTTGCAAAATATTGGAAAATGCATCTGATGAAGTTAAGACACTGAACAAAAGCATATTATTGGCACTGGAGGGATAATGGCCATTTCCACTTCTTTGATTGAACCAGTTAAGTAGACTATAACTTTCAGATATGATGTCTTTATTTAAAACCAAATTGAATGTTGGAGATCATAGTGCAAATATTTATGTAAGTGAAAATAATATAGAATTCTGTCCAATTATACAACTTGCTATCTTACAATAATCTGTCAACAACATGGATTTTGGTACCATTTTGATTGTGTTAGTGGAATCATTTGTAAAGGCCATTAACTTGTCTTTGTCCTTAATAAAATGCTTAATTCTAATGAAAGACAATTTGCTTACATGGAACTGAAGATATTTATTAAAACATCCAGTTTGGATCCTTGACTTTGATACATTGATAGAGATCCAATGCAGACTTAAATGTATAATAACCTCTTCAAACAAAAGCAAAATCAGGAGTTGTTGACCAATATGTCATCCACATTTAACAACCAAGAATATAAAGGCTGGGAGGATAGAGACACAAAAGGGGTTGGGATAACCTGTGCATTTGTACATTGGCAATGGAGGGAATTTGCCAGTATCAGAGTACACCCTCACTGGACAATTTTAGACACCTTGCGAATCCAGTGGAGTATAAGTATACACTTTGGATTTCATGTTCATTTTTCTGTTAACATGGCTCTGACTACTGGCAACATCTGACTCCCCACTTGCACTTCAGTGACTACTCTGTTAACATGGTCTGGAGATCTTATGGGTAAAGTCCACATTTCACTGTAGAAGTTTAGAGTGAAAAATAAGAGAATCCCATATATTCCACACCCAAAGTTCTACACTTCATAGGGTATGTGTCCATTAGCAAAACTACATCAAAGATACATTGCTTCAATATTCCAATATCATCTGTTTAAAACCTGTACTGCTAATCCCTTGTAAAAATATATTATAAGTGTGCTAAAAAATGTTCCGTTTCGTACAGCTGGTCTACTTCAGAAAGTCAGGGCCATTTATATAGACACCCATTGTCAGTGTAGGTCAGTTGTCAGAAATATGCAAATACATTTTCCAATGTGGGAAATAAAAAAAAATGCCTCCTTTTGCTACCTTGAATGTCAGCCTCTTTAACACCAAGTATGACTTACAAGAAGCCTAATAACATGATGTGGGATTAAGCCAAACCAGTATATCTGTTCCAGTAGTGCTGTAGACAGCACTCTTTCAGCCTGGTTGGGTCTCCTCAGTACAGCGTAGGGAACTGCTTTGGCTCCCACCTTGGAAAACACATTCGCATATTTCCGAGAATTCCCTAATAGAGCTTCAATGGCTTTAAGACTCCACACGCCTATAAGGCGGCTTTAATTTGCAATCTCTCCATAAGGAGAACTCCTATTCCCTGACCCTAGGTCAGTTCTATGAAGCTATTGATATTGTGCCAACTTAAAGTTCTATATATTATTGATATCCTTCCCAAGACACAAAGGAGAAGATTCTTCTTTTCTCGTTCTAGTTTTCTTATTAGTCTACTTCCTTTTTTGTCTTGTTTCTTTGTCTAATTGTCTTAGGTGTATTTTCCTTATGTTAAATTGCACCTGTGTCTGTCAGTTTAATATTACTAAACAATTAAAGATATTTGTTATCCTTACAAGATGCCAATATAAGGTATGTTATACTAAATGGATCAAACATATAACATATATTATCAGAAGGGAACGGCACAAGAAGGAACAAAGTGGTAAGGTCTGTCAGAAAAACCACAAAGAGCAACAGTCATACAAGTAATGGTGTTCCTCTGCTTCAACGCTCCACTCTTCAATCCAGTAATGATAGATTCCAAGACGAAAGGAAAATATACAGTACCTCTTTCGCTGCATTCACAAATCACAGGAAATAGATATCATGGTTGGTCTCCACATCCTACTGAGTTCTCCGGCCAGGGAACTCCGATGGAGTAGCGGCAAGGTCTCGTGTGACCGCTAGGTCTTCTGACTAGGAACAACCGCTGGTTCACTATTGGTTCCGCTTTCTAATGGTCCGTTTGGATCTTAAGCTCAGAGGAGGAGAAAAGAAGATCGCGATGGTGCAATAAGGTTTTCGCCTGGTACGGCTTCTTCCGGGCTTACCGGCGTGCTCAGGTGCATATCTTTTATACCAGCAGAAAAAAGGAAACTCCATACAAAAACTTAAAAACATATAAAGATCATGAAAAGTTTCACGAAACATAATCTATTTTGACTTTTCAAATCTCACATTAAAATTAATCCTTAATACTACTAGTTCCGAAGAAGTTAACTACAAAGAGGTTTGTGATATCTTAATTCCGAACTGTAGTAGCAAAATACAAAAATATTTTACATTTTTTTTACATTTTTTTAAAACAAGAACACGTACATAAAAAAGGGGATAACATATATACAAACAAGGACACATAAAAGATCTTATAAATGTTGTGAAAAAATTAAATTAAAGGAAGCACTTAATCTCAAAATCAGAATTCAAGCATAGGGGAGTCAAGGTTTTTAACTGGTAAATCCAGAAAGACTCCTTTTGGCTGATTTTTTTAATAAGGTCTTCACCTCTCCAATGAGGGGAGACTAATTCTATACTGAAAAATATTGTTCCTTTGGGGTTCTTATGATGAAATTGTGCATAATGTGCCGAAAGTGAATGATCTGGTTTCCCTTTTTTAATATTTCTAAGGTGCTCATTAATCCGTGTTTTCAGTTTCCTTATGGTCCTACCCACATATTTTAGACCACAAGGACAAATAATCATATATATGACATTCCCCGTGTCACAAGTGGCAAAGTGTTTAATATCATAAGTGCGATAGTTGTCAGATGTGGTGAACTGTTGTATACCCTCAGTTTAATATTACTGCCTGGTTTTGGAGGTTGCGACTATTTTAAAAGTTGGTTGTCCTGCTTCTTCCTACCAAGTTCTCCACCTGAGACAAGGCAAGCTTTTGCACACTTTTTTGCAATTTTTTCTCAAGTCGCAGATGGCCAATACAACTCACTTTAGTCTAAACAGCTGCATTCATTAGATAAATAAAGAGAATCTATCAAAAAGCTGTGCAGCACGAGTTGTGGTGCAAATAGCTGCATAGGAAAAGTTGCATAAAAAAGTGCCAACTCACGACTGCTCAAAAATCAGAGACTTTTTCATACTAAGAAAAAGAAGAAAAATAAAAGAAAAATATCCCCCAAGGGTTTTACAGGTAATTGCCATGCAAAATGTGGTAAGTTAAAGTTTGAGTAAAAAATAATTAGATGTATATATGACTTTACTAGCTTTTCAAAAAACTTTTTACTTGGCAAACAACTGCTGAAAAAATTTGGCACAAGCATCACTAAGCTTTTCTTTTAAAATTATGCTACATGGATGTAGGATTTGCATGCACTTCTATTTACATGCAAGCTATAATAATATTTAAAGGACAATATATAGTTAAGGTTGCTACCAGAATATCATAATTTTGTAGAACTTTTCAGAAAACATTCATTCCTGGACATACAGTTGTGCCAATATTTGCCCATAAAACTGGTTATTCCCCAAGTTAAATAATATTCCTAGAAAAAAAGATTTCACTACATAATTAATAACATTTCTGGATCTTTGAAAGGAAAGGAACCCATTGTTCCAAAGATTAACACCACAACATAAACTATGTTTTAAAAATTCATTTGGAAACAAGGTACCCCTAATCTCTCCAAAAATATTTTCAAGCAAAAAAGCCACCATTAGATGCACCAATATTTCCAAACCATACAAAAAATTTTAACACAAATGAAGTCAGAAGCCAAAGTTCTCATTGAATATTTTCATAGCTATTTAATATTGAAGTACTCTGAAAACACCAAGACAACATATGTAGGTAATATTAAAAAAAAAAGATGGTATTATATGTGCAGGTGAAGATATGGAGGAAGGAACACTTTGCATTTATTTAGCTAGGCAAAAAACACAACGGTTGCTGAACCACATGAAGGTCATTATTAGCCTGAAGGTGTATGCAAATGAATAACATTACACAGTGCAGCAACATCTGAATTCATAAAAACTGAAAAATAAAAGCAATAAACCATAAAGCTTCTATAATTATAAGGAACAGGGTAGCTAACGCTGCCAATGTTAACCTTCATATATATATATATATATATATATATATATATATATATATATGTGTAGGTATAGGTGACAATATGTGCATTATTTATATCTAACAATGTAATAGGCCACCAGCAGCCTGATCAATAAATGCCTTATTCTCAAGGCAGGTTACGTTTATTGCTTTCTCCTCCTTCTCCGTTGCCCTATGTCATTCTTCTTTTGGAGACACTAAGCATATGATGAATTTCAAATGACCAAGCCTTCACAATTTTCATATCTGCCAAATAGCAAATCATCCTTCATAATTAAAGGTGACAGGCTGACAAAAAAATGAATGTAAAAATGTATATGTATATGAATTTTTGTGTCATGCTGCCGTCTGTGCACTTGTTTTGTCTTACCATAGCCGAAGGCTTATATCTCAGCACTTAGATTACATTTTTATATGGAGGCCATCAGACAGCTCCCCTTCGCCCTGGTGAATTTGCTGATTAATTTTGGATGCTCCTCTTAATTAACACCCCAAAGGAAGTCTGGATTTTCTAGCCTATACTCCATGTAAAACAAGTGAATCTGAAGAAGAATGACCTAAGGAGACAGCCGCACTCTGTCCGAATGACATTACAAGAACACTGAATATCTCACAAGTCAGGACTAGTACAGGCAATGCCTAGAGAAAATGCAGGCCTTTAATCAAGGCAGAAATGAGTTTCCTAATAGTCCAAATTCATTTACTTTATTTCTGGGGAAGAGAATCCAGGATGGATGACACCTGACAGTTGAAACATGTTGTCCTGTATAGATGCGGGTGCCAGTGGCCTTGATTAATTATTGGGACTATCTTCTTTTCCAGGCAGATTAGTTGATGATGAATGAGATTAGTATGGTGAAGTGATGTATAAGGGATGTACAAATCAACTGGTAAAATGCACATACCACACCAGACACCACATAGTGCTGAGGCTGATAAGTCAGCCATACACAAAATTGCTTCATCTTCTAAGGGGCATATGTTAGTGGAAGTGCAATAGTTTGGGGAAATAATTCAGACAATTCAACACCAAAGACATTTATGGGAGAGGGTATGGTAACAAATATAACACCCCCAAAATAAAAAAAGTGATGGGAACAGTGATGGGAATCGGATTTCCGTTCCGATTAAAATAATAAAGGAATATAAAATAATATCACATTTTGTGTAAAAAATTTGATAAATGAAAAGTTACAATAAATTATTTTAAACTACAGTATATGGTGCAAGCGAATAATTGAAAACAATTATTTTAACAGAATACATAAAAAACAACAAGATTATTTTCTCATATGTATGATCTGAATGTGATCTGTTTTTATAATGATTCACGTGGGTTTTTTAAACTGTTTTTTAAACTGAAATCATTCCAACCACCTAACCCCAGTAGCTTATAAAGAAAAATGATGTAGCTCAATCCACGGTATCATTGATTTCCACTGTTATCTATAGATGTTACTATTCAAAGCAAAGTCCCCCACATTTGACACAGAACTTTCCTGGCATACCTTAGCGTACCACAAAAATGTGATATTTATGTTGCCTTCAATGCACTATTCTTTAAATGTATAAATGTATGTTTTAAAGACAATGAATTGAAACAGCTATAACTGTAGTCTAGAAGAGAATAAAATAAAACAGCTATAACTGTATTCTCAAAGGCCCACAGTCCCCAACCCGTAACACAGACTGATGGCAGTCAAATATATTTTACATCTCAGCGTTCTCTCCCAAGCTACCCATAACCATGAACATACTTACATAAAATCTGAAAGCTTTCAAATTAAGTTTTAATCAACGTTTGGCTGCCCCTATTCGTTTAAGATGTAATTTTTTCATATATTGAGTGTCAGCGGTTCTATTCAAAGTTAAGGGGCTATATTCAGATGGGCATTCCCATTTAATTTAATTAATCTGTTGTCCTTGGATACAGCCACCACCACACTCTTCCAGCAGTGGCCACACATTCACTATTGAGGCACCCAACTACCTAGATTCAGTATTTATTATCACAAGACAGCTGTGGGACATGCAGTAACTCCCATCCATTACATATGCAAAAACACGTTTGAAGGTTTGGAAAATGGGGGACAGTCTGAAACATGTTGATAGAGAGTTCCAGAATATGGGAGAAGTCCTGGATGTGGTTGTGAGAAGAGTGGATGGTAATACAGTGAAGCTAAATGGAGATAATGTGTGGGTGGTATTTCCTGATGAATTCAGAGATATATGGAGGAGACAGGTAGTGGGCTGCTTTTATGTCATGGTTAGTATATTAAATTGAATTTGCTGTGCAATGGGTGACCAGTGGAGAGACTGGCAGAGAGGAGATGCAGAGGAGAATCGAGGAAACAGGTGGATTAGCCGGGCAGCGGAGTTTAGGATAGATTGAAGGGGCGTTAAGGAGTTAGCTGGGAGTCCACAGAGAAGAATGTTGCAGTAGTCCAAGCAAGAGATGAAAAGGGCATGTATTAGTAATTTTGTAGACTCTGGATTGAGGAAGGGTCGGATGTGAGAGATGTTCTTGAGATGGAGGCGGCAGGTTGTAGTAAGGGCCAGGATGTCAAGCTTAAAGGATAAGGCAGAGACTAAGATGATTCCAAGGCAGCAGACTTTAGGGACCGGGTAGTGTGGAGCCATGAATTGCGATGGTTAGGTCTTGTGGGAGGGATGTGTTAGGTGGAGGAAAGATTATGATTCTGTTTTTTCCATGTTAAGTTTTAGAAAAGGGGAAGAGATAAGGGAGGAAATGGCTCATAGACACTCTGGAATTCTAGACCAGATATCTGGACCAGAAATACAGATCTGTTTGTCATCTGCATAGGAATGATTTCGAAGCCATGGGACTTCATTAGATTTCCTAGGCCAGAGGTATAGAGGGTGAAGAGCAGGAGTCCCAGCAATAACTACAGCAGAGGTGGTCTTATCTAAGGACAACAATTTCTAATGGACTATATAATTACATTTATGGGCAACTATCTTCACAAATGTACACTTTTTAATAACAGGCAACTGAAGAATTGTTTGCATATGGGAGATGAATAAAATTAAATGGGAATGATGTCTTGAGAATATCGCTTTAATGTATATAGGATAAAGATATCCAAACTGTAGCCATGCGTAGCTATTTCTACCAGCCAAAGAGACTGAATGGAACACTAGCATGCCTAATTTTTTTTTTTATTTCACAATGTTTTTATTGATTCTTTAATTTTACAGGTAAACAAAGTAACAATGTAACAAGTAACAGCAGAATGTGCAATAAAAGGGAGGGTAGGACCAAGGGAAGATAGGGAGGGAAAAGGCTTGGCTTGGCATGAGAGTCTGGCTTGGGACTTTAGACACTAGATTGGTACATGATCCATGGTTGCCATGTATCGTTAAACAGAGCTATCTTGTCACTAGGCATAATAAGGCATTGCAGTATATCGTTCACCATTAGCTTATTTTTTATAAGAATTAGAGGCACAATGGGTTTCTTTCAGGAGGTGGCTATAGCTATCTAAAGGACATGAATCCCAAGAGATATTACAAATCTTTACGTTCAATAAGGCTTGACTTGATGAGAGAGGCAAATATAACAAAGTGATTGAATAAAGAATATGGTATACTCGCCTCCAGTATCTTCAAATCTTGGGGCAGTCCCACCATATGTGAAGGTGGGTGACCCTACCTCCTCAGCCTCTAAAGCAGTGGTTCTCAACCTTTGTAACACTGTGACCCCGCAATACAGTTCCTCATGTTGCGGTGACCCCAAACCATGTGATTCTCTGCAAAAAGGCAATAAAATTGTGGCCTTTGATGGCTTTAGGTGACCCCTATGTTTTGGTCGTTCGACCCCCGCTGGGGTTGCGACCCACAGGTTGAGAACCGCTGCTCTAAAGCATAGTGGAGAATATGTAGGGACACCTTGTGCTATTCATACTCGGACCATGTACCACAGTAATAAAACGTTATAGTTAGCTTCCACCAAGGCCAAGTTAATAGAAACTTTTGCAGTGTTTTTTGGAGACATTTTGATATGATGGCACAAACCCTATGACAAGATTAGGAACAGAAAACACAAATCATAAATCCTGCCCGTTATGATCTTGCTGAAACAAATATCAAAAATGTTTGTAATTTTGTTATAGCAATAATAGCAGATGCAAACCTGCACAACACTGTCTATATTCATCGACCACAAAAGCTTAAACTGCCCAACCTATCTGTACTACACAAAAGTTTTGCACTAGTTCATAGTGGTTTAACATTGAGCTGCATAGAAATAGAGATCATTGTGATGAGCACACAAGAGGTGACCCTTTAAATCGTCTTCCATGTTATGAGATACTGGGAGCATAATCTTCAGACCTTGTTTCCTACCACGGAGAGTATGAACAAACAAGTTCATACAATGTAATTTGTTTTTTAGGGGTATTTAATTTCAGTTCAATGTAATGATGTAAATGAAACCCGTAAATGAATATGGCTGGAACATTTGGTAACTTGCTCTGTTATCTGAGGCAGTGGCAAAACTTTGGTTTCTATTGCTTGTTTAATGATGATAACAGTGTGATTTGCAGGTATAAGTAACAAATGAACTCAATTAAGGATCCAAGACCGGCACCTGTCTAAGTGTAGGGTTGCACTAAATGATTTCCCCATCTTTGTTTCCTGTGCAGCCTGCCATTCGAAGGCTTTCCCTCACATGATATATAACAATGGAATACTTGTTCCCTAATGGTCATGAATGAAGAAAGTAGACCTTATCCTGTAGCCGTGTACTTGATTGTTATCTCTTAGAGAAGTCAACTATATTCTTACTACTGTCTTATTCGAACAAATAATCTGTTTCTTTGGTGCACTGACATGGATTTCGCCAATTTGTTGAAAAGAATTTCCTCAATGTTACAACTTCTTAAATTATTAACGATTTAAAGATATAGAGATGAACTTGGTTCCCTATTGAGGAACTTACATTTTGGATAATAGAATTATAAGATACATAAAGTGGCATAATACATTAGGTGTGCTTAATACTATTTTCCCTATGTGCAGAATTAATGAAATATTAAGGTCAGAAATATGGAGAGTGGAGAGAAAATAATCAATAGTTTTTATAGACCATGTCATGAAATAACAGTCATGGGTCATAAATGTAACTCCAAAACACCAGCTTATTCCACCTATTCTGGACTTGAAGTGAAAGAAATAAAAGAACAGGAGGGCTTTATCAATGAAGAACCTTTCTAGCCATGTAACTTCCATGGCCTCCCCCATGTCGGTAAACTCCTTTTGCAGAAAAAAAGCAATGCGGCTTAAAGGGGTTATGCAACGAAACAATTGACTACAAAAAGCTGTCAAAGAGGTTAAAATATTTACCCGGAATTAAAAATACCTTTCTATTTGTTATTATGATGCTTGTTCAGCCTCTATTCTGCTCCACACAGAAGCGGATGTGGGAGGGGCATAGCCAGGCACATGCACAGCACTGACAGCGGCAGTTATTCCACACCTCAGTACTACAGAGCGCTCAGTCTTCAGAGTTACCTTCCACTTGCTGTGCTCAAATAGTCCCTGCATTTACTGATCCAATGGAAGTCCAATAGAAATGTGTCATACGCCCAATGTTAAAAGTGCACCAAAAAAGTTGGTGCAGTCTGTCAAAGCAGTGCAGGGGGCACCAGATTCATGAAGAACGTGCGCCAGAAATCCTGAATCTGGCGCCCCCTGCACACTACACAGGTCACTGCACATAGTACACATGTACCATGTATTCTCACAGCATCATGGTCGGTCAGGCTGACATGCATGGCGGAAGTCTAGATGGGTGGAGGGGAGGCAAACCTCAAGTGTGTTGTCACTCCAAAGTGCCACTTACCCCTGAGGAAGTCACTTCGAAGTGAGGATACGCATGGAGTTTGCCGTCCCTGCATTTTTCTAGACCTCCAACATATTTACACTTTACTGTCCGCCTGACCGACCATGATGCTCTGAGAATACATTGTTTTGCTCTACTTGTATGCAATGATTGTACAAAATTAGGTGCAATAACATGGACCTTTTCAGTTGTTTTTATGACTTTTACTAATAAACTTTTGTATTTTTGTATGTTACTTTGGGGCCATTAATGGCATCTCTTTCTGTGTCTTTTGTAAGGAATTGCAACTCAATCACTAGATAGATATGAGATAGATAGATAGATATTTATGAGATAGATAGGTAGATAGATAGATAGATAGATGACAGGTGATAGATTATAGAACTTGGATAGATAAATAGGTGACAGCTTCTCACATGTTGCTGATATTTAGCTACTTCCCTGCTAGTTAGGGACAGGGGCCCCTTTGCAGGACAGCAGGGTAGCATGGAGGGACAGTGCATGGTGGAGAGTACAGGAGGAGGACTGCAGGACAGCAGGGTAGCATGGAGGGACAGTGCATGGTGGAGAGTACAGGAGGAGGACTGCATCAGGAGAGGTCAGAGCTCAGCCTGTTACTTGTGTTATCTCTGCAGCCTCCTGTGTGACCTGACTTATGGCGGAGGGAGGAAAGGGCTGCTACATTGCTATGATCCATGTTAGGGGAGGACTCCTCTGTGCAGCAGATAGTCATGTCTGGCTGCAGTTACCTTGTATCTGCTGCTGTAGGCTCCTGTGTGACCTGACTAATGGTGGAGGGAGGAAAGGGCTGCTACATTGATATAACTCTTGTTAGGGGAGGACTCCTCTGTGCAGCAGCTAGTCATGTCCGTCTGGCTGCAGTTACCTTATATCTGCTGCTGGAAGAACCTGTGGAGCTGGTAAGCAGTGGCCATCACAACACAATCTCGGCCCCTCCTCCTCTCTCACTTCCTATTGGCTGCACTGTGTCAGCTGATCTCTCAGTGTGGAGAGGAGCTGTGAGCCCGTGGAGTGATCTATAGTGCAGAGCAGCTGACTTCTTGTGCGCAGACTCGGCCAGATCAGCTGTAACTCAGGACGGGACACAACTACCACTAGGGGGCGCCAGCAACCAGGACAAAAGCAGTTATCTCAGTAAGCCTGCATATTTTGTAATAAGTGTAAATGGTGAAAGTACTTGTCACAATGCATTGGACCCAATTACAGCCATTTGCTATGGTGATACAACCCCTTTAAGTGGTTAGATGATGAACTCCCAGTACCTGAAACAAAGAAAAGCTTGTACAAAAAAAGTGTTGGATCTGGAGGACTTTAAAAATGAAACACTGCATACCAGGGCACTAAAACTTTAATTTTACCATTGCGACTAGAGGGGATAATCAAGGAATCTAATAAACTTTGCGTATTTTTAGAAGTATCTTTTATGTTTTAAGAAAGATTTAGTATTGAAATAAATGCTGTTTTGTTTTTCTTTTCTGTATCAATGATAAAAAAAATTTAATTTAATTAACAAAAACTCAATGAAAAATTAAATAAAATAAAGAATGTGGGTGTATTTCAAACAGTACATGTAGAAATGCATGTAGAAAAGAAGTACTGTATTGCATTGAGGCATAGTGGAGTAGTAGTTTATATCAGTCACTCACTACATTTTTGTTTATTGGTCGCCATGACTAGGTTCATTTTGCCTTTCGTTTGAACCTGTTAAAATTCATCTCTTTATATGTTATGTAGTATTAGAATGACTATTGAGGTTTGCAATCCTGGGAAAACTTTCTTGTCAATATTGAGACATTTATTTGCAAATAGAAAGGGCTCATTAACGGGCTCATTAGCTAAAAGCTCAGCCCGATATTTTGGATTCTGACATGCGTTGCTTTATATCAGTGGTTCTCAACCTTTCTAATGCTGTGACCCCGCAATACAGTTCCTCATGCTGTGGTGACCCCAAACCATGCAACTCGCAGTAAAAACACAGTAAAATTTCAGCTCCGATGGCTTTAGGCGACCCCCGGTTTTGGTCGTTCGACCCCCGCTGGGGTCCCGACCCACAGGTTGAGAACCACTGCTTTATATGGTTATAACTTTTGAACACTGTTATTTATCTAAACGATTCTGACATTACTTTTTCCCCACATGTTGTACTTCATTTTAGTGGTAAATTTTGGCTGATAAGTTTTGCGTTTATTTACAAAAAAGAAAAAAGAAAAAATGATGCATTTTCGAAATTCGAAATCATTGCGTTTTCAGGCAGATAGATTTACCACCTAAATAAGTTGCTGAATAACATTTCCCATTTGTCTACTTTACAGTTTCATAATTTTTTAAATGTCTGGATAATTTATTTTGATGTCACACGGCTTACAAATCAAATATCGCTTTTCCGGATTTTCAGAATTGACTATTTTGGGGATAAATACAGTTTTGAATGAAATTTTACATATTTAGCATCCCCCATTTAACCAACCCATTTTCAAATCTGCACCCCTCAAGCTAGCAGAAACAGTTTTTACGAAGATTGTTAACCCCTTGAGATCTTCATAGTAATTGAATCAAAATGGAGGTGAAATTTAGAATGGTAAAATTGTGCCGATTATACGTTCTCATTTCCAAAAGATAAAAAGAGAAAACCCAGCACACAATTTGTTCTATAATTTCTCCTGAGTACAAAGACCCCCACATGTGGTTGTTACTTGTTTTATGGGGGCACAGCGAGGCGCAGAATGGAAGGAGCACCCTGCAGCTGCCAGGATTTTAGTTTCCTCATTGGCCCCTTTTGTAGACTATAAAATTTTAGTTTTTGCGTTATTGGGCCATGTGACAGCATTTTGTTTTTGCGGGATGAGATGCTTTTTCCAGTGTTACCATTTTGAGGTTGGTATCCCCTATCCAGTTCATCAATTCTGTACTGGATTTTTTATCTTTATTTTACGAGTCGATACGATTACGGGGATACCATACATGAATATTTTTTCTTATGTTTTACTAAATTCCTCAAATAAAACCCTAATGTGGGGAAAAATCTATCATTTTTGTATTGCCGTTTTCCAAGTGGCATAACATTGTTACTTTTTTGGCTATGGAGCTGGTTGATGGCTTGTTTTTTGCAGGACATGTTGTACTTTGCACCAGTATCATTCTGGAGTACATATGCTTTATTGATCACTTTTTATAGCATTTCTTGTGTAATTGAATAAGCAAAAATCATATGGGTTTATAATAATAATTATTTAATGTTATTCTACAGGTTGTTACGGACGCGATGATACTATATATGTGGGGTTTGTGTTATGATTTAGACTTCTTTTTTTGTGTTATATATCTCTTTATATGTTTTGGGGCTTTTGGGCATTTTTATTGATTTCTTTCTTTTTTTTTTACTTTTTTACTTTTTCCAACATGGGACATGAACAAGCAATCATCTGATTGCTTGTTCATTATAATACTCTGCAATACTCATGTATTGCAGGGTATTAGCAGTGTCAGCCGATGCACATGCATAGGCTGGCACTGTGCCAGTAAGATGACGTCATAGGAGCCATCTTACTGGCAGTTCTTGCAGGCAACACTGGGGTCCAGATCAGACCCCAGTGATGCCACAGCAACTATCGGCGCCCCCCGAAAACGGTTCGGGGGGCAGATCATGGCGGGAAGACCCACCGGGGCATGTTAGATGCCGTGGTCCCACTGACCATGGCACTTAACGGGTTAAGCACCCGCGATCGGAGCCCACTCCGATCGCGGGTGTTACAGCCGGCACCCCGTGTTTTCCAGTGCCAGTTTGGCTCAGATCTTGAGCTGTACCGGGATCGGCTCTGCGTCCGATATATCAGACGCTGGGCGCTAAGTCACTGAACTCAGCGTCCGATATATCGGACGCAGAGTGGGTAGGGGTTAAGAAGGCTGTGTGCTCGCCCAGACCAGATCTAGGGCGACCACAGAACCAGGAGGAGGAGGTGGGAGGGGTCAGCACTTCTCAACTTATCTCCCTCCATAGGCAGACAAGCGGCCCGACTCGGTCACGTTGCTGTGAGACAGCATGTCCTCAATGGGAGCCATAGAACTTACCAAGCTATTTACTCATGGATCCAGGCACTATGCATGTGATTACCTTCCTAGATTTGTTATCCATGACAAAATCTACTTTTAAAATGATGCTTATGAGCCCAAAGGGGTATTACCAGAGACCCTCCATGCTGTAACTTCACAGGGTGTTACACTGTTCAGGAGACCTTCCCCCCTCCCATTGTGTGAGATTACAGCAGGAAGAGGTGGCTGTGGAAGTACTGAAGGAGCAGCGGTAGGGAGACAGTGAAACAACAACATGCTCTGGTCAACACCAAAGTTCAAATCACCAGCTCACCCCTTTATCCTTGTGGCTTTTATGCTCGTGGGCACAGATCCCCTAGCTGGAAGGTGCAGCTCAACATTTTAAAAAGATTCAGATCCAGCTCGTTGAACAGATAAAAGCAGACTTTATTGGAAATACGTGTGGCATCCAAAGCAAATTGCAGGTGACTGGGTAATAGTCAGTAATGTTTGGTGTCAGTTCTTGCATTGCATGCCACACTTATTTCCAATAAAGGTAGCTTTTATTCGTTCAACAAGCCGGATCTGAATCTGCTCTGGTCAACAACCCCCACAACCGTTCAGGTTCATTAGCATAATTATAAAAATTAATTTATCATACTTGATTTTGATGGTAGATTTCCTTCAAACTAGACATATTTGTTATTTTGCCAATAACTGTTCTCTAATACACTGAATAATACCAGAGAGATTTGAATATTCCTTGTATCAATTTTATTTGCACTTAAATGTTTTATTCATTTATGTCCATGTTATTTCTGAGTATTCTGCATCCAGAATCAGGCAATGAAAAGCGCATTCTTTTTTTATCTCTAGATGGCCACCAGATGGCACTATTACGATCTTTACTTCCAACATACATCCCACCAGACCTAAAGACATTTAATTGTGCCAGGATTAGATTCATTAAACACCATAAAATCAGTGAAAATAGAAAGATCTTACCTAAAACAGTAGCAGATTATTGAATAAGTTAATCATATGCAAATTAACAGTCATAGCTGGCTCATTAGATGAGGGTTAGTGTCACATTACTTAAGAATAAATGTGCTATAGTCAAATAATGTGACATAATTGAGCTGATGATATTACTTCCTTCACAATCTTATAGCATATTAACAATCTTAAAGAACTGACATATTAAGACTTTGTTGTGATTTTCAATGTAAGAAATTTTACTCTAAAAAATATAAATTTTACTAAGAGGCAATGAAATGTTGTGGAGTGGACAGAAGTCCTGCATTTATTGAGTAACCACAGTTATATTTAATCAGTGCAATTTTTCATGTATGTATCAAGGTTACTATTTTGGCAACATATGTCAGACATGATCAAGATTTCCATTATAAATTGATACATCTATACAACTCTGATGTTAACAGAACCCTTTATATATTGACTAAAACCTCACTTACATGTGTTGCAGATTTAGAGAGTTTAAGACATTTTAGATGGCTGTGTTATGACTGTGTCTTATTTAGCAGTAATATAACATATGTAAGGGGTTGGGGGTCAATACATATATTATTGCTATCTTTATACCATCTGCCATAGAACACCAATACAGTTTAAGGGCTTATTCACATGGCCGTCTGCGGGGACGTACATGCGGCCACAAATTTGGCGTGTGTGCGGCCGTGCGGCGCTATTCTCTATGGAGGGAGGAGGGGTCACCTCCTGCTCCTCTCCAGCACACGGCGGTATGCCCGTACGGCGGGCATACCGCGTGTGAATGCACCCTAAAACTGTATTGTGCTGTGCAAGCCAAATAAGCCCTGTGTATTTCACAGCGGACATTCTTAGTGTTCACAATTGGAGATCATCATAAAGTTATTATAAAGATGGAGCCATCTATGAACAGGCATCAGAGAAGTAAGTTTAAAGCCCACTGCAAAATTGCAAGGCACAAACTAGTTGACATGGAGGCCTGGTACCTTTGGAACAAGGAAGATATTAATATTGCAATGATAAATGCCACAGAGCTAAAAATAAAACAGTATAAAAAAAATAAAAATAAACAATAAAGAAATTAAAATGAATGGGATAAATTCAGCCAAAAAAGACCCAAACTAAAAGCTCTGGATTACAGCCACCATGCAGATACGGCTGCCATAGCCTGTTAAATAGCAGAAACCAAGGTCCATTATGACGGACACTTCCGATCAAAGACCATTAACCCTACATTAATCAGATTGGACCTTACGAGTGAATGACATAACAAGTCACTCTGCGGGACCATGGTGATAAATCCAATGGGGTTCAGTTTGGAATGGCAGAGTTTACTTCCATCGTGACCTGAATATCATTGGTGTATCATCCAAAATAGTTCTATTCTTGGTCCTGGCAGCTCCTCTTCTCTCTTCTTTCTTCTCTGTTCTCTCGCCGGCAGAGTCACGTCCAGACGATCGCGCGCGACGCACACTAGATGTTGGCGGTGTCGCCGTGATGACGTCATCAGCGGCGAGACACCCTGCATCATAGTGTGCACCCGCCGGCAGTCGCATGGACACGACTCTGCCGGCGAGGAACAAGAAAAGAGAGAGAAGAGGAGCGCCGGGACCGCCGCGAAGATCGGAAGCCTCGCGCTGAAGATCGGGACCCGTGCCAACAATCCGGACGCCGGAGGGTGAGTGTTAATTTTTTTTTTTGGCAGGGGACGTCTGTTTACTACAGGGGGCGCCTGTATAGTACATTGGGGGCGTGCCTGTATATACATTGGGGGCTGCCTGTATACTACATGGGGGCTGCTGTATACTACATTGGGGGCTGCGTGTGTAACTACATTGGGGGCTGGCTGTTATACTACATTGGGGGTGGCGGCTGTATACTACATTGGGGGCTGGCTGTATACTACATGGGGGCTGGCTGTATACTACATTGGGGGCTGACTGTATACTATGTTGGGGGCTGACTGTATACTACATTGGGGGCTGACTGTATACTATGTTGGGGGTGATGTATTAGTACATTGGGGGCTGACTGTATACTACATGGGGGCTGGCTGTATACTACTTGGGGCTGGCTGTATATTACACCCTCGGCTTATACTTGGGTCAATAGGTTTACTGAGTTTTGGTGGTAAAATTAGGGGTCTCGGCTTATACTCGGGTTGGCTTATACTCGAGTTTATACGGTAATAGCTTGTTTAAAACATCTAATCTAAATGGAGGAAGATGCCAACATAGCTTGCATCCTCTGGTGTTGTCCCAATATCTAAACATTCTGGCTCAAGTTATAAAATGTTATTAATGAGAAGTTACAAATCAATTTAACATTCAATGTGACAATCATTGAAGGCCCTATGTCCATCACCATAGGGATGTCCAGAAATGAATGGGAACTAGTGAACAAGTTATTATTTATTGGGAGGGTGATTCTAATTACAAACTGGATAATGGATCAGATAAAAAACATGTTGGTCAGATAAGAAAATACAATATTCTCCTTGGAAAGAGAGACATTGGTCCCTCTCATAACCTCCATAAGGGAGGTTACAGAGCATTCTGATTTATTTCAGTAGTTTATAAAATGTTATTATACATTTCCTGGCTCCTTGCCACTAGAGTGTGGTGAGTCTCAGGGAAGGCGCAGTTGCAGCCTTTGTGTGCCCTGTGTATTCTCATGCATCACCCTTCCCCATCTGCTCAATGCAAATGAGAGCAAGATGGAGGGCTGAGGAAGATGGATGAGTGTATAGGATAGGGGACTGAGACAGGCACACACAGGCTGAAGCTTCTCTTCCTCCACAGGACTCTCCGCAGGCTGCTGGCAGGGAGCCAAGTAATATAGTAAAATAAACTATTGTAAACTACTGAAAATATTCAGAAACTTGACAAAGAGATTTTTAAAATCAGCATAGCATTGGCTATTGGAACCTGTCACCACCTAATCACATTACTGGTGCCAGGTTTGAATTAACCAGTTCACACTCAGTGTCCAATATATCGGACACTGAGTTCAGTGACTTAATGCGCAGCATCCTATATATTGGGTGCTGAGCTGATCCCGGTCCAGCACGGGAAATGAGCCGAGCCAGGACCGGGATACACAGGGTGCCAGCTGTAACTAACAGCCGACATCCCAGTGTAACACCCGTGGTCGGAGTGGGCTCCGATCGTGGATGTTTAACTTGTTAAATGCCGCGGTCAGCGCAGCTGCAGCATTTAACTGCCTGTAAGGGGTCTTTCCCCCATGATCGCCTTTCCTCCGTGCGCCGTCTTAAGGGGGCACTGATCGTTCCTATGGCAGCCCTGAGGTCCGATCAGGACCCCAGGGCTGTCTGCTGGCAGTGCCTGTAAGATGGTGTCTATGATGTTATCTTAAAGGAACAGTGTCAGCCTAAGCCTGTGCATAGACTGACACTGCTTATACCCTGCAATACATCAGTACTGCTGAGTATTTTCATCTGATTCCTTGTTCATGTCCCAACGTGGAAGAAATAAAAAAGTATTAAAAAGTACAAAAAGTTACAAGTTTTATATATAAAAAATACATTAATAAATTATTTAAAAAGCTCCATAACATATAAAGAGAAATATAACACACAAAAAGTCTAAATCATACTCCATCATATATATTATCACTGTGTCCATTACAACCTGTAGAATAAAAGTAAATAATTATTGAACCTGCATAATGAACGCCGCAGAAAAAAACCTGTTAAAAAACCCACCAAAAATTATGATTTTTACCTATTTAATCCCACGAAAAATGCAATAAAAAGTGATCAAGAAAAATATGTACTCCAGAATGATACTGTTGCAAATTACAACATGTCCCGCAAAAAATACGCCATCAACCAGCTCCGTAGCCAAAAAAGTAAACATGTTATGCCACTCGGAAGACGGTGATGCAAAAATGTTAGATTTTTCCCCACATTAGGGTTTTATTTAGCAAATTTAGTAAAACATAAGAAAAAATATTCATGTCTGGTATCCCCGCAATCGTATCGACCCATAAAATAAGGAAAACATGATTATTAGGATATACGGTGAACACCAAAAAAAAGGAAAAAAATACATTACAGAATTGATGCTTTTCTGCTCCTGCCCTCAAAAAAGAGTTCCTAAATTTTCAACAATAGTGGATACCAACCCCAAAATGGTAACACTGGAAAAAGCATCTCATCCTGCAAAAAAATGGCATCACATAACCCCAATGAGGAAAAAGCTAAAATGTTTTTGCCTAGAAAAGGGGCCAATGAGGAAACTAAAATCCTGACAGCTGCAGGGCGCTCCTTCCCTTCTGTGACTCGCTGTACCCCCATAAAACAAGCACCGGCCACATGTGGGGGGTCTCTATACTCAGGAGAAATTGCATAACAAATTGTAAGGTGGGTTTTCTCTTTTTATCTTTTGGAAATGTGCAAATTTTAGGGCTAAATAAGCATATAACCAACAAAATTTGACCTCCATTTTGATTCAATTACTATGAAGATCTCAAGGGGTTAACAATCTTACTAAAAGCTGTTCTGATAGTTTGAGGGGTGCAGATTTGAAAATAACATGTCCCGCAAAAAATACGCCATCAACCAGCTCCGTAGCCAAAAAAGTAAACATGTTATGCCACTCGGAAGACGGTGATACAAAAATGACAGATTTTTCCCCACATAAGGGTTTTATTTAGCAAATTTAGTAAAACATAAGAAAAAATATTCATGTCTGGTATCCCCGCAATTGTATTGACCCGTAAAATAAAGATAACATGATTATTAGAATATACGGTGAACACCAAAAAAAAAGGAAAAAATACATTACAGAATTGATGCTTTTCTGCTCCTGCTCTCAAAAAAAGAGTTCCTAAATTTTCAACAATTGTGGATACAAACCCCAAAATGGTAACACTGGAAAAAGCATCTCATCCTGCAAAAAAAAATGCCATCACATAACCCCAATAAGGAAAAAGCTAAAATGTTTTTGCCTAGAAAAGGGGCCAATGAGGAAACTAAAATCCTGACAGCTGCAGGGCGCTCCTTCCCTTCTGTGACTCGCTGTACCCCCATAAAACAAGCACCGGCCACATGTGGGGGGTCTCTTTACTCGGGAGAAATTGCATAACAAATTGTACGGTGGGTTTTCTCTTTTTATCTTTTGGAAATGTGCAAATTTTAGGGCTAAGTAAGCATATAACCAACAAAATTTGACCTCCATTTTGATTCAATTACTATGAAGATCTCAAGGGGTTAACAATCTTACTAAAAGCTGTTCTGATAGTTTGAGGGGTGCAGATTTGAAAATTGGTTTATTGTATAGGGGGGTTTTAATGCTAAATATTTAAAAAAATCATTTAAAACAGTATTTATCCCCAAAATAGTAAATTCTGAAAATACGGAAAACCGATATTCGATTTGTAAAATAAACTACCCAGACATTTCACAAATGATGAAAATGTATAGTATACATGTGGGAAATGTTATTCAGCAATTTATTTATAGAATTTCGAAAATGGCAAATTTTTCCCAAAATTCATAATTTTTTCTTCTTTTTTTTTGTAAATTAACGCAAAACTTATCATCCAACATTTACCACTAAAATGAAGTACAACATGTGAGGAAAAAACAATCTCAGAATCACTTTAATAAGTAACAGTGTTCAAAAGTTATAACCATATAAAGCAATGCATGTCGCAATCCAAAAATGGGGCTGAGCCTTAAGCTACAAACTGGCTGTGTCCTTAAGGGGTTAAGAATATTGAATGTATAATGTTAAAATGTTTCTATTGCACTTTTTTTTCCAAGTAAAACTAACTCCTCTATCAGTGTCCGTTCAGACTTTATTTGGCCCTATGCATTACATGAACGATGGCTAACCATCTAATGAATATGAGGGTGTCTCAACTCTCCCCACAGTGTTGCCTGACCTTACAAATTTGCTTACTCTTGTTTGCACTGGTGATACTATGTTGGTTGTGGTTGGTATGTGCTGGTTGTGTGTCGGTATAATCTAAGCACAATTATAAAAAAAGATTTTTCTCAGCGTGTTTACATTTGTTACAGGAATATCTGAGAGTGAATATGCCAATTTAAATAATAATGTATTGTGTTTCTTTTTATTTCATATTTGCATATTAAAGGCATTTACATTCAGTATAAACGTGTGCCAAAAATACCAACATATATGCTTCTGAAACATCAGAAGGTGCTGCTGGGATGGAAACATATGTGGAAAGGCAAACAACCTAAGGCAAAGCACCAACACATGGAGGAAACCACAGAAACAATTAGTGGGGCACAGGCCAAAGGGAGGGAGGGAAGGAGGGTGACCGCCTTGAGGGATGAGAGATCTAAGGAGCAGAGCATGAGAAAGTGAAGTCAGCCAAATCTAGACATACATGTGAAGGCTGATGAGTCAGAAGAGGTAAAATAAGCTTTCTATATATATGTATATACCTTAGGACATTGTCAGAGGAGATGCAAAGGAGGGGAATTAGCTGTAGTAGGTTAAGAGATAGATCCTCAGGGTACAAGGAGCTAAAGGAAGCCAGATCAACAAAGATGCTGAGGATGTTAAGAAACAAAAGTGAAGTCACACTTTCTCTTGTTTATCAGACAAGGTCTCTTTAAAGAACTATCTGTCATTTATGTCAAGTAATGATGCTGAAGAGACAACATGTCTACTTCTTCACACTCCATAAAAGGGAGCACAGATTATTTCTAACAAATTAACAACCAATTTATACATCTGCATTGCTTGGATAATCCTCCATGTTCGGATGCAGTGCCATTTCGCAATGACATTGCAATGTTACTGTGTTCTTAACCCTAAGGCTGGATATACACACAGCATTTTAGCACCTTTCTTGTGCAGTCTTTATTGAGCTTTTTCACTGCTACAATGTTATGTTACTTTATATTCTTTTGCTAAATACTGAAATGTCTTTATGTCTTGATAAATCGCTTTATGGTGTTGTTCCAGAAACCTTTTTTAAATACTGAAAAATAGGTGTGAAGTCTAGGAATTTGGCTAAAATTTTGAAAATGAGTCACTTTTAGAGATGAGCGAACATACTCGTCCGAGCTTGATGCACTACTTTTCCCGATGTGCCGTCCCAGCCCTGCACCAGCACGTGTCGGACAACATCATCCGTGCCCTGACCAACGCCGTTTCTGACAAGGTCCACCTGACCACGGACACGTGGACGAGTGCTGCCGGGCAGGGCCACTATATATCGCTGACGGCACATTGGGTTAACTTGGTGGAGGCTGGGACCGAGTCTGACCCTGGGGCTGCTCATATACTGCCGACGCCGAGGATTGCGGGGCCTACCTCGGTCCAGGTGTTTCAGGCCTACTATGCCTCCTCCTCCTCCCACCCCTCCTCCACCTCCTCCTCCGAACTACCATCCGTGGGCACGGCGCCATCAGTCGGTAGCTCTAGGCACAGCAGCAGTGCCGTCGCTAAGCGACAGCAGGCGGTGCTCAAACTGCTGAGCCTAGGCGACAAAAGGCACACCGCCCAAGAGCTATTACAGGGCATCACGGCGCAGACGTCTCGAATAACGAGTACCCGAGCATTTTAGTGCTCGCTCATCTCTAGTCACTTTCTTAAATTCTCATGCTGCTGTGCATGATTTCACATCACCGTGGCATATCGAAACACACCACGACAATGGACCAATGCCTTTGGTCGTACTCTAACAATATTAGAAAGTCACTTTGTTATTTCTTTTCATCAGGTTTCTGTATGTTTTATCAACCCTGACAGGATTCAGTCCTTTATCGTTTTTGTGTTTCTGTTTTTCACCTAACTCATTCCAAAAGGTTTCTGTTTTTCACCTAACTCATTCCAAAAGTGATAACTTTTTCATTTTTCTGTTAACAGTGATGTATATGGGCTCGTTATCTGCGGGACAAATTGTACTTTTTAGTGGCACCATTTTAATAGAACGTGTCATGAGAAATTGGACTAATAAACCACTAGCAGTATATTGTCAAGCATGTCAAGCAAGGGATGTATTTTGGTTTTATGAAGTCAAGGAGGCGGAGAGTCTAACTCTGAAGTCAAGCTCTCCCTGCTGTAGAAAGCCCCATTCACTGTAATTGATGGTTCTGCGTCCAGTGACATCATTGATCAGATCTCCTGAAGTCCGATGCATGAAGTTAATCACATGGGATGAGATGCTCAGAAACCCTCTGCCTCTCTGACTTTAAACATCTAACTTACATCTCATTTCAAAGTAGATTTTTTGGATCATGAAACAAACATGATCTAAAAGCTGTTCAACTGCTTGACAGCATACTGGTGGTGGTTTATTAGTTAATATTAATCATAAGTATATAATTAATTATTAAGTATATACTAATTTTATTAATAATCTTTAATAGCCTGCCTTCGGCTGGGTCACTATCCATCAGCTAGATCACTATCCATGGCAAGCCTATTACTCTCTAATAGACAGTAGGCTGCCATGGCAAACGGTGCCCTCGAGGACATCACATGAGAGAAGAAATCATCCATCCAAGATGGCGGCTCCCACCGGCTGCAGCTTAGGTTGAGTGCCATGATTGGTGCCAGCATCGACCATGGCAGTTACAGAAAGGTGTCAACTGTGATAGCGGCACTAGGATGCAATCATGGTGTGCAAAGGGGTTAAGTCCTCACAGGGCCGCATCTGCCATGAGGCGAGATTAAAATCACGCCTCAGGCGGCAGAATGCGGAACCATGTAAAGGGCGGCGAAATTCGCTGCTCTAAAGTGGGCGATTCGGGCGTCCATTAACGCCCGAATCGCCCACCAGCTAAATAAATCGCGCCTGTCTCTTTAAGACACAGGCGCAATTTATATGAGGAGCGACGCCTTTCCGGCAGCTGCGTCGCTCCGTTCTAATCAGTGACACAGGCATCATGACGTCACGCCACCTGTGTCAATGTGCGGAGCCGCGGCTCACAGAAGAGCCGTGTGAAGACCGGAGCCGCACCGAGGGAGCAGCTGCCCGCAGGTGAGTATGATTTTATTATTTTTCCTGTAGTGTCATTTATTTTACGTGGTGGGGAGTGGGGAGGTGTCATTATCGTGGGAAGGGGGGGGAGTACTGTATATATTATATGTGGCCATAATTGATGTATACTGTGGGGGGGGGGGGGCTTTATCGTTTTTGTGTTTCTGTTTTTCACCTAACTCATTCCAAAAGCGATAACTTTTTCATTTTTCTGTTAACAGTGATGTATATGGGCTCGTTATCTGTGCGAAAAATTGTACTTTTTAGTGGCACCATTTAAATGGAACGTGTCATGAGAAATTGGACTAATAAACCACTAGCAGTATATTGTCAAGCATGTCAAGCAAGGGATGTATTTTGGTTTTATGAAGTCAAGGAGGCGGAGAGTCTAACTCTGAAGTCAAGCTCTCCCTGCTGTAGAAAGCCCCATTCACTGTAATTGATGGTTCTGCGTCCAGTGACATCATTGATCAGATCTCCTGAAGTCCGATGCATGAAGTTAATCACATGGGAGGAGATGCTCAGAGGAAGGGAGAAACCCTCTGCCTCTCTGACTTTAAACATCTAACTTACATCTCATTTCAAAGTTGATTTTTTGGATCATGAAACAAACATGATCTAAAAGCTGTTCAACTGCTTGACAGAATACTGGTGGTGGTTTATTAGTTAATATTAATCATAAGTATATAATTAATTATTAAGTATATATTAATTTTACTAATAATCTTTAATAGCCTGCCTTCGGCTGGGTCACTATCCATCAGCAAGATCACTATCCATGGCAAGCCTATGACCCTCTAATAGACAGTAGGCTGCCATGGCAAACGGTGCCCTCGAGGACATCACATGAGAGAAGAAATCATCCATCCAAGATGGCGGCTCCCACCGGCTGCAGCTTAGGTTGAGTTCCATGATTGGTGCCAGCATCGACCATGGCAGTTACAGAAAGGTGTCAACTGTGATAGCGGCACTAGGATGCAATCATGGTGTACAAAGGGGTTAATTCCTCGCAATCACAAAACCAGGTATCATAGTGTCATTTTAGATTAAGTTGAAAAAAGATGCAATTTCATCAAGTCCATCAAAAGCCTACCAGGCTGGTGCCAGGTGTTCTTTAGTATCAACCCATTCAACAGATGTAGCCATCAGAAGTGTATATGATTTCATACTACATTCTTTTTTGGGGGGGAGGTGGGGTGTTTGTATGCAGTATGGGGTGATTTATAAAAACTATAGTACAGTATAGTATATTATATAGAACAAGTTTTATTTCATAACAGAATATAAATAATATATTAGGTAATTTGTCTTAATGTTTTTGTCTTTCAACTTATACGAGTTTGTGAAGAAATTATTTTGGGGGAACAAAGTAAGAAGCTTCTGCTCCATTGGTCTAGTATGGCATAAGTTGTACTGTCAGCAGATAGGATGTAAAATTTGGTCATTTACATTTCAGTGGGATTGTACCTTGTGAGAATGAAGCAGCTTAAAGTGGTAGAAATAAAAAAAAAAATCATCTCAACAAATTTTGAATGATTAATCTGCAGCTTCAATCACAAGGATTACAATTGCAATTAAAATCAAAAAAGCTTCTCTTAAGCATTTGACTGTGGAGAAAAGCAGTCTGCAATTCAGCAGCAATTACCCTTACTTCAATGGAACAGCCTAGGACTTCAAGCAAGTTGCTGATAAAAATATCCCTATTGCTATTATGGGAAGGCATACAGAAAGTGTAAAGTAAAAATAACTGCTCCTTAAAAGACATGAACCTATTTTGGAGCACAGAAACATGTGCATCTTATGTTGTAAAGCACGCAGGATTTAGACAATGCATTGTGGATTTGTGAGGGACATCAAATGCTAAATGTATGTAAATATAATCCTTCCATGTTCATATTAATTTGTACAATATATGCAGTGAACCTTTTCTTTCCACCGTATAATAAAATTGTTGTCAAATTATGTAGTCAATAGACATATAATTTTGCAGGTATTCGTCAGATTTTCCAATGTTTTCAGGGATTGCAGGGCTGTGACAGGTATTTAACAGGGGATTGTGTTGCACGTGATAGGATTGTGGCACAACTGCGCCGCCTTTCATGCGACAGAAATCAGGGGGCGTGCCGTCGCACGATCCGACTGATTCGGACTAATCAGTGCACAAGATCAAGCACTTACATGCACCAGGAAGAAGAAGGTTACTCTGTCGGACCTGAGCGAGGAAGCGACACATGCAGAATATCGGGCGCATGTTCTTAGTAAATCACGGCAGAGTGCATGGTCGTCAGATGTTGCAATTTTGGTAAACTCTTCCAGATGGGTAAGAAAATGTGCCCCATTGTGTAGCATTTGTCAAGTGCAAATATTTGATAGCATGCAAGCAGACTGTCAGGATCAGGGATAGTGGATCCACTGTACCACCGCGAGCGATGACGTAAGCCAACACCTGGGAGTGAAGTCCGGTTTTCACCAGAGCCCACCGCAAAGCGGGTTGGACTTACTGCGGTGGGATACCACCAGATCGCTCCACAGACGCGGCTTTGGTCGCAGTGGCATCCAAGGCGAGATACAGAATCGTAAGGCTGAGACGGAATCGAGGACAGGCTGGAGGTCCGGACAGGCGGCACAGAATCTGAGTTGTTAAGGATAGAGTTCTTACTTCCCTGACTCCAGCCTGTCACCTAGATAAACCAGTTTGGGAGTTATGCCATGAGTTTTTGATAGTGTCCTGCTTGATGTTAAGGGGGCTATCTTACAAGGTAGCTAGAAGGTAGTGTTTTCTTTTCTTCAAAAGACAAATGCAAGAGAGGACAGGATAATGCAAAGAAACGCCATGGGTAACACTGCTGCTGGAATTACTCTCCTGTTCACTGAATAGGGTAAGGATCTGTTGTATCATACAATGTCTCGATGTTTAAGAGTATTTGGACTGAAGGTCCTCTCTGCACTGACCAAACCTCTCATTAGGAGATAGAATCAAAAGGCTAAACTCAACTTGGCTAAAGGAGCGTATTGTATGGACAGAGGAGAAGTGATCCACAGTTAATTTTATTGATGAAAGTTTAATTTATTTAGATCTGATGGGAAACATAATGTTTGTCGACAAACTGGGTAAAAATGAATCAAAAGAACAGTGGCCTTTATAAATTACAGTAATTGAGATGGATGAGCTTACAAGATGCTTCTCTCTGAGACTCTCTATGAGCTATGTAGTTGGGACCCCTGAGTAATAATATCACATATAAAATTTTGTATGAATGTAAGGAAAAAAGTGCTCCTCGCCCATCCCCTCTCCATTGAAAGATGAGAAGTTGCACCGTAAATCTACCCAAATATCAGTCGTCTGCCTCGGTTGTATTGTTTGATAAGATACTGCGTGCTCACCGCACTGTGATCGGGGGTGTCGTAGACTTTTATTCTGGCCTAAATCTCCAGATAAAGAACGTATGCATAGCCTGATGTTGGATTTCTGTAAGCTGGGTAGTAAAATCACACAATGTGGTATTTCACATGGTCACAGAACTGCTGAGTGATTTCTAGATTTGGTCTTGGTAATCTTTGTTCAAGCTTTTCCATGCCTGAATGTAAGAATTTTTATCTGTACCTCAGAGCAGTGTACACCATCCCCTCTGAATGGCATCCTCACAATTTGCGCTGCTTGATTAGCACATCCCTGGCAACAAAAAAGGCTATAGTTGTTTCTTGATAATCAGTGTCATTTCTCTACACCAACACAAGTGGTAGAAGGTTGACACTGTTGATAAAGGAGTATCCCACATTTTAAGCAAAGGGCAAATATAGCTTTTAGAATAATGTTTAGGAAATCAGCAGCATATAAATAAGAGGTGAAGTCACACCATATGGAGTCTGCTTTGTTGACATATGGTATGAATTAACAAGTTTAAAAAGCTGTTATGATCAGTTTTTATTTCACTAGAGGCGAAAGACGTATGATACATTGAGGTGAGTCGAAGTTATTTGGAGAATAAGAGTGTGTCACAAGAAGTCTGAGGGATGATACCCTAAAACTAAATGTTGAAAATTTGATATTTAACCCCTTCCAGCACCCTGACGTAACTGTACGTCACAAGTACAGTTCCGACTATTGATATCCCAGCTGTTTAACCCTATATGACCGTGGCGTCTATGGGGCATTATAAGGACAATCAGGACCCTCCATGCAGTGCACAGAGGTGCCAATTGTTGCTAAGGCAGCTCGGAGGTCCGATGAAAAACCCCAGGGCTAAATGCAGTAAATGCCTGTTAAATCGTGCTGAAAGCACAATCTAACAGTGCAGCTGTCAGCCTATGCAGAATGCATAGGCTGACTACTGTAATATGCTGCAATACATTAGTATTGCAGTATATTACAATGAACAAGTAATCAAATGATCACTTGTTCATGTCCAACCCTAGGACAAAATAAAACAGTCAAAAAAAAGTTTAAAATAAAAAAGCGCAAATAAAAAAAAATTGTAAAAAAAGAAAAAAAAAGTCCCCTGATGTCCCATCCCTTATACAAATAAAACATAACAAAACATAAAAAAGTAAAAAGCATTAAAAAAAAGCTACATACTGGGTATCACCACGTCCGTCATAACCCTTACAATAAAATAAAATTGTCGCTGAATCTGTAAAAAAAAATTTAAACAACCTTTACAAAAATGTTGATATTTTCACATCTTAAATAAATACAGGTTAAAAAGTGATCAAAAAGTTACATTTACCCTGACTAAATGCCATTAAAAACTAAGCTTCGTCACAGACATAAAACAAGTAAAGCACCTAAAACAGCTCTGTAATAAAACAAAAAAACAAAAATAAAAAGTGTTATGCCCCTTTTACATGGTGAGCAAAAGAGTGCATTTCTCACCAAAAATGGAAAAAAAAAGCGTTTAACTAACAACTGAGCTCCTTAACACCAGAATTAATCATTTTTTTAACCACCACCATGAAAGAGTTAATAAAATCACATTATTAGCTATTGAATCGCCCTAAATGATGCAACTGAAAAGTGCATCTTGCATCCGCAACAACACGATATATTGCCAATTGTCCATTCATTTCCATTTCCATTCCAAAAGATATAATCCAAACTTTTCAACTAATTTGAAGTATGATGTGTGACAAGAAAACTTCCTCAAAATCCCCTGGATATGTTAAAACGTTACAACCACTGATAGTGACACAGATTTCAAAAATCCTAAAGACTTAATCCTAAAGCCCAAAAATTGCTTAGTCTTGAAAGGGATTAATAGCATACAATGTAGAGATAGCTATTATTTTGCTGGTATAGAGTGAATATTGTTTGCTTAGCTTAGAGCTGAGCGACATACTCGTCGTGCTTGATGTTCATTCTAGCATTGCATACTCGAAACTGCTCTTTGCTCAGACGAAATCCTTCGCCCGCTCGGATAAAATGGCATCTCCCGCCGTTGTGATTTTGGCGGCCAGAAACAGAGCATCACAATCCAGGAGACGTCTGCACTTCCACCCAGCATGACGTGGTACCCTGACACGTTGATAGCAGTGGTTGCTGGCCAGATCAGGTGACCCTGGGACAGACTAGCCTCTGCCCGGCTGCTCGTATCATCTCTGTCTTGATGCCGCTAGGGAAGATAGCTGCTGCTGTCAGGAAGCGTAGGGTGTTCTACTTGAAAGTGTTTAACCGATTGATTCCTACAAGAACCCACATCCCTTCTTAGGGCTACAATAGCGTTATATTTTACTTTTTTTTTGTGTTTGCTTGGCTTTGCTGCTGTCCCCTAGTAGTGCAGCATTACCATATTGTGGGATTTGCATGGAGACTTGGCTACCGTTGTTTTAGCTCTTAGTGACACAATATCCACAGTAACACGAATGGGACAATTTTAAATTTAGGGGTTTGATAGAATTAGGCGAGTCTCTTGATTTTATTTTTTTTACCCTTGTGTCTTTTTATGCTCAAAGTAACGTGCAAAGCATTGTGCTTTAGTGTAGGCTAGAAAAGAGCCATAGGAGACCCCCAACGGCTTACTTAGGTCTACAATAGCGGTAGATTTTCTTTTTTTTGTTTGCCTGTTGCTGGCTGCGGGCATTAGTAGTGCAGCTAGTCCCATTTGTGAGGGCTTTGCTGGGAGACTTGCGACCGTTTGTTTAGCTCTTAGTGACACGCAGATCCACCTCAAACACCGAAGTGGGAACACTTTATTAGGGTTTGATTTGATTAGGCGGGTCGGCTGATTTATTTTTTTTTTTAGCCTTTATTTCTTTTTATAGTCTCAAGTCATCTGCAAGCAGTGTGCTTTTTTAGTGTAAGCGCTAGAAATAGCATAGGAGAACCCACGCCTTACTTAGGCCTACCAGAGCGTTATAGTTTCCTTTTTTTTTGCTTGTGGCTGGGCTTGCTGGCATTAGTAGCAGCTAGTAGCCATATTTGTGAGGAATTTTGCTAAAGACTTTCGCCGTTGTGTAGCTCGGAGTGCACGCATATCCCCCTCCACACCGAAGTGGACAATTTATAGAGGTTTGATTGAATTAGCAGAGTCTGCTATTTTCGTTTTTTTGACGTTTATTTCTTTTATAAACTCAAGTCATCAGAACAGCACAAAATCCAGTTGTGTGCTGTAGTGTAGGTTAGAAACTAGCCATGCAATAGGATAGCATCGTTGTGTTAAAAAAATAAATAAATAAATAAAATAAACACAAAAAAAAAATTTACAACGTTTACACTTTATTGGAACAGTTTAACCCGGAGGGCTTAGGGGTAGAGGACGAGTGTGTTGACGTGGGCGTCCAACGACTGCAGGGTCATAGTCCGTGTTCCTGGGCGGGGTGAGAACCACCTGCTGATGAGGGAGCAGGGAACCGCCGCAGAGCTACACTCCCTAGGTTCTCATGTCTCAAGTTACTGGACTTCGTGGGTAAGCCTGTTGAGGCCAGAACAGTGCGAAGATGATTGTCTCTTCTAGCCATTTGTCCACCAGTCATGATCTTCCACGCAGTCACCCCATGTCACCGAATCAGCCTCCTGCCAGCTCCTCCACCTGAGCCCTCCTTCCCCCCAGTCTGGCCCCTCCACCCAAACTTTGTGCATTTTGAAACCGCAGTACTCTTGAGAACTGTTTCTGACCCTTCCACTGTCACAAACCACTTGTCCTGTGTTGCTGCTTAGCTATTTGTCTCGATGCCAGGTTTCCACCGGTCCGCAGTCTGTTGGTTATGATGACATTATTGACGGTAGTGGAAGAAGGTGTAAGAGGTGTCGGACAATGAGGAGACACGGTTTGCAGACAGTGTGTGAAGGTTGTTGTCAGGGCAGAGGTCCTGAGGGGAACAGAGTGAGGGATCGGAGGATGAATGAGGACAGACCACAGCTGGGTTGATAGCCGTGTGACACCTGCTTCTGGAGAGGAAGGCGAGGTCCTATATGTAAAACAGGTTGGAAGAGGCAGTGGTGGGGCCAGACAGAAGGCAGGCCGAGCTGGTGCACACCCGAATGTTTCCCGTAGTCATGCCTCCCTTGCGAGGGCGAAGTTCAGAAGCCTGGAGGTCTTTAAGAAACACCGGATGACCCGACGACTGTGGTGGCCACCTGTGCCAACACAGATCAGCAGGGTTCCAACAACTATGAGCTAACTACCACCATATTCCTGCATATTCATGCTAAACAGCCCCACTCAATGGCACCAAGCCTTTCCCTCTGGCCGGGAAAACCACTGCTCTCTTGCCCTGTGTCCATCTGCTAGTCAGCCCCTGCCATGACCACGCCCAAACAGCTCACAGTTCGCGAAAACCCCATCTTCAACCCCACGCTCCTCCACACGTCCCCAGCTGTTCCAGCTCTCCATACCCCAGACGCTGGACCAAAAGGAAGTATAGCGCAACCCCCCACACTCCCAGCTTCAACGTCCCATCTCCAAGTTGCTTAGGCCTGGAAATGCTGCCGCCTATATTCTGGTAGAACACCGAGCCTTTCTGAAACCTCATGGCGGCGCCGCCCTTCCGTATTCGGGTCCCCATCCGCCACTACTTTTCCCGCATGTGCCGTCCCAGCCCTGCAACAACACTGTTCAAGAACCATCAATCCGTGACCTGACCAACGCAGTGTCTTGAAAGAGGTCCCCTTACCACTGTACACGTGGACGAGTGCTGGCCTGTCTAGGGCCCTATATATCGCTGACGGCACCATGGTTAACATGGTGGAGCTTGACTGAGTCTGACCCTGGGGCGGGTCTTCTGCCGATGCCGAGTATTGCGGGGCCACCTCGTCCAGGTCTCAAAGCCTACTATAAACCTCCTCCTCCTCCCCCCCTCCTCCACCTCCTCCTCTGAATTACATCAGTGGGCATGGCCGCATCAGTCGGGATATCTAGCAAACAGCAGCAGTGCCGTCGCTAGAGCGCAGTCGCGGTGCCAAACGCTGAGTCCTAGGCGATAAAGGCACACCGCCGAAGAACTATTAAGTGCATCACGGCGCAGTACTGATCTGTGGCTGCACCGCTGAACCTGAAGCCAGCTGGTTGTGTGTGACAACGGCCGTAACCTGGTGGCCGTTGGTCTGCAACTCGGCAGACTGACACATGTGCCATGCCTGGCCCATGTGTTAAATCTGATAGTTCAGCGTTTCCCCAAGACATACCCCATCTGTCTTATTTGCCACAAAGGTTGCGCCGCATCTGGGCGCATTCAGGAAGTCCAGCACGATGCTGCCACTCTCAGGGCAGCCAGCGCCGCCCAACTGCCCGCTCACCGACTGTTGTGCCCACGAGTGGAATTCACATTAACCATGTTATCCAGTTACCAGCAGCGCAGAGGATTGTAGACTGCCAGATGTCAACTTCCACCAGAACGTAGTCAGGTCATTCAGCTTCCTCAAGTCTACAATGAGAGTGGACGTGGATGTCTGATATCTGTCAGGTGCTGAGTACTTTAGAGTCACCAGATGGCTGGCATGCCGCATCATCAGCCTCACATCCCGCTGCTTGGCCTGTTGAAAAACTCTCTGTCAGCATGAAGTGGAACTTTGCGCTCGTCACAAGAGACGGGAAAATTCCCTTTTTGTAAGCCAAAGCACCCTTGGTCTGTTTTCTCAGCGCAATATCGGAGGAGGTGAGGAGGATGAGGAGAAAGGAGGAGAATGTTGGCGAGACGAAGGGGGACCATGTTCAGTCCTTCACTTTTCGCATGTACTTGGAAGAAGAAGAGGAGTTGGTGAGGAGGAGAAATGGGCAGTCAGGCCAGTGAGGGGATGAATTCTGGCACGTTGGGACCTGGCGCATATGGCAGATTTTCGGCTAGGCTGCCTATCCCGTACCCTCGCGTTCAAGATTTATTGCACACTTTTACTGGGTATTCACTCTCCTGGACCCACGGTACAATCAAAATCTTTCCACATCTCATCCCTGAGAGGAAAGGAGTGTGAGAATGCATGAATACCACAGGCCCTGTGCCCAAGCTGAAACAGTATTTCCTTCTGACACAGCGCTAGACGCAGAGGGCGTATCTGCGGGACAAGTAGAGAGGAGAGTAGGCGACAGGCAGCTTTCCAGCACTGGCAGGGTACGCTTTACAAGCCTTTCCAGTTTTATGCACCCCAGCAGACACTGTCACCTGTCCCCAGTCTCGGCAGAGTAGGGCTGATCTTTACAGAAAGATGGTGAGGGAGTACGTAGCTGACCATACCATCGTCCTAATGATCACACAGCTCCCTACAACTTCTGGGTTTTCAAGCTGGCCATGTGGCAACGAACTGGCGCTGTCACCCTTGGAGGTTCTTGCCTCCTGCCGTAGCGTGTTGTCCGAGCGGGTTTCAGTGCAGCTGGTGGCATCATCACCGATAAGCCTACACGCCTGTCGACTGACAGAGCTCCAGGCTGACGCTTATCAGATGAAATAAGCTCTGGGTTTCTCCGGATTTTCAATTCCCACCCGGTGAAGAAGCTCACCTGAATAATGTATGCACTCCCTCTCCTCATTTCCTCCTTCTCCTCCTCTTTGTACCAAGCAAGGAAAACTGGCTATTTTTTGCCGGGGCCAACTGGCTCTATCTAAGTACTCTATGTATTTAATTTTTCTGGAGGGCCACCATACTGGTCCTCTGTTTTAAGGCAATTTTTGGGGTGCCACATTCGCACTCCGATCTATTTAATTTTTCTGGAGGACAACACCTGCTCCTCTGGTTGAAAACTTTTTTGGGACTGCCACATACACACTCAATTTATTTAATTTTTCTGGAGGACCACCTACCGGCTCCTCGGGTTTGAAAACTTTTGGGACGCACATACAGGCACTATCCAAATTAATGTCTACATAGCAGCCTCCACATGTCCGTCTTTTTAGCTGGCTCCACAGTTGTCTCCATTGCTACCTCCACACTTCATCGCCATAGCTGCCTCCAAAAGTCGTCCATATAGCTGCCTCCATACGGATCTCCTTATCAAACGAACTTTCAGGCAGAATTTTGGGTTGTTTTCATGGATTCCACATCAAACTTGTTAACTTGTCGACACCCTGCTGTGTAATCCACAAAATATACTGGCAAACTTTTAACATTTACCGATATTATTTCAGCGCTTCTTGCACATCTGTTTACATTCCCCTCATCCGCCATAACCCAAAGTTATAAGAATGCTACTACACTTGATCTTATACAAAAGGTTCTTAGAAGTGCTGTTTGGGGAGTAGCCTAGAGACAGGGGCTTGGATTGGCGAAAGCTCGCCTGGCAGCGGGGCGCCAGCTCCATCTCAAGATCCAACTAACATAGTTTTAACTGCAGTACCTTTAATCTACTACTAGTTCACTGCCTCCACACATGGTCCCCTTATCAAACGAGCTGTGTCAGGCAGAATTGTGGGTTGTTTTCATGGCTTCCACATCAAACTTGTTAACTTTGTTGCCACCCTGACTTCAATGGGGCTCGTTATTCGAGACGAGCACTCGAGCATCGGGAAAAGTTTGTCTCGAATAACGAGTACCCGAGCATTTTAGTGCCCGCTCATCTCTATTAGCATTGGAAAAATGAATAGAAATTAGTGAAGTAAAAGTAGACTAAAATTCACCTTAAATTGTACCTCACAGTTCAATAAACTTTGAATTTATCAGTGGTACAGTATGTATTCATGATAAAAAAAATTGGGGTATTTTATTACTTTTATTCTGCATTTTCTTGTAGTACTGACTTGCAATTGTCTGGGTCGAGACCTAGCTTCTGTGACTCTTCTCCCCCTACCCCTCACCATAGACCTTCTATATAATCTAACAACTCAATGAGCGCCTCTCTATCACGTCCCAACTCACCCTTAAAAAGATATTCCCATTTCAGCAAAGTAATCTTATTGTTTGCATGATGACAAATTATACAATTTGCCAATATACTTACTGTATAAACTCCTTGTGGTTTTCTAGATCTCTGCTTGCTGTCATACTATAGGTAGCTCCATTGTTTACTGCCAGTGGACAGAAATCTGACCATGGTCACACAGGTGCATGTCTCGTCAGTATCATAGAGAGTAATCAGAGCTGTGTGATATAAGAGCCATGCACCTGTGTGACCAAGGTCAGGTTTCTTTCCACTGCAAGTAAACAATGAAGCTTTCTATAGAAGGACAGCAAGCAGAGATCTAGAAAACAGTGAGGCATTGATACAGAAAGTATATTAGAAAATTGTATTACTTTTCATTATTCAAACAATAACATTATTTGCTGAAAGTATAAGAATACTGTTGATGGTTAACAAATTCAGGGAAAAAGATCTTTGCTTCAGCAACTTGGATGTCTTCTAACTTCTAACTTATGTACATACAGTACAGATACAAATTGTACTTCCCAACCCCTGCAATATCCAGCAGACTTACCGGCTATGGACAGGGCTGGTATTATTACGGCGTGCGTTGGGAAGGGGTTAAGGCACATCAGAAACACACTGCTATTTGTGTAAGATAAGGTGGATAGTCTTAAAGTGTAACAGTAAAGTTAAAGTAAATTTACCAAATTATTATATGTGATCCCCCCTTTGAAAACAAAGAGAACGAGGCCTACTTTGTGCTGCTCATCCTTTTCTTTCCAAAGTTATGGCATTTTCTGTTCTGAAAGTGTTTGACATATATCTTTTTCACTAGAAGTCATTTGGGCAGAGGCCAGCTAGCCTGTCCACAGATCCCATGATGCCTTGTGTTCTCTCTCAAAGTAAAGTAGCATTAAATTAATTTAGTTTCCCACAAGTAAATCCACTGAATACTGCACAGTGCATATACAGGATATATACAGAGACAGCCTGGCAGCTTCCATCACATTGAGGAGCAGGGAACATGTAATAAGTGGTAGAAATAAGTAAACCAGTTACATGCAGTCTATAGCCAGTGCTGTGTGAGCACTAAGGGGTAATAGCTTATCTGGACATAGCTAATACTGCCAATGATAAGGTGGGGGAAGTGAGCAGTGAGAAGAGCAGAGACAGACAGAGAAACTTCTGTAGAATCACAGAGGGAGGGATGGAGGGACTGATAGGCAACAGGGAGATCTTGTACCTCCCTATTCTGTGCAGATGACATCTGCATACACATCCAGGTCTTCTGCATTCACTGTTCTGCACAATTTCAGCCTGCTACATTCACTGAAACATGACCTCCTCCCCTGTGAGCAGGGAGCAGCAGCTCCTCCCCTCCTAGGAAACTGACTAGAAACAAAGTGTTAACAACATACAGATTCATAAGGCTTATCAGCACATGGAGAGGAGGCAGCCATTGCAGCAATGTGGTAATGTGGGGGCTATAGAAGGAAACCACTGCTATTAAATAAATAAATTATGGGCACCCCAAATGAACACCACCAAATAGTAACTTGTTTAGCAAAACACATGCCCTAGAAACATTGATCGAAGAATATAGGCAAAGGGCACATTATAGGGTAGTAATGTCTGAATAGATTTTGGTATATGATATAATACGGAATGCTCACCATAATTTATACGAGTAAGAGTATAAAGTAATTATGCTGGCTGCTGCTTTTCCTGTGTCTCAATGCATATTGGGAAATGGATTATGCCAGTCTGTGGTGGTGAGGACAGACATGTCTATGTTTGGACATGAGAAAAAGGGCACTTCTGAAATGCAGTTATGTTAAATAAAGTCTTTGCATTTTGCTGATTTTGTGTATCAATCTCATATGATGACCCCTGTTATTCTACCAGCTAAACCCAACCTTTTAGTACTGTAGGCAATTATATGCTCCAAGATAAGTAAGACGTGAAAATAAGTCTCTATTTTTACTTGAAAAAAGGTCCCTAAAGTCCTGATACATGTTGTATTCAGATACAATTAAATAAAATTAACCCTTTAAAATGACCATGGTAGGCGTGCGCCATCTTACCTTGACCCTTTAAATTTTTTGTGACATGACAAAAATATTACATTTAAGATGAAAAGTCAGTCTGGATAATATATAAAACACTTACCTTTTATTGTGTCAGTTTGGAATGTGGCAGGTAATACTTCTGCATAGAAAAAAAAACTTAATTTATGCAAGATTAAATTTTCTCCTGACTCCCAAAAAAACACAGTATGGAAAATGTATTCTCTGAAGTTCCACACAAAAGAATTGCAAACATTCATAAGGCCAAAAATCTGATATCAACAGCCTACTAGTGATCACCTCTAATTGAACCTCTGCTGAATGAATTGAGCTGAAATTTTTTTTCAAAGATTTGAGATCAAAATTACACAAACATTGTTTCATTTAATCAAAATTGCCTTTGAAGTAAACCACTTGAAGACCACCTGTAGCTTTGAAATATAGTCATAAGTAATCTTCTGAAGGAGTCTCTATACGGCTCCAATATCCTAACAAAGAGGGACAAAAGTAATGTGTGCATAAAAGTGCCTTTTTATATTCATGTTTCTATTAACTAGCCTTTTATTTTTGTATAGAGCCATCTTTCTGAGGTTAAAACAATGTACCCTTCATTAACAAAATCAATGTAATTGAAATATTGCTTGTGGTTCTGCCTAAAACGGCCATTGTCTTAGCTTTGATGAAGTTCACAGCAGCAATGTTGTGTATTATGCACAAAGTATGCATCTCAAGAACAGTATGAAAATCAGCTGTCAGGTTATTCGGTATTGTGAAGTTACAGGAACATTCGGCTTTTTCTCAAATGCATTTAATTGCAATGATTTCATTAAATGGCATTGTTAATTGATAAGGTTAGGAATTTTAGTCATTTTGTCTCATTCAATCCATGCTTGACTGATTCCTTAAATTATTCATATTAATCTGTAGCTCACAATTTCTTTATATTAATATAACTGTATACATTATACTGCACTTGGACAAACAATATCTATGTGAGCTTAAAAGCTAAATGGATATGGAAAATTTAGAGGGGACTTGTTCATCCCCTGTCACTTCTTGGATTACATGTGATATTACTTATAGATTCTTGTGGTCTAGAGGTGGCTGAAAGGGTCTATGCGATTTTGTAGATCTTATGCCTACAAAAATAAAAGCATAAAAATGGTCTCCAGCCTGGAAAACCTCTTCAAGTGAGTCAACCACATTTTTCTTCCTAATAGATCATATTACTATATAATCTTCTGTGTGACTACTTCTCTGGTTCCCTGCCACTGTTAAGTGGGCACCAGTTATGATGTAGTTGTGTGTGATGTGCTGCAATGAAAAATAATGTAATCCAAAATGCTTAGGTTTCGGCAATACGCCTATGTAAGTGCTGAAATGCTGTTTTCATATATTTTCATTCAAGTTCATAGGGAAACATTTGTCAGAAAACTGGTGCAGAAGCCCAGATCTGCCAGTCATTGACATTGGTACCCTCTTCATGCCAAAAAGTTAAATCAACATGGAGACTAGGGCACAGAGGGGAGAGGTATGCAGCTGAGCACTGAAGGGGTTAATTGTATGTGGTGTGATTTATGATGTGGAGGGTCACTGTAGGCACCTGATCTCCTTTCTCTGTAAAGGACAATGAGGAGATCAGTTACTGATACTGGAAGTTCAGGGGGGAAATCCTGCTCTTTGCTGTGATTTGTCCGTCTGTACTAAATGACCAGTAATATTTAACTATTTTTAAAAAATAAAATAAGATTTATAAAATGTTTTAGACCACTTTTTGGTATTTTCCAACTTGTCTGAAAGAGGGGCGTGTCCTTGGTAACTAGAGGGCGTGCTAGAACTAGACCAAACTAGACCAACTAATAGTAGGTACAAAGTAGGACTTGTCAGTCTTATACTTATACCAGATTAATCATCCTGCTTCAGACACTGGGATTAACCTGGCGCAGCAGAAAACTGTCTACTTCTACTCTGCACTGGTCTAATGAATGACACATTAATACATCTCCCCATTGACTCTTAATACCCTGTTTTCCCATATACATTGTTGAATTCTCCAACATTAATTAACCAAACTACTATGTCGGGCATATTTTATTTAACATCCACATGTAATTATTGTAGCTCATCAAAATTGTACGCAGACAGATGTTTAAGAGTAATTGGATAAGAGTATTACAACGGGGTCCAAAATCTCCTTAAAGGGGTTGTGAAAAAAAAATTAAAGGATGGCCGCTAGAGCAGTGCTGGATTCAGCTTCGGGACGGCTGTGGCCAGCCACACCTATCCGTCCGTATTGCCGGGTTGGTTATAGCCTCGCCAGCATACCTCTGAGTGTTCTGCGGATATTTTTGCGAGTCAGTTGAGACTAAATACCATGTTGTATGCAAGTGGTTTTTCAGGGAATATTCAATATTACATTGCCCATTATGGAGTTAACAAACTTATTTCCAAATGTTTTGTATAAAAATACTAAGAGTTGTTTAGGAGAAATCAAGCAAGCCTTTGGGGTAAATATTGTTATAAAACAATAAATATGGGGATATTTGAGCAATGTGTAGTTAATAGACACTACTAATCTTGTAATAATTGTCAACATACCAAAACATTAAATAAACTCTTAAACAAGAATATTTGATTTGCCTGAATTATTTATTTATTTAGTAAGCACATTGAGATGTAATTGGAAATGAAAGGCCAAATAAAGCAGCCTGATAAATTTACTTATCAGTCTCTGGGGAACGGGAAGAAAAGGGAACTTGCAAGTGAGACAGAAGTAAGAGGGGCTTCTATGACTGGCAGTTCCCATTTCTTTACAAGTGTTACATTTCAGTCCCCTGCCATTTCCACATGTTTCCTGTTCACAGATAATTTGTACAACATATTTTATCATTCAGTTTTAGACACAGTTGAAAGACTTTTGCCTAAGGCTTGGAACACTTTGAAATTTGTATACCATTTGCAAAGCTTTTCTTCTGCTTGGCTGTACAATTAGGTGACTGTCTTTACATAGACAGTGGGATTTATTCTTTTTGGAAAAGCTCAGCTAAGGTGAACTATGAATGATAATAGATAGATGAGGGATTAGTGCCTGCTAGATTTATTGCTACAGGAAGGCAGCCTAGAAAATACCTTTCACATGTCAAAAGTGCCGGAAGGTTTTCATATAAAATGTACATAAAAATGATCGGATGTTGAGCCAGTTATTTCTAAATATTAGTAATATATAGAAGCAAACCTACGTTCATAATTGTTTATATACCATTTGCTTTGCGTAAACTCTTATTAGAAGTACATTAGGGTAAATTATTTTTTATTGTAATGCTGGGGAAGTGGCTTTAAAATTGTTCTTTATAAAATGAAGAGACAGAAGAAGATACATCCCATGGGTAGGTATAATGCTATACTCAGAGACTGTAAGCTCTTGTGAGCAGGGCCCTCTCTCCTGTTGTGCCATATGAATGTTTGTACTTTGTAATGTAATATTATATAAGTATATGTCCCCAATGATTTGTAAACCGCTACAGAATTTGATGGTGCAATATAAATAAAGATTATTATCATACTATTTCAAAATTAATGATTTTTTTAAACTTGAATGTTAGGTCTTTCTTCTCCAAGACCACGGTTTTGGTCTCATATGTTTAGTTTAAAGGAAATCTAATAGATCCAGGCACCGTTACTGTGGTAATCTTCTTATATTTGTTTCGTATGGCCTACTTTCTTCTAAAATCAACTTTTAGAACAAACCTAATAAGCCAGAAGTGTTCCTGGTGGTGTTAGCAGAGATCCCCTGTGCTGCAGATTCATAGGATGTTAGACTGTCTCTACTTCTGCTCTCTCAGCACTTCACCCCTCCCTCTGCTTGATGGAATCTCATTGCAGCAAAGGAAGTTTCACACAGTGGGATTGGGAAGTGCTCTTGTACAGAGGCCATTCTGGCTCATTTGCATATTTTCAAAAGTGTAGTTTAGAAGAAAGGAAGTTATGGAAGGAGGTCATGGATGGTAGATTTCCTTTAATAATAATAATGAAAATAATAATCTTTATTTGTATAGCGTCATCATTATTGCATATGGGGAAGATATAAAAATAAAATTAGACATTACATAGTATAAGAAAGAATATACTAAATGAAAGGCCAGCACAACCCCAAGATAGTGGACCTGCTACCTCGGATTATATCCATACTAGCAACCAAAATGGAGAGGTTGGTTAGTAGATGGTGGAAAGGCAAGGAGTTCCATTTTGGAAAGATTAAGTTTTAAGAAGAGAGAGGACATGATGCTAGAGGCAGCGGAGAGACAATCACTGGTGTTCTGCTGTTTAGCAGGGGTGATGTTACAGGCAGAATTATATATTGGTATAATCATTAGCATAAAAATGATACTGAAAACCAAATTTGCTGATTGTTTGTACAACGGGGGCATTGTAGAGGGAAAGATGATCTAGGACTGAGACCTGAGGAACCCCAACAGTAAGAGCCAGAGGAGAAGGGAAAGTTCCAGAAAAGAGAGAGTGTCACATCCATGCCACAGCGCTGCACTATCCGTAGGTGGCGTTTATATGTGTGTGAACTGTGCCTTAATGTTTAGCCTGGACTCCTTGCTGGTTATTATTCTGTCTCCTATGAGCTCTAGTTTCAGTCCCCTGTGATATCTACTTCAGTCTTAACCGTTTATCTAGTGGTGGTGGTTGCGCATTTGCTGGACAGGTACTGACAGAGACACTAAAAGTGTAATCAGAGAAATAGTGCACAGTGTCGTTCAGACATATGGAGCAAACCATTCTGAGGAGGAGCTGGTGGTCCTCAGTATCAGATGCTGCCAAGCTAACCAAAAGAATTAGGAGAGAACAGTCACCTTTGGATTTAGCAGCAGATTGTAGTGGGTCAAGGAGAGAGTTAGCAGAGAGATAACAAGTTGGTTGAGAATAGACCAGGCGTTCCAGGAGTTTAGAGATGAAAGTGTGATTACAGACTGGTCGGTAGTTAGTAGCAATGAACAAGTTCAGAGACTTTTTTTATTAATGGGTTAACAGCAGCATGCTTAATCCTTTAAGGACCTCGACCTTTTTTGTTTTTTTCATTTTTATTTTTTACTCCCCACAATCAAAAATCTACAACTTTTTTTTTTACACGTAAAGAGCTCTGTGACGGCTGGTTTTCTGCGTAACAAATGCGCCGCCATCTTTTTGAAGCCACCGACAGCTTTGCTGGCAGCGATGTGCGGGTTAACACCTGCGTGTCTTTTACCAACATGTCTTAAAGCCACTGCTTTAAAACCAAAGATTAGGACAGACAAATTTTCTACAAAAGTTGGGAGGTATAAGTCATTAGTATGCAGCATTCAATTATGTCAATTTCCCAGAATACACAGTAAAACATCATTGCGATCCTCTCGTTCTCCTAGATCTCCAAAAGGTTGTTGATGGTTTGTTGGCCTTTAGTCTCATGATCACTATTATTATACCGTTTTTGTTGCATAAAGTATGCATTCAATGATGTGTCATTAAATTTAGACCACAAAAATGGGAGCCTCATTTGACAAGTGAACAGTCTACTAGTGGTCTGGGGAGATTCATTATTCTACAGAAAAAATGTTAAGAATTTTCCTTATGAACTCATATCCTTCATTTTCATTATCCTTGCACCTCATCTGGAAGAAAAAAACAACCTGTATAACTAATTTGCTGGCACATAGCCTGGTAAAAACACTTACCCACATAAAGTGCTTTCATTTCCTAAATGTATATTTTTGTTTGTTTGCAAAACATAAAGTAGATGTCATTTCTTTAAGTCAGGTAAATAGTCAATTTGTTAAGATGATTATATGTTTGTATCACACAGGAAAGAAAAATCACAAACCATTGGCTAGTATTATTCACAAACACAATACGGATACAGCATATGTATAACATTATCAGGTCAGGCTGCTGTCTAACAATATATTACAATGGATTATGTAATAAAATGTCATTAGCAAGTAACTCTAATGTTGTTAATTGTCTTTGATGACAATATGACAGTGCAGGTGGCAAGCTCTTCTTGTTGCATGTGTCAAATTGTCAATTTCCTTAAATTATTCTGTGTCCAGTTTACAGCTTTTTTATTAATTGATATTAATAGCATAAAAAAGTTATGCAATTTTTCAGTATACTTTCTTTATCAATTCCTCATAGTTTTTAGATCTCTGCTTGCTGTCATTGTATAGAAAGATTCTATATTTACTTCCAGTGGATAAACATCTGTCCTGGTCATGTGATAGACCGTCAGGTGCACAAGCTATTATTATCATAAGGCTCCGATTACTCTCTGTGATAATAATGGGTCGTGCACCTGAGTGACATCACACACCATGGTCAGATTTCTCTCCACTGGAAGTGAACATAAGGTAAGATAATCCTTTATTAGTCCCACGGTGGGGAGATTCACAGTGTTACAGCAGCAGAGAGAATACAGAGAGTACAGGACAAACAATGTCCGAACAATAATATTAGGGATAAATGAGCAAAAAGGAAAAAGGGAGAAAAAGACAAGAAAAAGAAGACAAGCAAATATCGGCAGTTTGATATTCAATCTGTGGAAGAAAACTGTTGGGACTAGTTAGGTGGGGGCACAGCTTCCTTCTGTTTGGGCCTTGTTTGTTGAACAGCCTGACCCAAGCTGGGAGGAATGACTTACGATATCGCTCCCTCTAGCACTTGGGGTGAAACAGTCGGTCACTGAAGGTGCTCCCCATTGCCACCACAGCTATTCTCCAGAATAAATTTCAACTTAGCGTGCATTCACACGCGGTATGCCCACCGTGCAGGCATAACGCTGTGTGCTGGAGAGGAGGAGGTGACCCCTCCATAGTAAGCAGCGGCACACGGCCGCACAGCTGGGAAAAGATAGAGCATGTTCTATCTTTTCCCGGTGTACAGCGCGGAATGGTGCAACACATGTGTGGCACCGTACCACCGCCGGACGGTCATTGCCATCTAAGGGGGCGTACATGCGGCCGCATGTCCTTCCCCCCAAACAGCCTTCTGAATGAACCCATAGACAGTATCCTCCTCTCAGCTACCACCTGCACAGTTTCAAGAGCACCCCCCAGGACAGAACTGGCTTTCCTAATCAGTTTGTCCAGTCTGCTCCTCTCCATAGCTGAAATGCTGCTTCCTCAACAGACTACACCAAATAAGATGGCTGATGCTTCTACAGAGTTGAAGAAGGTCTTAAGAAGTGCCCCCTGCCCTCCAAATGCCCTCAGCCTCCTCAGCAGGTATAACCTGCGCTGACCCTTTCTGTGAAGTGCATTATGTTCCATATAAGGGTAGTTACATCACTGAGGGAATATCCATCACTCCTCCTTCCACTTTCAGATGCAGTGGTGGAACAGGATTACATACCCCACTGCATGTGCATAAAGTAGGATATGTCTTACTCTCTGTTGTAGGGATGTATCAGGAATCCACCTGACATATCCATACAATGGAGGGCTAAAAGAAGGTCTAAATGTAGCTTAACCCCTTAACGACCAGGTCATTTTTCATTTTTACATTTCCATTTTTCACTCCCCACCTTCAAAAATCCACAACATTTTTTATATTTCCATGTACAGAGCTGTGTGGGGGCTTGTTTTCTGTATAACAAATTGCACTTCATAGTGACAGCATTTAATATTCCATGTCATCTACTGGAAAGTGGGGAAAAAATTCTAAATGCAGTGAAATTGGTGAAAAAATGCATTTGCGCCGTTTTCTTGGATCTCAGATCTCGGAAACACCTGTATGCCAGTGTACTTGTTGTCCAATTCTTGATTCTGGCGGTAGATTTCCTTTAGGCCTTTATCCCATTTTTCTCAAAACCTAATACGACCGAGCTTTTGCTTTTTGACCAGATTTTCATTTTTTGTGGAACAAGTAGTTGTGTCTAAGTGGTTTATAAGAAATGGGGTTGGTGACAGACCCGCTTTAAACAATGTACCTATCAATCACACAAGAAGCAATCACACATTAGTCATTCTCCATACTAGATTTATATGAATCCATTTTATATGTAACATATTTGTTAAGTGTTATCAGGCCTGTGCACAGGGACTAACAGCGACTCCTCTTGGAATTGTGGGGTGGTCCCACTATGACATAGATCAATTACATGAAAACCAATTCCCACTCACCACTTAGTTGGATTTGGAGCTTCTAGTTAACTGCTTGAGGTATAAGTTTAAGGTATGACCATGAATAAGTCTGTATAGGACGAAATTGCTCAGTCTGGTTTCATGCCATGTCTATCCTGATGCAATGTTTGCCTTGAAATGTTATATTATGAAATAAAGAAAAATATTTTTAAATGTATACAACACTTTTAGTACATTTGTCCACTTCATTCAGGAGAATAGCTCTCATCCCATGCATGAGACTGTAATGGCATTGGGGAACACCTTCAGCGACCGACTGCTTCCCCCAAGTGTGAAAGGGAGCATTATCGGAAGTCATTCCTCCCTGCTGCGATCAGGCTGTTCAACAAACAAGGACCAAATAGAAGTAACCTGTGCTTTTTTTATCCCTTTTTTCTTGTTGTTTATTTATACCTAATACTATTGTTCTTTCATTGTTTGTACTATGCACTAACTGCTGCTGTAATGCTATGAATTTCCCCACTGTGAGACTAATAAAGGATTATCTTTTCACAGGGCTTTTGATATAGTCAGCAGTAGTAACTGATGGCACTGTCCCATCTATGAGTTCATTGATGTCCTAATATATCAATGAAGATAGAACTGACACAACTAAAGAATGTATTTATTGACATGATAAATAAGTACTGTATACTTTGCTACACAAACAGAAATATTCACAACTATTGCCAGTTTAAAAGAGAAAACTTGCCCTATGTCACTAATAAAATATTTTGTTAAATGAAGTTGTGTCTCATTACCTGAATATGTACGTGGTTGTTGTATCTTATCCTGTGTATATATTATTCATAACTAAACAGAAAATTCTAGTTTCATATTTATACTATTAGAAATAATATATTATGCCCATGAATAATCTAAAGGATATGGCTTGTACAGATTGTATACATTAAAGCATTAGTAATGGTAAGCACACATGGTTTATGTTGTATTAACATTGTAGGTGAATTTCTGTATTTGACACAAAAGAACTGTGCCTATGGCTAAGCTGATAATGCTCTTGTGTTTCCTGCATCACAGTGGAGACTTGTAGGTGATGACCTCAACCCAAGAAACATCAGCTTAAGATATAAATGGTTATAAGCACATTTCTAATAATGTGAAAGCTATGATGTTATCTGCCAAAAATATTTAACTTCATCATTTGGAAGAACCATGAATGAAGCACTTTTAGTTAAAAAAAGGAATGACTATACAAATATATATTTTTTATTTTTTTTATTTCATGACAGGAAACAACTGGATTTAATGGTAGATCATTGGAAACATTCATACTCTGAATAAGTGATGAATGTTAGATCGACCAAGACCACACTAATCAGTGACATACTGACATGTACCCAAATCTCCACACAACTCTGCTAGAAGAGGGGGCTTCCATGGATGTGTAAGCACATGGGCATTACTTGGCTCTGTATGCCCATGATTCCAAATAATGATAAACCTGTTCACTGTAACTATGTAACAGTACATAATATGTCAGCTGTACAACATACGGGATAGAAACTGGATTCATACAGTGGGCACAAATGTATAGAGAGGCCACATAGTGAATACTGTCCTACTTTCTCCTCCTCAGTACATTCAGTGCATTGGCAATATGTATCTGCAGTGCTGATACACAGTGACACCTACTGGTTGTTTCACACATAACATGTACTGTACTATGAGAGAAGAGCTAAATTACCGTAAATACCTGCAATTATTATTTTTACATGTTATCTTGTTATTTGAAACCTTATTTGAAACATTTGAGCGGAATCTGTAGAACAAAGACATCTATCCATACTGCTTTTATTTAAAAAATGGCATGCAACATATATGGGTTTCCTGTTTGCATTTTGGTTCACATAATGATGTGATATCAACAGTGATAATAATATATACAGTGGAAATTAATCTCTATGAACAGAGCTTGGTGCAATGAAATGCAGGGCTTCAGCATTGGTTCCTTCTTTAGCAGGCTGGGTCTTTCCTCATGTACAGTAGCACTGTTTCGCATGCTTGTTCAGCTGGTGTTCAAATTTGTCCAAAGTTATGAAACAGTGGGGTACATTTACTTACCTGGTCCAGTCGCGATCCCGCGGTGCGTTGTCTGACGCTGATTCAGGTCTGCTGGGATTCACTAAGGTCGTGGGCCCGATATGCAGCAGGTGTCAATGCTGTGCTGAGGTCTGCTGGAGTTCACCTTCTTCGTCCCGATGCATGTGCTGATCTTGCTGATCAAGTGCTGATCATGCGACACAAATTCTTTTTGTAAACTGTGCGGTTTTTTCCCCAATTTCTGTTGCATGAAAGCCGTGGCAATTCGGAGCAAATCGGAAATATTCAGGAAAATCGGCAAAAGTGCGGCATTCGGACCCTTAGTAAATGAGCCCCAGTATGTGCAATATGTGCAAAGTTATGAAAGTTAGGGCAAATGGTAGTATAAAGAATACTGCAGGTGATTGGTAGTAAAATCGAAAAAAAACTGAGAGAATGAACTGCCCCACTATTAACAATGGCCCTGGTGGCAAGTAATAAGAGGGTTCGGGTCCCAAAGGTGAGGCATGTGTCTATCAGACATTTGTGGGATTTTCTGAGAATATGCTTTCTAAGATGAGAATATCTCAGTTTTATCATTTTATAGCAGATGAACCAAACAGGCTGATATATGTTATAATGGGAAAAATGCCGTCTAATTTGTCACTTTATGTATATTTTAGTTTTTTCTATGCTTGAAAGCAGTCATATAGTCATAGTAGTCCAATCATTGATCAGAGGCCATCCATGTATTAAAGAGCATACACAGGTTAGTAATAGGAACGTCCACATTACTAGATGATTGTACATGGTGAAATAGATATCACCCTAATATATATCAACTATATATCAACTATATATTAACTACTTTCAAATGGGAAAGGGCAGATATAAATGAGAAACTATAATCAATCCCCAAAAAATATAAATTCATCTGCTCAATTACTCCTTCCTATCTGCAGACAACATGTACCATCTTCTCAGCTCCTCCTGCTCTATAACAAACTGCCTGATAGGACACAATATACAATCTGTGCAACTCCTCTATGCTGCCCCACTGGCCCAGATTTATTAAAGGTGCAGGGGGCACCAGATTATTGAATACTGGTGATCAGTCTGCAATAATCTGCCACAACCTGCGCGCACTAACCACACTTAAATTGAGTCTACCTGTTTTTTTTTTTTTTTATGGTGCACTATATTTCTGTCGGACTTTAGACATAACTGTGGTGCGCGGTTCAACTCTTCATTAACATGCCCCTTTAGGTGCAGAATTTTTTGTCGCATCATATACAGTGCGGCCCTGCCACAAAACTGGCACAGACACTTAAATACCTGTGCAAGCCATTTGCACATTCTTTTCTGTGCAATGTCAGACAGAAAACTGGCGCTGCCAGTATAATAGATGTGGCCCACTATATACAATCTGTTTTGCTACCTTGTTTCCCCAACCATAAGATACTGGGGCACATTTACTAAGGGTCACATGGTGCACTTTTGTCGGACCGTGCACATTCTTCATGGCTAAAACGACTTGCACAGATATTTAAGAAATGTGTGTCACACAAAACCCTTCCATGGCGCAGCTGCACTGGCTTCCATGCGACACAAATTAGGGGGGTGTCGTCGGAAGGTCCGATTGATTCGGGCGGAGCGCTGTATTTAACTTTACAATTGTGTTGCACACCCTATGTTAAAGATGCACTCTGGTGAACTCTGTCGGACCTGAGCAGGCTAGAGACACATTCATGATTTCAGGCGCACGACCTTAGTGAATTGCCCGTAACTCCATTAATACTAATGTATGGCGTGGGAGGAGATGGAACAATGACCCCCACTAGGTCTTATTTTCTGGGAAGGCCTTATATTTCTAAGCTTGAACAAAATTGTACTAGGTACTATTTTATGCACTCCCTGATCTATAATATACTGGCTGTCACTATAACACAATGTACAATCTGTAAAACACCTCCTGCTCCAGAACCCTGTTTGAATGCCTCTATAGCTACAGTAAGTAAGGGATCTTTCACAGCATCTGCTTCACAAATTAGTGACCCACATATAATAAGGGATTTTTTCTTTTTAACTTTTATTTGAAATCATTTAATAGTAATAGGTGGTTTGATGTAAAGAGTAAAATTAGTATAACTGGAACAATTCAGTTTGGAGAGAAAATACTTAAGAGGTAATCTAGCTGCTAGCTGACTAATGTTATAGTTGTAGAACAGAAATGGTTTTACATGTTTTTGGTGCCCATAGATAATGGCCCAAGTTTTCTGTCTGACTTTGCTCTGAAAAGAACATGTAAACTGCTTGTACATGTATTTACAAAATGTCTGCGCCAGTTTGGTGTCGAGGCTGCACTGTGTCCAATAGACAGAAAAAATTTGCACCTAAAGTGGCAAGTAAGTGCTTAGTCGGAGCTGCTGGGTCTTATCAGAACAAGTACAACTCTACTCAAGACTTTATTGTACCATCAAAATCCATCATGATAAACCAGGGACACTTACTCATAGATCATGGCATAGGGACTATGGTAATCTTATACTTATTATCCATGGCCTCCTTCCTTCTTAAATCAACTTTTTAAATTATGCTTATAAGCCTGAGGGGCTACCCTAGCCCCTCTGTAATCTGATCACACATGTTGTTATACTGTCTTGCCCTTCCTCTGGTTTCCTCTGCACTTAAGCAGTGAGAAGGAAGAGGGAAGATGGAAGTGCTGAGGAACCATAGGGAGGGTGTGACAGTGTAACAGCCTGTAAAGCCAGATCACAGAGGGGCTACGGTATCCCCTCAGGCTCATTAGCAAAATTTGAAAAGTTAATGTGAGAAGGAAGGAGGCCATGGATAACAACTATAAGAAGATTACCACAGTCACGGTGCCTGGACCTATCCCAGCTTTATAATGATGGATATTGATGGTAGATTTCCTTTAAATATTATTTATTATTAAATTACCTTATGTGTCATGTGAAAAAAAGCTCCATCCCCTCCCCAAAAAAGATGTTTTGCTTGTTAACCTCCTTCATCTATAAAATACTAAAAATGCTTGGTCATTAAAGCCTGGTCATTAAGGGGTTAAATACAGCCAATTGAATATCATATGTAATAAAGTATTTCCCTAGCAGGGGTCAAGGCAGGGAAAATGACCTGCCAAAAGGAACATAACCCAGTAAAACCAGCAGGTTTGATTACCCCTATTTTAAGCCAAGCAGCACTATTGCATGCGTCTGCTTATGTCTATAGCAAGTCTCAAGCAGTAACAAAAGGCGTAAAAACAATGTATGCTGCTCAGCGTTATCAGCACCACCTTAGCTAAAGCCCTAGTGTAGATAAAGCTTCTTTCTAGGCACAAATCCATATGTTTATTAATAATGTTATTACCAGTAAGCAGCTATGGGAAGCTATGGGAGAGGGTCATACCAGTTGTGAAGCTCCATCAAGCATTACACTGGTTCCACGGTTTCTCATCATTAGTTCCTAATGCTTGCCTTCTCCTGTGAATTGAATAATTCTGTATAATGACATTCAGTTTCTGAATTATACAGTACCCCCTGTATCTACAAATTCACTCTACTGATTACTAAATGACAACAACAAGCATATTTTATCTAACCCTCCCGTCTCCCAAGAGTGCGAAAAAATAAAAGAAACTGGATATTACAAAAGCTATGATAAAGTGTAGCCCACTCAGGGAAAAAAAATGTTCACAGCATAATTAGATAAATAACAGGCCCAGCGTCTATTTTTGCTTTCTCTTGATGAAGGGGCTTTGCAGGAGAGGTTGCTGATAGTTAATTCTCCCTAACAACAATCCGTGTAATCACAAATCCCAATTAGCCGTGCCTGCTCTGTGCTATACAAACTATTTCCTTAACGTCTCACATCACTACTTTGTAATTAGCTTTCATCTGCACAAGGCTTGACTAAAAATATAAAAAAAACGAGTGTAAGTGATTGTACTGGCACTCAGTATTCTACAGAATAATCGCAGGCGATTTCAATCAGATTAATTTTATCACCCATATTAAGCAAAATTACCTACCTCTTCAATCCTTGCAGGTGAGGGCTATTTCATGTCTTGATCTGTTCATAAAGGCATAATATAATGCAATCTGTAAATGTAAATACCCTTCTCTAATAACGCAGAGATATCTCCTTAATATATCTTTACATTTGGAGTTTCCATTCCATAAAATATACTAACAAGAGCTTTATTATACTTTAAGTGTGAGTTGTTAAATGAGACAACTTAGTCTGTCCTTCCTGTTGTTACGTAGGGTTGTATTTAACTTGCACATAATTGGAGTAACATTTAAACGTGATGGAGTGGAATAATGGCGTTATAGCACCAATATATCTTACCATAGAAAAGGACTTTACAGCTCTCTTTTAGGATGGCCATTAGGAAATTCATTTTTCACACTCTGGCAAGTTTCACCTTCCCTCATAGTAAAAAATAAGATGAGGCTCATTCTTTTCACGAGCGTTGGTTGAGTTAAAATTCACATTAGTTTATAAAGCTATCTATAAGCACAGATAGGTAGATGGATAGATGTGTATCATGGATATGTATTTCTACAGTAAATAAAATTGTTTAGGGTTTTAAGTGCAATACCACATCTAGCCACAAGGTTTGCTGTTCTGTTTTATACACGTTTTTATCCATTTTATATATATATATAAATAATTTAGAATGAGAAATTAATGATAGGTGGACTTTCTTCTTAACTCCTGTCCTGAAAAGGCTCTAGTGACTGGGCATTTTTAGCAAATGTTTGTTTGCACCGGTTTAAGGGCTAGAACTTTTTGCATGATACCTCAATTGTTTTGCTGTGTTTTTTTTCGGGACACATAGAGCTAGTTATAAAGGTAATAATCATGCTGTGATCATGCCATGTTACTGCCATGTGATCAGATACATACATGGGGTAGATGTTCCAAATGTACTTCGGTAAAGGACCTTAGATGACATCAACCTGGTCACATGACATGCTGAGAAGAGGCATAGGACATGAGGAGGAGTACATTGGAAGGGCCAGTGGAGCAGGACATGCCCCCTCTGATACCAAGTAATATAAGATAAAGCTGATTTATAGGGATGTGAGAAAAAACAATTTTCTGTTAGAAGAAGGTTAGTAGGGCTCTATGGGAACCAGCCACTAGCTGTGTTTGTGAAAATGTGGTGACAGGTTCCCTTTAAGTCTATTAGTTTATAGTAAGTTTACAATTTAATAGAGGTTGCACTATAAAATCTATAAATGTTCATCCGTGTGGGTATAGAGATATGAAATAGTGGAACAAATAGTGCAGCAGCCAGCATTTTTTTCCCAATATTATAACGGAATTGGAATAAAAGGTAACCTTACATACATGGAAGTCAATGGGGATGGAAGGTTAACAGAGAATTAATCTTCACTTTGTAACACTCTCCTTAGGTTAAATTTATAAACTGTAAGCTCTTGTGAGCAGAGTCCTCACTCCTATTGTTCCATATGACTGCACTCTGTAATGTAATAATTTATTTGTATATGTCCCCTATGATTTTTAAAGTGCTACGGAATTTGATGGAGATATATAAATAAAGATTATCACAGGCAGTCCCCGGGTTACGTACATGATAGGTTCTGTAGGTTTGTTCTTAAGTTGAATTTGTATGTACCGTATATACTCGTGTATAAGCCGAGTTTTTCAGCACAAAAAATGTGCTGAAAAATGTCCCCTCGGCTTATACACGAGTCACAAGTTAAAATACAACACTTAAAAAATACTTTAAAAATAATAAACTTATATACTCACCCTCTGGTGGCCCCGATCTGCAGCGCTGCTCCCCCGATGTCTGCGCGGGTCCTCTTCTGGCTTCCGCGCCCGTCTTCTGTACATCGCGCTCGGCGTCGCCATTGCTCTCTCCCGGGCGCCAATACAGTATATACTGTACAGCATATACACACTATACAGTATAGCACATACACACAAGACGATACATAAATATATAGGGACTTACATGTCTTGCAGACGCTTCTGTGTGGTGGAGTGGGTCGGCTAGGAGGCTGGTTGTGTCATCAGCAGCGGGTGGCTTCTCTATCTTCGGCTGGTAGGTGGCAGTCGCATCGTGCAGGCGTATGCCCGCAGAAGCAGTGTGCCGGGCGGGCGGCCATGGCAGAGTGTGCTGGCGCAAGGCCGCCATCTGGCTGTGCTGGCCGCGGCCGGAGAAGCAGTGCACTGAGGAGTGTGCCAGCCGGGAGCCCTCCGACTGAATGTCGGCGGGTGCTCGTGGAAACAGTGGGGCCCAGCACATGTGAAGGAGTTTGCTGGCTGACTGAAGGATGACCAGGAGGCCGCCGACGCAGTGTCTTGGCCTGGGCGGCCGCAGACAGAGGGTGCTGGCCGGGGGAAGCCACGGACAGAGAGTGCCATCAGTGAAGCAGTGTGCCGATGAGTGTACTGGGTGGGAGGTCGCCGACAGAGGGGGTCGGCTGGGTGCCCTGGAAGCAGTGTGGCGGCCTGGAGACCGGAGACAGAGAGTGCTGGTTGCGAGTCTGCAGAAGTTTGGCATAAAGTGGTGGGGGGATAAAAAAGGTAGTGCCGGCTACAGATTGAAATGGACAGGTCATGCAGCCGCTTTTGGAGCCGTCTGGGAGTGGGGTGCAAATGAAGTTGGGCAGGCTACGTGCCGCAAATGAAGAGGCCGAGTCCAGCGGCCGCAGATGAGGTTATATTTGTCTTAGCTGTTCATCCCGTGGTCCCTGTGGGGCCCGGACCCCGTAGAACTGCTACGGTGCTACGGCTGTTGTTACGCCACTGGTTCAAGGATACTCTGCTATTGTATGAGGAATCTCACCCTTGACATAATTTGTCACAGGATAGAATCTCTGTCCCGAAAATGTAGCAGGCAGGCAGAAAAGTCTTGAGGAACCCCAGGTGATTCAGGGTAAGTTGGGACTCAATGGCCCTTCAAAAGTAAATAAAGGGGAGAAGGTTGTTGACAGTTACAGTCCCTTAGCCAATTCTTTACGAAGGATACAGGGTCAGACCCATCAGCTTTCTGAGGGAGAACAACAACGTGGAAGTTAATATGCTTAGACAATTTACAAAGTCATCCCCCTGTTGATGGATGCTGTCATTTGGCAAGGCATAGGTTGCTGTACATCCCCATATCGAGATCTGCATTTAGTCTTCCTGATCCTCTTCTTTACTTGTGAACTGCACAAATAACTGTTACAAGACATGCTGCAACAAGCACAGTCCTGCTTGAGCTCAAGGACTTTTGTGACTACATGGATTGGGAAGCATTAAATTACACTTTTGGCAAAACCGCAGAGGGATCAGAAGAGCAAGCAGAGTGAATGGGAAAGTTTGGCTGAGGAGGACTAGGAAGAGTAACTGTGAGACCAACTTGGGAGCAAGACTATGACTGTGAAAATGTCTTCAGCTTTGTTGGCTTGCATTAGATAGTATTTGTGCTAGCACAGCTGTGATGTGCATGTATATTAGCATCTATGGTCAAATGAGTGAAAAGGGAAATCCCTGTCGAAAGAACCTCATCAGAAAGAGGTGCATCAGCCGGCATCTTTTGTTTTGTGTTCTGCGCCTATTACCCATAATGTAGTAAAATCACAGATAAGGTGATGAAAGGGAAAAAATGTATCCACCACGGCAGATAACAGGGCAGATTCAATTACTGGGCTAAATAGCTTTGCCACAACTGGGTCAGTGGCCTAATTGTAGTATTCACAGTTTGAGGCCGTATATAAAGCATTAGACTGACAAAGTGGTCCAATAGACTGGAAAGTATTGTATGGTCAGGTCAGCCGCAACAAGGTATAACAGGAGGGGGCACACAGTATGTAGGTGCACATATGGCAATATCTCAGAGCCAAATCAAAATATAGAAGGCACACATGCACCAATAGTGCCTACCTCACCATTAGACCGACGGTAGCCAGCCAGCAGGCCCGATGCTGCAGTCAGTCAACAGGACCCCAGGCAGAGAGGGAGAACAGGAGGCTGGAGTAGATGACTGAGAATATAGTATAATTTATAGATTTGCTCCAGAGAATCTGGTGGCAGTGAGTGCCATTAGTTGTGGCTCTATATTGTCAGGTGAATGGTCATGGCAGACAACCCAGTATGGTTAAATTGACAGTACAGAGCCAAATAAGCATTTTTTTAAACTAACAGCACTAGTTGTTTGTTGCAACATCCCCCACGGGGCCTGACCTTTCTCGGGTGGCTGTAGACAGCCGGGCACAGAATACCAGAGTGGCTGGCTTATGCAGCTTTGGCCACGCGTTGGTCACGATGCTGGTATTAGGACCGGAGGACAGGTCTACAGCCTGGCAGATCTCCAGCAGGTGGTGTATACAAGAAAAGTGGAGGGAGAGGCTTATGTAATGGGTTTCTACCTGAGGCAACCCCAGGGGTGTATATGGGAATCCCTGAGTGATGGAGGATGGGGAACCCATGATGGTGAACAACCTGATCTAGGGATCACACAGAGGCACGTTGTGCAAATCAAACTCACAGTTCTTTATTTGAACTAGAACATCAGGCAACATCAGCAGCAGGTCCAGTGGAAAGCGGTATGAGATAGCTGGTTGCAGGAAGGTTGCTCACAGCTGGTGTGGCTTTAGGCTGGGCTGGGTATCATTGGTTATAGACAATAGATGTTAACTTTTTCCCTCCCAGGCAGTGTGTCCAGCTGCAATTACACGTATACTTTTGGAGACCTCCTAGGGAGGTGATCAGTCTAACATGGAGAGGGCGATATACGGCAGGGTTGTTGCATTGGAAATACATTAGTGGGGGCTGGAGAAAAAACTGGAGCACACTATTAAATGATGCTAAAAGTTTGAGATTAGGAATAAAATAGAAAGTTGATTAAGAATAAAATATATATAATTAAGTTTTGTTCTGAAAAGTAATATTTTAATATAAAATCTATAATAAAATAATCCTAATACATTGACATTAAAACCCTTTTTTCTCAATGTTCTCTGTTGAATAATATATTAATTTAAATGTTTAATGCATAATTTTTATTACTTTGCTTTATGCATTGTGGTCTTATTAGGCCCTGTCAGTTGTACTCCACTACACTCTCCATTTTAAGCTACAATACAACACGACCGGGCATGACCCCTAGAAACAAACGGACCTTTGAATGTTGGTATTTACTGTACTTTAGCCTTGGCTACAATAAACAGCTATAACAGTTAATAAAGATGTCTGCAATGCAATGTCTGCTTCATTGTCAATCCTGGTTCTTATGACAATCCAAAATTTTAAATCCAATGTTACAGAGACCAAAAAAAATTTGTCAGGAGCTACAATTAAGAAATATACAGTTTTGACTTACTGTATATACTCGAGTATAAGCCGACCTGAGTATAAGCCGAGACCCCTAATTTTACCACCAAAAACTGGGAAAACCTATTGACTCGAGTATAAGCCGAGGGTGGGAAATGGATTGGTCACGGACCCCCCCCCAGTATATAGCCAGCCAGCCCCCTATAGTATACAGCCTGCCCAGTAGTATACAGCCACGCCAGCTGCCCCCAGTGTTACAGCACTGACCAGCTGCCCCCAGTAGTATACAGCACTGCACAGCCTGCCCCCAGTAGTATACAGCACTGCCCAGCCTGCCCCCAGTAGTATACAGCACAGCCCAGCCAGCCCCCAGTAGTATACAGCACTGCCCAGCCTGCCCCGTAGTATTACAGCGCTACCCAGCTGCCCCCAGTAGTATACAGCGCTGCCCAGCCTGCCCCCAGTAGTATACAGCGCTGCCCAGCTGCCCCCGTAGTATCCCCAGTACTACAGCACAGCCCAGCCTGCCCCTAGTTTACGCACAGCCTGCCTGCCCCCGTTGTTACGCACAGCCCAGCCTGCCCCCAGGAGTATACAGCGCTGCCCAGCCTGCCCCATAGTATCAACAGCAGCCTGCCCCCAGTAGTATACAGCACAGCCGCCTGCCCCCAGTAATAGACCCCCCAGTAGTATATAGCGCTGCCCAGCCTGCCCCCAGTAGTATACAGCCCAGCTGCCCCAGTAGTTACAGCAAGCCTGCCGCCCCCAGTAGTATACAGCACAGCCCAGCCTGCCCCCAGTAGTATATAGCGCTGCCCAGCTGCCCAGTAGTATACAGCATGCCCAGCTGCCCCCAGTAGTGTACAGCGCCTGCCCAGCCTGCCCCCAGTAGTGTACAGCGCGCCCAGCTGCCCCCGGAGTAACAGCGCTGCCAGCGCCCCAGTAGTATAGAGCGCTGCCCAGCCTTAAAAAAAGTAATAAACTTATATACTCACCCTCCGGTGGCCCGATCTGCAGCGCTGCTTCCCAGATGTCGCGCGGGTCCTCTTTGGCTTCCGCCCTGTTCTGTACATCGCACTGCGGGAGGTCGGCTTATACTCGAGTATATACAGTAAGTCAAAACTGTATATTTCTTAATTGTAGCTCCTGACAAATTTTTTTTGGTCTCTGTGACAATTGGATTTTAAAATTTTGGATTGTCATAAGAACCAGGATTGACAATGAAGCAGACATTGCATTGCAGACATCTTTATTAACTGTTATAGCTGTTTATTGTAGCCTAAGGCTAAAGTACAGTAAATTACCAACATTCAAAGGTCCGTTTGTTTCTAGGGGTCATGGCCCGGTCGTGTGTATGTAGCTTAAAATGGAGAGTGTAGTGGAGTACAACTGTACAGGGCCTTAATAAGACCACAATGCATAAAGCAAAGTAATAAAAATTATGCATTAAACATTTAAATTAATATAATTATTCAACAGGAATCATTGAGAAAAATAAGGGTTTTTAATGTCAATGTATAGTAGGATTATTTTATTATAGATTTTATATTATAAATATTACTTTTCAGAACAACAACTTTAATTATATATATTTTATTCCTTTATCTAACTTTTCTATTTTTACTCCATAATCTCAAACTTTTAGCATCATTTAATAGGTGTTGCTCCAGTTTTTTCTCCAGCCCCCACTAATGTATTTCCAAATGCAACAACCCTGCCGATATAGCGCCCTCTCCATGTTAGACTGATCACCTCACTAGGAGGTCTCCAAAAGTATACTGTGTAATTGCAGCTGGGACCACTGCCTGGGAGGGCAAAAGTTAACATCTATTGTCTATAACCAATGATAACCAGCCCAGCCTAAAGCCACACCAGGCTGTGAGCAACCCTTCCTGCAGACCAGCTATCTCATACCAGCTTTCCAGGCTGGACCTGCTGCTGATATTGCCTGATGTTCTAGTTCAAATAAAGAACTGTGAGTTGATTTGCACAACGTGCCTCTGTGTGATCCCTAGATCAGGTTGTTCACCATCATGGGTTCCCCATCCTCTATCACTCAGGGATTCCCATATACACCCCTGGGGTTGCCTCAGGTAGAAACTCATTACATAAGCCTCTCCCTCCACTTTTCTTGTATACACCACCTGCTGGAGATCTGCCAGGCTGTAGACCTGTCCTCCGGTCCTAATACCCAGCATCGTGACCAACGCGTGGCCAAAGCTGCATAAGCCAGCCACTCTGGTATTCTGTGCCCGGCTGTCTACAGCCACCCGAAGAAAGGTCAGGCCCCGGTGGGGGATGTTGCACAAACAACTAGTGCTGTTAGTTTAAAAAAATGCTTATTTGGCTCTGTACTGTCAATTTACCATACTGGGTTGTCTGCCTAGGACCATTCACCTGACAATATAGAGCCACAACTAATGGCACTCACTGCTCACCAGATTCTCTGGAGCAAAATCTAATAAATTATACTATTATTCTCAGTCATCTACTCCAGCCTCCTGGTTCTCCCTCTCTGCCTGGGGTCCTGTTGACTGACTGCAGCATCGGGCCTGCTGGCTGCTACCGTCGGTCTAATGGTGAGGTAGGCACTATTGGTGCATGTGTGCCTTGCTATATTTGATTTAGGCTCTGAGATATTGCCATATGTGCACCTACATACTGTGTGCCCCCTCCTGTTATACCTTGTTGCTGCTGACCTGACCATACAATACTTTCCAGTCTATTGGACCACTTTGTCAGTCTAATGCTTTATATACGGCCTCAAAGACTGTGAATACTACAATTAGGCCACTGACCCAGTTGTGGCAAAGCTATTTAGCCCAGTAATTGAATCTGCCCTGTTATCTGCCTGTGGTGGATACATTTTTTCCCTTTCATCACCTTATCTTGGATTTTACTACATTATGGGTAATAGGCGCAGAACCACAAAACAAAAGATGCCGGCTGATGCACCTCTTTCTGATGATGGTTCTTTCGACAGGGATTTCCCTTTTCACTCATTTGAAACCATAGATGCTAATATTACATGCACATCACAGGCTGTGCTAGCACAAATACTATCTAATGCAGCCCAAAAGCTGAAGACATTTTCACAGTCATAGTCTTGCTCCCAAGTTGGATCTCACAGTTACTCTTCCCTAAGTCCTCCTCAGCCAAACTTTCCCATTCACTCTGCTTGCTCTTCTGATCCCTCTGCGGTGTTGGACCAAAAGTGTAATTTAATGCTTCCCAATCCATGATAGTCACAAAAGTCCTTGAGCTCAAGCAGGACTGTGTCTTGTTGCAGCATGTCTTGTAACAGTTATTGTTGCAGTTCACAAGGTAAAGAAGAGGATCAGGAAGACTAAATGCAGGATCTCGGATATGGAGGATGTACAGCAACCTATGCCTTGCCAAATGACAGCATCCATCAACAGGGGGATGACTTTGTAAATTGTCTAAAGCATATTAACTTCCACGTTGTTGTTCTCCCTCAGAAAGCTGATGGGTCTGACCCTGTATCCTTCGTAAAGAATTGGCTAAGGGAACTGGTAACTGTCAACACCTTCTCCCCTTTATTTACTTTTGAAAGAGCCAATTGAGTCCCAACTTACCCTGAATCACCTGGGGGTTCCTCAAGAACTTTTCTGGCCTGCCTGCTACATTTTCGGGACAGAGATTCTATCCTGTGGGCAAATTATGTCAAGGGTGAGATTCCTCATAGCAATAGCAGAGTATCCTTGAACCAGTGGCGTAACAACAGCCGTAGCAGCCGTAGCAGTTGCTACGGGGTCCGGGCGCCACAGGGACCCGGGATGAACAGCTAAGACAAAATGTATAACCTCATCTGCGGCCGCTGGACTCGGCCTCTTCATTTGCGGCACGTAGCCTGCCCAACTTCATTTGGCACCCACCTCCCAGACGGCTCCAACAGAGGCTGCATGACCTGTCCATTTCATCTGTAGCCGGCACTACCTTTTTTATCCGCCCACCACTTTATGCCAAACTTCTGCAGACTTGCAACCAGCACTCTCTGTCTCCGGTCTCCAGGCCGCCACACTGCTTCCACGGGCACCCAGCCGACACCCTCTGTCGGCGACCTCCCAGCCAGTACACTCAGTCGGCACACTGCTTCAGCTGATGGCACTCTCTGTCCGTGGCTTCCCGGCCAGCACCCTCTGTCTGCGGCCGCCCAGGCCAAGACACTGCGTCGGCGGCCTCCTGGTCATCCAGTCAGTCAGCCAGCAAACTCCTTCAGCAGTGTGCTGGGCCGCCACTGTTTCCACGAGCACCCGGCCGACAGTCAGTCGGAGGGCTCCCGGCTGGCACACTCCTTCAGTGCACTGCTTCTCCGGCCGCCGGCCAGCACAGCCAGATGGCGGCCTTGCGGCCAGCACACTCTGTCCATGGCCGCCCGCCCGGCACACTGCTTCTGCGGGCATACGCCTGCACGATGCGACTGCCACCTACCAGCCGAAGATAGAGAAGCCACCCGCTGGCATGATGACACAACCAGCCTCCTAGCCGACCCACTCCACCACACAGAAGCAGGTCTGCAAGACATGTAAGTCCCTATATATGTATGTATCGTTTTGTGTGTATGTGCTATACTGTATGTATGTGTGTATATGCTGTACAGTATATACTGTATGTATGTGTGTATATGCTGTATGTGTGTATGCTGTACAGTATATTATGTGTGTATGTGCTGTATGTATGGGTGTATATGCTGAACAGTATATACTGTATGTATGTGTGTATATGCTGTAGAGTATATACTGTATGTATGTGTGTATATGCTGTATGTGTGTATTCTGTACAGTATATTATGTGTGTATGTGCTGTATGTATGTGTGTATATGCTGAACAGTATATACTGTATGTATGTGTGTATATGCTGTATGTGTGTCATGCTGTACAGTATATGTGTGTATGTACTGTATGTGTGTGTGTATATGCTGTATGTATGTGTGTATATGTTGTACAGTATATACTGTATGTATGTGTGTATATGCTGTATTTGTGTATGCTGTACAGTATATGTGTGTATATACTGTATGTATGTGTGTATATGCTGTACTGTATATACTGTATGTGTGTATATGCTGTATGTGTGTATATGCTGTACAGTATATACTGTATGTGTGTATATGCTGTACTGTATGTGTGTATATGCTGTACAGTATATACTGTATGTGTGTGTATATGCTGTACAGTATATAATGTATGTGTGTATATGCGGTACAGTATATACTGTATGTGTGTGTGTGTATATGCTGTACAGTATATACTGTATGTATGTGTGTATATGCTGTATGTGTGTATGTACGTATGTAATGTGGATATGCTTTATGTATGTGTGTAATGTTTACCGTATATACTGTATGTATGTGTGTATATGCTGTATGTGTGTATGCTGTACAGTATATGATGTGTGTATTTGCTGTATGTGTGTATATGATGTACAGTATATACTGTATGTATGTGTGTATATGTTGTATGTATGTGTGTATATGTTGTACAGTATGTGTGTATATGTTGTACAGTATATACTGTATGTATGTATATGCTGTACAGTATATACATGCTTTATGTGTGTATATGTTGTATGTGTGTATATGTTGTACAGTATATGCTGTATGTGTGTGTATATGCTGTATGTAGACACATGCATATAAATATATTTTTACATGCATATGGTGTACATGTGTATCTGCTGTATATACTGTATGTTTGTGTGTATATAATTTATGCATGTGTTTGCTGTATGTATATGGATTATGTGTATATACTGTATGCATGTGTTTGCTGTATGTATATGCATTATGTGTGTATATACTGTATGTATGTGCATATAGATTTGGTATGTGTGTATACAGCATTTTTATACTGCATGTATGTGTATACACATATGATGTATGTATAATGTATGTATGCTATATGTATGTATATAAACACTTTGTTTGCAACTTTGCATATATACTGTATGTATATACAGTATGAGTTTGTTTATACTGTATGTATGAGTGTATAAATGTATATATGAGTACATAAATGTGTGCATATGAGTGTATATATATGTATGTGTGTACGAGCATATAAAAGTGAGTGTAGAATGTTATGTGTCTTTATTTAAGTGTATAAATGTGTGTGATTGTATAAACGTGTGTGTATGTATATATGAATATATATTTTTAAGGGGAAGGGGGGGCCCCATGAAGAAATCTGCTATGGGGCCCTGCCTCTCCTAGTTACGCCACTGCCTTGTACCCTGACTTCTCAGCTTCTATCCAGAAACAGCATAATCAATTCACTGAGGTCCACCACCTCCTATGTGAGGATACAAGTATTCCATGATAAATTAGTTTAAAACTTTGGGTTGTGGATAGACAGACTTGGGATCCAACAGAATTTGAAAACCTGCTTGTACCCCTAACAGTGACCACGAGGAAGGTGTCCACTTTGAGGAAAAACTTTATCGCCTCGGCTAGCGATCCTTTCCCCAGTTTTTTGGATAAATGGGAAAGGGAACTAGAGATCTCACAGAAAAAGAAGAATATCTTGCATACTTCACATGGCTTCTCCACTTCTGTTAGACTGCAGGAGAACCATTATAAACTGTTGACGATGGTACAGAACTCCAGAGTTCCTCTTCGCTCATGGTTTAACAGACTCAAATACCAGCTGGAGATGCCAAACACAGGTGGACACCCACGCACATATCTGGTGGTCCTGTCCCGTACTGACATCATAAAGGAATCAAGTAGAAAATACTTTGAGAGGTAACAAATTCAGACATTTCACTGACAGCTGAGTTAGTAATCCTGATCAAACCTAGCCACACATTTGCGCTACACAAAGCGAATCTTGTGACACATTTAATTTACAGCCGACCTGATACCGCAATTATGGCGTTCAAAAGAACACCCAGTCAAGGCACAATGGGTAGCAAAAGTACACAAAATCAGTTCCCTAGAAGAACTTCTCAGTAAAATTTGTAGAAAACGTGACACTTTTCACTAAATCTGGGCACCATGGATGAAATACAAGGCATGCCTAGAGAAATCTGGACCTGGGGGAACTTATCTCTCTAGACAGTGATTCAAATCAGTAATTTCACTTGCATAATAGAATATATAAACCCCTACCCTCCCCATTCCTCTCTCCCACTTATTCCTGTCCAATTACATATCCTAGCAGTCGCACAATAAATAGTTCACTAAGCGACACAAATCGTGGAAGATAGCTCTTTACTTTTTTGCTGTTTTAGTATTGTATTCTATACAAGAGCACACTGTTATTTCAACCATGTATCCCATCGTGTGGAGGAGAACCCTGGATACTTTATGATAAATACGTTGTTTTACGATGCATTTCGTATATTTGTAGGCAAAGACAATGTTATTTACTATTGTACCCTTGCATTTGTAACAGCATGAAATTGTTAAAATAAATAAAAATTCAGAATGGAAAAAAATAAAAAACACATAAAAACCTGCACATGTCACTTCTGTGAATAAAAGTAATATCACCAAAGTCCATGTGCCTGGAGGAGAAGAAGGCTTCCTCAGGGGTAACAATATACCAAACTGGATAATCCTTATATCTGTTGTCCACGCTATGCCGGAGTGTGACTTCACATCCGCCTATCAATTAGAATCCTGTGTGCCTGGGAGGAACGCACCCCCACGCCCTCACCCCCATGCGGAGGAGCCGCAAGCGTCACAGGACACGCCCCGCCAGGAGGAGGCACGCCGGAACTCCAGGTGACATATGTAAACAGTAAGTAAATGCTTTTATGCTTTGCGATAATGTTTCTTGTTTCTTCAAAGTATTTGTACGGGGCTGCCGATATCCCTTGATGATGTTAACGACTCCGAAAACCTCGCTCCAACACTTCAGCATTCTTTCCATCTGGGTGAACGTAGTCATTGTCATCAGATTAAGGCAGACACTGCAGTTTAAACTGAAACAGAGGATAAAAAGATCAAAATAACAGATATGTAAATAGATTTGTGCTCCACTAAAAATGTGCTCTAATTTGGACTAACCGTGACAAACTCCTAAGAAGTCATACTTAGACTCATGAGATAACATGAGAAATTAGATTTTATAAAGTTAATATTTTTGTGTAATCAGAGAACTTGATTCCATCAATGACGGAATCAATGATATAAGATATGTTGAAAACTTTAGATATTTTTATATTTGTGTTAGAATTACAGTGATAAGAAAAAAAAAGTAAAATGAACTGTGAAAGTGAAGGTCTGGTCTCCAATCAAAATCGAGTCCCAACTGTGCCAAAAACTACTTACCCTATATTTACCAAAGTGAACTGAAGAAAGAATGAATTTGTGTTAAAGTACAACCCCATTGCCATCAATACACAAAATATATACTTATATTTACCTCTGTTTATAAAAACCTGTAAATAATAGTTGTTCGTTTAATCCCTGAGTTGTCATAGATTGCACTGAGTAACTGGTAACTGGTAATTGGTTTACATATGATTTCTTCCACTTATTACATGTTCCCTGCTTTTCCATGTGAAGAAAGCTGCCAGGCTGTCACTATATACATCCTGTATGTGCATTGTGCAGTGTTCCATGGATTTACTTGTGGGAATCTAAATGGATTTAATGCTAAATTACTTTGAGAGAGAACACATCATGGGATCTGTGGACAGCTTGAACTGGCCTCAACTACGCCATTCATATGTGCAGCGGCACCAAGGCACCCTACATTCTTTACCCACACACAATACACAGGCTGCAGTCAGTTTGGCAAAAGCACAGGGGGCTGAAAAGTCACTGAATGAACACAGTTTGTATTGAATAAAATTTACTAGCATGACAAAACATGAAGTGGTGCACAGGTTTTGATTGATATATGGCCTGAGCTTCAGGTCAGGTACAGGAAGAGCTAGGTCTCCGCCCACTTCACCAAGATTTGCTTGTTGCTTGTTGGATCTCCCCCTTCTCAATCATGGGGGTATGTAAAGTCCCCCTGTGATTTCCATTTCCCTTCTGGTGATACGGCTCCACTTAAAATTTTGAGTTGAATAGTCCAAGGTCTTAATTTTAAATATCAGCATGTCTTAATTCTGGAGTTCATCAAGAAACAGTCTACTCACATTGTTTGTATACAGGAGGCACACCTGACGGGTCAGAAGGTGCTTGCTCTCAAATGAGCTTGGGTGGCAGGGGTTACCACTTACCACTCCTTGTACTCTGTCTATGCCAGGGGTGTTTCCATTCTTATTTCCATTAAGTTAGTACAAGTGGCATGTGATCATTTTGGTAAATTTGTGATCCTGCATTGCACTCTGTGGGGTTCTGCCTCCACCATTGCCTCGGTCTATATCCTACCTCATCTTGATTCTGTCCTATTGGAATTGATATGCCTTAAGATGGTGCAACACCCCTGCCAACACAGTGTGCTTGTGAATTAAATGACCTTAAATGGATATATTAAGAATCATTGAGACTGATCACCTCAGTGAGCCCTCCAGTGTATATAAATGTTAATGCAGCGAGTGCATATCTGCCTGGGCAGGAATGTTTATAATGTGACCAATATAATGTATTGTTAGTCACCTATGTAAGAAAGGTGCGGATTGGATAATGAGCTGGACAGTTCTAAGGGAAAGTTATATAAACCCTTGGGGTGGAACGTTCTCTCCCTTCTTGGGAAGCACATGTGTCTGAAGCCTGTAGGACCCTACCTTCAAGGGACTGTCTTGGATCACTGCTGAAGCAGTTCCACACTCATCTTCAGCCTGAAGCTACCTTATACCATACTGAGAGCAACCTTTGCCAAACACCATCCAACCAGCGACCTTATCTGCTGTTGTTGCTGTTACTGTTTTCTGGAATAAAGGAACTGTGAGTTGACATCCCTTGTCTCCATGTGATCCCTGCCATAAGCTGCTAACATCAAGGGCACCCCAATTACCATCGCCAGGGATCCCCATGTCTACGTCGTGAGTGCTCCAGTGAGAACTATCATCCATCCGCAGCACCTCCTTCTTTTCTTGCAAATCTACCTGCCGGATACCTGGCCTGCATGGACAAGGCCTGCTCCTCCAATACCCAGAAACCATGAACCAGAGGAGCTCTAGGCTGTGCTCAGCAAGCCACTCAGGTACCAAATGGAATATAGCTGCCACAAGTCCATAAAGGCTAAGGGGGGATGTTGCAATAAATAATATAATGCCGCTTTGTCCCATATTACATATTGATGATTCCAACGCAGTCCCAAATGCAATATTACATTGTCCTGATGGTGCCTTGTAGATGTCTGGCACTAAAATATTCCATATAGAAGGATCCCTGAGAAAGCCACAGAAGAGGTGGTGATGCAAATGGGAAAGCCAGACCCCACTTCATTACAGACACTGGTGATATCTTGACTACTGTTTGGTATATTGTGTGTATATTAATGTATTGTTGTGGCACTTTCTACCATTTATAGCCTATATACTATCTAGTATATTATAGGTGCATATTAGCACTTTGCAGGCAGTTTTTGTCACATTCACTTCAAGTATATTTATATATTTTTAGCTCTTTCTAGCAGGTTCAGAGTCGCATTTGACTCACAGAGGGTAAGGGTATTAGGGGCAGCATTAATTGTCATACTGCCCTGGACACATATTCATATTTGATATGTGTTTTTTAGTGTTTTTTTTATCATAATCTGTTTTCTATTTGATTTAAGTAAAGGTATTTTTGTATACATATATACACATCACTCTGCTCTTTTTCCATATGCATATCATGTTGTGATTAGTGGCAGTGGTTTACTATTGTAGTATTTGCTTGCCAGCAGTCATTTTCTTGATCTTTTCCCCTATAGAAAGAGCATACTACTATTATTCTCTTGTTCACAAAAGCTTTTTGCGTATAGATCTAGCCTTTGTTTCCACTGATTTGCTCTCCCATGTAGACTCTATTTCCTACGGTAGCTGAAGTACTACTGACCACTCCTTGGTCCTCCTGGTTATGTTAATCAGCACTGCAAGGGAATCCCGGCTTTTGCACCTGCACCCTGTATGACTTACCTCTCCCATTCAGACTGAGGATCATGGTTCTCATTTAGAATACCAATTCTAACCATCCAGACCCTCTAGTAACTTGGGGTGCTTATAAGTCCTCAGTCCGGGGGCTTCCATGGCAGGGGTGGTGGGCCAAGGAGGTAAATATCACTACAGTTTTGAAAGAAGCTGAGAAGAGAAATCTTGATGACCCTTGTCATGACAAAAAGAGACAATGGGCATGTGCATCAGCCTCTTGCTAAGGAACAGACTAGAAAATGCCTTCTTGCAGCTGAGGCAACCTTGTTTAAATTTGGAAACATAAATGGCAAATAGACTGCCTATCTAGAGCTGAGCACTCATGTGCATCTGTCCCCTCTATTGTTAATATGGATGGTATGTTAGTCAACCCTAAATGAGTTAATGCAGTTGTTAAGAGAGATGGATGCTGAAATGGAGCCGTTTCTTGCCGATCTTCCTTGTTGTCTTATTTCAATTGTTCAATCCTTGGAACTGGTGGAAGTGGCCATTCACTCGATCCCTCTGAGTAATGGCCCAGACCTTGAAGGTTTAAAAGATATTAAAGAAGAATGGTAAAAGTATAATTGTGAATTCTTAACTCCTTGTCTACTTAATCTTGGAAGGGAAACCCTAAATCCCTTGAAGGGAAGCCCTAATTGTAGTCCTACTTAAGCACAGGAAGCATCCCTTATTGCCAGACTCATATCACTCTATTTCCACTCTAAATTCTGATGTAAAAATTCTAGGTAAAATATTTGTCATTAAGTTATACAAAGTTATTTTATCTCTTATTCATACGGATCAAACTGGTTTTGTGCCTGTCAAAAGCAGTGACATTAATATACAATTATGGGTCACATTAACTAAACGCAATGGGGCTTATTTACTAAGGGTCTGTGGCCCCATTTTCTTCGTTTTTTCCGATGTTTTCGGGATTTGCACCACTGGGACAGGTATTTAGCTGGGGATTGTCTCGTACGCGAACCGATTGTGGCGCAGCTGCTTTGGTTTTTATGCGACAGAATTCGTATGGCATGCCATCGGATGATCCCACTGATTCGGACTGAGCACGAAAAATCACATTCAAATGGTTATATAAGCCCAAGTTAGTCAGTCCCATTAGAGAATTTAAATATACACAATTGGGACTGACAGAGTGGTGATATGGGTACATAGTGTACCTACCCTGGGGTCGCCTCAGTATCAGACCCACCAGTGATCTTGCTTACCCATACACTTGTAAATGTCAGTCTCAGTAGTAGGGCTGGGAGGGAGCCACCTCTTCCTCTTCTGGAGGTAAATGGGATATGACGCCTTAAACTAGACTTCCCCTAATCCCCAAAAGCTCCCGCCCTTACAAGGGCAGTCCCAAATACTGTCCCTTGTGCTAAATATCACGTCACACCTCCCTGACTAGTTCCACTAGAAGTTTCATCAGAGGGAGAGAATCCATACATAAATTGCCCTTAAGTTAGCGGGGTAGTTCCATATACAATGGTCCGGTGGGGGAGGAGTGCCTTCACCCACCAGTTTGCGCCTAATGTCCACACCGGGTAGTTGGCGCGTGTTTTTTTTAATTGAGGCCACAGAAAGCTCTCAATACAGACCTGTTGGTTGGTTTAAGATCCCAAATTGACCTGATGTTCAATCGACCCGATGTTCAGTCCCTTGAGTCATAAAACATTGACACGTCAAGAAACTGAGTATCTGGAAATGATTCAAGAAGAAGCCAGTGGTGACAGTTGGTAGCCATTTCCTCACACCATCATCAATCGTGGTACAATTATCTCATTAATAGTATAAAAGGTCCTCCATGGTCATATATAAGGCAGTACATTGAACACAAGCTTAGTACATAATAATATCATGTTAAATCTACATATATAGGCCATTTAGAGTTGTAGAATAAATTCCTACCAAATTGAGATACTGATACCACACTTGGTGGAAATGCTGTGTAACTATAACTTGTGCTTTCATGACGAGGTTAGGATACCCTCTTCTGTTATTTCTCTCTAGAGTATACTAATAGACATTCCCGGCTAATTATCTATTAGATTACTGAAGACCATTTATTTTGACCTACCACCTTCTCACCTTTTTGATGAAGCGTTCATTTCCTTGGTGTTAAAGAAAAGCAATGGTATTGGCACTTTTTCCTCTGCAGAACAGTTCAAACATTCAAAAACATAATGAATGTTAGTAAAAGAAAAAAAAAATAAAACACTTAGCAATTCAAGTGGAATGAGAGAAGGACAAGGCAGCTGGGTACTGAGCAATTCCCTGCCTTAATGGACTCTTCACAATGGAGATGTCTTGAAGCATCTGAGATCTATTGTCTTATTTGAATAGCAACTACTGCATCATGATGAGAGTGAAAGATCACTAATGATTCAAGTTAAATCAGTTCCGTATAAATGCCTTGATCGTTTCTTTGAAAGGCTAGTGGGTATAAAGCACCTGTAAAATAATATGTTCAAACTAACACCCAATACGTCCCAGCTGGGGTTTTGAGGAAAAAAAGGCAAAAAGGAGACTTTTTTAATCATTAAAGTTAAGTGGCAATTTTGTCTTTTGTTTCATAGGACTGGTTTTGATTTTTTTCACACCTGCTTTATGCAAATGGTAACAATAGCATCCAATGTGTCCATGTTATCAGCAAATTGTGAAGGGTAAGGACGCATGTTCAGGTTTTCTTGAACCAATCCCAGATGTGGATAAGAACCTAGTGATTACATGTAAGACCTGCATCTATCAGATCTGTCATGTATAATGTCCCATTTATGTATGATTTCTGCCATAAACGGGCTAATCCACATGGGGAAATCTTCTACTGCTACTTACCTTTACAATGTAAAGGTAGTTTAGTTTAGTATGAGGTACATTACCGGAAAGGGAGGTAAATTAGATCAGGTTACAGACATCAGCAGGCAAATGACAGCAGACCTTAATCTCTTCCTCAAATGCTTCTTTGAAGAGCATAAGAAAAAACAGTGATAGAGACATAGGTAGAAGCAGAAGAAGCAGTAACTACAACCAGAATTGAGAGTTTGACAGCCTCTGAAGAGGAGGTACTGCTTGTGCTGAGAGCCCTTAAAGATGACAAAGCATGTGCACCCAATGGGATCAGCCTCCACCGACTCAAGACATGCACTGAGTTTTGCCATATTTTGCTGTCATCTGTTGGGCAGAAGATATAAAAGGAAGGGAGAAGACTAAGCAGAGTGTTTGTGAAGGTCTAGCACAGCAGAGCACCACAAGCTACCCCTATCATCAAATGTGTTACAAGATTTCCAAATTTTTATTCCAAAACAATCACACTCTACAACCAGACAGCAGCCAAAACACCTCCAAACCATTATGTATGTATTTTTATATTGACTCAGGGGCGTAACTTTAGGGGGTGCAGACGTTGCGATCGCACCTGGGCCCATGAGGCTTAGGGGGCCCATAAGGTCTCACTTTCCCATATGAAAAGACTAGTACTATATACTATACATTATAGTTGGGTCCTGGCACAGACTTTGCACTGGGGCCCATCATCTTCAAGTTACGCCACTGTATTGACTTGTATCTTGTCTTTCTGTGTTTTTGTCCTGACCCTATGTCTTGATTCGTATTGTACAAAATAATTTCCTCCCTGAGATAAATAAAGTTCTATCCTGTTCTATTCTAACATCTATGAGTGCCATTGCAGCAATTATCCCATCTACAGTCCTGCTAATTGTTATTGGGGCCCTTGAAGTTTAAAGGGGTTGTGCGCTTTCAGCAAATAATTGATATGGTTTGTGTAATTAAAAATTATACAATTTTCCTATATACTTTCTGTATCATTTCCTCACAGTTTTCTAGATCTTTGCTTGCTGTCCCTCTATAGAAAGGTTCTATGTTTACTTCCACTGCATAGAAATCTATCCATTGTCATGTGATGGATATACATGTGCACAAGCCCTTATTATTACAGGGCTCTAATTTCTCATTGTGATACTAACAGCTCGTACACCTGCATGTCCATCACATGACCAGGGAAAGATTTATATCTACTAGAACAGTGATGGCGAACCTTTTAGATACAGAGTGCCCAAACTACAACCAAAACCCACTTTTATGTTGCAAAGTGCCAACATGACAATTTAAGCAATAAGCTATTGATCTCTGCTGTATCACAAGTTTCAATCATATTGGCGCCAATAGAATAGAAAGCATGAGACATTTGGATTGTAGCTTCACTCCAGGGTCTCCTGAAGAGGAAGAATAAGGAGACCCAAAGCAGGAGCTCCAACGATAACCCATCTCTGTCCACAACTTCTCTCTCCTCTTGTAGTTCTGGCAGCCAAGGAGGTGTCACATTAAAATAGCGCTGAGCGTAGCGCGTCCTGGGCTTTATTGGACTGCAAGAGGAAGCTTTGAGTCCTATCTGGTAAATTCTGTGCTGGGGTAAAGGCCTGGGTGCTCACAGAAAGGGGTCAGAGTGCCACCTCTGGCATAGGTTCGCCACCACTGTACTAGAAGAAACATTGTAGCTTTCTGTAGAAGGACAGCAAGCAGAGATCTAAAAAATGCAAGGAATAGATACAGAAAATATATTGAAAAACTGTATAACTTTTCCTTACATAAACCATATCAATTATTTGCTGTAAGTGGACAATCCTTTTAAACCTATTGTCAGAACTCGCAAATTGTTCTGATGGGATTTGGTTTCAAGCTTCTTGCTGGAAAACCACACCCAGAGCTGCCTGTGATTGACAGCTCCATTTCTGATCCTGGGAAAGCTGGGTGTGTCTCTGTAATCGTTTTGCCTGCAGCTGCGGTTGAGTGATAGACGGCTGAGTCAGTCAGTGCTGGAGGTAGTGTCCATTTTTGCCTTAAATTCTGCCTCGCCCTTCATTTGGTGTTGGTTATTGCAGTCTAATCTATGTATCTAGTGTTGTTGCCATCGCGATTCTTGCTATTCTGTGTATTGACTTCTGCTTCGCCTACTGACCATTCTATTTGCTATACGTATCTGTACCTTTGCCGCCATCTTGGTTTTGACCCGGTTTGTTTGACTCCACTTGTCTGTCTGTATCTGTTGTTTGTTCCTCAGTATCGTTTATCTCCTAGTGTTACCCCACCTTCCTGTCTCAGTCTTGTGTCGGTTTCTGTTACCAGTGTGAACACTGACCTATATCTGTATTCCAGTTACCTGTCTTCTCCACCATCCAGCAGCTGCCAGACGAAGTAAGTTTTCCCTGTCATCTTGTAGGGTCGCTGAGGGACCGTCAGTTAGGTTCCCGATAGTGGGTTCACCCTCATCAGGGCGGTTTATCTGCTTCAGGCCTGGTTGTGGCTGTGCGGTTGCTGGACAGGTACTGACACACATGATGTGGAATATAACTGGATTAATCACATGAAATATTTTTTTTGCAATATACAGGAACAGCGAAGGAAAGAAGGGGCACATCCAGGTAAAATCCAAATGTTTTCGTTATTGAATGCTCATTAAAAGCGGCACACAATAAGTGTTCATGGTCATCATAGGTTCCCTTTGCTGTTCCTGTGGATTGCATTGCATGCCAGACACTGTGGAGCAACTCATCTTTAGGACTAAAGCTTGCTATGACACTTGTATTGGAACTATTTACATTAAATTAGTATGGAAACATATTTTGATTCATCTGTGGTAATTCATAAATGAGAACCACCTCAGATTAATTGTTGATACTCATGTGACATGAATGAGCCAATGAATGATGACTTCTGTCACTCACGACTGGAATACTGTACACAACACAACTACCACACTAGTGTGAGTGCAGGCTGACAGAATGGAGCAAGAGGGCGAACTAACCCCCTGCTGTTCTACTGACTAGACCCTACCAAGGCAGAAACCCCCTTGAAGGTAGGGAGCCTCTGCCGCAGGAACCTCCTATCTACCCTGCAAGGCCCTGGGAGGTGAGAGGAACCCAAATCGGTTGTCAGCTGCTATGAGGTGGTACGGACAGAAAACTGTAGTGTGAGCGTTAGGACAGTATTCAGACAGAGGGAAAAACAGGACAAACAATGATGAAACAAGCGTGATTCAAGACAGCATAAGAAACTAAAGCAGACACAAGAAAAGGAAACTAAAGATGTACAGACACTGAACATAGAAGTATAAGCAAAACCGCTGGGTCACACCAGAGGGTACGTCAAGGTCAAAACCGCTAGACAAGGAAAAGTAACCTAACTGGCGAATTCAATACCGGGGTGAAGCAACTACGCTAAGGGGGCACAGGAGACCAGGAATCCAGCTAGGCTGTGAGTTCCAGGAGGACAAACACTGGCACAGGTGGAAGGTCCAGATCCAATTTATGCAGCCTGAGAGCCACCCCCAGAATCCCATAGGAGCAGGAACCCAGGCTGATTCAGAAGACAGACAGCTTTAATTTCCCTAAAGCGCACATGTCCTGGATGCCTGCTGCCCAGCGCATGCAGGAGGGGGCAACTCGCTGCGGACAGGGGGCGGAGCCAAAACTCGGGGAGGACCACTAGCATTGTCAGCGTGGAGGGTAGAAACACCAGCAGACGTGGTGTCCCTTCCAGCGGATCTGACAACTTAAGTGTTTAAAAAAAACAAGTGGTAAGACTTGCTACTTGGTCACAATAGAGAAGACAAAGCAGCTGTCTAAGGATACAGAAAAACAGTTATTTGTGGCGCACAGTTTGCCCCTTAAGGAGCTACTCAGTCCTAGATAAAGTCCAAAAAAATAGAGAAAAATATTTCACTATGACCGGAGCACCCATACTCACAAGAGTCAGTCAAAAATGCGCTATTTGATTTGTGACATGCGCATTTTTGACTGACTCTTGTGAGTATGATGAACTTAAATAAATTTTAACTTTGTTGGAACGTACCACACCATCTGCCTGTATATTTCTTCCAGCTACAGTGCTTTACAATATAATTAAAGGAGGATAATGAAAGTGCGATGGTGCTAGTCTGGATGGTGACATACTTTCAGCAGGAGAAACTGAGGATTGGTGCCGTTCACCGATGGTTAAAGATGGAATAACGAGGGAGAAGAATAATACTGGGAGCTCCGGTCATAGTGAAATATTTTTCTCTATTTTTTTGTCTAAGGGTACAGCTGTAAGTAGCAAACTCAAGACTTCCAAACTGTATGTTAGGGTGATGCCACACATGGCGTTTTGAACCCGCTTTTGGTCTGTTTTTAAGCAGTCCGTTAAAAAAACGCATGTGTTAAAAACGTACCCATTTTTTAAAAACGCATGCGTTTTTGACCATTTTCAATCAAGATAATTGGTAAAACCTGTAAAAAACTGATGTTTTTTTTAACGCATGCATGTGTTTTTTAACGGACTGCTTAAAAACTGACCAAAAAGAGGTTCAAAACGCCATGTGTGGCATCGACCTAAGACCATTTCCAAAGACCTTGGTATTTCAGTTTCAAATTGACACGGGATGTCTTCGAAGGTTGGTGGAAATGGCAGAAATAGCACCACATCAAGCATCTAAAGACCTTGGGACCAACCTGGAACTTTATGGGGTCATGGTTTCAACAAGTATTATACACTGCACACTAAACCAAGCAGGGCTTTATGGTAGAAGGCCAAGGAAGAAACCATTGCTGAATAAAAGACATATAAAGGAACGACTGATCTTTGCCAAAGAGTTCCTTGACAAACCACAAGGTGAAATGTTCTGTGGACAGATGAAATAAAAATAGAGCTTTTTTAACCAATTTTTTATAGACAGTACAATAAAGCTTATAAGGGAAATAACACTGTACTATCTGTTAAGCATGATAGGTGATTCAAAATGCTGCTGGGGTGCTTTGCTGCATCTGTTACTGGAGGGCTTGACTGTATCACAGGAATCCTGAAATCAGAGAAATATCAAGAGATTTTAGAGCAAAACTGGTTGAAAAAGAAAACAATGGACCATTTTAAACTGGCGAGCAGTGAGTCCTGACTTTGATCCAATTGAAAATATTTGGGGTGAGCTGAAAGAGTGGAAGGAAATACCTGCTGAGAAGTGCCAGAAGCTTATGGATGGCTACAAGAAATATTTGGAGGCTGTCATCAATGCCAAAGGGTGTGGAACTAAGTACAAAGGGTTCCTTTATTGGAAATTGCAACACATAAGTTGAAAAGTAAGTTTTATTGTTGTATTGCTTTGGAAAAATACATAAAAAAGTTGAGGATATAACTTTGTATATTTCCAATATTTTGTAAAGATATTGGGGGGCATTTAGAATTGGCTTTCCTCCATTTTTTTCAGCAGATATCTGCAACAATATTTCTGCTTTTCCGACACTTAAACCTTTTTTGGGTGCCTTTAGGTGCAGCTTTTGCTGCGCATCTAGGTTCATCACACTTTTTAGAAAAATTAGACCGAATAAAAGTGGGTTTACCAAGTTCTATTTCCCATTCATGAATGTGGAGACTCTTGCACCACAATCTAACATCTCGGTGTAACAAACTGCACAATTAATTAATGATTGCCCTCCTTTGTGCAGTCGATAAAACATTAATAGGTGCGAATAATGGTGAGCAGCACTATATATTGATCTTCAGGGGCTGTTGTTTTAATATTTGTATCTTTAGAAGTGCTTACAAAATATCAATTTGTGTTTGTTTTTGTAGTAATACTGTATACTAATGTACTGTGTTAGATCATGTCATTTCTAAAGAAAAAAAAATGCAGTTATTGTGTCCTAAAGGATGTCATGTTATTGGGTTAAAAGGTGAATTTTCTTGGTAAAAAGGTCTTTTTTAAATCATCAAAATATAATCATTTTATTCACAAGCTCTTAACAGGGATATCTGCAAGTGCAACTGCAACAAAAGGAACTGAAATGACAGCACTTTGACACACTCCTGTGTCGTGTTTGTTTAGGAAGGTCCTAGAAATTGTATTTCACCAGCCACATTCGCTATCAACACACAATTATCTGGCTTAATCATGTGGAACAGTGGCAAATTCACCTGGGGTTTAAGAACTAATGACATTCTCGTCTGAGCTGCTTTAGTGAAATGGCCTAGCACCTGAAGCAGGAACAGCAAGATTGCTCAAGAAAATTTGGTTTTCTTTTTTCATTTCACAGCATAGGGTTCTGCTCAAATCAACACACACCGCTGATTAAATAGCTGTGGAGGCTGACTTACCTGCACTTCTTCTGGTGGCTGCTAATGTTCATTGAGAATCCAAGGCTTTTTTTCTGGGGAAAAAAAAAACAAACAAAACATTTCTGTTGTTTGCACACATACACACATAGACATATATACATTCTCCCTGGAATAGGAGAGGATCTCATGTAAAACAGAAGGGAATATATTTAGAATAGATGCAAATGCATTGTCAATGGCTGATCCAAAATGTTTTATGCAAAAGTGTTAAGAAAGTCTTTTATTCACATTAACATTTATTAAGTTGTGATTTTTTTAAAATTCTACTTTTGCATTCTAACAAATCATCTAAATAACTTACACTCAATTGTGTGCTGTCTTAATTTTCTGAACAGACGGTACACGGCTGTGCTAAATACTATACTTTTTAATGGTTTATTTCACTGTTGTTTTTTAACAAACCGTGTGACCGATCCAGAGTAGAGCATGTCCTAGTCAGAGCTGTTCTTCTCAGATCACTCATAGAGTATAGTTTATGAGGATCTGTGAAAAATGGTAGCCAGACTGATAAAATCGGTGGTAAAAAACAGATGTTGACATATGCTTTTCACAGCTGATTTTGGGCAAGTTTGTGTGCAGGTAGCCTAAAAGAGTATAAAAGTTTTTGCTTTAGGGAAAATAATTTCTTGAAGGGATAAATAAATGTGGGGAAAACTGATGAAACTGTAATATACATCACTTTCATATATAGATATGAATATCTATAAATAAGGATCTGAGCACTTTCCTAGCTTGTCAGTGTTGAGGTTATAAATGGGGGGTTTGTAGCAGCACTCTATTAGATAGAACAAAATAAGGGGAAAAGTTTAACATTATTATGCTTCTGTGATCCATACTAGTTATGCCACACATATTCATCAGGACATGTACCATAGTTTTGTCTTTCTTTGGTGTATAATTGAGACTTTTGGCAGCTCTTTTTGCGCCTTATGTATGAGTGGGTTATATACAGGAGAAGACACAAGCCTTGTGAGGGGGTTATATGCAGGAGAGGACACAAGCCATGTGAGGAGGTTATATACAGGAGAGGACACAAGCCATATGAGGGGGTTATATAAAGGAGAGGACACAAGCCATGTGAGGGGGTTATATACAAATGAGGACATAAGCCATGTGAGGAGGTTATATACAAGTGAGGACACATGCCATGTGAGAGGGTTATATACAGGAGAGGACACAAGCCATGTGATGGGGATATATACAAGTGAAGGCACAAGCCATGTGAGGGGGTTATATACAGGAGAAGACACAAGCCATGTGAGGGGGTTATATACAGGAGAGGACACAAGCCATGAGAGGGGGTTATATACAGAAGAGGACACAAGCCATGTAAGGGGGTTATAAACAGGAGTGGACACAAGCCATGTGAGGGGGTTATATACAGGAGAGGACACAAGTCATGTGAGGGGGTTATATGCAGGAGAGCACACAAGCCATGTGAGGGGGTTATATACAGAAGAGGACACTAGCCATGTGAGGGGATTATATACAGGAGATGACACAAGCCATGTGAGGGGGTTATATACAGGAGAGGACACAAGCCATGTGAGGGGGTTATATAAAGGAGAGGACACAAGCCATGTGAGGGGGTTACATACAGGAGGGGACACATGCCATGTGAGGGGGTTATATGCAGGAGTGGACACAATCCATGTGAGGAGGTTATATGCAGAAGAGGACACAAGTCATGTGAGGGAGGTTATATACAGGAGAGGACACAAGCCATGTGAGGGGGTTATATACAGGAGAGGACACAAGCCATGTGAGGGGTTATATACAGGAGAGGACACAAGCCATGTGAGGGGGTTATATACAGGAGAGGACACAAGCCATGTGAGGGGGAGTATATACAGGAGAGGACACAAGCCATGTGAGGGGGTTATATACAGGAGAGGACACAAGCCATGTGAGGGGGATTTATACAGGAGAGGACACAAGCCATGTGAGGGGGTTATTCACAGGAGTTGACACACGCCATGTGAGGGGGTTAAATACAGGAGAGGACACAAGTCATGTGAGGGGGTTATATACAGGAGAGGATATTAAAAATAAAAAGGTTATAGATTTTTGAAAGTGGGGTGTGAAAAACAGACACGCAAAAAAACGAAAAAGAGCCTGGTCGTTAAGGGGTTAATGATGGTAAAAACGCAGATGTATTTTAAATTGCATTTTTCTAACGTCCCGCATAGGGGTCATTTATTTTTTTTCTCTTACATTTACAACTTTTTTGCACATTTGTAAATTTTGCCTAAATCTAAGATTTTTCCGCTCAAGGTTAAAGGTGTAAGAATTTTTCAGTATTGTGACTGATATATCTTTAAAATCTGTAAAAAAGTCCGAATTTTTGCGCAAATTGTGGATAAAAAGTCACAAATAAACACCAGCCCTGAACAGGCGTAAGAAAACTTTAGAAGGGGTTGCGGAAGTGCTACTATTGTTTGACTTTTGGATATAAGTTGCAAAACTTCACAGATTCAGCTGCTGGATATATTAACCTCTTAGTTCAAAACCCAGAAAAACAAAGAAAAGACACGCACAAATGTCCTGACCAGGGGCGTCGCTAGGGTAGCAAAAGATCCGGGGCACGGGCCCCAATGCATATGTACCATAATTTCTGAAGTGTCCACTCCTGTACATGTTCTTGCAGCAAAAGCAATTGTACCTATACAGCTAGAGAAAACACAAGCGAAATCCCTACCTATTCCATCCAGTAAATGCAGTTAATGTGCCCTCGCATTGTACCTGTTCTGTATCTTTTCCATTAGGCCCAGTATCACCATGTCTCATCTTTCAGCAACACGTCATACCTGTGTGGTTTACCACAAACACATCTTATGTCCCAACATGTTGATCTCCTAACAGTGTCATGCTGCTGCTCCCCCAACAGGGGTACTTAATGGTATTTTTAAGTACCCCTGAAAATACTACCAGTACACATTAATAATGCTTCCTAGTAAAACACTGTAAAATGTCCCCTATTGTAGGTAAAAAGCCATCATTCCTGCACTCTAAAATACCACCACTACCTCAACTGTGGGCCCCATTCTTTATAAAGTCTGATAGTGTGGCAGTATGCTGTCCTGATTTTGGCCCCCACACTTAGTAATGACCAACAATCATTAAACTCCACATTGTGGTTTAAACTCAGTATATTGTCCCCATTTTGATCCTTACACTTTATAATACACCCTTATTGTGGTCCTCACATTTTATGAATAACCTTCCAATCCCCCCCCAGTAGTCCCATACATTATATTACCCCTCTCTCTTGTGTTATTTACATTCAATAATGTCCCCTAATTGTGCCACCCACCCAATAAATGTTCCATTAATATGTCCAGACATGCTATAATGCCATCCACACTTAATCCCTGTGGACCCCACTAATGTCCTCTCACTGTGACCCCTACACTAAATAATACCCCCTCCACAATTGGTTTCACCTTCCTAATAATTCCCCTTCCCCAATTGAGGCTCCCATCCTAACATTGTCCACTGAAAGGAGCCCCCTGCCTAATAGTGCCTTCACACCAAATAAGTCCACACGCCACAGTAAAGCCCAGATTAATGCCCACAGTCCACATAAAAATGGCCACAGTAATTACCTGCAGCCCACATTATTATCCACAGTCCACAGTAATTCCCCCTTTATAAAATAATGCCCCCAGTCCATAGAAATGCCCCCTTTATAAAATAATGCCCCCAGTTCACAATTATGCCCCCTTTATGGAGTAATGCCCCCAGCCCACAGGAATGCTCAATTTATAAAGAAATGCTACTAGTCCACAGTAATGCCCCCTTTATAAAATAATGCCCTCAGTCTGTAGTAATGTCCCCTTTATAAAGTAATGTCTCCAGTCCATAGCAATGCCCCCTTTATAAAGTAATGTTCCAGTGCAGAGTAATAACCCATTTGTAAAATATTGCCCATAGTCCCTAGAAAGGCTCCCTTTATAAAACCTGCCCCCAGTCCACAGTAATGCCCCCTTTATAAAGTAATGCCCCAAGCAACATCCCTTTTATAAAGTAATGCCTTCCATCCATAATAAATCCCCCTTTATAAAGTAATAGTTCCAGTGCACAGTAATTGCCCCAGTCCATAATTATGCCCACACTGTCTAATAATAAACCAAAAAAATACACCAATACTTACCAGTCTTCCCTCCTTACCCTTTCAGTCTTCTGTGCAGGAGGATCGGCGGTGACGTCATCACATCGCGTCTCCTGCTCCCGGCTGCTGTCTTAAGCTGCTCCAAGCAGGAGACGCGATGTAGTCACATTATCGCATCTGTGTAGTGTTGCATGGAGCTGACAGCTCAGTGCTCCACTACACTACTCATCTCTGTATCCTGACGACACAGATAGGGATGAGAGTGAGGAAAACTCCCCGGTCAGCGGGACCAGTGACCTGCTGATCCGGGGCTCGTGCCCCGGATCTTTTGACATAGCGACGCCCCTAGTCCTGACTAAAGATAAATGATCCCCATAGTAAGACCATGTTCTCAAGATGCAATTGAATTGCGTTTTAAAATGGATTTTCAGTGCATCTGGAGAACCTTCTCAGTGACCACAGATGTTTACAGCTAAACACTTGTGTTTGGTAAGTAGCAACAAGGGTTTTTCCATGTAAAAAAAAAAAAACACTTGTGCTTGAATTGCATTTTAAAATGCAACCCAATCACAATCTGTGATTATAGACATAAGGCAGGACCTCTTAATAAACTCTTTTCGCAAGCTCCCATTCACATTGTGGTTTTTATCTACTCCTCATATTGTGGCCCCCTCATATTGTGCCCCTCATTTCTCCCTCTTTTTGTGGCCCATCATCTGCCCCTTATATTGTGGCATCTTCTCTTCTCATATTTTGGCCTCTCAACACCTGCTCATATTGTGGCCCTATATATTGTGCTTCTCATTTCCCCCTCATATTGTAACCCCTCTCATCTCCCTTTCTTATTGTATCCCCTTATCTCCCTTTCACATTTTGGTCACTCATCTCCCCCTCATCTTGTGGCCCCAGTCACCCCCTTATATATTGGTGCCCCTCATCTTATGGCCCCCATCATCTCCCCATAATATTCTGCCCTGTCTCAACCAGTGTGCCCCCTCACCCTGGGGGCACACATCTTCTCTCCCTCATATTGTGGACCCCCATCACCTCCTCATATTGTGGGTCCCCATATCCCCTTCATATTGTGGATCCCTCTCATCTCTCACTCATATTATAGATCCTCATCATATTATAGATCCTCATCATCCTCATATTGTTGCCCCCTTCAAATCCTCTCATCTTGTAGGCACCCCATTACATTACACCAACCCTCATAATGCACCACTCTATACCCCCTATATATTGTAGCCCCCTCATTTGTGGCCACCCTCAACCCCACCATGTGGCCTCTCATGTCCTCCTCATATTGTGCTACCTTCACTCATCTCCCACTCACCTTTTGGCCCCTCATATTCCCCTCATATCATGCTACTCTTATGCTACTCTCACCCCCCAATATTGTGGCCCCTTCTTCTCATCCAGCTCTCGTCTTCATTCTGTCTGTGTGCAGTAATGCAGGCAGACGTGATGACATCACCACACAGATGCAGCAGGTGAACAGTAAAGATGCAGAGAGCTCATAGCTCTCTGTGCCGCCAACCTAATGAACTCTATTTGTGTCTGGAGAAGGGGGACGGAGTCATCGGCAACAGGGGCAGGGCCGAAATGAGTTGGAGCCCACTGGTGTTTTCTTCGATATACCGGTTGGCTAGTCTGACCCTATTATCACCCCTCCTGAACTATTTTGAGATAAATAGCAGCTACAAACCAAATGCAAAAAAGATACATTACTTGTATGACTGCATGTTGCAGACTGGGCCACATTTCAAGATTTTATGAAATTCCTAGGCATATAAAAGTACAATGGAAGTGAGCAGTAGGAGTTGTGCTCCGATAAAAATAACACATAGCTGAAAACCAATATGCTACATAAAATTGCCAAATTTTTCAAAATTCTTTTTTGCTTTTTAAATAGGACCTTGCACCCGTTTTATCTATTTCAACTCTTTTATAAGGTGCCAATACCTAGCCCCATACCTTTTCCAAGCAATCAACATAATTTTCAAATCTCTACCATCAGGTGGACAGGACCATAATTTAAACAGAATATAAATTACACACTATAAATTTAACAGAATATCTAATATGCCAAAATATTACACCGAATGAACATGTTGGGGACATGTCCTATTGTGGCTCCATTTTTAAAAGGACCACCTAACTAGTATAGCATTACCACACACTAAGATACTGGCAAAGTACTGTGGCATACATAAACATTTATGAATATGATTACAGGTATTGTTTAATTGGACATAGGGTGTTACCACAGTAGAGCGTAAAAGTCTTCCCTATTAAATGGCCATCAGAAGCTACTTTTGGGTATGTGCCTCTTTGAGAAAGATCATTGACTGCTAACCATGCTTCTATGAAGACTTAAAACCAGATGGGTGCATCATTGGACTGAGAGAAACAAGACATTTTGACAAATTGGACATGGGCTGTAGCATTCTTACCGAGCTGTTGGAAGAAAAGGGGCAGTAGTTACGTGACGGCACTCAAAGCAAACAACCATTGGAACAGTCCAGAGGATTGTTTGATCAGCTGATAAGCAAGAGCTGCTTTGTTGTTCACAATCTACACACAAGTGGCATCTCCATTACACACTGCAATGAATGAAGGATGAAGGAACGGCTTCATACAACCAGAATATGAAAACGATCTTTATTACACATACAAGTATAAAAACATGTCATAAAATTAAGTGCATCTCAAGAAGAGAAAGTAAATGCACGCCAGGTAATAGGTCCAAAAGTAAATGTACAGTACTATGATATAATAGTAATGAAGTACTGTAAGCCAAAAACACACAAAGAGTAATAAATAAATACAAAAGTAAATAATAACATAAAGTGTGAATGGCAAAAAGAATAAAGTGGCCCACAAAACACTAGAGTACAGAAAAATGGGTAATGGGAGTCAGCAAAAAGACAGCGGTAAGTACTGTATATGCACATAAGAGAAATTAAAAGGGCCGAGAGGACTAGCTATTACCTGGCATGCAAACCCCGACGCACGTTTCAACAACAGCAGGTCTTTATCAAGGGATAGTAGTCAGGAATGAGAAACTGGTCTGCTAAAGGCAGCAAATATATCGTTTTTAGGGACAAATTCAGGTTCTACTTGAGATCCTATGATGGTTGAGTTAGAATATGGGATAAGTGTTTCTTTTCTGCCTTTTTTGTGCCTCAACTGCTGTGATGATCTAGGAAATTCCATACTACAACTACCCACAAAAACATGGCTAACGCCTTGGTAACGTCTGTCCCATATACTGTATAGAATATATACTATGCACTATACATCTGTCTCATATACTGTATAGTGTACTGCTGCCATTGGGTTAGTGTAATACATCATACATGTACATAAAGATAATAAACACACAGAATTGGTAGTGGGTCTCATCTGTCTTGTAGCAATCAGCTGTCATTACAGTAGTTAGGATTTTTAGATACAGGTTTGTATTTTCACTTGTGTAGCACATAGTATATTTATTTGTATGACATCTATGTCAAAAAGTTAAAGTAAACCAGTCAACAGGAATGTCATTTTTAGCTGGTGACAGGTTCCAATAGCCTGTTCTATGCTGGTGTTAAAAATGCCTTTATCAGCATTCTAGATTATTTCTGTACTTTATAAACCTTTATTTCACATTACCTGGCTCCTTGCCAGCAGTGTGTGGTGAGTTCTAAGGGAAGAGTGGCAGCTGCACCAGACTGTTTCAGTCTCATCGATGCATTCTTCCTCTACTCCTCTCACATCCAGATCCCACCATCCCCTCTCCCTCTCCTGCCTGATCAATGCACATGACCTGAAAAGAGAGATTGTGATGGTGAGCTTAAGGGGGAGGGGTGGAGGGAGCTGGAAGAATATGGAGGAGAAGAAGAATGTATTCAGGAGACTGGTGCAGTTGCCCTCACGCTGCAGGCAGGGAGCCATGTAATGTGAAATAAAGTTTTATAAAGTTCTGAAAAAGGCATTTTTTTTAAAATCAGCATAGCATAGGCTAATGGAACCTGTCACAAGCTAGAAATGACATTCATGGTGACAGGTTTTCTTTAAGTACATATATAGATATGATTTTCAAAATAATTTTATTTAAATCCCTCTTTGCAATAGAAACATTTTTCCAGTTACGCGTTGTAAGATTATATTTAGTAGTGCAGGCTTCAACAATAAATATTCATGTAAGGATTTTATGCTGAATGACTGAATTATTTCCAGCATACACAATGTAGCTATATACAGATACTGTCTTAGTGGAAGAGTTCTACTGTTTTAGGACTATTCATTGGCTATGTTTAAAAATTGATGATAAATTATCAAGATACATTTACAAAAATGTTGCAATCTTTTAAACTGTAAAACTAACATGTTATTTTTACAAAATTGTACAAAAAGTTTTCAAACAACATGAACATTTTTTCAAGTTGAGAAGAAGCAGTAGGAAGCAAAAGCTGCAACATCCTTCTACTACAAAAGACCTACCTTCTACCTACAATTTTCATGCAGGACAATGCCCCCTGTCACACAGCAAAAAGGTTAAGGCAGTTAATTGAAACAGAAAACATTAAAACATCAGGCCTTCCCAGAGAAATGATCTAAACCCACAATAGCCACGTAACTGTGGAAGAGACTGGAACTAGAGTAAACCTAAAATCACACCAGAACAATATGAGAGACGAGTGATGTCCTGTGGCCACAAATGTGCAGAAGTCATTCAAAGCAAAGACTTGTACACTTCCTACTGATTGGTGACTATAGTAAAAAAATTGTTATAATCTTTCTCTGTACAACAGTGATTTCTTCTCCCTTATTATGATCATTACATTTTTTTTAAAAGGAAGCTTTTATGTTGAAATAATTTGTAAAATTTGTACCCCTTACAAAAAATCCATCAAGTGTAAATCAATGTAGATTCCATTATTTCTGAAAAAAGCAAGTGACCATACATTGTTCTCTGATTTTGATGTCTAGTGTATATATAACATATGACAATTGATAAGCACAGTTAAGGATTTTTCACATTGGTCCGCAAGTTTCAAGTTGTGCTTCTAATAGGGTAAATCTTAACCCCTTACCGATGTGTGAATCCTTGAATTCCTAACCTTTATAGCATACCTGGAAGAAATCTAGAGTAAATAGGGAATCAGTTGGACTTCAGAACCAGAAAGTTAGATTGAAATAGTATATATAGCTACAGTAAAACAAATGCAAAACAAAAAGAAAGTCCAAGGCAACACAATGGGAGAATTTACTATGTGGTCTCGCCAGAAAAAAAAAAAATTCTGTCTCCCTCCAGCTCTGCTCTGAAAAGTGGCATGGTTTTCATGGTGTGGTAACTACACCAATGAGTATGCTTCTTTTTCATTTTTTTACACTGTAAAGTGGCAAAGAGAAAATTGCTCTAGCAGAATACAAACTTTCACTTGGAAGTCTGCCAAGTCACAGCTCTCCAAACCAGGGGAGGTAACAACACTTTATAAACTTGTCCCCCAATGTGAATGAAGCCCTAACAAGGGGGGTGCAGAACCAGAATCCATCAATATTTCCAAATAAATACGGTAGCACTCTAATTCCATGATAAAATAATACAGGTGAAGTTTGATTCCATGAGAGACGTTTCGATGTAGCACCTTTCTCGTGGAGTGTTGCTTTATTTCTTTTGCTATATATATTTCACCGTCAGTTAAATCCTATTGAAATGCATTATGCTATATTATCAGATATACTATTTAGGATTTGGAAGAAGTCACATTAGTTTTCTGGCTAAACCTTTACAGTATCTCTACAGGTAGTAAATACCTTTACAATAATATTTGATGTTCTTATTTTATATATTTCCCATGGCATCACCAGTCATGCCATGCTGCTTTGCTCATGCAGGGTTAACAGAGTATGCCACACAAGGGGTAAAAGGCATTCACATTATGCCATAGTGGTGGATACTGAACTTTCAATATTTCCTTATCCCTTTGTCACTCATATGAACTGCGGCTTATAGCAGTGGTAATCATTTCCTGTGTTTGAAAAAGAGATGAAAGCATTCATGGATGAAAGCAAGTTGGATTTAATCTCCTTCTCTCGCATCCAGTGCACTGTACTGATCATTCTCAAAAAAAAAAAAAAAACAAGACTTAAGCTCATTTTTGTCATGACAAAACTAGCTTCATAATAATCAGATGGCAATACCTAGAGTACACAATTGTAATATAATTACCAGGAGGAAATGTAGAGGGGGTTGTAGGTCTGCGATAAAGGAAAGCCGGTGAATTTTGTATTAATGTCTTAGGTTCTCTTATTTGTGCAAGCAATCAATCTTTCGGTAGTAGAATAGTAATTCTTTGCAAAAAAAAATGACAAGAGTCTGAGGGAGAAAGAAGATAATCTGAGTTTCATTCTGCACACAGCGGGTCAACTGTGATTGACAAAGCTCATCACAAAAATAGAGCTCTCGGTATAATCCCGGTAGCTGAGTTCCATTTGTAGCTGTAGCAGTGCTAATGACATGTTTAACAGCTGCTTGTTGAGGCTCCAAATCTGCATTAACCTGCAGAGTAGAGCATTGAGAAACCAAGTTAAAGAATTGAAATCAAACTCGCAATATGCTGATAGGATGGCGCTACAGAAATAAGGAGCTTGTTAGGCTAGGTGCTGAATCCGCAGTTCTAATATAAACAAGGGGAGAGCTGAGAGAAACAATATGTAGGCAACAAACATTGCTTGTGTTTTGTGGAGGAAGCTATGTATTATAGGACATGGAGAGAATGATTGATTTGACTGTTAAAATATTTGTAATAACATTCATTAACTTAACAGTTTCCAGACCACTGTTCCTACTTCTGCAACTGGCTCTCCTTTCATCACATTGAGCACTGGATCCCACAATCTGTAGACAGAGTTGACCACAGAGCATTAGCCAAAGACCAATAAGTCACATCTCTAAGTATGTGATCACCGTGACAGCCAGTTTATCATATTTACAATACTCAGCCAATGGATGAAGGAGAATGATGTGCCCAAGCAGCCAACCATGACAGGATATTAGATATAAGTGGGGTAATTCATCAATAGACGTTCATTAAAAGTTCTACACCACTTTATTATATGTAAAGTGAAGCCTCCTGTCTTTTACATCATCAGACAGACATTTCTGACCATAAAATGGCCACAGAGGGAGGGTCATGTGCTCTACCACTGTCCATGATCAATCGCCCTGCCAGGACCTTATGATTGTATTTGTGAATATAAGAGTAAGGTCCTGGCAGGGCGATTGTTCATGGACATATAGAGATCACATGACCCTCCATCTGCAGACATTTTATGGTCAGGAATCTCTGGCTGATGAGGCTTCACTTCACATATCAAGAAAGTGCTGCAGTTATTGGATGAATATTGGTAAATTAGCTAATATACTGCCCTCCACTGTTATACACACATAACAAAAAACAGTGGCCAACCCCTTTCACTGCTGTAATACTTTCATACTAAGATACAAGAAAATTAGTAATCAATGGAAATTACTACCCTGAAATGAATGCACAGGACAATATTAGTTAAAAAACATGGAGCAGGTGAGAAGTAGATACTGCAAAAAAAGGCATAGATAAACACAAAAATATTAATCTCAGAGATGAATAATTGAATGGAATTTTAGATTAAGAAAGTTTCTCAAAGTTCTTCCTGACATCATACCCTTAACTCAATGTAAATTGGATAAGTTCTACTAGAGAGGAGTCGAAATGCAGTGACTAACCATTGCAAAATGTTATTGGAACTAAAAATGGAATTATGTTGCATGATTAGATGAGAAAAATGTAGTTATTTTAGTCCTGTACACTATTTACATGATTGATGAAAAAATGGACTACATACAATGGGACTGATTTATTAAGAGCTATGTGCCGTGTATTAATGGGTTCTTGTTCTGGAGTTAGATACCTCAAAATTAATGAGACTCCAAACTCTTTATGATCCTGGTACATTTTAGGAGCTATTGTCTGCCAAAATGGAAATCTAAGCAAGTTCTTGACCAGTTTTAAAGCAAAACTTTCACCAGGAATGTGATTTATAGCTGAGACAGATTCCAATAGCCTGTGCTGTGCTGATTTTAAAATTGCCTTTGTCAGTATTCTGAATAGTTTGAGCAGTTTATATAAGTTAAATTTACATTACCTGGCTCCCTTCCAGCACAGTGTGTTGAGTTCCCGGGGAGGGGCATCTGCAGTTTATCTGTGCCTATGTCAGTCTCCTCGCCTCCACGCTCATCCAGCTCCCACTCCCAGTCATATGCATTGAGCAGGAAAGAATTCATGAGACACAAGCAAACACAGGTTGCAGCTTCCCTGCCTCTGGGACTCACCACTGCTGCTGCCAGGGAGCCAGGTAATGTGTAGTAAACTATTATAAACTGCTGAAATGATTCAGAATGCTGACAGAGGCATTTTAATAGAAGCACAGCATAGTCTATTGGAACCTGTCACCAGCTAAAAATCACATACCTGGTGACAGGTTCACTTTAAGTCAAGGTGTCCCTGCACTGGTGTTTGCTGCCTCCCCTTCCCCATAAAACGTTATAGCCTGTGCACAAACATTGTGTATGCCAAAATATGAAATATTTTATTACTCCTATGCTAGAAAACTGGCATATAAAGCATAATAAATTGACACTAAAGAATTCAAAGCTACTTTCATTTGATGATGGATTTTTGATGCTGTGGGCTTTAAGGCTACCGGTAATTATAGGGAATTTAACAGTATAATAAACTTTACTAAATAACAGAAGATTTCTGCCTGAAGTCTAATTGCCCCTTTAACAAGGACAAAACTTACAGCGTGTGTAATATTATTTTCTGCAAGGAAACGCTGAGTAGACATTAAGAGTTTTATGCAGTTGGCTATTATAGTGCCAATAATAACATACCATCCAACGGGATGCCACAATAATTTCACACTATCCATACTTAATTCCCAGTGTGGCTGGTCCATTTCATTGTATGAAGGCTAGTAGAGACTTTGCTGGAATGTCCAACATGAACGCTCATAAATGTTCAGGCTGGACATTGCAGCAAAAACATGTTGCGAGTTTGATGCGAGTTCACACATCAAGCTCGCTTGTGGGCCTAATAGTTCAGTCAGTGAAATAGATGTTATGCCATCAAACACCTTACAAGTGATGATCTGTTCCACCAGGAAGAGGACTGCATCTGCCTGATGCACATGTTTTTGACGGGAAAAAAATTAGAAAAAAAATCAAAACATGTGCTGCAGAGTATTTATTAATGTCTATGAACATGACGGATACGCAAACAGTGTACGTTTGTTGTCCTGTGTGACTTTATCCTTTTCTTTTTAGTTGAGAAAAATGTGGGCTGCTGCGTTTTCCATGTCCTTTTTGAAAACGTATTAAAACATGTTTTTTTTTACCATTGGTGTCTATGGATGATACATGCAGAAAGTGTTAAAGCGTATGCAGCATCAATCCGTCATATCTGTTTTCAAGCCCATATTTGGATCTTAAAATTCTCTGTCTTGGAAGTATAATGTCACCTGGTTGATAATGCTTACATACAGGAACCCCTTCCTATTATTAATATCTATATATATGTTTTTAAACCTTGTGCAAACACAAAAGGCATAATTTATCACAAAACAGATGTGTAAGTTATTTATATAATAAATAACATGTGTTTTGTCTTTTAACATTGATAATAATATTGATTATGCAAAACACATGCTTCTACTTGATTATGCATTTGTGTTTCAAAACGCAATAGAAATCCATGATGTGATTGCAGTCTCCGTCTTTACATACAGCCCCCTAAAGTCTATATACACCCCCCCTAAAGTCTATAAACAGCCACCCCACAGTCTATATAGAGCCCCCCACAGTCTATATACTGCTCCCCAATGCATTCCATATACAGAATACAAGTCTATAAACAGCCCCCCACAGTCTACATACAACACCACCAAAGTCTATGTACAGACCCCATAGTCTATAATTATAGACACATTCATATTTATAAACCTAAAGAACAAGACAGGATGTATGCAAGAAATATATCAACTTTATTAAGCAAAAGAGTACATAAAACCAATTAAAAAGCACTCATGTGCTAGTGTCCAGCAAACATCCCTTAGGTAGATATTAACATGAATACACAATGTTAACCAGGAACAAATACCTGGTATAGGTCAGAGTCACCAACAATATGATAGAACAATATTCAACATATAGAATATAGAACACAATATAATTAAGGTAGTTCGTGAAAACAGTGATTTGGATAGTTACCTAAAGTGCATAGTGTAGTCAGGGAGGGAGCTGGAGGAAGGATTCCCATTCCCATTCCTCCAGTTTATATATTTCTTGCATACATCCTGTCTTGTTCTTTAGGTTTATGATTTACGTTCCGGGATGTTAATTGTGTTAGGGCCTCTGGGCCTATGTATTTTTTGGACCCTTCTTCTTGTGTAAGCACATTCATATTTATAGGGACAAGTCATAGCTATAGGCACATTCACAGTTAACATACAACCCCCACAGTCTATATACAGCCCTCTCATATGTTATATACAAATTCCCCACATTCTATATATAACCCCAACAATCTTTATACAGCCCACCCCCAAATTCTACATATATAGCTACTGCAATTTATATACAGCCCACTACAAAGTTTATATATACCCTGCAATCTTTACATAGCACACTCCCACAGTTTATATATAGCCCCCTAACAATCTATTCATATTCTGTCCCTTCATGGTTTATACAGAGCAGACTCCAGAGTTTATATACAACCTCACAATGTTTTTTATGCTGGCCCGTCCTCCCTAGTAAATGTGTATGATGTGGCTAGTAATAAAATAATAAAATTAATACTCACCTCCCTGTTCCCACACTGCTGCCATCTCATATTCTCCTGGCCCAGATAAACTGGTCTATTCTGCATCGCTCTGTATATCAATGTCATCTGTGTCTAAAAGACACAGATGCATTTTATATATCTCATATACTACAGACTTTCCAGCAGCAGGTCCGTACTTTTGGTGGATGATTTGGGGACATTACCAGCAACAATTCTGCCGCCCCCCTCAGGGCTCAGTCATCTGCTGCCTGAGGTGGGTTTTTAATCCTGCCTTATGTCAGATGAGGCCATACTTTCTATCTAAAGTGGGAGGTGGAATGGGGAAGACCATGTTCATGAATATGAGGGCTCAGCACTTGGCATTTACATCCGATGAGTGTCCTAACTTTCACATCTCACAATCTGACCTTGCAACTTCACAGATATAAAATGTTTTACTCTATCATAAAAGGCAAAGAGGACATACATGTCCCTGTCTTATTTTAAGAAGACTTTTGAAAGAACATAGAAACATTTTACATACACAATACTATCATGCGCCTCTATGCAGTTACTCTTTCAGAGAAAAATATGCATCCAAATAGATAGAAGGTTCTTTCTTTTGCACCTGTGAATAGGCACGTGCAAGCAGCAAGTTAGCCCTCATCATTATTACAGCCAATCTATTCCATTGTTTCCATTAGAATTGTGTTTTTTTCAATTATGCCAGTCTATAGTACACAATATTCGTACTACAAGATCTAGTACATGGCTGTGCTTTTGTACAGTACTGCACCATTTTCCTATCAATTTAACTTAATTTAGTCAATGTATAAAATTGCTTCACTCGTCATTCTCATTTTTTCTCTTGCTTCAAGAAATGGGAGCAACATTACTTTAAATAATAGATCTCTGACTGCGATACTCTATTTACTTACTTTTAGCATGAGATTAATTAGTAATCAGTCAGAGTTGTGCTTTTTATGCCACCTTTGACCTTGATTGCAATAATGATCCAGTGCTAAAGACACAGCTGGCACAGTATTATAAGAATTGAAGCTTTAAAAAATACGAATAAATTACCATTTTTTTCCTCTTAGAAAGCAAGACCATTTTGTCATTTTCTATGCAAAAGGGAAAAAAAATTCTGGAAACATTGGTCTCTTTGTTGTTCTTTTTTGTAGACAGGCTAAGTAGCATAGCAGTGTACATCTGTGTAGGTTTTTCCCCTTCTTTGCAAATACTCTTCACGTTTTACAACCGCATTATTCTTACTACCATTGCTATACAATCAGATCATACCCTACCTAAAAACAACTTTTTCACAAAAATGATTCTCAATTTCATTTGCTTTTATCTGTGACAGTACAGCTTTAGTCTGAGTCCGCCTGTTTCATTCAAGGGATAAAAGGATTTAGAGCACTTGCAAGGATATATCATCCACATATGTAATGTATTCCCTGTTCATTTTAATTTCAGGTGGTGCTAGTTGATGGGCTCATGAAAACTCTTCAGTGTTTCTTCTTTTTCTGCTTAGTGATTAAAGACTTAGGTTTTTTTTCCCTACTTTAAATTATCATACAGTACATTATTTCATTTGTACCATGTTTCCTGAAAATAAAACAGTGTCTTATATTAATTTTTGCTCCTAAAGAGGCACTAGGTCTCATTTTCAGGGGATGTCTTATTTTTTCATGACCAAGAACTCAAATTTATGTTGAACAAAAAAAATCTACATTTATTAATATACTGCAGTCATGTCATCACATACATCAGCATACAGTAACCATCTAAATTCCATCAAGAATGTCTTGTAACTCAACGTATACAAATGACCACTTCTTGTCCAGGAAGCTGTTTGTAGAACAACTGTCAGTGATTTTATGCTATGAATACGTCACCCATTTCACTATCTCTTGCCACTAGTTCTTATTTTGAGGGGTGGCCTTATATTTATAAGATTGAAAATTGTACTAGGTCTTATTTTTGGAGGGTGTTATAGTTTCAGGGAAACAGGGTAGAACCAAGTTAAGTAAAGAAATAGTTCAAATAAGTAGCATTTTAAAGAAAATAATCGTTGCTAATATAAAACAAGACTTCTGGCTTGGTGAACATAACATTAAGTGGAAACAGATATTACAGTGTATCCAAAGTCAACCATATTTTCCATAAAATGACATAATTAGCATCAAAATAAAAAATGGCACAAAAAATAAACTATATGAAAGCAATTTTTTATGCCACCATTGGTATTGGTAGCTGTAGAGTAACCATCACTATAAAAATATGAATTCAGGGGTAATAAGACATGGGGGGAATTTATCATTTGCCAGCATTTGTGCACTGTCATATGCCTGCATTTGGCAAAAAAAGAAGGTGCTGTTTCACCACGATAACGCACCAGCACATTCAACCAGAGTTGCCACTGCCAAACTGCATGAATTGCATTATGAATTGCTGCCGTACCCCCACCTATTCACTCGATCTGGCTCCCTGCAACTTTTTCTTGTTGCATAACATGAAGAAATGGCTCGCAGGGAAAAATTTTAGCGCAAACGAGTCATTACCGAGACAGAGGCGTATTTTGGAGAGTTCGACAAATCCTATTTTTTGGAGGTGTTACAAAAATGGCAGGAACATTGGGAGAAGTGTATCTTTCCAAAAGGGGACTATTTTGGAAAATTGATGTCTTCATTTCAAACACGGGTATTTATTGAACCGCCCTCGTAGTATGCCCTGCCCCAGTATATAGCCAGCCCCCTGCCCAAGTATATAGCCAGTCCCCTAAGTATATAGCCAGTCCCCTGCCCTCAGTATATAGCCAGCCAGCAGTGCCCCAGTATATAGCCAGTCCACCGGCCCTATATATAGCCAGCAGCCCCCTGTAATTGTATATAGCCAGCCCCCTGGTCTATATATACCCGGGCACCTGTAGAGAGAAGATTTGCCTGCATTAACATTTGCATTCACAAAACTAAATGTTTATGCAATGCATTAACATTGTATTAATAATCCATTAACATTACTTTTATAAAACACAAAAGTTAATGGAATGTTAACACATTCATGAACATCATGTTAACATTGCCTTTTGTAAATTAAATGTTAAGAGCATTGTAATTAAGCAAATCTCCTTTCCTCAGCTGTTGCGTTTGAAAATGCAATGTAAATGACATGTGTGAACGCAGCCTGTAGAAGGTAATAACTTAAAAAGGTGCCTGGGAATTAAGGTTTAAAACAGATGAGGGGATAGAATGTGGTAATTAAAATATTACATCTCTTATACCAAAAACACCTTATGGGTTGTTACCATTTTGAAAGAAACTTATGTTTGCACCAACAGAAAAATATCCATATTTTTTTTAAAGCGAAACCTCTTCATTAATTCATTATTATAGTGAATCTAACAGATAACAGGTTTCCACACTTTGCCATGAACTATAACTTGTATTGTGTAAACAAAGTGAGGGATGAGGTCATAGAACAACTCCTGGTACCAGGTCCGTATAGACGAATGGTGTTAGACATGGCACACTCCCATGTGTTGGGTGGTCACTTGGGAATAGAAAAAACCCAGGAGCGGATATTGCAAAGGTTTTACTGGCCAGGCTGTTATCGGGAGATATCTAATTATTGTCAGTCCTGTCCAGTATGCCAATTAACTGCTCCAGTCTCTCATTTCCGTAGCCCTTTAGTACCTCTACCCATCATAGAAACTCCATTTGAGCGCTTAGCCATGGATCTGGTAGGTCCACTAATAAAATCTCCTAGAGGGCACCAGTATATCTTAGTCATCATGGACTATGCAACATGGTACCCAGAAGCAGTGCCTTTAAGAAATGCCTCTTTAAAATGTACACTCACTGACCACTTTATTAGGTACACCATGCTAGTAACGGGTTGGACCCCCTTTTGCCTTTGCCTTAGACTGCTCAAGTCTTTGTGGCATAGATTCAACAAGGTTCTGGAAGCATTCCTCAGAGATTTTGGCCAGATTGAACTGATAGCATCACACAGTGCCGCAGATTTGTCGGCTTCACGTCCCATTATGCGAATATCCCGTTCCCACATCCCAAAGATGACCTATTGGATTTGAGATCTGGTGGACTGTGGAGGCCATTGAAGTACAGTGGAAATCATTGTCATGTTCAAGAAACCAGTCTGAGATGATTCCGCTTTATGACATGGCGCATTATCTGCTGAACAGTAGCCATCAGATGTTGGGTAAATTGGGTCATAAAGGATGGAATGGTCAGCACAACAAGACTTAGGTAGCTGTGGCCTGGGAACGATGCTAATTGGTACCAAGGGCCCAAAGAGTGCCAAGAAGATATTCCCCACACCAGACACCACCACCAACCAGCCTGAACCGTTTGATACAAGGCAGGAGTGATCCTGTTCATGTGCTGATGCCAATTCTGAACCTACCATCCGAAGTCGAGCGACATCGAAATATTCAGACCAGGCAACGTTTTTTTTTTCCAATCTTCTACTGTCCAATTGCGATGAGCTTGTGCAATTGTAGCCTCAGTTCATGTTATTAGCTGAAAGGAGTGGCACCCGGTGTGTCGTGTCCTGCTGCCTGAGCCCATTCTGCCTAAAAGTTCGAGGTACTGTGGCGTCAAGAGGTCTGTCTGGCCTACCTTGGTCGTGTAACGGTGTGCGATTGAGTCTACTGTTGCGCTTTCTATCACTCGAATCCAGTCTGCCCATTTCTCCTCTGACTCTGGCATCAACAAGGCATTTTCCGCCCAACTGCCGCTAACTGGATGTTGTTTCTTGTTCGAGAGCATTCTCTGAACACCCTGCAGATGGTTGTGCGTGAACATCCCAGTAGATCAGCAGTTTCTGAAATAACTCAGCCAGCCCTTTGGACCAACAACCATTCATCGTTCAAAGGCACATCAAACTCACAGTCTTCCCATACTGATGTCGGTTGAAAATGCAGGAGCATTGTCTTGACCATGTACATGCCTAATAGCATGTGATTGGCTGATTAGAAATTAAGTGTTACGAGCAGTTGGGACAGGTGATACCTAATAAAGTGGCCGGTGAGTGTATAAAACGGGCACGTGAGGTGTTCAATATTGTTTACCAGATAGTGCTGCCTAAACGAATCTTGACTGATTATGCGGAACACCTTCATGTCACATGTTATGAGGGAGAGCTTTGTAAAAATTACAAAATCAAACAATTACGCACTTCAGTATACCATCCTCAGACTATGGGCTAGTTAGCAACGATTAATATAAAATCACTGAATGGGGATGTTAAAAAGGTAGTGGAAAAAAGATTGGACTGATTGGGATTGGTGATACCCACCTATTGTTTTCCATAAGAGAGAGTACTTAAGATCCCAGGGTTTCTCCCTTTGAAATGTTGGTATGGATGACACCCATCTGTGGTTGTTGCTGATCTATGGCTAGGAGAACTGGGAAAGTGGGGTAACTCATCAAAAGGTAATTGAGCAGTTTGCGTGCAAAAAAAAAAGATAGGCAGATGTCATGCCAATTGTTAAGGAACCCTATAGAAGCCCGGAAGCAAAGTAAGGGTATATAATAGATCAGCCAGAATAGAGCAGCGTAGTCTGGGACCACTAGAGCAAGTGGCAATGCGGGTCCATAGAAGTTCTTGAAAAGGTGAGTGATTTAACTAAAAGGATACACCAGCCAGTGAAAGGAAGCTATACAGCTAATCTTGAAAACCTTTATAATGCATGGAGAGAGATAGAGACACAGGTGGGTTCACCGTGCTTATTTCCAATCAGGGGGATTTTAGCAATATATTCGATTGCAAGCACCCTGACCATCACAAAAGCAGCGCAGGCAAGGAGTTTGTTACGAGAACACATAAAAGATATGTCTCTACGAATGCTTTGGTCTACCTTTGCATGCACATGAGATTGTTTACTGACACCTATGTTAGGGGAAACATGAAGCCATTATAGAATCCTGAGTGCATGTAGGGCATTGTGTTCCTCAAGACGGTGATATGTATGCTGCTAACGTTAGGGGGTACTAGACCGAAATCTAGGCGGACTGGTCCAAGTCCATCATCGTTGGCTACCCAAACTCGATATGGGAGTGGCATTTTCTGCTAACAATTATATGAAAGCTTAAATGAGGTCTCAACTGTGGACGCACACCCAATGCCATAGGTGGCATATGACCCTGGAAGGTTAGGCCTCGCCCCGTTACATTCCTCCTGGTCTCCCCGGGGTATTTGGCAGACATCCTGTTCCAACCGGAGGCACCGGAACAGACCTGCCTTTTCCCCTACTGCCGGCTACAAGACGATTCTTCATTGGAATTCCCACATACTGTCCACAAATCATATCTAGAATTTTTGCGTCAGATAATTATGTGGGGCTATTCTTGCAATTGCTCTCAATCTCATGAACACCAAATATGCAGGCGTTAATGGAGTATACCTAACCACATTATTGCTTAATATACCTGAGATGATGAATATGACTATAAATGATGTGAGATGATTGATGCTGCCAATTATTATTCGTATGTATTATTAGTATTATTATATCTATATTATTTGTGCCTTCAGTCAGGTGACTCCTGATAACATAAAAAAATCAAACATTGTCCACTCAATTCAGGCCTTTTTTTTTTCTTCAGGCTTCTGGACCAGAGATTAGGATGTTGACAAAGTTTCTTTATGGTTGTGCGGCATCGATGCATCTAGAATGGTAGTTTATGATTTGAACACATGCCCATTTTTTACGATAGTTTCAGCTGGTTACATGGTGCTGATACAGCAAACCCAAGTTCAGCGTTTCTGTCCTTACAATACAGATATAAATAGTGATAAAGTTTAACATATGTTTTTTCATTTGGTTCATACACGTCATGGATTCCACTACATCAATCATTTTAGACTGGGAAATCAGACACTAATGGCAGGCTAAAATAGCTTTTTTTTTGGTAGTATAATGGGTGAAATTACATAGGTCTCAGCCTCTATCCACGATCTGAAACTCTCGACTTGGTCACACAATTGGACACTCCCTCTACTTACTGTGGGATTCCACGCCCAAGCTTCTTCCAGCAGGACTAAAACTGTACTTGACTTAGCATGCATTAGCATACCTCTGTACATACATTTAACTACAATCTTATTACCAGTTATTGCCACCTAGTAGCCCTTAAGAAGATCATTGGTTACAGGTTACTCTGTATAAAAAAAAGTAAAAGTTTTTAATAAACCTAATATGTAAAATCAAAGTCCCAATAAGTTTTATTACATGTTTTAATATATCTTAATGTCATTAAACCCTGTTTATCAAAAAAAGTCTTTATTTTGCCATCTTCTGACCTAATAACTTTTTTTATACTCCAGTTGTAGGGACTTGTAAATGGCTAAGTTCACACACATTCCAAAACTACTGATCCTTAACGTCTGACAGAGGTTTTTTAAAGAGTTTATGGTAATCAATGTCACCAGGGTAGAGGTTTGACCGCAGGCCGTTTTTTTTGCTTTTGCATTTTCCATTTTTTCAATCCCCCACCTTCTAAAATGTGTAAACTGTTTTTATTTTCCCAATAAAGAGCTGGTATGAGGGCTTGTTATTTCTTCTGTAACAATTGCAGCCTTCATAGTGACGTATTAATATTCCAATGTGTTGTACTTCTTCCACCGTTGTCTAGTAAAGCCAGGAAAAAAAACAAAAGGCCGGTTGAAATTGTTTTGAAAATGCATTGCCCATGTACCTTGTGGGCTGTATTAGAAATCACACATTGTATAGATTGTCCTACCTCAAGAAGACTCAGGTCTTTATGGAGGGCTGTTCATGTTATAACAATCCATAATCCCGGTGACATCACGGGGATTGTGCGCCAATGCACGTCAGTCTATTTGTAGCTGCTGCAGCTTTGCCGGAGGCATTAAAATGTTCATGCTGTGATCGGTGCTGTTCCCGTGGGTATTGCTGACATAAAAGTCCCTTCCAGCCAACGTGTGATGTACTTTATACGTCACAAGTCGGTAAGAGAATTTTTTGGGATGGAAACAACATTACAGTGGTGAGTTACTAATGTATGGCCTTCCATTGAAGAAATGGATAAATAGATTTACATTGAAATCCATGGATGTTTTAAATAATATGGTCTACCTTCATTAACCTAGGTTATAAACGAGGCAAGAATAGAGATTTGAATTAGCCTGACATTTTTGCGTGAAACCACCAGAAACCGCAAATTGGCCTTCTTCCTCTTTCTGTGCTTTGCCAGGTGTCCCATTTTTAGCAGTAACACACATGTGTTGTTGGCATGCTCTGGAAAAAACTGTACACAACAAATATTGGGTGCATTTTAAATTTAAAGGGTATTCCATCTGGGCATTTACATTATATTAAATATATTTTCTATGGTAAACATTCTTCATTGGATGTTTTATTGATAAATTTCCTTTGAAAAGATAATTTCTCATAAATGTAGCTGTGTCCCTTTAGAAAACGAGATAGCTTCTATGGATACCGACCACTCACTGTTGGACAGCAGTGGCCAGACATGCGCTATTGTAGCCTTGCCTGACCTCTGTCTTCAGCGATCATTACCAGAGGACGGCGCTGTGGGACATACGTAACTCCACGGGACATTTTCATTAACAAAAATCTCTTGATTCTTTGTGCAATCCCCCTCCAGCAGAGTTGGTCATATCCGCAAGACAAGCCTTATTTCTAAGGGACCATATGACTAATTATGAGAAATTCATCTTCACTTGTAACATTTTTTTAACAACATCTAATTGCAGGATATATTATATATATATATATATAATATATATATTATAGATATATATAATCTATATTATATATATAGCAGTTTAATAAAACAAATATGAATGCCCCAGATGAGAATACCGTTCAACTCTTTGGGAAATGTTCAATTTCTATCACTAGGCTACATTAATGTACAGACTTGTTTTCAAGAATAAATTTTCCCAATTTTTTACCTCCATTGATGTTTTAACTGAACTGAAAGTTAACAAACTTGCAAAAGCTGGTTTTAATATTGTTGAGGGGTACTCACACTTTTTTAGTATTAAAAATGAAGTATGAAGTGCAAGAAAAGTGTCAAGAGTTATACACAAAACATGTCAGATTGGAATCATAGATAGCTTGTGTTGCAACATGCAAATGGCCAATTTATTAATAGGTCAAGGCAGAAGCTGAGAAACCAGAGGCGAGGGACGTGATCAAGCATGACCGCCGGCCGTTGTAAGTTGTCCCCACGGGAATCAGACCCCCTGGTGTGCTTACCAGGGATCCGATCTTTTCCTGCGGCAGCCCCAGATTCCGTCATGTGCCCAAGGCTCCCGGGTCCTCGTCACGTCGGGTTCCACCTCCGGCAGTGACCCAGCTAAAACTAATGAGCAGCGCATACTCTTTTTTGTAAACTGTAAACTACATGTGTATTGCTGTGTAAGGGTCTTGAACAAGTGATGTGGATAACACGCTTGTTCAAGTCCAAAATCCAAATAAAATGATGATTTTGAATAGACTAATAAAATCTTCATGAATCACTAGAGACCCCCCAAATGAATTATCTATACAAGTGCATTCACCCCGCAAATAATTGTAGACTTTCTGCTTTCTGAAAGCAAACAATGAAATAGCATTCCTCACCACGTCGTATAAAAAATAATATATGTAACTGCGGTTACTATACCACACACTATAATATGTAGCTAGTCATTATAACTCACTATATAATTTGCCAGCAATAAACAATACTACCAGTTTCATCATCAATACAGATATACCTGTACTTGAATATAGCATACACATAAATATAAATACTGTATGCCAACACACAAAAATATATACACAACACCTTTAAACTTAAATCCCAAACTTTTTTCTTTTTCATGTACAGGGCTGTTTTTTTCTGTGTAACAATTTTACTTTCCATGACATTGTATATACATATATTATAGATATATATATATATACAGCAGTACCCTGGTTATGTACAAGATGGGTTCGGGTTTGTTTTTCTCAAGTTGAATTGGTTGTAAGTCGAACCTGTATCTTTTAATCAATTGTAGATTAGACCAAAAAAATTTGGGCCCCCAGTTGACAATTGGAGTTTTCAAACAACATTTTTTGCTGTAATGGGACCAGGGACTATCAATATAACTTCATTACAGACCCCTTACAGCTGATTATTGCAGTCTGGGACTATACTAAACCATCCAAAGAGCTTCATCAGAGGTCAGATGGGTTTGTCTGTAACTATGGGTTGTCTGTAAGTTGGGTGTCCTTAAGTAAGGGACCGCCTGTATATACAAATGATCATGGTCACATGCAACCACAGTGTTGTCCCTGCTGCTGCATCTGTATAAACACAGGGACTAACAGCAACTGGAGAAGGAACACAAGTATAAGTTTTTTTAAAACTTTACAACACAAGACGATTCTTCATTGGAATTCCCACATACTGTCCACAAATCATATCTAGAATTTTTGCGTCAGATAATTATGTGGGGCTATCTTGCAAGTATGCCTCAGTATCATGAACACCAAATATAGAGGGTTAATGAGTAGTACCTAACACTTATTGCTTAACTAACCTATGAGAGAATATGAACTATAATGATGATGAGAGATATGATGCTGCAATTATTATTCGTATATATTAAGTTATTATTATTGATTATTATTTGTCCGTCAGTCAGTGACTCCTATAACAGTAAAAAATTATCAACAATATGTCCACTTCCAATTCAGCTTTTTTTTTTCGTTCAGGCTTCTTGGACCAGAGATTAGATGTTAGAGAAAGGTTTCTTTATTTGTGCGCATTCATGCATATGAATGGTAGTTTATGATTTGAAACACATGCCCTTTTTTACAGATAGTTCAGCTGGTACATGGTGCTGATACAGCAAAAACAAGTTCAGAGTTTTTCCTACAATACAGATATATCAATATGATAAAGTTAACATATGTTTTTTCATTTGGTTCATACACGTTCATGGATTCCACTCACATACAATCATTTTAGACTGGGAAAATCAGACTAATGGCAGGCTAAAATTACTTTTTCTTTTTGGTAGTTATAATGGGTGAAATTACATGTCTCAGCCCTCTATCCACGATCTGAAACTCTTGACTTGGTCACAAATTGGACACTCCCTCTACTTACTGTGGGATTCACGCCAAGCTTCTTCCGCAGGACTAAACACTGTACTTGACTTAGCATGCATTAGCATACTCTTACATTACATTATAACTACAATTTCTTATTACCAGTATTGCCACCTAGTACCCTTACAGAAGATCATTTGTACAGGTTCACATACTGTATAAAAAAAATGTAAAAGTTTTTTAATAAAACTAAATATGTAAAACAAAGTCCCACAATAACACTTTTATTAACTGTTTTAATATATCTTAATGTCATTAAACCCTTTATCAAAGAAATAGTCTTTATTTGGCCATCTTCTGACACTAACTAACTTTTTGTATACTCCGAGTATGTAGGGACTTGTAAATGGCTAAGTTCACACACATTCAAAAACTTGATCCTTAAACGTCTGAACAGATTTAAACAAGTTTTAGGTATAATGTCAATCAAGTTGGCAGGCCGTTTTTTTTTGCTTTTGCATTTCATTTTTCACTCCCCCACCTTCTAAAAGTGTGTAAACTGTTTTTATTTTTCCAATAAAGAGCTGTTGAGGCTTGTTTTCTCGGTAACAATTGCAGCCTTCATGAGGACGTATTTAATATTCAATGTGTTGTACTTCTACCGTTGTCTAGAAAGCAGAAAAAAAACAAAAGGCCGTGTGGAAATTGTTTGAAAAATGCATTGCGTCCATGTACCTTGTGGGCTTGTATTGAAATCACACATTGTATAGATTGTCCTACCTCAAGACAGACTCAGGTCTTTATGATGGCTGTTCATGTTATAACAATCCATAATCCCGGTGACCATCACGGGATGTGGACTGCCAATGCACCGTCACTATTTGTAGCTGCTGGCGCTTTGCCGGAGCTTAAATGTTCATGTCGTGATCGGTGCTGTTTCCGGTGGGTATGCTGACATAAAAGTCCCTCTCCAGCCAACGTGTGATGTACTTTATACGTCACAAGTCGGTAAGAGAATTTTTTTGGGATGGAACAAATTACAAGTGGTGAAGTACTAATTGATGCCTCCAATTGAAGAAATGGATAAAATAGATTTACATTGAAAATCCATGGAGTTTTAAATAATATGTCATACCTTCATTAAACCTAGGTTAAAACGAGGCAAGGAATAGAGATTTGAATTAGCCTGACATTTTGCCGTGAAAACCACAGAAACCGCAAATTGGTCGCTTCTTCCTTCTTTCTGTGCTTTGCCATGGTGTCCATTTAGCAGTAACACACATTGTGTTGTTGGCATGCTCTGGAAAAAAACTGTACACATACAAACTATTGGGTGGCATTTTAATTAAAGGGTATTCCATCTGGGCATTTACTTATTAAATATTATTTTCATGGTAAACATTTCTTCATTGGATTTTTATTGATAAATTCTCCTTTGAAAAGATAATTTCTCATAAAGAGCACTGTTGTCCCTTAGAACGAGATAGCTATCTTCATGGATACCGACCACTCACATGTTGGACAGCAGTGGCCAGCCATGCGCTATTGTAGCCTCGCCTGACCTTCTGTCTTCAGCGATCATTACCAAGGACGCTCTGTGGGACATACAGTAACTCCACGGACATTTTCATTATACAAAAATCTCTTGATTCTTTGTGCAATCCCCTCCAGCAGGAGTTGGTCATATCGAAGACCAAGCCTTATTTCTAAGGGACCCATATGACTAATTATGAGAAATTACTTCACTATGTAACATTTTTTTAACAACATCTAATTGCAGGATATATTATATATATATATATATAATATATATATATAGTATTATATATATATATATATATAGCAGTTTAAGAAAACAAATATGAAATGCCCAGATGAGAATACCTTGTTCAAACTCTTTGGTGAATGTTCAATTTCTATCTACTACGGCTACATTAATGTACAGACTTGTTTTCAAGAATAAATTTTCCCAATTTTTTACCTCCATTGTTTTTAAACAATGAAAGTTAACAAACTTGCAAAAGCTGGTTTAATATTTTGAGGGGTACTCACACTTTTTATAGTATTAAAAATGAGTATGAATGCACAAGAAAAGTGTCAAGAGTTATACACAAAACATGTCAGATTGAATCATAGAAATTGTGTGCAACATGCAAAATGGCCATTTATGTAATAGGTCAAGGCAGAGCTGAGAACACAGTAGGCGAGGGAGCTGTGATCAAGCATGACCCGCGGCGTTGTAAGTGTCCCCAGGGAATCAGACCCCCTGGTGTGCTTACCAGTGGGATCGATCTTTTCCTGCGGCAAGTCCCCAGAGTTCCGTCATGTGCCCAAGGTCCGGGTCCTCTCACGCGGGTTCCACCCGTCCTCGGCAGGGACCAGCTAGAACTAATGAGCATGCGCATACTCTTTTGTAACACTGTTAAACTACTGTGTATTGCTGTGTAAGGCTCTTGAACAAGTGATGGGATACACGCTTGTTCAAGTCCAAAATCAAATAAAAATGATGATTTTGAATAGTAATAAACATCTTCATGAAGTCCCTATAGAGAACCCCCAAAATGAATTATCTATCCAAGTGCATTTCACCCCGCAAATAATTGTAGTTTCTGCTTTCTGAAGCAAACAATGAAATAGCATCTCACACGTCGCTATTAAAAGTCATAATATATGTAACTGCGGTTACTATACCACACACTACATATGTACTAGTCATTATAGACTCACTTAATATAATTGCCAGAATAAACAATCTACACATGTTTCATCATCAGCTACAGATATACCTGATACTTGAATATAGCAACACTAAATATTTAATACTGTATGCCACACACAAAATATATATACAAACACCTTTAAACTTATCCCAACTTTTTTCTTTTTTTCCATGTACAGGGCTTGTTTTTTTCTGTGTAACAATTTTACTTTCCATGACATTGTATATACAATATTATAGATATATATATATATACAGCAGTACCCGGTTCTGTACAAGATAGGGTGCGGGTTTTGTTTTTCTCAAGTTGAATTTGGTTGTAAGTCGAAACTGTATTTTTATCATTGTAGATTAGGACCAAAAAAATTTGTGGCCCCCAGTTGACAATTGGAGTTTTTCAAACATTTTTTGCTGTGGACTGGGACCAGGGACTATCAATAAAGCTCATTAACAGACGCCTTACAGCTGATTTTGACAGTTGGGACCAATACTAAACCATCCAGAGAAGCTTCATCAGAGGTCAGATGGGTTTTGTCTGTACTATGGGTTTGTCTGTAAGTCTGGTGTCCTTAAGTAGGGGACCAGCCTCGGTAATACAAATGATCATGGTCAATGCAACCACAGTGTTGTCCCTGCTGCGACTGATGGCTATAAAACAGGGACTAACAGCACAACTGGAGAAGGAACACAAGTATAAGTTTTTTTAAAACTTTACAACAGCATTTAGTGGCCCTAATTTTTTCTGTTCTGGACATCCCATTTAAGGTACGTTATTGACCACATGTAATGACAGAATGGCCTCAACAAAATGTCTTCAAATACATGGCACATGCATTGAAACAACCATGCATTATAATTAATCATAGACAATTATAATGGGAAGCTTCTGTTTCTACTGTTTCTGAAAAGCTATTCCCTTGGTGCTGGACTACATATGGCTGAAACATGTTCACTGTAAATATTTAAGCGTTAGCAAATGCATACCGATGCCTTTACGACTGTTGTTTAAATCATAATACTTTGATAACCACAGTCATTTACACATTAGTGGCTGGGCATTACTGACCATTTTGTTTTATTGCTTATAATTTTAGATAACTTTGATTTGATTTCGGTTGGTTTAGAAATCTGTAGTGCAAGTTGAAGATTTACTTTTAACCTTTTCCATACAGAGGGCCTGGAAAACAAGGAGTCCTAAAAGCTACTCTGAATGTTGCCAACATTTATAACATAATCAGACGATACACATAAAATATAAAATGTCCAATATAAACATCCATGCCTTACAAACCCATTGGGTGGCATTAATCATTTAAAACAATATTTTATGTGATATGTGATCTTTTGCTGATTAGTTGGCTCTGGATTTGGCTTGTGTTTTTTTTTATCAAAGAGGCACACATTTATCAATACAAATACCTTTTAAAAAATACAATATTGTAGATCATAAATTAGGTGAATGCACAAAAAACACAAAAACTCCCCCAAACTTTTATATTTTCATATCTTTCATGGACCTTTTTGGTAACCTTGATGTAGGAAAAAGTTGGTGGCAGTAAAAGTTGGTAATGTAGAAAAAGGCTCCTTAAAAAGTAACTGTAAGGTTTTTTTCACAAATCAATAGCTCTGGGATGTAAAATAACTTTGCCTTTTATCTTTGTTACCTCTATGCAGCAGTTTCCTTGCCACTCCCCACAGATTATCTCAGAGCTGCAATGGCTGATTCCTCTCCATGTTCTGACAAGCCCTATGAATCTGTAGTTTGTTTACACTTTGTTTCTCTTTCGGTTTCATGAGAGAGGAGAAGCTGCTGCTCCCTGCTCACAGAGGAAGAGGTCATGTGACAGAGCTTTCTGTGTTTGAAGCAGAGCTGGATGATGGAGAACAGTGGATACAGATGTCTTGTGCATAGAATAGTGAAGTACAAGATCTCCCCTATTACCAATCAGCCCCTCCATTCCAGTCTGTGATTCTACAGAACTTTCTCTGCCTCTCTCCTCTCCTCATGCTGTAGCCCCTCCATCACCTTGTCATCAGCAGTATCAGCTTTGTGCGGATAAGCTATTAACCCTTAGTACTTACACAGCACAGGATATAGACTTCATGTAACTGGTGTACTTGGATTTCTTCCACTTATTACATGTCCCCTGCTCCTCCATGTGATGAAAGCTGCCAGGCTAGTCACTGGGGGGGGGGTCTGTGACCAATCCATTTCCCACCCTCGGCTTATACTCGAGTCAATAGGTTTTCCCAGTTTTTTGGTGGTAAAATTAGGGGTCTCGGCTTATACTCGGGTATATACGGTAAATTGGCTTTGTGCTGTGGATTTTTTCGGCAATGTGTGTATGGGATTCTCATAAATCCCATACATTACACTATAGATTTACCTTATAAAAATGCTGCCCAGCATTCCACAGGTAATACACAAGGTTCCTTACATTTTCACACATCTTTTTTTTAATGACCCAGGGGAATAAGTTGAGTAAGTATTGTTGTTTGTCTGAGCCTGCATTTATCTAATTTTTAAGAGCTGCTTAGAACAAGTATTTTTTTACTAAAGGATAAAGAATTTTTCTGGCACTTCTTTAAAAAATTGGGGCTCACAATTGTCTATATTTGTATTAAAACTGGCCGCTAGCAAATTGCTAGGAGGTGCTTCACATGTGAACGAAACGAAAGCTAGTCCAGGGTATATCACTGTCATTATGAATAGTGATGAGCGGTGTGATATATGCGACCAGGGGAGGGGAGCCTTTTCCTACCCCCAATTTCCCCCAGCCTCAGCTTACTTGGCCTAATTGAGCTGGTTGTTTATGAACACAGCATGTACCCGAGCTTCAAAGGACCTCTGCAGTTACATCGTCTATATGTATCCCCCCCCCCCCCCCCCCTCCCAAACACACAAAGAGCCATAAAAACTCTTAAACCAATAGGTTGAATAGGGACAGAGATTGTCTTGACCATGTCTACATGCCTAAATGCACTGAGTTGCCGCATGTGATTGGCTGATTAGAAATTAAGTGTTAACGAGCAGTTGGACAGGTGTACCTAATAAAGTGGCCGGTGAGTGTATAGCACGTGAGTTGTTCAATATTTTTACCAGAATAGGTCTGCCTAAAGAGATCTTGACTGATCAGGGAATACCCTTCATGTCACATGTTATGAGGGAGCTTTGTAAAATACTAAATATCAAACAATTACGCACTTCAGTATACCATCCTCAGACTGATGGGCTAGTAGAACGATTTAATAAAACACTGAATGGGATGTTAAGAAAGGTAGTGGAAAAAGATGGACATGATTGGGATTGGCTGATACCCTACCTATTGTTTTCCATAAGAGAAGTACTTTAAACCTCCACAGGGTTTTCACCCTTTGAACTGTTGTATGGATGACACCCTCATGGTTTGCTTGATATAGCTAAGTAGACCTGGGAAAGTGGGGTAACTCCATACAAAAGCGTAATTGAGCATGTTGCCCAGATGCAAAAAAAGATAGCAGATGTCATGCCAATTGTTAAGGAACATCTTCTTCAGGCCCAAGAAGCCCAAAGTAGGGTATATAATAGATCAGCCAGAATTAGGCAGTTCCAGCCAGGTGATAGGGTACTGGTGCTTGTACCCACAGTAGAAAGCAAATTTCTTGCAAAGTGGCAGGGCCCATATGAAGTTCTTGAAAAGGTGAGTGAGGTTAACTACAGGATACACCAGCCAGGAAAAGGAAGCCTATACAGTTATATCTTGTAAACCTTATAATGCCCTGGAGAGATAGAGACACAGTGGGTTCACCTTGCTTACTTTCCCAATCAGAGGTGGATTTTAGCAATATTTCTATTGCCAGCACCCTCTCACCATCACAAAAGCAGCAGTGCAAGGAGTTGTTAGAGCACAATAAAAGATATGTTCTCCGAATTGCTTGGTCTTACCTTTGGCATTGAACATGAGATTGTTACTGAACCTCATGTTAGGGTAAACCTGAAGCCATATAGAATCCCTGAGGCATGTAGGCATGTGGTTTCCCAAGAGGTGATATGAATGCTAAAGTTAGGGGTTATTGAGAAATCTAAGAGCGGATGGTCAAGTCCAATAGTGTTGGTACCCAAACCGAATGGGGAGTGGCATTTCTGTAACAATTATAGAAAGCTTAATGAGGTCTCCAATGTGGACGCCTACCCAATGCCAAGGGTGGATGAACTAATAGAAAGGTTAGGGCCAGCCCGTTACATTACTACATTGGATCTCACAAAGGGGTATTGGTAGATCCTACTGTCAAAGGAGGCCAAGGAAAAGACTGCCTTTTCCACCTCTGAAGGATGTTACCAGTATATAAGGATGCCTTTTGGGCTGCAGGGGGCTCCTGCCACGTTTCAAAGGGTAATGGATCGCATACTGATTCCTCATAAGAAATATGAAATAGTCGTGATTTGGAAAGTCATCTTAATAAAGTACAAGCAGTTTTAGATGCTTTAAGGAATGTCGGGTTTACCATCAACCCAAAGAAATGTGCCGTTGGTATGGAGGAAACAAAATATCTACATTATATCGTAGGAAGGGGCTCAATTAAACCCCAAATAAGCAAAGTTGAAGCCATTCAAAATTGGCCACACCCACTATATAAAAAAAAACAAGTGAGGGCATTCTTGGGAATTGTGGGCTATTATAGGCGGCTTGTCCCTGACTTTGACACCATTGCTGCCCCACTAACGGACCTCACAAAAGGGACAAAATCAGTCATGGTGAAGTCATGGACCTCGAAGGCTGAAAGAGCTGCGACCACAAATCGGTGGGCGGACCGTAGGCACCCAATCCGACGATTCGGACAAACCACGGAATTTAACTTAAAACTTGTGATTGCAAAACCATGCACTTACCTGCATCGGGAGGAAGTTGCTAAAACTACGGAAGACCTAATTGGAAAGCGCCACATGGGGATATTGGAGCGCGGATCATTCTTGAATCGTGTGCATGGTGCATTGTCGTCGGAAAATGTATTTCGGGATCTCCCCAGACCTGGTACCAACCCTATTACAAACCCCTAGTTACAAACGGACCTAGTATGTTGGTAATTTATTGTACTAACCTTAGGCTACAATAAGAGGCAATAAACATCCATTCAAAAGGTGTCTTCTGTTAATGAAGCTTTATGTATAACAATCCAACATTAAAACCAATTGTCAATAGAGACAAAAGAAAAATTTGGCTGGGTTACAATGAAAAATATTACAATTCTAACTTACAGAACTTTCTGTATGTAACTTGGGGGGCTGCTGTCTTCTACTGAAAAAAATGTTAAATTAAATTAGAAAATTCCTGGATTGGTTACTTGTGCTTATTAAGGGCAATATACTGCTTTTATCTTCTTGTAAGGAAATGAGGAGGAGGAAATGTTACCAGCTGTAAAATTGAAATCACCACCCATTGAACTAGTTCCACTTCTGCATTGCTGGATTTGCAAACTTAACATAGAAGGTGTGTTGTGGTCACACTGTCTGGCAAAATGACACTGAACGTGAAATTAAGTAGATCATTTTTAGTTTGTAAGATATTTTGCCCTCTATTGTTTGTCATTTTAAACATAACCCTCCTTTATTAACATCCTTTGCAGTAAAATGTGAACAACAACTGGTCGGTGGCGAACTACCTCATCATTATGCACACACAGACAACGTAGGTTATTTTTCAAGCAGTAAATGGAAATATTGTTATTACATTCAGTTAGTTTATGTTATGAGGTAATTATTGTAACATTTGGGTAACAATTGTGACATATGAGAACTCTAGTGTAACTTTTTTTTGCAAAATTTGTTAAAAGGTTTTGTTCCATACTAGTAAAAGGTATGGTTACTCGCCTGTTTGTCCTGTAGGGTCACCTGCATGATAAAAGACTTTGTATGCTGGTTGGCGTGAACGTTTTGAATAGAGATGAGCGAACACTCAAAATGCTCGGGTACTCGTTATTCGAGACGAAACTGTTCCGATGCTCGAGTTGCTGTTCGAATAACGAAACCCATGAAGTCAATGGGAGACTCGCGCATTTTCAAGGGGACAAGGCTCGGCACCAGGGAAGCTTGGCCCAACACCTGGGAACCTCGCAAAAGCGATGGATGAAACACCACGGAATGGACAGGAAACAGCGGGGCACATGCAATGGATGCCTCTGAGGCTCTTAACGCACCTTATGCCCACAATTATGGGCAAACAGCATGGCATGACACAGAGAGAGAGAGTGACAGAATGAAGCTAGATAGCATATAAAACATGGCAATAATTGCCATGACACTATAGGGGACGGCATCAGAGGCGCTGGCAGCAAGCAGGCTAGAGAAGTTGTATGGCGACTACCCTAAATGGACTCAGGCTGCGTCAAACCAATGGGTGGCAGAGAGGAACCAAAGGAGGTGAGCAAGAAGAGTGCTCAAATAATATCGGTACATGATAAAAAGTTTTGCCCAGTATCTTTTGTGGATAACAGAGCGGTGGCGAAAATGTTAACATGGAGCCATGAAAACAACCCAAAAATTTGACTGACAAAGCTCGTTGATAAGGGGACCATGAGGAGGCAGTGAAACTTCAGTATAGTTAAGGGCTGCAGGTTTTAAAACATTGTTAGTTGGATCTTGGCATTGGAGCTGGGCGCTCGCTGCCAGGGGAGGCTTCGCCAATCAAGCCCTGTCTCTCGGGCTATCCCCAAAACAGCACTTTCAGCAACCTTTTTGTATAAGATTCAAGTGTAGTAGCGTTCTAACGGGTTTAGGATATGCCGGGGGGGGTAGGGGAAGGTAAACAGATGCGCCAAAGAAGCGCATGATGCGCATGGAGCTGGCGCTCCGCTGCCAGGCGCGCTTTCGCAAAATCCAAGCCCCTGTATCTAGGCTATCCCAAACAGCACTTTGTATACGATCAAGTTGTTAGTAGCGTTCTTATAGTTTGGATATGGCGTTGGGTGAGGGGAATGTAAACAGAGGCGCAAGAAGCTGCTGAAATAATTCCCTAAATGGTAGAAAGTTGGCAGTATATTTTGTGGATTACACAGCAGGGTGGCTGGCGACCAAAGTTAAACTTGATGTGGAATCCATGAAAAACAAACCCAAAATTTCGCTGACTACACCTAGTTTGATAAAGGCGATGTTAGGAGGCAGATATTTTATGGACGGACTTTGGACGGGTAGGAATGGAGACAAAGTGTGGAGAGTTGTATGGAGACAATTTTAATTTGGATAGTGCTGTATGTGGCAGTCCCAAACATTTTCAAACAGAGGAGAGGGTCGTGGCCCTCAGTTAAAAGGGATAGAATTGAGTGCTGTATGTCGCAGTCCCAAAATTGTTCAAACAGAGGAGCAGGTAGGTGGCCCTCCGTAAAATGAATAGATTGAGGCCTGTATGTGGAAGTCCCACAAATTGTTCAAAACAGAGGAGCAGGTTAGGTGGCCCTGACAGTATATAAATGAATAGATTGAGTGCCTGTATGTGGCGGGTCCCAAAAATGTTTCAAAACCAGAGGAGCAGGTAGGTGGGCCTCCAGTAAAATGGGGATAGATGAGTGCCTGTATGTGGCGCAGTCCACAAAATGTTTCAAACAAGAGGAGAGGTAGGTGGCCCCTCCAGTAAAATGGGATAGTTGGAGGTGCCTGTATGTGGCAAGTCCCAAAAATGGTTCAACCAGAGGAGCAGGTAGGTGGCACCCTCAGTAAAATGGATAGATTGAGTGCCGTATGTGGCAGTCCAAAAATGTTCCAAACAGAGGAGCAGGTAGGTGGCCTCCAGTAAAATGGGATAGATTGAGTGGCCTGTATGTGGCCACAGTCCCAAAACTGTTTCAAACCGAGGAGAGGTGGTGGCCCTCCAGTAAAATGGCATAAGATTGAGTGCTGTGATGTGGCAGTCCCCAAAAAATTGTTCAAACCAGAGGGAGAGGTAGGGTGGGCCTCCAGTAAAAGGAATTAGATTGAGTGAGGTAGGTGGCCGTCCCAAAAATTGTTCAACAAGAGGACAGGGTAGGTGGCCACTCCAGAAATGGAAATAGATGAGTGCCTGTATTGTGCACTCACAAAAATTGTTTTCAAAACAGAGGACAGGGTAGGGGCCTCCAGGAAAATTAAATGCTGACGTATAGCAAGTTGAGCCAGTGCCCTGTCACCAAAAATAGCCATTTTCCTCTGCTTTACTGATACAAGAGGAGGAAAGGAGGCAAATGAGGAGGAGAGGAGGAGTGGATCAATTATTCGGTTGAGATTACTTCACCTGGGGGAGTGGAGCTGGAAATCTGAGAAATCAGCATTTATTCATTTTAATAAGCGTCAGCTTGTCAGCGCTGTCAGTCGACAGGCGTGTACGCTTATAGGTGTGTTGATGATGCCACCCGCGTGCAGAAAACCAGCTCGGACACAGACGCTAGGCAGGGAGGCAAGAACCTTCCAAGGCAGTAATACACGCCAGTTAGTGCCCACATGTCCAGCTTTGAAACCCAGTAGGTGTAGGGAGCTGTGTTGATCATTAGGACGATGGTATGTAGCTACGTACTCACTCACCATCTTTCTGTAAAGATCAGCCCTACTCTGCCGAGACTGGGAAGTGACAGTTGTCTGAGGGGTGACATTAAAGTGGCAAAAGACTTTAAAGGTACCCTTGCCAGTGCTGGAAAGCTGCCTGTCGCCTATCTCCCTCGCTACGTGCCCGCAGAACTACGCACTCTGCGTAGCGCTGTCAGAAGGGACATACGGTTTCAGCTGTGCACAGGGCTGCTGGTTGTCTAACTCCTCTCCCTGCTCTCCTCTCACTTTTAATTTTCTTTGTTTCCTTTCTCTCCCCTCTCTCTATCTGGCTCCCCTTTCTTCATCCCGCTTCCTTCAATCTGTTCTTTCTGGGTCCCTTTCTTATCTGCCTTCTCTTTCCTTTCCCCTCTTCGCTCTTCTTTTCTTTTCCTGTGTCTGTCTCGGCTCACTCTCTTTTTCTTCGACCTCCCACTTTTTTATTACTTCTTCCGTGGTTCTTGCCTTTCATGCATCTCAAATATTTTCTGCGGGATGAGGGTGGCAAAGATTTTGCTGTACGTGGGTCAGGAGAGGAACACCCAGTAATCGGTGCGGAATAAATTCTTTGACGCGAGCGGTCACGGATAGGCAGCCTAGCATGCAATCTGACCCATAGCGCCAGAAGAGTCCCGCGTAAGAATTCCACTCCCTCACTGGCCGAATGTCCATTTCTCATCATCCAACTCCTCAAATACTCTTCTTTGCCTACACGCTGACTGAACGTGAAGGGACTCAACAATTGGTCCCCCTTGTGTCTCGCCAACATTTCCTCCTTTCCTCTCATCCTTATCCACCTCACCTCTCGGATATGCGCTGAGAAACAGACAAGGGTGCTTTGGCTATCAACAAGGGAATATTCTTCCCCGTCTTCTTGTGACGAGCGCAAAGCTTCCGATTCATCGACAGAGGTTTTTCAACAGGCCAAGCAGCGTGATATGGTGGGGCTGATGATGGCGGTGGCATCGCCAATGGACCATCTGTGTTGACTCTCAAAGGTACTCAGCACCTGAAAGATATTCAGACATCACGTCCACTCCTCATTGTAGACTTGAGGAGAAGTGACTGACCTGAACTACCAGTTTGGTGGAAGTTGACATCATGGCAGTCTACAACGCTCGGCGATGCTGGTAAAAAACTCTGGGATAACATGGTCAGTGTTGAATTCCACCTCGTGGGCAGTCGCACAAAGTCGGTGAGGGGGCAGTTGGAGGCGGCGCTGCGCTGCCCTGAGAGGGGCAGATTAGGGCTGGACTTCCTGAAAGCGCCACAGATGCGGCGCACCTTCGTGGCAAATCGACAGATTGGGCGTAGTTTGAGGAGGGGAAAGCTGCACTATAGATTTAACCACAGGCCAGGCATGGCACATGTGTCAGCCTCCGAGTTGAGAGACGCCACCAGGTTACGGAGTTGTCTACACACACAATTCCCGCTTGAGGTTCGCGGTGCCAGGCAACAGATCAGTCTGCGCCGTGATGCCCTGTAATAGCTCTTGGGCGGGGTGCTTTGGTCGCCCTGGCTCAGCAGTTGAGCACCGCCTTGCTGTCGCTTTAGCGACGGCACTGCTGCTGTGCTAGAGTACGACTGATGGCCGCCGTCGCCCCACGGATGGTAGGTAGGAGGAGAGGTGAGGAGGGGGGGAGGAGGAGGAGGCATCGTAGGCCGGACACGGACCGAGGTAGGCCCCGCAATCCTCGGTCGCGGCCGTATATGAGCAGCCCCAGGGTCAGTGCCGGTGCCCAGCCTTCACAAGTTAACCCCAATGTGCGTCAGCGATAATAGTGGCCTGCAGCGGCAGCACTGTCACGTTGTCCGTGGTCAGGTGGACCTTGTCTAGAAACGGCGTTGGTAAGGGCACGGATGATGTTGTCTGATCGTGCCTGGTGCAGGGCTGGGACGGGCACATCGGGAAAAGTAGTGGCGGCTGGGGATCCGAACCCGAGGGGGCGGCCGCGCCTGGAGGTTTTTGCGAAAGGCCTCGGGTCTTACTAGCCATAGGCAGCATCTCCAGGCTAAGCAATCTGGAGATGTGCACCATTAAGGGCTTGGGCGTGAGGGGGGGGGGTTGCACATATATTTGAGTTTCCGCTCGCGTCTGGGTATGGAGAGAGCTGAACGTTGGTCGGATGCTGTGGAGATCGTGGAGGATGTCGACGATGGGGGTTTTTGGGCCAGGGGTCTGGGCAGGGGGCTGACTAGAAGCTGACACAGGGGAAGGAGCAGTGGTTGTGAACGGCCGGAGGTGAACGGGCTGTGGCCAAGAGTGGGGGGTTGTTAGCATTCATATGCCTGCGCATACATGGTGGTAGTTAAGCTAGTAGTGGGGCCCTGCATGAGCCTGGGTTGCGCAATGTTGACACCCCACCGTCCGTCGGTCATCCGTTGTTTCCTTAAAGAACCTCCACATTATGAAGATCTAGGCCCTCGCCGCAAGCGCCTCACCACGGGAGCTTCACTTAGTTGCATGGCGTTGCATTGCAACAGCCTGGCCCTGCCTTCCGTCTGGCCCCACAACTGCCTCTTCCAACCTGTTCAGGGCGCGACTTCTCCTCCGTCTAGAAGCACGTGTTCACCCGGCCTCTCAACCCAGCGTGGGTTGTCACCTCATCATCCTCCGATCCCTCAGTCTTGTCCCCCTAGGACTTCTGCCCTTGGACAACAATACCCACTGTATGACACCGTTGGTCTCATCATCGTCGGAACCTCTTACACACTTCACTACGTCAAGAAGGTCATCATCACAAACAGACTGTGACTGGTGAAACCTGGGCATCGGAGGGAAAATTGCTCAGCAGCAACCGGAGACAAGTGGGTTTGTGACTGTGGGAAGGTTCCGAAACCAGTTCCCAGAGTATGCGCGTTCAATGCAATTTCAGGGGAGGGGGGCAGGACAAGACTGGGGGGAGGAGCTGAGTGCAGGAGATGGAGGAGTGGGGATTTTCGGTGACATGGGTGGACTGGTGGAAGACCTGACGGGTGGTGGACAAATTGCTCGAAGCATTGTCAGCAATCAACGACATCACCTGTTCGCACTGTTTTTTTTTCTGGCCTCAACATGCTTCACACGCAGTCCCAGTAACTTCAGACATGAAACATAGGGAGTGTTTTGTAGCTCGAGGCGTTCACCTGCCTCCTAATCAGCAGGTGGTTTGTCTCACCCGCCCCGGACAACGGCCCTCGGACCATGCAGTAGTTGGACGCGAAAGTCCCGACCTGTCCTCTACCCCTAGCCCTGGGTTAAACAATTTTTAAAATCGAGAGTTATCACTTTTTTTTTTTTTTACTTTTTTTTTTTTTTTTTTTTTGTTGGTTTTTTGTGTGGTGTTTTTTGGTTTTTTTTGTAGTTTTTGTTTTTTTTGAGTTTAGAACCAAAAACAATTCCTTATCTATTTGCTATGGCTATTTTCTAGAACAAGGATCAAAGGAAAGCACAACTACTATGCCAGTGAGATGAACACTGAGGGATGCCCTTAATAGACAATCAACCCCTACTGAATTTTGCCACTTCAGCCTTGCTATGGAATGTGCGCCACTAAGCGCAGAAAACAAGCGGTCGCCAAGTCTCACTAAAAATGCTAGAATTGGCAAGACATGCCAATGAGACACTACAGCCACCAGCAGATCACCAGAAACTCAAAATATAGAACGCTAAGGTAGGCTTCAAGAAGCATTTTTTCTTCCTACTGGATATTTCTAGCAAGTATCAAAGGAAGACACTACTATGCCAGATGAGATGAAACTGATTAGTGCCTATAATAGAAAATCCAACCCCTATGAATTTTTGCCACTTCAGCCTTTGCTATGGGATATGTGACGCCACTAAGCGCACGAACACAGCGGTCGCAGTTCATACAAATTGTCGAATGGCAAGTACATGCACTGCAAGAAACTACAGCCCAGGATTCAACAAGAAATCAAATATCTAGAAGCTACTGTAGGCTTCAAGAAGTATTTGTATTTACTATGGCTCTGTTCTAGCAAGATCAAAGGAAAAGCACAATACTGCCAGCAGATGAGATGACAACTGAGTTAGTGCCCTAATAGAAATCTCAACCCTACTGAATTTTCCACTTAAGCCTTGCTATGGATATGTGCCGCCATAAGCGAGAACACAGCGGTCGCAAGTCTAACTACCAAATGCTCAGAAATGGCAAGTAATGCACTGCAGAAACTACAGCCACCAGCAGCAGATAACAAGCAATCAAAATATATAGAACGCTCCGGTAGGCTTCAAGAAAGCTATTTGTCGTCTCCTATGGGCTTTTTCTAGCCAAGTATTCAAAGGAAGACACTAACTATGAAGATGAGATGATGACATGAGTATTGCCTAATAGAATCCAACCCCCCTATGAATTTTCCCACTCAGCCTTTGCTATGGATATGTGCGCCACGAAGGCAGAACACAGTCGGGTGCAAGAGTCTCACTACAATTGCCTCAGAATGGCAAGTACTGCACGCAGAAACGACAGCACCAGCAGATCAACCAGAAATCAAAACTATATAGAACGTAATGAGGCTTCCAGAAGCTGTTTGTATTTTATGGCTATTTTCAAGCCACGTATCAAAGGAAGCACATACATGCCAGATGAGAGACAACTGAGTTATGCCTAATAGAAATCCAACCCCTACGAATTTCCCACTTCGGTCTTTGCTATGGATAGGTGTGCCACTAATGAGCTAAACACAACGGTAGCAAAGTTCCCCCCTGCTAATTCCTCACAAAATGGTTTAAAAGATGCAAAGTAAACTAAAAAAAGTAGAACGTTATGTAGCCCTAAGAAGGGCTGTTGGGTTCTTTGAGAATCACTCTGCCTAACATTAAGCTAATAGAACCCCCTAAGACTCCCACTGACCGTAGCAGCTCTTCCTAGAGGCATCAGAGACAAATGATTCAGACGCAGCGCGGAAAGCGGCTAGTCTTATGCCAGGTCACTGACTGGCCAGCAACCATGCCTATCGAGTGTAAGGGTACCACGTCATGCTGGTGGAGGCAGAGTCTTGGCTTGGATGGCTATGTTTGGACGCAAAAGCAAAAACGGCGGGAGCTGCCATTTTTCTCGAGCGGGCAAAGTATTCGTCTCCGAGCAACGAGCAGTTCGAGTTACCCTAATGCTCGACCCGAGCATGCAAGGTCGGACGAGATGTTCGCTCACTCTAGTTTGAACAATAAACTATGGATATTCTTCTCCGAATATTATACATCAGTCGAGTCATAAAATAAACAGCTTAACATTTTCGGAACTTTTTACCATTACTAATTTTGATTGCAATGTAATTGTACTTCACTTTGCACATAAAGCAGGACGGTTCATTGCACACTAGTCTTCAAAGTACCTCTGGACTGAAATTAAAAGAAATAGATTGAGTGTTTTAGAATTCTATATGTATGATTATTCATCTTAACAATCCCATTTACCAAACAGTTAATTCAAATATAGCTTTGTTGACTCATTTCTTTCCAATCATTCCTTGTAGAGCAAGATAGACTTTGTAATGTTGATGGTGACACTGTTGATCTGTATTTAAAACATGGTTGTAACTGTAACTGTAAATTTACTGTAATGCAGATAAAATTTTGAAGCTTTGTGAAAGAGAGTGAGCGTGAATCCGAGGAGAAATAATAAACTAGATGATAAAGGAAAATCTACATTCAAAATCAAGCATGATAAACCAGGGACACTTATCGTAGATCCAGGCATGTGCTGTGAATTCTTCACACCCCACAGACAATTATAAGCCATTTAATGAACAGCACCTACTACAGTACCTTGGGCTAGGAAAACAATACCAATTCAATGTACCCAAAAAGCAGGCAATAAACCTTGGCCTTACTCATAGATCCAGACACTGTGAATATGCTACTAATCTTTTTAATATAAATTATTCATGGCCTTTCTTCATTTTAAAGTCAACTTTACGGTAAAGAGACAGAAGCGTTTGGCGACCTTCCTGTTGTTGAAGTTTCAAAGGACTGTTACAGTGTGAGGAAGCCTTTCCCAATCCACTGCGTGCTGAAACTTCCTATGCTAGTTGTGAAGAGTACAGCCGGCAGAGGGAGGAGGGACATGCGGAAGGGGAGAGGAAAGGAGAGGGTGAGAAAAAGGATAGAGGGTCCTTGCAATGCACCACCCCGAGGGGGCTCTCCCGTATCAGCCATAGCATAGATAATGTAAAAGTGATTTTAAAAGGAGAAGGCTATGGAGAAGGCACGGTGCATCCAAATACACTCCTGCTTTATTCTTGGCTCTGTTACGGATCCACGGGTTGATACAAATTTAGATTGGGTTTTAATTTTTTTTTTGCCTTTTAATACTTTTTAAAAATGAAACGGAGAAAAGAAAAAAGGTCGCCATCTTATGATGTAATAAATTTTTAATTCTTTGGTTATGGAGCTGTTTGTGAAGGTAATTTTTGCAAAATGAGCTGCATGTTTTAATCGATACTCAATTAGAGGATTGTGGACATTTGTATTTTTTGTTACATTTTTGATGTGATTTTGTTAAAGATGTAAAGCACTTTCGGAATTTTGGGAGCTTTTTTCTGTGTGTGGTTCACCACCAAAAATAAACCATTTTTCTATTTGAGAGATCAGGCGGCATTTTGGGACACGGTGATATCAAATGTTGTCTGTGATTTTTTACTGTTTTATTTTGTTTTATATCCGTTCTATGGGAAAAGGGGGTTGATTGAAATTTTAACTATTTTATAAATTTTTAGAACTTTAAAAAAAATTTTTCACTATTTCCTAGACCCTCTAGGGGTACTTTAACCCTAGATGGCTGACGTTCCAAAAACCTATATACTGAAATACTACTTAATGCAGTATATGGTTGTTTTATCTGGTCATGTAAAGAATTTCCGAAACCATGCAGCCCGGGTCTGACGGAAGCATGTGTTCGGGGGCTGTGCGGCCATCTCAAGTGGTCATTAATGCCACCGGCGGGTTGCAGCGGTACAAAGGGTTTAACACCGCGATTGGTGGCTAGCACAAACAGCGTGTGTTGGGGATGGTCTTTGCTGATATGCAGCAAAAACCCATCTCTGTTGAAGGGTTCGCCATGGAGCTCTCTTTCATACACCCTTCAAGCTCGGGCAGGAGATATTTCCGTCGGTTGAGCATGAAGGGGGAAAGGGTCCAGGGTCTTGCACTGTATATGGGGTAAATATGTTGACTAGGTAGTGATGTGCCGACTACGTTCTGTCTTGTGCACCAACTGTGCATTAAAAAGAAATTTCTATCATCATGTGGGTCTGTTGTAGAAGTTGCGACCACCTTCTGGGATAACTATGAGGCCAATTTAGTATTAGTAGGCTAATGCACTAGCCGTTGCAAAGTGTATGGCTCTTAAGCACTGGTGACCCAAAGTGCATGAACCCAAAGAAGTCGCATGAAACAGTTTTTTTCTGGTTGCACGCAGTTTTTTAAGGGCTGCACCACATTATATCGGGATTTTCAGGTAATTACTGTGGCGCACACGTGAGATACGCACTGGAACGCCCCTTACAGTATTGTATTGTGGGGTGAATAGGTGAGACGAGACACAATCTGGTGGATGGAAACCACTTCCTTTCCTAAATAAGTGCAAGAAGCAGTTTGCACATGTATTTATGTGCAGTCTATGCCAGAATACAAGCGCACAAAGAAAGAGAAACACAAAAAGGGCAAAACAAGCGGATGATGCTCATGTATTATCTGTAAGAATAAGTGAAAAAGAAAAACAACAATTACCAAGGAGATACGGAGGGGGAGTGTATAAGGATACACCCCCCCCCCATCGAAATCCGCTCACCTTAGATATCTTAATATAAGATAGATCATCCAAAGCAATTAACAGCTGCCCATCAGCTTGCCGGCGCATCCTCAGTTGAGATGGAAAACCGGTGTAGAGCACAGAAACGGGTTATTATTTTTAAGAAACAAAAAAGGCTGGCACCGCACTGCTAGGGCGATGGTATTCCCTAAACAAGTTAAACAAGTAACCAGAGACTCCTTCACAAGAATTTTCTGTTATGAAATTATGTTATATGAACCCTGCATATATCAGTACTCTCTGACTAGCACGTGATGGACAATGCTTTTAATATGTATTATATTTTTTTATTTTTATTTCTAATTCTTTATTGTTTGTGATTGTTTACTATATTTCTACAATATTTGATTACCTATTTGCTACTTTTGTTACTCTGTGTTGTACATTTAGATCCTTTTCATTTGTACTTGAAGAAGGGCTGGTGCCCAAAATGCGTTGGACACAAATAAAATATTTAAATTTACCTGAGGACCATCTCCCTAGGCAGAATCTAGCACGGGACTGCTTAGTCCAAAAGTATGTGTCTCCCCATTTTAATCTCGATTACCCACACTGTGACACTAGAAACCACAGATACAGGTCGGTACCCCCTACTTAAGAACACTAACTTACATATTGACCCTAGTTACAAACCGGCCTCTGGAATTGATAATTCTTGTGCTAGTCAGTCTAACATATTAGTTGTAACAGTTATCAAAGGTGTCTGAATGAAGCTTATGTAAATCCTGAATTACATGAAACCCAACATTTTGAATCCCCAATTGTCATAGAGGACCAAAAAAAAATTGGCTGGGATTACAATGATGAAAATATACAGTTCCTGACTTAATACAATTCAATTTAAGAACAAACCGACAGACCCTATCTTGTATTGTAACCCGGGGCTGCGTTTGATAGGCAGTTTCAATCTTCCATAGACTCCTAGTTAGAGATGGACCTCTTTGCCTGTGTGACCTCTGGTGAAGCTCTCTGGATGCTGGTAATGCAGGTTAGGTTTAATTTACGATAATTAGCCCCAAGGGCCAATGATAACAATTGTAAGAATTATCAAGGCATCTTCCATGAAGCGTTTGTTAATTTGTTCCTTTGACAACACAAAAATTGGAGAAGCCAATGTAGGGAGGAAGGGAAAAAAATATTTTGTTATGGAGTTACTGTATGTTGTACCAAAAAAGTGAATTTAGAACAAACCTCGAACTGTCTTGTACTGCTTGTATCATTGTACAAGAGTTTCACTGCATCTTCTTGTAATTGATATAACAATATCAGCATTAGGAATATTTAGCCTTATTGTTAAGGCATTTGAAAACTTATCAGGAAAGAAATACAGTTGTGTGAAAGGTAGTACAGAATATTTGATCATTTTACTGATTCGGATGTGTTACTAGGAGGTTGGGTTACTTACTCTACGACTTTCATTTTTATATAATTGCAGTCGATTTTAATATAGGCACAAGACATGATAATTATGCACTAGGCGTTCTACGGCAATTTGATCATCCAAAATCACTGTCATAATGATTCTTTTTATTTAGCAGTTTGTGTCCCATTCCCTCCTCCTTGAGTCACTCAGTTATAAAAGAGACAAATGTTCTATTTGCATTAACCTTTAATAATTAACGATTCCCCAATCATGGTTTTAATAGATAAAGTAAGACAGATTTATACTAGTCAGGCATGATAGAAATTCTGTCCTGAAGCAATCATGAAGTGTTTTTATTCTTTAGTTATCTGTCCTTTAATTTATTTTTCTTTGTTGGATAGGACACTGTCTTTGCAATTACTTATGATTACTTCATGGTGTACCTGCCAGGTAATTAAAGTGAAATTATAACTGTCACTATTGTTAAATGTATATTCCTCTGCTGACGAAAGTAGCATTCCTTATACTGTCAATAAACTAAAATAAACATTTATAAATGAAAAATGGGGGAACTTTGAAATAAATCACACATTTGGGTATGCTAATATAATTTGAGCTCTGTCGTTAATTGGTATTCTAGGTTTTCATGTGTTTTATTAGTTAGTTATTAAGTGAAATCAGGATTCCAGTTTTCAATTTAATCTACCAAATATGAAGTCGGACATTCATTAAAGGATTTTTGGGGGATTTAAAGGGGATCTGTCACCAGCTTTTCACTAAGATACAGAATGACAGGTCCATAGAACAATGCTAAACTGTACCCCACTCTGTTTTAGCTATTAAAATGCAACTTCCATCAAATTTATGTTGTACCCATTATATATAATATAGATATATATAATATAATATATATTTATATTTATATATTCCAGGGGATCGCTAGGTGCACCGAATGTCCCAGGTCAGAGGACACTTCTCCTTCTGCCCGGGCAGATAGTCCCACTCTGTACCTTGTACTGGGACAGAGCCGTCAGCTCGTTCTCAATACAGAGAGAGGAGCGCGATCACCACAGAGTTCTCTGCTTCAAGCAGCAGTAAGCGCCGGGAGCAGGAGACGCCGGGAGGTGGTGATGAGTCACTCAGTGCTGACAGTAAACAGCGAGAAGATGGAGGGAGGACTGAGGTGAGGGCAGTGGGTTTTTTTTTCATTATGCAGTGGGGGGAGGGGAGGAGGCGGCACAATCAGGAGACTAGTCCGGTGGCGGAATTGCTGATGGCTACACGGGAGCGCTTGGGGACACCTGCGGGTCTGTGAGTAAAATTAGGGGATGTAGGACTATTGCAGGGAGCGCGGGGGGTCTTGTCGGGGGTCTGGAGGACATTATGAGGAAATTAGGGCGGCTGGGGTGGGCACTATGGGAAAAACTGTGGGGTATTCTTCGGAGTGACATGAGATGACATCTGTGAACATTACAGGGGGGGGCTGTGCGGGACATAACAGGGAGCAGGGGGAAATCATGGGGCTTGTGAGGTAATTAGTGGGGCTGTTGGGGGAAATATGGGCATGGATGGGGTCTCTTAGTGGGGGCTGTCTGTTAGGGGACATTACAGGGAAAACTGTGGGGGGGATCTTCCAGGGGGCCCCTGGAAAAACACTACAGGGGAGCTGTGGGGGGGAACCTTAGAGGGGGCTCTTTCAAACATTACAGGGGGTTGGGGGGCATTTGAGTGGTATCTGGGAACATAGAACAGGGGGCTCTTTGGACACACAGGAGTTGGGAAGACATAAACAGGGGCTCTTAGACATTGCAGGGGGCTCAGGTGGATATTTTAGGGGACCTTTGGGGGAAATATTGGGGCTGTGAGGAATTGGGGCACGTGCGGGACATTCTAGTGGGAGTGTGAAGACTCTTCCTTGATGTTGGCAAAATCATGAATTACGGCAGGGCCATCATTTTTTAGTTAGGGTCACATTGAGGGCAAATGGTTTTGTGGCTTTTAAAATATGTTATATTAGGAAAAGCATTTATTATTCTGTATTAACAGTATTTTAAGGAGGACTTTTATGTTGTATCTGTAGGGCCCCATTCACATGATGTATATTGGTGGCAGTATGCTGGGGATGCTTATGAACCAGTAGGAACATTCCGCCCCATAGGAGCGCATTGTCACCGTACAGTGAGCACACTTGTGTTTCACCAGAAGAACGATCTTCGTAAGAATGTGAGGAGCGGTTCAACCCTTACCGGGAGGTTGAGGGTTGAACGCTCCTCACATTATTACGAAGATAAAGCAGTTCTTGGCTGAGCGAGCCATACAGATGTGAAAGGTGGCTACAAAAAGGCAGTTAGAGTGTTAGGGGTATAGCAGCAAGATAACACTGTTTGCGGGCCATGAATGTAGGGAGATGTGGGAAGGACATTAAGAGTCTTTTGTGGTGAACCAAACAAGGATGACACGTGGTGAGGGAACGGGTGATGATGCCGGGCCTAAGGAGAAGAGGAGAACATCTCCTTGCAGTCACTGGTTTGGAACCGGTAGGATTCTCCTGTGGTTTCTGGAGCTGTATTGTAGGTATCAAATAGTTTAGAGTCCAAAACAACAATGTACAGGAAGTGGGCACTTACGCATTACCTGTGCCCGAGGATCTTTACCACCCTAGCATATTATATATATTGTGGGGGTTACGCTTGTCACACAGGTCACCAAAACAGTAAGTCTAATAATGGAGGTTTATTTAAACCCGGTTGTTTTCGTTGGCCCTTTCCTGTTTTTTCATGTCCATTTTTCACTCCCCACCTTCAAAAATCTAAAACTTTTTATTTTACACGTAAAGAAGCTGTTGTTGATGGCTGTTTTTGCGGAACAAATTGCATTTCATAGTGATGGTATTAAAATATTCCATGCCATGTACTCGAAGCGGGAAAAACATTCAAATGCTGAAAATTGTGAAAAAACAATTGTGCCATTTTATTGTTGAGCTTGGATATTCGTCTTTCACTGAGCGTCCCAACTCGACATGTCTGCTTTATTCTTTGGGTCGGTATACGTACGATTAAGGGGGATACCAAATGGTAGTTTTATAATGTTTTCATAATTACAAACATTTTAAACACGTCCTGTACAAAAATTATTTTTTTGATTTTGCCAACTTCTGGCGCTAATATAACTTTTTATATTTGTTATACGGAGCGGGGGTGGTGTCATTTTATGAAATTTGAAATATTTCAATGATGATAATTTTTAGGATGTACAACTTTGATCACTTTTTATAGATTTTTTATATTTCAAAATGGAAAAAAAAGTGGCATTTTCGACTTTGGCACTATTTTCCGTACGTGGTTAAACGCAGTGACAAAAACCGTTTTATCATATTTTGAAGATTGGGCATTTCGGGACGCGCGATCCCTGATGTGTTATGATTTTAATATGTCGATTTATATGTATGTCGTTCTAGGGAAAGGGGGGGTGTGATTGAAACTTTAAGTTTTTTTCCATAATTTTTTTTAACTTTTTTTATATTATTTTATTCCCTTACTGTCCCTAGGGTACTTTAACCCTAGTGTCTGATCGATCCTATCATATACTGCAATACTACAGTACGATGGCCAGTATATGGGGATTTCTCCTCCATCATTACAATGGCTATCCCACATGTAATGAAAGAGGTTAAAACGAAATAGCCTCGGGTTTTCGGAAGACTCGAGGACCATGGAGACAGATCGCGTGAAAACACCGAGACGCGGGGTGTTACCGGTAAGCCTTTGCGCCAATATGCAGAAAAGACTTACCGGTATGGAGGAGGGCTCAGCCCCGTGGCCCCTCTCCATTCAGCGGACCCGACCGCCACCGTGAATACACGGCGGGCGGGTCGCGAACTGGTTAAAACAAGTCACTAATGAAAATAAAAGCTTTCTTCAGCAGGGTGCAAACTGAAGGCATAACGTTGACTTTCTTCAGCAAAACGCTTAACATAAGACAGGTTATCCTTACATACAGTTGCTAAAGTTAAGCAAGTCCTCCAGCATCTCGGACCCAGTCCTAGGGCAACGCAGGAGAGAGGAAGAAAGACACCCAGACCAACATTTCAGGGCTTGAGCCACACACAGACTCTAGTCTGCTTAAACCTCCAAGCAATATAAAGAAAGGCAAAAAAGACTGGTCTGGACCCTGGGGCGTAGTAATCACACCCAGCTCTCAGACTACTTAGTAAATTCCATCCTGGAGTAGCTATACTATTTTAAAAAGGGTCAGAAACCTAAGTGCCTGACAAAGGTTAGCGCTTATCCGTGAGGCCAGGCACCTCGGTGACAAGTATCGGCCCTCAACAACACACAATAACCTGTGCCTTATTCACATACCCCCTCCTTGCACAAAGCCAATTCAGGCTGGGCACCTTGAACCAGCAAACAGTGCACCATGATAGTGCTTGCATGTCCATACAATGTGCCCAGCTCTGTGTTCAAACATTTAAACCTGAGTCCTGTAATGCAAGAAACCAGCCCTGTACGAGCATTATTTCCTTTTCCCTTTCATCCACTTCAGTGGTGATGATATGAGACCAATGGAATTCTGCCCAGTAGGTAATATGAGGGCATCTAATGCCAACTTAATGGCCAGGACATTCTCTTTCGACTATGGAAAATTTTTTTTTTATATCCGTGACAATATCGCAAGAACCCTACATCGAAGAATTTGTCTGTACTACAAATTCCTTTGTAAAATCGGGGGGGGGGGTGCACCAGGGCTGGCTGGTGTACAATGGCAAGTTTTAAGCTCCTTTAAAGACTATTGGCTTTGGGCAAAGGAGGGGGGTATGTGATAAGGCACAGGGTATTGTGGTTGAGGGCCGATACGTGTCACCGAGGTGCCTGGCCTCAGTGAAGTAAGCCGCTAACCTTTGTCAGGAACCTTAGGTTTCTGACCCTTATTTAAAAGTAGTATAGCTACTCCAGGATGGCATTTACTGGAGTAGTCTGAGAGCTGGGTGGGATTACTACTCCCATGTATCCAGACCAGGTCTTGCCTTGCCTTTATTAGCTTGGAGGTTTAGCAGAGCTGAGAGTGTGTGGTTCAAAGCCTGAAATGTTGGTCTGGTGTCTTTCTCCTGCTGTTGCCTCAGGACTGGGTCAGAGATGCTGGAGGACTCTGCTGTAACTTTACAGACTGTATGGTAAGGATAACCTGTCTTATGTTAAAGCCTTTTGCCTGAAGAAAAGTCAATGTTATGCCTTCATTTTGCACCCTGCTGAAGAAAGCTGTTTATTTTCATTAGTGACTTTGTTTTAACCAGTTCGCGACCGCCCGCCATGTATTCACGGGCTAAGCCCTCTCCATAGCTGGTAAGTCTTTGCTGCATATTGCAGCAATGGCTTACCGGTAACACCTGCATTTGGTGCTAGCACCGATCGCGGGTGTTTGCACAGCGATGGCTGCCGGCAAAGCTCTCTCCGCCATCTACCTGGGTATCGCCGCTCCGTCGTGACCGTCGTCGGGGGGGGGGGGGCGTCTGTCCGGCATGGTAGCCTCGGTACTTCCGAAGACCCGAGGCTAGTTTCGTTTTAATGCTCTTCATTAACAAGGATGTGCTGAACTGTAGTTGATGGCAGTTATATGATAGGAGCGATCGGGAAAGCTCAGAGTTAACAGTACCCCCATAGGGACGTGAAAAAATAGTAAAAATAAAAATAAAAAAGAAAAAAATAATTATAATAAAAAAAACTTAATTTCAAGTCGACCCCCCTTTCCCTAGAACTGACATAAATATAAATATAAACAGTAAAAATCATGAAACACATGCAGGTATGTCGACCGTGCAAAATGCCCGATCTATCAAAATAGATAACGGTTTTTTTCAATGCGTTTAAACTCCGTAACGGAAAAATAGCGGCCGCAAAGTCGAAAATGGCACTTTTTTGCCATTTTGAAAAAAAAAAACAGAAAAATCTATAAGAAAAGTTGATCAAAAGGGTTGTACAGTCCTAAAATGATTTATCATTGAAAATATTATCAATTTCATCACAAAAGAAGACACACCCACAGACTCACGTACACCCAACGTAAAAAAGTTGATTAAGAGGCGCCAGAAGTTGGCAAAATCAAAAAAATAATTTTGTGTACATGGAGGTTTTAATTTTTGTCAATGTATGAACATTATAAAAACTATACAAATTGTGTACCTCCTTAATGTCCTACCGACCCAAGATATAAAGTAGACATGTGATTTGGGGCGCTCAGTGAAGAGACCGGAATATCCCAAGCTCACAAGACAAATGGCGCAAATTGTTTTTTTTTCACTGGCATTTGGAATTTTTTTCCCGCTTCCCTTGGGTACATGGCATGGAATATTTAATACCATCATTATGAATGTGCAATTTGTTTACGCAGAAAACAAGCTGTCACACAGCTCTTCATTTTTATAGTGTAAAAAATAAAAAGTTATAGATTTTTGGAAGGTGAGGGGATGTGAAAAATGGACATGAAAAAAACGGGAAAGGGCACGGCTCCTTAATCGGTTAAATAAACCTTCCATTATATGGACATTACTGTTTGGTGACTGTGTGCTGTAACGCCTAACCACACAATATATATATATCTAATATATATAATATATGATATATATATATATATACTATAGCGGGTGCGTTGCTAGGTGGTAAAAGATCCCGCGGGCAACAGGTCAATGCAGTAATGCCCCCCTTCTCCTGTTACATAGTGTGGTTGGACCTAAAACTACATACTAACATATACAGCTACAGAACTCTACCTGTTCCAACCATGACTGCAGGTGATATGTTCTCCATGCTTCTCGCATTAGGCCCGGCCAATCACAACACCGTTTCCTCAGCCACGTGTCATCGCATTGTTGAGTTCATCACAGGACATCTTTGTTACTTATTGTTCCCTACATCTTGGCCCGCTAACAGTGTTATCTTGCTGCTACCCGTCAAACACTTCTAAGGCCTTTCCTCTTGGTTAAGCCCTTTCACAGTACATGTATTCTGGCTCAGGCCAGGACTTGCTTGACTTTTCTAAGTAATGTGAGGAGCGGTCAACCCTCCAAACCTCCCTCGGGGTAAGGGTTGACGCGCTCCTCACAATTCTACGAAAATCTTTTTTCTGGTGACACACACAGTTGCTCACTGTCTGTGAAAGCAATGCTCTCCTTGGTGGCCGTATGTTTCGCTAACCTGTCATAGCTAGGACTAAGGGCCACCATATAAGAATCATGTGAATGGGGCCTACAGATACAACAGAAAGTCTCCTTAAAATACTGTTAATACAGGAAATAATAGAATGGCTTCCTAATATAACATATTGTAAAAGCCACAAAACCTATTATATATCTTTAACTGTGTACCCCGCACTAATTTGGCCCTCAATGTGACGCCTAAACTAAATGATGCCCTGCCTAATCATGCCCCACATAAGGAAAAGAGTCATGCAACACGCCCCGCACTAAGAGAGTTCCCACAGTGCCCCAATGTCCTCACCAGCTCCGCCAATAATGTCCCCAAAGTCCCTCGAATGTCCACCTGAGCCCTAACCCTGGCAATGTCTAAGAGCCCCCCGTTATGTCTTCCACAACTCTGTGATGTCCTAAGAGAAGCCCCCCGTTATTGTCACCAATACCACTCAAATGTCCGGCCCACAGCCCCCTTTCTGTAATGTTTGAAAGAGGCCCCTCTAATGCTCTCCACCACAGCCCCCCTGTAATGTTGAAGAGCCCCCCTATGTTACCCCACAGCTCCCCATGGGGGAGAGGAGGGGGTGTGTTTCAGAAAGCCTCTCCCTCTTATCACCACAGTTTCCTGTAATGTACCCTAACAGCCCCCACTAAGAAGACGCATCACATGCCCAGTAAATGTTCCCCACAGGACCACTAATGTACCTCACAGGCCCAGTGATGTCCGCCATAGTATCTCCTTTTATTTCCCTGTCTACAGCTCCCCTTGTATGTTACAGATGTCATCTAATGTCCTCACTAAGATACACCACCCACGTTCCCAATAGTGCCCAGCCCCCACCCCCTAATTTCCTCACAGGCCCACGGAATGTCCCGCAGAGCCCCCTTATGTCACAATCGGCCTGACTCTAATTCCTCCCAGTAACACCCGGATAAGAAGCCCCCCGAGCCTCCCTGTAATATCCCTACAGCCCCCTAATTACGCTCACAGCGCCCGGGTGGTCTTCGCCGACGCTCTGTGTAGTCCATCAGCAATGTCGATCCACAGGACTAAGTAGCCTGCTCCTCTCCCCCCCTCTTTTTAAACAGACCTTCATTACAATGGTGCTATACGCACTTGTAGTATGGCCGTATATGAGTAGGTCGATCAGACAACTAGGGTTAAAGTACCCCTAGGGACAAAATAGTAAAAATAAAATAAATAAAAAAAGAAAAAAAAATTATGAAAAAAAACTTAAATTTCAAATCACACCCCCCCTTTCCCTAGAACTGACATAACATATAAATAAACAGTAAAATCATAACACATCAGGATCGAGCGTCAAAATGCCAATATTCAAAATATGATAACGGTTTTTCAGCGGTTTAACCCCGTACGGAAAATAGTGCCCAAAGTCGAAAATGCACTTTTTTTGCCATTTTGAAAAATATAAAAAAATCTATAAAAAGTGATCAAAAGTTGTACAGTCCTAAACAATTATATCATTGAAAATATTATCAAATTTCAAAAAATGACACCACCCCACAGCTCCGTATAACAAAGTATAAAAAGTTATTGCGCCAGAAGTTGGCAAAATCAAAAAAATAATTTTTTTGTACAGGACGTTTTAATTTTTGTAATGTATGAAAACATTATAAAACCTATACAATTTGGTATCCCCTTAATCGTACCGACCCAAAGAATAAAGCAGACATGTGATTTGGGACGCTCAGTGAAAGAGGAATATCCAAGCTCACAAGAAAATGGGCACAATGTGTTTTTGCACTGGCATTGGAATTTTTTCCCGCTTCCGAGTACATGGCATGGAATATTTAATACCATCACTATGAAGTGCAATTTGTTACGCAGAAAACAAGCCATCACACAGCTCTTTACGTGTAAAAATAAAAAAGTTTTAGATTTTTGAAGGTGGGGAGTGAAAAATGGACATGAAAAAACAGGAAAGGGCCCTTAACCGGTTAAATAAACCTTCCATTATTAGACATTACTGTTTTGGTGACCTGTGTGACAAAGCATAACCCCCACAATATATATATATATGCTAGGGTGGTAAAAGATCCGGGGCACAGGTCAATGCAGTAATGCCCACTCCTGTACATGTGTGGTTGGACCTAAAACTATTGATACTAACATATACAGCTACAGAAACCACAGGAGAAATCCCTACCTGTTCCAACCAGTGACTGCAGGTGATATGTTCTCCATCTTCTCCATTAGGCCCGGCATCACCACGTTTCCTCAGCCACGTGTCATCCTTGTTGAGTTCACCACACAGACATCTTATGTTCTTCATCGTCCCTACATCTTGGCCCGCTAACAGTGTTATCTTGCTGCTACCCCTAACACTCTACTGCCTTTTTTGTAAGGCCCCTTTCACATACATGTATGCTCGCTCAGGCCAGAACTGCTTGATCTTTCGTAAGAATGTGAGGAGCGGTCAACTCTCAAACCTCCCCCGGTAGAGGGTTGACCGCTCCTCACATTCTTACGAAAGATCTTTTTTCTGGTGACACACAAGTGTGCTCACTGTACTGTGAACAATGCTCTCCTATGGTGGCCGTATGTTCGCTACTGTTCATATAGCTAGCATACGGCCACCATATACAATCATGTGAATGGGGCCTACAGATACACAGAAAGTCCTCCTTAAAATACTGTTAATACAGAAATAATAAATGCTTCCTAATATAACATATTGTAAAAGCCACAAAACCTATATATATCTTTAACTGTGGACCCCCACTAATTTGCCCTCAATGTGACCCTAAACTAAATGATGCCCTGCCTAATCATGCCCACATAAAGGAAGAGTCTGCACACTCCCCACTAAGATGTTCCCCACAGTGCCCCAATGTCCTCACAGCCCCCAATAATGTCCCCCAAAGTCCCCTCGAATGTCCACCTGAGCCCCCTGCAATGTCTAAAGAGCCCCCTGTTATGTCTTCCACAACTCCTGTGATGTCCAAAGAGCCCCCTGTTATGTCCACAGATACCACTCAAATGTCCCCCACAGCCCCCCTGTAATGTTGAAAGAGCCGTCCTCTAATGTCCCCCACAGCCCCCCTGTAATGTTGAAAGAGCCCCCTCTAATGTTCCCCACAGCTCCCCTGTAGTGTTTCCAGGGGCCCCCCTGGAAGATCCCCCACAGTTTCCCTGTAATGTCCCTAACAGCCCCCACTAAGAAGACCCATCTCAGTGCCCAGTAATGTTCCCCCACAGCCCCACTAATTACCTCACAGGCCCCAGTGATGTCCCCAGTGCTCCCTGTTATGTCCCGCACAGCCCCCCTGTAATGTTCACAGATGTCATCTAATGTCCCTCACTAAGAATACCCCAACAGTTCACAGTATTCCCCCCCCCCAGCCCCCTAATGCCCCCCGCGACCCCCGCAGTGCCCCCTAGTCCCCCTCCCCAGCCCCCTAATTTCCTCTATAATGTCCTCCAGAACCCCGACTAAGAAGCCCCCCAGCGCTCCCTGCAATATGCCTACAGCCCCCTAATTTACTCACAGGCCCCAGGGGTGTCCCCAGCGCTCCGTGTAGCCATCAGCAATGTCAGCCACAGGACTAAGTCGCCTGATTGTGCCCCTCTCCCCTCCCCCACTGCATAATGAAAAAAAAGCCGCTTCAAGCAGCCGACGCTGTGTGATCGCGTCTCCTGCTCTCTGTAGTGGAGAACGGAGCTGACGGCTCTGTTCACCATTACAGGGTACAGAGTGGGGAAATCTGCCCGGGCAGCAGGAGAAGTGTCCTGCTGACCTGGGACATTCGGGGCACCTAGCGATGCCCCTGTGTATATATATATATATATATATATATATATATATAATGTGTACACATAATTTTAGAGGGAAGTTGCATTTTATATCTAAAAACAGAGTGGGTAATAGTTTGCATTGTTCTATGGGAACCTGTCATTAGGCATCTTAGTGAAAATCTGGTGACAGATCCCCTTTAAATTCCCCCAAAAAAATCCTTTAATGAATGTCCGACTATCAGGATTTGTAGATTAAATTTGAAACTGGAATCTGATTTCACTTAAGTAACTAACTAATAAACACATGAAAGCCTAGAATACCAATAACAGACAGAGCTCAATTATATTAGCATCCAAGAATGTGTGATTTTATTCAAAGTTGCTTTTCATTTATAAATGTCTTATTTATTTTATATGACAGGTATAAATGGAATGCTACTCAGTCAGGCAGAGGAATATACATTTAACAATAGTGACAGTTAATAATTTCACTTTGAGATTACCTGGCAGGTACACCATGAAGTAATCATAATGTAATTGCAAGAGACAGTGTCTATCCAACAAAGAAAAATAAATTAAAAGAAAGATAACTAAAGAATAAAAAACACTCATGATTGCTTCAGGACAGAATTTCTATCATGACTGAATAGTAATAAATCTGTCATTACTTTATATATAAAACCTATGATTGGGGAAGTCAGTTAATGTATTAAATGTTAATGCAAAATATAACATTTGTCTCTTTTTAACGAGTGACTCAAGGAAGGAGTGAATGGTGACACAAACTGCTAAAATAAAAAAAGAATCATTATGACAGTGATATGATGAATCAAATTGCGTAAAACGCCTAGTGCATAAGTTATCATGTCTTTGTGCCTATATTAAAATCGACGCAATTATATAAAAATAAGTCGTATAGTAGTAACCTCCTAGTAACACATCCGATCAGTAAAAATGATCAAATATTCTGTAATACCTTTAACACACTGTATTTCTGATAAGTTTTCAAATGCCTTACAATAAAGGCTAAATATTCCATAATGTCTGATATTGTTATATACAATGACAAGAAGATGCAGTGAAACTCTGTACAAGGATACAAGCAGTACAAGACAGGTTCAGAAGGTTTGTTCTAAATTCACTTTGTACAACATACATATAACTCCAGACAAAATAAATTTTTTCCCCGTGACAATTGGATTCTCCAAATTTTGTGTTGTCAAAGGAACAAAGATTAACAATAAAGCTTCATGGAAGATGCCTTTGATAATTCTTACAATTTATCATTGCACCTTGGGGCTAAAGTATCGTAAATTACCTGCATTACCAGCATCCAGAGAGCTTCACCAGAGGTCACAGCAGGCAAAGAGGTCCATCTCTAACTAGGAGTCTATGGGAAAATGGAAACTGCCTATACAGGCAGTCCCCGGGTTACATACAAGATAGGGTCTGTAGGTTTGTTCTTAAATTGAATTTGTATGTAAGTCGGAACTGTATATTTTATCATTGTAATCCCAGCCAGATTTTTTTTGGTCTCTATGACAATTGGATTTCAAAAATGTTGGGTTGTCATGAGAATCAGGATTAACACTAAAGCTTCATTACAGACACCTTTGATAACTGTTACAACTAATCATTGTAGCCTAGGACTAAAGCACAATAAATTACCAATATCCAGAGGTCCGTTTGTAACTAGGGGTCATATGTAAGTTGAGTGTTCTTAAGTAGGGGACCGCCTGTATATGTGGTTTAGTGTCAGCAGTGTGGTAATAGAGATTAAAATGGTGAGACACATACTTTTACTAAGCAGTCCGTGCTAGTATTCTGCTAGGGAGATGGTCCTCAGGTAAAATTTAAATATTTTATTTGTCCAAACGCATTTTGGGCACCAGCCCTTCTTCAAGTACAAATGGAAAGGATCTAAATGTTACAACAAAGAGTACAAAAGTAGCAAATAGGTAATCAAATATGTAGAACATATAGTAAACAATCACAAATAAAGAATTAGAAATAAAAATAAAAAAATATAATAAATATTAAAAAGCATTGTCCACGTGCTAGTCAGAGAGTACTGAGATATGCAGGGTTCATATAGACATAATTCATACAGAAAATTTCATTGTGATGAGTCTCTGGTTACTTGTTTAACTTGTTTAGGGAAGACCATCTCCCTAGCAGTGCGGTGCCAGCCTTTTTTGTTTTTTAACCCTTTTCTGTGCTCTATAAACCGGTTTTCCATCTCAACTGAGGGATGGCGCCGGCAAGCTGATGGGCAGCTGTTAATTGCTTTGGATGACATATATGCTTATATTAAGATATCTAAGGTGAGCGTATTTCTAGGGGGGGTGTATCTTACATACTCCCCCCTACACGTAAATCCTTGGTAATTGTTTCTTCTTTTCACTTATCTTACAATAATATATGAGGCATCATCCGTTTGTTTGCCCTTTTTTGTGTTCTCTTCTTTAGTGCTTGTATTCTGGCATAGACTGCACATAAATACATGTGCAAACTGCTTGCACATGTATTTAGGAAGTGTTTCCACCAGTATTGTGTCTCGGCTGCACTATGCACCCCACAATACAATACTGTAAGGGGCGTTCCAGTGCGTATTCTCACTGTGTGCCACATGTATACCTGAAATCCGATATAATTGTGGTGCAGGCCCGTTAAACTGAGTGCACCAGAAAAAAACTGTTCATGCACTTTGGGTGCACCAGTTTCATAAAGACCATACACTTTGCACGCTAGTGAGCCAAACTGCACATAGTGCAGTTAGCCTCACTAATAATAAATGTGGCCCATAGTATCCCAGGAAGGTGGTCTCAACTTCTACAACAACATAGATGATAGAAATTTCTTTTAATGAACAAGTATGCCACAAGACAGAACTGTAGTAGCAGGCACATCACTACCTAGTAATACATATTTGACCCCATATACAGTGCAAGACACTGGACCCTTTACCCCTTCATGCTCACCGACGGGAATATCCCTCAGCGAGCTATGAAGGGTGTATGAAGAGAGCTCATGGGCTGAACCCTCTTCATACAGAGATGGGTTTTGCTGCATATTGCAGCAAAGACCCATCGCTAACACACTCGGTTGGTGCTAGCACCAATCGCGGGTGTTAACCCCTTGTGTACCGCTGGCAAACACGCCGGTGGCATTTAAATGACCATCTTTCTTGAGATGGCCGCACCCCCGAACATCATCTTCGTCAGACCCGAGGCTGCATGGTTTCGGAAGATTCGTTACAATGAGCCAGTAAAAACACCATATACTGCAATGTAGTAGTATTTCAGTATATAGTTGGAACGATCAGGCCATCTAGGGTTAAAGTACCCTAGAGGGTCTAAGAAATAGTGAAAAAAATGTTTTTTAAAGTTTAAAAAATTTATAAAATATTAAAATTTCAAATCAACCCCTTTTCCCTAGAACTGATATAAAACAAAATAAACAGTAAAAAATCACAGACACATTTGATATCACGTGTCCCAAAATGCCGATCTATCAAAATATAAAAATGGTTATTGTTGGTGGTGAACCACACAACAGAAAAAAGCGCCCAAAATGTCCGAAAGCGACTTTTACATCATTTAACATCACATAAAAAATGTAACAAAAAATAGCAAAATGTCACACAGTCCTCTAATTGGTATTGATTAAAACATCAGCTCATTTTGCAAAAAATTACCTCTCACACAGCTCCATACACCAAAGAATTAAAAAGTTATTAGCATCAGAAGATGGCGAACTTTTTTTTCTTTTTCGTTTCATTTTTAAAAAAGTATTAAAAGGCAATAAAAAAATTAAAACACAATCTAAATTTGGTATCACCGTGATCGTAACGAGCCAAAGAATAAAGCAGAGGTGTTATTTGGAGTGCACAGTGCCTTCTCCATAGCCTTCTTCCTTTTAAAATCAACTTTTACAATTATGCTGAGACGGGAGAGCCCCTCGGGGAGGGGGCATTGCAAGGACCCTCTATCCTTTGTCTCACCCCTCTCCCTGTTCCTCCGCATGTCCCTCCTCCCTCTGCCTGCTGTAATCTCACAACTGCAGAGGAAGTTCCAGCACGCAGTGGAATGGGAAAGGGCTCCTGCAAACTGTAACAGCCTGTGAAACTTCAACAAGGAGGGTCTCCAAAGCGCATCTATCTCTTTACCGTAAAAGTTGATTTTAAAATGAAGAAGGCCATGAATAATTTATATATAAAAAGATTAGCATAGTCACAGTGTCTGGATCTATGAGTAAGTGCCAATGGTTTATTGCCTATCTTTTGGGTACATTGAATGTGGTATTGTTTTCCTAGCAAGGTACTGTAGTAGGTGCTGTGCATTAAAATGGCTTATCAGATTTCTGGGGGTTGTGAAGGAATATCACAGTCACATGCCTGGATCTAAGAGTAAGTGTCCCTGGTTTATCATGCTTGATTTTGATGGTAGATTTCCTTTAATCATCTAGTTTATTTCTCCTCGGATTCACGCTCTTTCACAAAGCTTCAAAATTTTATCTGCATTACAGTTAAATTACAGTTACAGTTACACCATGTTTTAAATACAGATCACAGTATTCACCATCACACCATTAACAAAGTCTATATGGCTCTAACAAAGGAATATGATTGGAAAGAAATGATTCTAACAAAGCTATATATGAATTAACTGTTTGGAAATTGGATTTTTAAGATGAATAATCATACATATAGAATCTAAAACACTCAATCTATTTCTTTTAATTCACCCAGAGTACTTTGAAGAGCTATGTGCAATGAACCGTCCTGCTTTATGTGCAAATGGGAAGTAAAATTACATATGCATCAAAATTAGTAATGGTAAAAGTTCCGAAATGTTAAAGCTGTGTTATTTTATGACTCTACTGATGTATATTCGGAGAAAGAATATCCATAGTTTATGGTTCAAAACGCTTCACTCCAACCAGCATACAGAAGTCTTTTATCATGCGCTCTCTGGTCTGAAACAATTTTGGGGACTGCCAACATACGGCACTCAATCATCCCATTTTATCGGAGGGCACACCGACCTGCCCCATGGTTTGAAAAAGTTTGGGGATGCCACATACAGGCACTATCCAAATTAATTGTCTCCATAGCAGCTCCACAAGTGTGTCTCCATTCCTACCTCCAAAGTCGTCCATATAGCTGCCTCCATACATCGTCCTTTATCAAACGAGGTGTGTCAGGCAGAAATTTGGGTTGTTTTCATGGATTCCACATCAAAGTTGTTAACTTTGTCGCCACCCTGCTGTGTAATCCACAAAATATACTTGCAAACTTTTACCATTTAGGGATATTATTTCAGCGCTTCTTGCGCATCTGTTACATTCCCCTCACCCGCCATATCCTAAACTTATAAGAACGCTACTACACTTGATCTTATACAAAAGTGCTGTTTGGGAGTAGCCTAGAGACAGGGGCTTGGATTTGCGAAAGCTCGCCTGGCAGCGGAGCGCCAGCTCCATGCGCATCATGCGCTTCTTGCGCATCTGTTTAATTCCCCTCACCCGGCATATCCTAATTATAGAAACGCTACTACACTTGATCTTATACAAAAAGGTTCTTAGAAGTGCTGTTTGGGGAGTAGCCTAGAGACAGGGCTTGGATTGGCGAAGCTCGCCTGGCAGCGGAGCGCCAGCTCCATGCCAAGATCCAACTAACATAGTTTTAAACTGCAGCACCTTTAATCTTACTACTAGTTCACTGCCTCCATCATGGTCCCCTTATCAAACGAGCTGTGTCAGGCAGAAATTTTGGGTTGTTTTCATGGCTTCCATGTTAACTTTGTCGCCACCCTGCTGTGTAATCCCAAAATACTGGCAAAACTTTTATCATGTACCGATATTATTTGAGCACTTCTTGCACCTCCTTTGGTTCCTCTCTGCCACCCATTGGTTTGAAGCCTGAGTCCATTTAGGGTATGTCGCATGACACTTCTCTAGCCTGCTGCGCTGCCTCTGCATGCCGCCCCTATAGTGTCAGGGTCAATTATTGCATGTTTTAGATGCTATCTAGCTTCATTCTGGCACTCTGTCATGGCCATGCTGTTGCCCATAATTTTGGCATAAGTGGTTTAGCAGCCTCAGAGGCATCCATGCATGTGCCCTGCTGTTTCCTGTCCATTTCCGTGGTGTTTTCCATCCTTTCTGAGGTTCCCAGGTGTTGGCCAAGCTTCCCTGGCAGAGCCTTGGTCCCCTTGAAAATGCTCGAGTCTCCATTGACTTCAATGGGGTTCGTTATTCGAGACGAGCACTCGAGCATCGGAAAAGTTCGTCTCGAATAACGAGTACCCGAGCATTTTAGTGTTCGCTCATCTCTATTCAAAACGCTTCACTCCAACCAGCATACAGAAGTCTTTTATCATGCAAGTGTGACACCTACAGGACAAACAGGGAGTAACCCACTACTCATTTTACTAGTAATGGAACAAAACCTTTTAACAAAAATGTTTTGCAAAAAAGTTAACAATAGAGATTACTCATAAATGTACACAATTTGTTACACAAATGTTACAATAATTACATCATGAACAGTAAACTGAATGTAATAACAAAATATTTCCAGTTTTACTGCTTGAAAAATAACCTAAGTTGTCTGTGTGTGCATAATGATGGAGGTAGTTTCTCCACCTACCAGGTTGTTGTTCACATTTTACTGCAGAGGAATGTTAATAAAGGAAGGGTTGATGTTTAAAATGACAAACAATAGAGGGCAAAATATCTTACAAACTAAAATAGGATCTACTTAATTTCAGTTCCAGTGTCATTTTGCCAGAAATTGTGACTCACAAGCACTAACTTCTATGTTAGTTTGCAAGATCCAGCAATGCAGAAGGTGGAACTAGTTCAATGGGATTTCAGATTTTAAAGCTGTTACAAGTTTCCTCATTCCTTACAGAGATATAAAGCAGATATATTTGCCCTTAATATGCAACAAGTAAGCAAATCCAGGAATTTTCTAAATTTAGTTTAAACATTTTTTTCAGTAGAATACAGGCAGTCCCCAAGTTACATACAAGAAAGGTTCTGTAAGTTAGAAGTGTATATTTTATCATTGTAACCCCAGCCAAATTTTCTTTTGGTCTCTTTGACAATTGGGTTTTAAAAATGTTGGATTGTTATACAATAAAGCTTCATTACAGACACCTTTGATGGATGTTATTGCTCTTTATTGTAGCCTAAGGTTAAAGTACAATAAATTACCAACATACATAGGTCCGTTTGTAACTAGGGGGTTTGTAACTAGGGGTGGTACCAGGTCTGGAGGAGATCCCGAAAGTACATTTTCCGACGACAATGCACCATGCCACGATTCAAGATGATCGCGCTCCCAATATCCTCCATGTGGCGCTTTCCCAATTAGGTCTGCCGGAGTTTAGCAACTTCCTCCCGATGCATGTAAGTGCATGGTTTGCATCACAATTTTTAAGTTAAATCCCGTGGTTTGTCCGAATCCGTCGGATTGTCTGACGGTCCGCCCACCGATTTGTGTCGCATGTAAGCCGGCGCGATTGCGACTAAATCCAATCGCGTGCAACACAATCGACTTATAAATACTGGTCCCAGCCTCGCAATCCCCGAAAACGTCGGAAAACCCGATGGAAATGCAGCCGCGGGACACTTAGTAAATAAACCCCAAAAACTTATAGTTACCTCCCGTTCACCACCACTGCTGTGCTTGCTACAGATTCAGTTCCAATGTGTAGCAGGCGTGCGTCAGTGGTCAAAATGGGAGCACTGCTCTCTATAAACAGAGACCGACATTGATAGGCAATTGCCAGTGGAGGTAAGTACATTTATCTTTTGTTTGTATAACCCCGAATATTTTCAAAAAGCCCAGAAAACCACTGTAAGAAGAAGAGGCAGGAAGTGTGAGTTTCACAAATAAAAAGGTCTGTTTACTGAAACATCTCATTTGGGAAATGTGGTTCATTTTTGCACAGAAAAACACCCTTCTGCTGGAGTAGGAAAAAGTGGTTGCTCAAAATTTTATGACTTTTGTCGCCATTTTGAGTCATTTAGGGCACATGATAAGGTTACACTAAGAGATATAATGGCCAATAGTAACTGCAAAAGACCTACATGACACTCTACACTCTAAGTTTGGGTATTTTACAGACAGATGGAAATAGGAAAAGTCTCTGATGCAGGTATTTATTTATATGATGTGCTAACATTCTGCATCATAGTATATGATGTATATTTTAACAACAATCTTTAAGGAATTAATAAATTTCACATTATAACCATTGTAAAACAGTGCAGAGTTAGATTAGACAGTCTTATGCTGCTCCAGATTTATCAGTGTCTGATGCTGGGGGAGAAATCTGGTGTAGTTTAGGGCCTCTTGCCCACGAACCATGTTTAAAATCATATGACTTTTCTTATTGGTCAGAGTTTGATCACAATGGGGGTCATTTACTAAGGGGCCCATTCGCGTTTTCCCGACGTGTTACCCGAATATTACCGATTTGCGCCGATTTTCCCTGAATTGCCCTGGGATTTTGGCGCACGCGATCAGTTTGTGGCGCATCGGCGCTGGCATGCACGCGGCGGAAATGGGGGGCGTGGCCGTGGGAAAACCCGACGGATTTGGAAAAACCGCCGTATTTAAAAAAAAAAAAATTGGTCGCACGGGCCATACTCACATGCACCACGATGAAGACGATGAACTCCAGGGCACCTCGGCGGACTTCGGCGCAGCAGCGACACCTGGTGGACATCGGGCGCAGGACCTTCATGAATCGCCGGAAGACCCGAACGCTCGTCGGAGAAGCCGCCGCTGGAACGCGAATGGACCGGGTAAGTAAATGTGCCCCAATGTATTCAGAGTTTTACATAGTTCATTTACTTATGTCCGAGTGTGATGCAACAATGCTTCTTTTTGTAGCAGAAAAATCATCTTTAAACTGTTTCCCATCTTCTCTGCTTTCAGCGACTTCCTGAAACTTGTGCATGAAAAACTGACCGCACTAATAATTATAATCTTTATTTATATTGCACCATCAAATTCTGCAACACTTTAAAACACCAGGATAACCCTAGTGCTGTCAGTTTTTTTCACATTTTTTCCCCAGACTCGCATCAAAGCAAGAAAAGAACTGATGTGTGTAAAGATCTATTGAATAGCTATGTGTCAGTTTAGTGCAAGTCCAATGGGATGATGGATTTACACAAGAAAAAACACTGGTGGGTGAAGGGCTCGAGACTGTGGAGTCATATTTTGCCATCTTTTAGTTTAGTTTTTAGTTCTAACAAAACTGTCCCAAAATTTTGACACATTTGTATAATTTAGGGTGCACTTTTCAATAAAGCCACAAACTTCTTGTTGAACTTGTTGGAAAAAGTGTCTTAAAACGATCACCCGTCCCTTCTTCACCCGGCTTGCGGCTCACGACTCCATATAAATGGAGCCTAATTGTGAATTGTGGAGGAACTTCACTGATTATAGGCTTCACTTTATTTAGTAACTTTACATATAGATTTAAGGCTCTGGTAACCATACAAACAAAAATAGTTTATTATTTCTTATACGGTAGTAAACAGATAGTTAACACTGCACAAATAAATACATTAAAAAATTCTGCAATCCAAATATTTGTTACATCACTGAAATGTAATAACATGTTTATTATTCCTCTGTAGTACACACACCTTCATCTATACACTGTTTTATAGCTGTTCATATATGACAGATTATTTAAGACCTATTGCCATAGTTAGTATGGGGCCAGTTGTTTCTTGTATCAAATAACCATGTTTTATATTATTTAAACATAAAAAATGTACTAAAGCATGACTTTGTGGTGTAGTGAAGGTGGAAATAATTACAATGAAACATGAATCATTTTGTCTGGCCAGTTTAGAATTTTCCATTAAGTAAAACAGCTTTTGGCAGTTTACTGTGATTAGCATTCTATTAAAGGATGTGCTATGCTGTCACTTACCTCTCAGAATGGTACATGGAGACACGAGTATTGTTACTGCTGAACTTTTCATGCCTGGCACAAATGCTTCATTTTCTTAGCAATGTTATTTAATAAACAAATTAAAATATACACAGAAACATAAAGAATCTAAGGAACAGAAGCAGCATTTTTAGCATATCTATAAAAGAATAAAAATGGTGAGGCTCTGTGTGAACGGAACAGGAAGCAAATAAATAACTCCTTACTCTCTAGTGGTCAGACCAGGTTACTACACATAAACTTCTATTTATTTAAACAGGAGCAAAGTTTCAGTGGCTCATTCAGCCAATACAGGGAGAACGGACATGTCAGCCTACTGCTCTACTGTCTGAGAAAAGCAGATCTTTTGGGGTGCTGTGTGTTAAACTCCCATCAATCTGTAACTGATGACCTATCCTTATGTTATGGAATCTTCCTGACCTACCCTGGCCTCTCATCTCGCTAAACCAGTTCCCTATACTATAATGACAAGATGAAAAAATAGTGCTGCCTATAGATATGTGACTTTTCCTCTTGGAAGATATTTACTGGTTTGGCTATTATCTTAAGTGACAAGACTTCTTAAAAGTCAGACACTGATGTGATGGGAGTAAGCATTATTACGGTAACACTATGACTGAGCTGCAATACCAAACACAGCCACTATACAATGCACTACTGTTGGTACACTGTGGAAGCTGCCTGTGAAGTTAATTTTAGAAGCTGTGGCACTTCTGAATGCAGTAGTCTCTTCTAACAACTGATCATGCAAATGGAAGACACCTGTCTATGTGATATTTAATTATCTTTCCTAAATTAATTAAAAATCTTAGAATTTCCCCTTTAACCAGGTTTATTAATTTAGACAATTTTATATGTTGTACTAGACAATTCATTAAAATATCTGACATTCATGATAAAATATATAAACACTTTAAATGTTAGTATTCTATCATTATATTCTATACTGCTGAGACACTCATTGTGGGAGAAATTTACATTCATGTTATATATACCCATGCATGTTTATACATACAAAGCTATATATTCTTTATAACTAGAACTTTGTTATGTAGATACAATACTAAGCACACACACTATCACATTGTGTATTTTGCACATAAGATGCTTTGGAATTCCTGGCAGAGAAACACTACATATGTGGATCATGACTGTTGGAGTTGAATCCAAGTGAACAACTGTATTCTATTTTAGGCACTGACAAGTATGTACATGAGAACGTTCAGAGGAGAACAAGCAGCACATGAGAGGATGAAATTACATCCCCGACTCATTCTCTATAATGTATTAAACTCATTTCAATACTATTCTCCCTTAGTCATTAGCCCGGAACTACCGTGTTATTTGGTTTTAGACAGACAACAAATAAAGTTGGGAGTGACAAAACTTTTTACAGTACAAATTCATGGAAAAATCTCCCGATATGAGAAAGCTGGGTCCACTATTGTAAAAGATAACTGAAAATGTGAAGAGGTTTTAAGCTGAAAACTTGCTTATTAAGTGTTTATTTAGTGTGGACCACAATGGTATGTCCTACTAGAAGAAACAGAAGTCCTGCCAACAAAGAAAAGAATATTCCAAATGGTGCCAGCATGAATGACCAGCCATAGCGAATGTCCACAGAGTAACCTGGGCAATCTTCTTGTTTCATGTCTTGGTAACTCCTCACATCAGATACGCTTTGTACCCAGATGACATGCATCACCACCACAAATGTGAAAAATATACCTAAAAATAAAGATAAACGTTAAGCTGAAATTCTAAGATATTCTCCATGTCGCTAATACAGTATTGTGGTATTAGGTGGTGCTATTTTTTCACATAAATACTACAATCATCTTCACATATGGGCGAAGGGCGTGTTGTGCTGCGACGGGGCGGGACCTAGTGCAGTCTATTGGACAATTCTATGCCAGACAAAACCTGAATTCCTAATACATCCAGTATACCCATCACAATACAATCATGTATTAAAGGACTAAGTATTTTTAAATATATGACCAGGGGTCTGTAAAAATAACTAACTAATAACTAAAATAAAAAAAAGAACTTTTACTTACCACTCTCTCCACTCCCATTCTCCAACAGCGCCACACGTCCATTGCCGGCTTCTCTATGTGTACAGAGGCTGTGATGACTTGTGTCTACAGTTTCACTCCTGCTACTGCATCAACTTTTTTATTTTTAAAGACTTACCCGCTATACGTGACTACGGTAGTCTTCTTATACTTGTTATCAATTGCCTCTTTCTTTCTAAAAACAACTTTTTACATTATGCTAATGAGCTTGAAGGGCTATGGAGTCTACCAGAACCCCTATGTGCTGCAGATTCACAGGCTGTTAGAAAGAGTAGAACATGTCTACATCTGCTTGTGTAATCTAGCAGCAGCAGGAAAGACCTGCTCTGCTCATTGTAACAGGCTGTGAAGCTACAGCACTGAGACTTTCTGTAAACACCACCAGAGCCCTTCAGGCTCATTGGCATAATTATAAAAGTTGATTTTAGAAGAAAGGAGGCCATGGATAATAAATATAAGAAGATTACTACAGTCACCGGTACCTGGATCTATGAGTAAGTGTCCCTGGTTTATCATGATGGATTTTTTCAGATTTCCTTTAAGCCTTGACAAATATGACATTAGTTCAGTATTAGTTTTCAAATGAATCATAAAAGATTTTTGTGGGATCTAGTGGACTAATTATGTTGTCAGCCAAATGTCCAATGAGATTATGTTTGACACGTCAAATAATGCCTTTAGACTATGTTTTTCTTGCTGTCAAAAATGGTAGAACATGCAGATAATATAATTCAGCATCAGTGTGAGCAAACGTGTGACAACAATATGGAAGGATGATGAATCACATATCTGCATTCATACATTAAAGCTCACACATGAAAAGAATAAAAGGCTATCTAAGGGCGCCTCAAGCAGACAAAATGTGTGTTTAGTCAAAAATGTGTTTCATGAAACACATAAATATGAATGTGTCCGTCAACAGCCCTTTGATTCTTGAAGTTTAATACCATCACTATTAATTAAAATTGATATTTAGAAGAAAGCAATCAACTGTACTTTTTGAACAGACATTACAGAGGAAGTGTAAAATATTTGGAGGGGGTTAGAAATCTTTAATGAGAACGGCTTTTAAGTAAATTTCTTTTCATATGAATTAGCAAGTTTCCCTTTAAAAAAAAATACATCACTAACTGCAAAGGTTTTCTTCCTGTCAAGCCACAGCTAGTGGAAACATGTCTAATGAGCCGAGACCCCAAAAAGATGTTGACATTTGATTAAAAAGGCCTAAGATGTAAACAGATAATTCATTAATGATCTTTCATGAAATGTTAAAGACTTTAATAAAGTAATGAGAGTGAACTTTAAGTCCTCAGTTTTAAAATCAATGTGTCACTTTCTGCTCTGTTTAGTTTCTAGCCATTTATATTTTATGAGTCTCTAATGTACATAGTGACATTGCTAAGTTAAGGAAATTTTCAAGTAAGGCGTTTAAGGCACATTCAAGAAAACCCTGCACATTATATTGTGATTGTGTAATATGTCAGTGAAAGATTAGACTCGACCCACTTAAAACTACATTATGATCACTTTAAAGTATTCTATAGCATTGTCTAAAAATCTCAGTGGGCTTGGATGTAATAACACAGCTTTATTCCTTTATTGTCCCCTTGCAATGTGAATACCTAACCAATATTGATAAAGCATGTTGATTTGTTAAAGGGAACCTGTTATGAGGATTTTACCCTATAAACCAACACAAACCCATTATCTGGTTACAGGATAACAATGATGTCCTCCACAGTGATTGAGCATCATGCAGAAAAAGATATCTGAACTCTGTATCCAAATCACCTATACAGAGTCATGAAGTGGAGAAAAGTCACACTGGGATGTCCCATCACGGCATTAAACCTGTCTCATAGGACAAATGCATCGTCTTTGGCTCTACCATCAGCAGCTGCCGACAACAAAGCATCAACAAAGTCAGAAGGGGGCATCCCTGTGTGAGTCTTCTCTAGCCCATGACTATTTACAAGTCATTCATATACAGCCTTTAGATGCTGAGTCTCCCAGACCTTATAAAAGGACATCATTGTGATCCTCTTATACTCATGTTTAACATGTTGGCAGTTTGTGGGCCTTAATCGTTTAAAAACTTATTGGTGGCTGATTGAGTAGCACTTCTGCCTGGGTTCGAGTCCCACCCAGGTAAACAAAGAGTTTGTATGTTCTCTCTGTGTTTGCGTGGGTTTCCTCCAGGTCCTCCGGTTTCCTCCCACACTAAAAAACATACTGGTAGGCTGTTTAGATTGTGGGCCCCATGGGGACAGGGACCGATTTGTCATGTTTTGTTCAGTGCTGCGTAATCTGTAGGCGCTATATAAAGAATTATTATTAAATTATGATACTTTCTCAACTCTGTTATACACGCTGCTTATGTACACAGAGCCAAACGATGTGACACAGTTCATTATGTTCTGTGATATGTTCCCCGAGACAGGGTTGAGTAAAAAGCACTGTGTGTGGAGGTATAAAGGTGATAAAACGAGGCTCAAAACACTGCCATTGCATGTAATCATAAAAAAGACATACCTACTGTGTAGTGGTCACAAAAAGAAGACATCCCTGCTGCAAAGGGAACAAAGGTGGAACATACAACTTCATGAGGGCATAAAGGCGACTGAGTATCACTAGTAGTTTCAAGATGGGAATATTATTACTGCATGGGGATTTCTAGGAAACTTTAATATTATTGTGTGTAAATTAAAGGGAAACTGTCAAAAGCTTTTAGTCCAATAAACTACTAGCCCTCTCAGGCAGGTTATGAAATACCCTTTCAAGAAAATTCTATTTTCAGTGAAATCTCACATAAATCTCTCAAGATTACCTATAAAAAATCTCCTCCAATGTCATGTAAAAAAGGAGCTGAAAACTGTCATTTTTTCTACCTTAGATTCACATTAAAGAAGAAATGACCAATGACAGTGAATAGTTCTTCCCCAAATAATATTTCTACATTTTCCACATTTTAATTTTTTACACTTTCATTTTCTAAAATTATCATTACCCCATTGATACTAGTGTACTTTTTAGTGCCTCTGGTGCTGTACACCAGTACTACAGTTGACTTTTCTCCAATTCGTTTCCAATAGCTATATTAATAAATACAAATGTTAAATCTGATCTATGCCCAGATTGCTGCCACAGGCTGACAGTGTGTCATAAAGGAGGGGCAGCCCAGTGAGTGGAAGAATGGGAGTTATAATACTGTATATATGGATGGGAACACAGAAGTAAGTTAATGGTCTCTAGAAGTAGAGTCAGAGGGGTCATGGTATTTAGGAGTGAAGAAACAGGAGGTAAAGTCTATAAAAGCTGGGAAACAGGGATTTATAATATACTAGCTATAACCCCAACGCTGCCCGGGATAGTAAATAACTGCTCTTAGTTATAAAAAAAATAGAATGGGTTAACAAAAAAGATTTTATAAGTATCTATTTATGTACAAGGAAAAAGGCAGCACTGCAATGCAAGTAGGCAAGTAAGGTAAAAAGGTGGTGTCTATAGTCCATAGTTATTAGTGGCCATTTATCACTATGGAGTAAAGACACCACCTTTTCACCTTACATCTACCTACATTGGAGTGGTGCTTTTTTCCTTGGACATATTTTATGTCTATGTACGCCTGTATCGCTCTGTCTGTCTCTCTGTCTTTCTCTCTCTCTCTCTGTCGCTCTCTATCTGTCTCTCTCTGACTGTCTATCTGTCCCTCTCTCTCTGTCTCTATCTCTGTCCGTCTGTGTGTGTGTCTCTCTCTGTATCTGTCTCTGCCTTTCTCTCTGAATCTCTGTCTGTCTGTCTGTCTGTCTCCCTGTCTCTCTGTCTGTCTATCTCTATCTATCTCTGTCTGTCTCTCTCTCTCTCTTTCTCCCTGTCTGTCTGTTTCCCTTCTCACTCTGTCTGTCTCTCTGTCTCTCTCTTTGTTGTTTCTGGTGCTTTCTCATAGGTCTTGATGTATCTAAGAGTGCACATTGAGGTTTGGATTTTGAGGCATGAACAGTTTTACTGGAAATATCCATCACATATTGGTAGTTTGTCTATCGTACATACATTCTTTTACAATTAAGCTGCTGAGAACTTTCCTTAATTATCTATATCTATCTACGTCTGTAGCGCTCTGTCTGTCTCTCTGTCTATCTCTCTCTGTCTTTCTCTGTCTTTCAGTGTCTCACTGTCTATGTCCCTATTACCTCACACATAAGCTGTCTTAGGGTTCATTCACATCCTGGGTGAGCACAGTGCTGGGGTAAGGGAGAAGCGCTCTTCACCCCTCCTCCCTCCAGAGGCAGACAAGCAGCCGTGGCGCAAAGGACAAGTTCTATACTTAGCAGCGGGGCTACCTGACTTGGTCACAGTGTGGTGAAGCATTTTGTGCTCACCACACCGTGACCGGGAGCCATAGAAGTCTATGGGAACTGTGATCTGGTCACAAATTATGCGACCAGATCACGGCCCCAATAGCGGTCGTGTGAATGTACCCTTATACTCATTGCCTATAGTAACTAATCAAAGCTCAGAGCTCATATTAATGACCTGTGGCAAAATAGAAGATTAGCTATGACTGGTTGACAACTGCTACAGCAGCGACAGACAGTGGCTCCAGTGATGTGAAAACGATGGCCTAATAACCAGTAAGGTTAAGAGGGAACTCAGTCCACATCCTGGAATGGAGTTTACTACCTCCTACATCACCCACAAGTAAAACATAGTTTGTGTAGGGCACTTTAGAAGCTTTCTACATATGCAATTCCAGTGCTTTTTATGCGACCCCGAACCATCCAACACCACCGCTTAACCAGATTTACAATCCCTTGCAAAAAGAAAGTGTCGAAAAAAAATGTGCACCAGCAGACAGGTCCTAACCTAGTGATCTAAAAAGGTAATTTACATAAATGTAGATAGCATTTTCTTTAAAATGACAACTAGGAAACAGGAGAGTTACATCATGGCAATTTATAAGGTGCCCTATAGAATTCTGTCTTTGTAAGTGAGTTGGGAGGTGGTAGACTGCCTTTAACAGCTTTTATTTAAAACAAATAATAGTATTAAAGGGGTTGCCTTAAGTATAGTATGGGACCTCATTGATGAAAAGAACAGGACCACCAGCTCTCCAGAGAATGAGGATCCAGTTCTCACTTATGGCTGGAGCTGCAGGACAAGCATGTGCCCTGCTGCTCCAGTGAGGGGCGTAACTACAGTGGTAGCAGCCATAGCAACCGCTATGGTGCCCACAGTGTCAGGGGGCCCCAGCATCTGAACTGACACACTAAAGAGTGGGGGATGTGCATTATTATATCCATATTATGCTGCATTTTGTACATCATAATATCTATATAACATATATGTGATGTATATATGCTGCATCTGTGATGTGTATATGCTGTATGTGTATACGGTGTATGGCATCTGCATATATTGTATGTGTGTATATATGCTGTTTGTTTGTAAATGTCACTGTATGTGTGTGTATATGCTCTATATGAGCATATGTGCATATGTGTACAAATGTGTGATTGTAACTTGCATGTGTGAGTATACAAATATGGATAAGGGGGGCCCCATGCCGAAGCCTGCTATGGGGCCCTGCCACTCCTAGTTACGCCACTGGCTCCAGTCACTGTCTATGAAAGCAGTGGGAGATAGCTAAGCACAGCACTTGGCTATTTCCATTATTCCCAAAAAAATTATGAAGCAGGAACATGCTCATTCTGCTGGTCTGTGACAACAGGATTCCCTTTCTCATGATTGGTGGGGGTTCCCAGCAGTTGGACCCTTAGGGCGCGTTCTCATGGTATGTTTTGGTTGTGCTTTCATTGCGTTTTGAACTGCAACAGCTTAGGAAAGGTGATTTGCCTAATTACATTATTGTTAACACTTGCATTTACAAAACGCATCGTAAACGCGATTTTAACACATGCTCCCCTTAGCTATTCTAATGTATTTCAAAAAGCAACCAGAACGCGCCATGTGAACGCGCCCTTACCGATCAAGGATAAAATACCAGAACGCTTCATTATATGAACAGATAATAAGATGTTCCTAAAAGAAAGCATACGTTAGGTCTTCTTAAACAGGCCACTACTGCATTTAAAGATCTAAAGAAAAAGTTGAGAGCCCACTGCTATAATTGCTAGGTTTACACTTATTTGTTAGTCCTTAACCGTTGTATTACTGAGTATGTGTAATGTACTTGCTTGTCAGTGTACTGCAGAGCATCTCAACACAGTGATTTAAAGATAATTAAGCAGATAATTAGACAACATCATTGTTGTCACTTGCCAGTTGCCTTCTTTCAATATGTCATCAGTGTCCTGGTAATTAGGCACAACACCACAGGGGTGATCTAAATGTAATTTAAGGAGAATTTAGAAAAAAAAACATAATAGTCAATGTCAGATTGCAGGAAACAATCTGACATTTCTCCCTTAAATCTAAACTACTAAAAAAGTAACTTGGTAAAAACTGTTCTGTGTATACAGATATAACTCAGAACTATATACACCATATTGACCCGATGCTGCTAGTCACAGCCATCGCTGACTACAGTATAGTATGTACAGTATAGTATGCATACAAATAAATGACCGATTTCTGTCAAATCAGACCAATATTCAATAAAATGGTATGTGATCATGAACATCCTAGTGTCTACAGGCCAATTCTTGGTATTTTATCATTATTCTGGAAAGCATGTAGGCATTACTTTTCTCACTCATAGTTGGGAATCTACTTTTGCATGTGGGATTTGCTTACTGTTACCTGCAGTCACAGTATGTTGAGAGGGGTGTCTGGGCTAACACCAACTATTGCCCTGGGTTGTTACACACGATTACCAGTGTGTTTTTAGTGTTTTTATCATATGTTCTGTTTTTTGATGTCTTGTCTTTTGATCATTGAATAAACAATTTTGTGTTTGATATTTGTTATTCCTTCATGTGCATCTATCTGTCTTATGGTTAATACATTTAACCTGACAAACATGCATGATGTAAGCCCCACCTCTCCCAGCAGATATATCTGGAAGTTCCTCTGGAATAAACTAACCCCACTTTTTTAAAAACATTTTTGGAGTGCTGCTTTTTCCTCTTTTATTTAGTAGTTCCTCCTGATATATCCAGCAGCTGTAGCAGAATAGCACTATAGTCTGCACCAGTTCACTTGGTGTGGAGGAAAAATAGTCTGCCTGTGCTCCATGAAAAAAAAAACATTTCATGGCTTGTACACCAGAAAACTCCCCTCCCATGTTTTGCCCTATCATTACACTTTATAAAGTACACAAGTACACTTTATAAAGTCCTGGATATCTAATTTAAACAAATCCTAAATGGCAACTGCACATACAGTGCAAAGGCTGCATAATTTACCCCAGCAAGTCTGCAGGAGCGGTAGGGGGATGGAGCTCAACCATTGCATTGAAAGGGTTGATTTCCTCACTTTGGGGCCTGTGTAGTGCGAAGAGGGAGCCCAGTTAAGGATTTCTGGTGGGTTTCTTCATGAATTTAGCGCCCCCTGCATAGCTCCAACACTTTTTTGGTGCACCTTTAACATGGGGCGTGCAACACAATTCTGTTGGATTTTGAATGTTAAATCTGGCACACAGTCGCCGGTGCATAGAAGAAACAGTGCATAGTTCATCAAAATTTTGGCAAAATGTCTACAAGGGGAGGTTCTGGTATATTTAGCTCGCCTATAGCATTGAAGTATTTTAACACCTTTTCAAGACCCTATGCAGATCATTTTCTGTGTTTTATATATGCGGCTGTGCGCTAATAAACATTGTCTGCATTTTCTATGAGACTGGAGTGGGTCTTGCTGTCTGCTCTCATCCTGGTACCGGTAACCATTTTGGTTATAGCAGTTAATTGAAAGTCACCTTACAACTGAGAAGGGCTGTTTGAGCCCTAGATAAAGATCTTTAACACGGATATATCCACCACTGAGCTGATGCCAGTTCAGCTCTTTACTGGAGCTGAGCCAGCATCAGTCAGCAGAACCCAGTAAAACACTTGCGATGGGACACTGCAGCAATAGAATCTCAGAGCTGGAGAGAAGCTTTCACTACATGGGCTGATCAGGAAAGTGTTAATCTTCCCGCAAGCTCCACCGCTGAGGAGAGTAGTTGGGGTTCCCTTCCCCCATAATTGGCACTTTTGCGCTGCTTCTTTTTTTTGAGGGGGTGGGGTCGCCGATCTTTCTAATTCTCTTGAATTCAGATAATGCTTTTTTGTTTTCATGAAAAGTATTGTATTGATATTGAGCATTGTGATATCCAGGCATTATATTTCACTCAAAATTCAGATATCAGTGCAACCCTATAACAGTGTTAGTGGAGGGTATTTTCTGTCTGGTAGCTCTCTTCATCCCAACTTGGGAACGTCATGGTTAGGGGTTATTTTTCATCCTGAGCTTTTAACATGATGCACTCAAAAAAAGGAAAGAGAAATGTAAAGTGACATACTGCTAACCACTGTTATTTCCTTTAAATTATTTGACCAACAGTACATACATAGCATCAAGGTAAAGCATGTGTGATGTGCTGACAAGATTTGCTTACCAGCTGTGATAAAAAGGCCACCTCCTGCTTTATAGAGTCTGTAGTTCACAAAAGGAGCTGCACAGATGATTATGAACCCTCCAGCAACAACTGTGACCACACCGAGGAGCATAAAAATGTTCCAAAATCCTCGATATACTAAAATGAAATATGAAGCATGTCAGAAAAAAAACGATTTTATAAATGCAGCTGAAAAAAACAACATATCAGGTGGAAGAAAGCACTTCTGTTTCTAAAGAAAATCCACATGTGCAATGTTAGAAGGCAGACAAGTTTAAAGGAAACTTACCATCACGGATCTGCAAAAGGCTTCGCCACACCCCAGTAGCCTATGTTGATGCGCCTACCAGTCCTATTATCACACTCCCTCCTTCAGCTGCCGGGCTTCATCCCAAAGCCAGAGATATCCGTATGTGCAGTAGAAAATAATGAATCTAACGCGTATGCATATAGAAGATGAGGCCGCGCAACTGAAGGGGGAGTGCACTGATTTGTGGTAGGTGGATCAACACAGGCTACTGGGAGATGAAGTAGCCTTTACTCCCACTTCACGGCGAAGTTACTCCACGCCCCAGTAGTCTCCGCGGATCATTTACATATATCAAAGAAAATACTGAATGTAATGCTTATACAAAAGCATTATGGAGGTGAGAAGTATAACAGGAACTTACCATCAGATCTACCTTATTAGGTAGATTCATGATAGTAGGTTTTCTCTAAAGACCAACAAAAAATTGCGTGGTGCTGCACCTTCCCTCTTATGAGCTGTCCTTAACAGTCCTAGATGGATCCAGCAAACATCCACTATTCAATAATCCAGTAGAAGAAACTCTTTTGTGACCGGAGCTCAAAAACGAAAAAGACGATCCATGCAGGTTTCCTCCTTATTTGTGCACCAAACACAAGGGATCACTTTCAGGGATAAGTCACCATTCAGACCAGAAACCGTCAATATTTTCACTCCTGTCCTAGTCTCCTCCACTCACTGCATATAAGAGACATATCCAGACATAGTGTAGACAGTTTCAAACTTTTAAAACTTTTATGCCCGAAACCCTGGGTCGGGCAAGGATTGGCGTCCTCGTGGAGTTATTTGTGATATGCGCATTTTTTATCTACATATGTGAGTGGAACTGGAAATAAAAGTTTGAAAAGTTTGAAACTGTCTACACTATGTCTGGATATATCTCTTATATGCAGTGAGTGGAGGAGACTAGGACAGGAGTGAAAATATTGACGGTTTCTGGTCTGAATGGTGACTTATCCCTGAAAGTGATCCCTTGTGTTTGGTGCACAAATAAGGAGGAAACCTGCATGGATCGTCTTTTTCGTTTTTGAGCTCCGGTCACAAAAGAGTTTCTTCCTCTAAAGACAAAGGGGGAGATTTATTTTGCCCCCAGTTTTCCGGCAGAGATCTCTGCCAGTTCAGAGGGTTTACTGGTCCGCACACATTTTTTGGAGGTGCCAGGGCAGAAAATGAAGTGGGTCCAGATTGGAAACCTGACGGAGACTATAGTTGAAACCTCAGTCTGGACAGACTTGGTCTAAACAGCAGAGCAACCTGGTCTAAATGCGTTTGTGCCTGCATCTATGGGACACAAAGGGGGAATTTTAAGACTGGTGTTTTAAACGTCATTGTTAAATTCCCCCTAATGAATTATATAAAAGTATAAAAAATAGGTACTTTTGTCTGAAGTGGGAATTCTGTCAGCTTTCAATATTTCATGCTTATGCTCTTTCATGGTCAGCCACAAAAATGTATTCTACAGACTTCAAGGGAACCAGTCACCATTTAATCTCCAAGCAGTATGGTATAGAGCAAGGGAAGGTGAGCCAGACGTAGGCCTTATGCACACTAATGCTGATTTTTCTACAGTTAGCACACCTCTCGATTCAATTCTATGTGCACATGCCCAAGGTGATGGATTCCATGGCCCAGTGTATGAGCCCTCTTTCCAAGAGATAGAGCAGGTCCTATTCCTAATGCGGCCCATGCAGTCTTTTGTCATTGGCAGGTGAGCAGTACACAGGACACAAGAATATAATACAGTTATGTCATGTGTTGTTAAGGTGTTTAAAAAGGGTTGGCCCCTTATATATAATCTGCTTTGGAGCATAAGTAAATCATACCTTCATGTTTGCCCATATGAGAGAGCTAACAAAATTAAAAAATACTGCATGATGATGGAATTAAAAAGAAACCAGGATCGATATACATACCAACTGCAGAATGATACGCTGTAGAGTTATTGTCATCTCTGCTCCTTGGAAATGGAGAAAGGTAGGCATGTGTGCAATTCTTTGTTGGAGCTTGATTGGCTAAAGAAAATATGTAACAATTTTCAAATGTATCAACAACACCATTTGATACATTAGTTAAATTATATATATTTTGTTAGTTTACAAGTTTCCATCATAGAAAGTAAAGGGTGATTCTCTTACCTAAATTCTTTATCCCCCTACAACTCCACTAAATGCATATTTAATTTGTGCAGAATAAAACCACTAATGTGCCATTTATACTTGAGTATAAGCCGACCCGGATATTAGCCGAGACCTCTAATTTTGCAGCAAAAAACTGGGAAAACCTATTGACAGGAGTATAAGCCTAGGGTGGGAAATGCATTGTAGTATATAGCTAGTCAGCCCCCTCCCCCCTAGCATATAGCCATCCAGCCCCAGCCCTCAGTATATAGCCAGCTTTCTGCCCAAGTATATCGCCAGCCCCCTGCCCAAATATATAGCCAGACCCCTGCCACAAGTATATAGCAAGCCCCCCGCCCCAGTAGTTAGCCAAGTTAGCCAGCCCCCTGCCCCAGTAGTTATTCTGCCCCCTGCCCTAGTAGTGAGACAGCCACCTGTCCCAGTAGTTAGCCAGCCCCCTGCTCCAGTAGTAAGTCAGCCCACTGCCCCAGTAGTTAGCCAGACCCCTGCCCCAGTACTTAGCCAGCCCCTTGCCCCAGTAGTTAACCAGCCCCCTGCTCCAGTAATTAGCCATCCCCCTGCCCCAGTAGTTAGCCAGCCCCCTGCCACAGTACTTAGCCAGACCCCTGCCACAGTACTTAGCCAGACCCCTGCCCCAGGACTTATCCAGCCCCGTGCTACTGTAGTCAGCCAGCCCCCTGCCCCTGTAGTAAGCCAGCCACCGTTTGCCTAATTCCTAAAACAAATAAAGTCAAAACTCACCTTTCCGGTGCCCCCCGCCGCTGCTGACAAGAGAGTGTGTGCTGGACGGCAACACAATGTGATGACAGTGGCGGCACGAAACGAAGAAGAGAAGACCAGAGGGGGAGCCGGAAAGGTTAGCTTTGAATTTTTTTTTTCCTGGCATGAGTATAAGCCGAGTTTCAGTTTTTCAGCAGATTTTTTGTGCTGAAAAACTCGGCTTATACTCATTATACTCGGAAAAACAAAAGACAATATTTTGTGAATTTTAAACAGTTGTTCAACATATAAAATACCTTTCCTACACCAATCAAGTGAATTATCCAGAGTAAAGGGATTTCAAAAAGTTTAAACACTTTTATGAACCCGATAACAAGGGGGTGTGGTTTCACAGGAATGTCGTCAGAAGAGATACACTAGTGTTTCAGCCAGTTTTGCCCTGAGAGAAAGGCTTACTGCTTAAAGGAGTGTGGCCTAAGAAGCCATGCAATGAAAAACTGCTAAATCTGGGACACAGTTGTCAGGCATAAACTCAGTCATTAATTAGAGATGCAAAGTTAGACTAGGCCGTGTATAGAGCAAGCTATATCATTAGCATAATGGAAGTGTGATATATCTGGTGCAATATAATATTGTCTAGTCCATCATTGCACTGCCTAGCTGTAATATTTTGGCATGAACTAAGCCAACAAATAGAAGGTATAAAGTAAGACTAAACTATCATACATCATTCAGTACTAGACACTGTCTAGCCTAGCTTTTACACCGCACTAGTAAGTCTACGCCACTGTATCATGAATATATAACAGTGAATTATAGTGAATATTATGTTATTTATAATTAGATGTTTTTATCTAACAATATTAAAAAAAATCTTAACATCTTCAAAGCATTAAAAATATGTATTAAAATGTATCTTACTGATCCAAAAAGCTGACATGGTGCTATTATCTGTTCCTATTTCCCCATTAAACCAGCATCTCCAAAAGAAACCTTCATGATGCAATAGGATTGGTGCAACAACCTATGGATGACATAGAAAGAAAAAACATAAGATAAAATACACTGATATATTCATACTCTAAAGCAATATAAATTATAATGGGACCCCGAGACAATAAAAACAAAACTAACCCCATCTGTTTGGTTTTTCGAGCATTTTTCAACCTCCCTGGCAAGAAGCCAATAATCTGATCCAAAGGCCACCAAAAGGACTAAAATTCCCAAAGCACCAAAAAGACCACCAAAAAATATTCCAATGCTGAGCTTCATGCTTAAAGTGGGTTGAAAATGTTTAGCATGAACAATCCCTTCTAGATAAGATATTCCTCTTCTGTTTGTTAAGTAGTTTGTCTTCTAGCAGTTTGCAGGCAGCTAACTAGTAGAGTGAAATACGGGTAGGGCTTCTATTTTGGGATTTTGATTAAGCATCTCTGCTATGTTGCTATGACAGGGAGTGTCCAGTCCAAAATAACTGACCTTTGCGAGAAGTTAGGGAATAGCATGAAGACTAGTTTCACTTCATCCACTGGTAGAACATATTACACAAAGAGGTCAGATTATATACTTCACTGTTTATTTGGTATATATTGACAGCATAGCCGCTTACAGTATATCCAATACAATTCCATAGGGACTGCCACCCTAACCAAAAGGCAGGTTATTCTGCTGTCTTATGAAACAGTTAGAAAAGTAGGTCTGCCAACGATGTAAAAGTTAATCCATTTTATCATGTATTGTGTAATTTATTGTATCATGAGCTGATCACAGCTATTGTGAAACAGTCCTAAGGCTCACTTCACATGTCCCTAATAGGCTATTGTTATGTTCTTCAGTTGCTGAAGAACATTATGGAAGCTAAGTAGTGATGGTCAAAGAAAGCTTTTATCTCTCCATCATGCTTCCTTTATTATAACAGAAAAAAAAATATATCTGCTGCACTAAATGTTATAAATTCTGTTTGGAATGGATGCATAGTAAAAAAGACTCATCACTGAAAAGGAGAAAAAGAAAAGTTTGGCACTCACCACGTATTTAAAATGTATCTTCTTTATTTCTTTGCATCATAAAAAGACAGCATACACCACAGGGAGAAGAGCATGGTTACACAGGAGCGTTTTTAAGGGACGAATCATTTCACGTACCTAGCGCTTCAACTTGCCTATGAAACCCGGCGTCCTCATTGGGTTTTTAAACCCTGGCGTCAGGAAGTGCTACTACGTAGCTCGATACACACCTACACCTTATGAAGAAACACCATTGGATAAAAACAATACCAGGGGCGGGGTCAGCAACTTTCCTTATCAGAATTTTGTGCCGATCGCCTCTGTAAAGTGGTACAGGGACCTGCTCTAAGCCTGCAAACATTAAAAGCTGATGTCCCCTTTGTGTGTCTGATGAATATGATGAATAGAGTTTTTGTGTTCTCTAAAGCGTATGAACAGGCTTCTAATAGTTTTACCTATATAGAACCATTTACAACATGGGCAGAAAATTATATAAACAACGTAACATGACCTACATGTCAAAAGTTGCTTGATGCGGTGGTCGAGACCACCTATGTTCAGATTTTTTCCTGTCAACATTTGGGAGCAGTGGTTACAATATCCACACTTATGGTTACCTATAGGAACACATTTATTAAGCCAGTTTTTTTCTTTAGGATGTTCCCTGAACCTACTTCATACCAGGTAGTCTTTCGCCGTTTTACTTCTGTGAAAGGTTATCGAAGGACCATTATCGGCTATAGATTTCAATTGAGGGTCCGCTTTTACCATAAACCAGTTTTTATTAATGGTTTCTTTAATCTTAGGGGCCATTGCATTGTAATCGAATGAAAAGACAAACCTTTCAGCTCTCTCTTTTTTATGAGGGTTACTCAACAGTTGTTCGGGGGTAATTTTTGATGCTCTTTCCATTGCCTGCTTTAGAAGATGACGTGGGTAGCCTCTTTTTAATAGACAATGTGTCAGATCATTGGCCTGAGCCGTATATAAATCATCATTATTATTAATACGTCTGAGACGAAAATATACTTGCCGTACGGAATAGCCCTCTTTACATAGCCCTGATGATAACTTGAAAATCGTAAAGAGGAATTGGTGGAAGTGGGTTTTCGGTACATGGTTGTTACAATACTATTGTTCTCAATACGCACTTCTACATCTAGAAATTCTATTCTGCTGGAATTAATTTTATGTGTGAAGAACATGTTCATTGAATTACCTTTAAGATAGGACATGAAGTCTAAAAATTCTTGCGAATTGCCTGGCCATAGGATGAAAATATCATCCACGTATCGATGGTACGTTTGGATGTATTTCAAAAATTTGTTATCTGGTGTGTAAATGTACCTGTCCTCTAGGTATCCCAGAAAAATATTGGCGTAAGTACATGCCGCCGGTGTACCAATGGCCGTCCCTACTAATTGTTTAAACCACACATCTGCAAATTGAAACGTGTTGTTAGACTGGACAAAGAGGAGGGCTTCGCAAATAAAGGATACGACATCAGGGTCTTTATTAGCTGCCGTTAGGATATTTCGTATTGCCTCTATACCGATGTCATGCGGGATTCGAGTATACAAACTTTCCACGTCTATTGTTGCCAAAAGAATCTCACCTTGGCAATTGTTATTCCTTATGACTCTAAGAAAGTCATTAGTATCCTTTAAGTATGATGGAATTTTAGAGAGTAGGGGTCTCAGCATCCAGTCTATATACTTAGATAACAGTTCAGTCACCGAGCCAACAGTTCAGTCACCGACTATAGGCCGCCCAGGCGGGTCCACCATGGATTTATGCAATTTAGGTAGGAAATACCAACCGGCTTTTTGTGGATAAATGGGGATTAGTTTTTCAGCAGTAGTACGTGATATTACTCCTTTTAGTAATAGGAGTAATATCAGTTTAGGGGTCCTAATTTGTTTTTGATTTTTAGTGTGGGGTCGGATTTAAATTCTTCATAGTTATGCGTATTTTAACTGTCTTTCTGCCTCTTTTACATAATTATCATGTGTCATTATAACTACGTTCTCCCCTTTGTCTGCTTTTTTAATTATTATTTCCCCATTTCTCTGTAACCGGATTAGGGCCTCTCTCTCCTTAGCTGAGATATTATCTTCATCATTTTTATATACTAATGCTTTGATGTCTTGGAGTACTCTTTGCTGGAAGATATCTAAAGAACTTCCTGATATAATTGGTGGGCTAAAGGGGGAAGGATTACTACCTCTAAAGGGACGATGTTCGTCCTGGTCCCTGCTGTCAACCTCAACTAGAGCAAGTAAGCATTCAACTTCTTGTGGTCAAAGAAGCTGATAGTGAAAGGGACTATTTGGTTGAAGTCTATGGGAACTGATGGTAAACAGAAGGCTTCCTTTAACCCTTTAAGGACGCAGGCTTTTTTCGCTCAATTCTTGCTCTCCACCTTCAAAAATCCATAACTTTTAAATTTTTCTTTGTACAGAGATGTGTGCGTAACAAATTTTACTTTCCCGTGATGTTATTTATTATAACATGTCGTGTAGTGGGAAGCAGGAAAAAAATTCCAAATGTGGAAAAATTCTTAAAAAGCACATGTGCGTCACATTCTTGTGGGCCCAGTTTTTATGACTTTCACTCTTCGCTCCAAATAATACCTCTACTTTATTCTATGGTTCGGTACGATCTCGGTGATACCAAATTTATACAGGTTTTATCGCGTTTTAATACATTTTCAAAAATTAAACAAATGTGTACGAAAAAGGGAAAAAATTTCGCCATCTTCTGACGCTAATAACTTTTTCATACTTTGGTTTATGGAGCTGTGTGTTGTGTAATTTTTTGCGAAATGAGCCAACGTTTTAATTGCTACCGTTTTGAGGTCTGTGCAACATTTTGATCACTTTTCATTACATTTTTTATTTCATGTAAAAAGGTGAAAAGTCGCATTTAGGACATTTCCCGTCTCGGAGGTCACCGCCGGCTATAACCGCTTTTTATATTTTGATAGATCGGAAATTTTGGGACACGGCAATACCTATTGTGTTTCTAATTTTTACTGTTTATTATATTTTATATCAGTTCTAGGGAAAGGGGGTGATTTGAACTTATTTATATTTATATTTTATACATTTTTTAAACTTTTTTTTTCTTTTTCACTATTTCTTAGACCATCTAGGGTACATTAACCCTAGATGGTCAGATTGTCAGATCGAGATGAATACGCAGAAGCCATTCAGCCTCGGGTCAGACGAAGACCCCAGACTGTCATGGCAACCTATCACCCTCCCTCGATGACGTTCGGGGGACCAACGATCTGAGGTAACATGGACGCCGCTATGCTTTCAGTGCCGCCGGCAGCTTAGAAGAGGTTAACACGTGCGATCGGTACAAGCACCGACCACAGGTGTTACCGATGGGTCTTCGCTGCAATATGCAGCAAAGCTCATCTCTGTATGAAGAGGGCTCAGCCCGTGAGCCCTCTTCATACACCCTTCATAGCTCTGTGGCGGATATATCCGTCGCAGAGCGTGAAGGGGTAAACCATCAGTATTTAGCTTCCATTATGCCCTACAGTGATTAAAGATTGTAATAGAAGTCTGTTAGGTAGATGTATACTGACTTCTGTGAATACTTGACTAAAATTGCATGTTCATAACTAGGGCCTGCCATTATGAATTTTATGGCCCCCGATTGGCAAATTTTCTGGGCACCCATCCCCATGCACAGTAGTTTCCCAATAGTACAATAGTAGAATCGGGATATGAGGGCGACAGAGTGCTGCACCCCAGGATGCCCAACCACACGCGAGCAATGTCCCAAAGTCAGAATGTTCCTCCGCAGAGCAGGTCATACGTAGGTCTTGCCAGGAGGTAGTTAATGAAGATCCACAGGCGCGGCCAGTGCCAGTCGTTCAGGCGGCATGACATGCTGAGGAACCGGTTTCTCCCCAATGACATTCGAGGCACGAGAGAGGGGGCGTTAGCCTTGATGATCTTCTCAGCCGGACGGTAATGAATGAGGAAATCGAACCGGGAGAAGAAGAGTGACCAGCGAGCTTGATGTGGATTAAGTTGCTGAGCAGTCTGAAGATAGAGGAGGTTCTTGTGGTCCGTGGAAATGCTGACTGGAAACAGAGCTCCCTCCAGGAGCTAACGCCACTCTTCTAAGGCGAGTTTCATCACCAGCAGTTCTCGATCCCCTATGGAATAATTCCTCTCTGCGGAGAAGGTCTTGGGAAAAAAAACACAGGTGAGGGCTCGGCCTTTGGGACCCTTCTGCGTGAGCACCGCACTCTGTGTCGGGACGTACAAGAACTGGAGCTGAAGCAAAGATAGACTTTAAGTTCTTGAAGGTCTCGTCAGCTGCCAAAGGCCAGAGTCGGGGGTTGGCGCTCTTCTTGGTGAGTGCCACAATAGGAGACGGCAGAGAGGAGAAGTGCGGGATGAACTCCCGTAAGTAATTCGCAAAGCCCAGAAACTACCAATCAGCAGTCAGCTGGCCCTTTAAATTGGAGAGCAGGAGCCGGGGGAGCAGGGGCACATGGAGGGATACGGGTGCGCCCGCGATCCGAGACAGGGATCGAGGGAGCACCCGTGACACAGCCACAAACTTATATATCCCATTAAAACAGCATCTCATTTACTTTTATTGTTACTTTTATAGTGCAATAAAAAGTGACAAGCATTTGTACAGTGATACATGCTTTTGCTTATTTTTGCAAATTAAAGAATTGAAAAGTGCATTTGTGGTTTTTTTTTCCATTTTACTTTTCTGTTTTTTGCTCCCCCCTTTCAAAAATCAATAACTTTATTTTTCTGTGTACAAAGCAGCTTATTTTCTGTGTTAATAATTGTACTTCCTAGTGACAGTACTTTATATTCCATGCTGTGTATCGGGAAGCTGGAAAAAAATCCACATGGAGTAGAAATGAAGACATAGGCCCCTTAGACACAAGCAAGTGTGAAGCATCCAACTCCCATCACACTGGCAGTGTGTGCTGGCAGGAACATCAGGCCTGAATGCTGAGCAATCAGTACTGAACTCAGCTCAGTTAAGGGCGTTTACAATTTTCACTCTGCACTTTAAATGACATCGTCTACTTTACTCTTTGGGTTGGTACCATCATGGGGATCGCAAATACAAATCAGGGGGGAAAAATTAACCCCTTCAGGACTCTGCCTTATTTTCGTTTCAGTTTTTTTACTCCACTCATTACTAAAGCAATAACTTTTTATTTTTTACATTTACAGAGATGCGTTAGGGCTTGTTATCTGTGGGACAAATTATACTTTTTAGTGGTGCCATTTAATATTCCATACAATGTACTGGAAACCTGGAAAAAAATTGTGCAGTGAAATCGACAAAAACATTTGTGGAGTTTTCTTCTGGTCTCTGTTTTAACGTGTTTTATGCTGCGCTCCAAATGACACTTTCTCTTAATTCATTGGGTCGCTATGACCTATGTAAGGTGTTATTTTTTCCAGTAGGTAGTAGTGCTGGTGTATTAATTGATTTCAATTTGGGACCTATATGACCATTTGATGATTTTTTATTCAAAGATGGATGGAAAAACGGTGAAAAAAATGGCTATTCGGACATTTGGGTGCTCTTTTCCGCTACAGTGTTCACGGCCAGGAATAATCTTTTTACTATTTTGATAGAATAGGAATTTTGGTATGCGGCAATACTAGAGATGAGCGAGCACTAAAATGCTCGGGTACTCGTTATTCGAGGCTGGGACAGCTGGTACTCCTGCACGAACCTTCACTCTCATCTTCCTTTGAGACCTCCGGAGTACCTGTTGGGAAAAGATCATGGTCTCCTCTGAGTCAGGCACTGGAGCTGGAGTCGCAGGTGCCTCAGGTGCAATGGCAACAGGCTCTGGAACCGGGTCATCCTCCAAGGGCAGCAGTATCGGAGACTGAGGCAGGGATGGTGGCCTCTCTGGAGTAGCGCTCACTGGGGTAGAGAAAAATCACACAAAACTGAGGTACAGTCACTAGGTCTATAAAACTGGGGGCTGACGAACAGAGAGGGTCTCTTGGACTGGGAGTTGGGGTCAGAGGACTTGACACAGGGGTGAAAGATCTTAGACATCTCTTCAGCTGGTTCCTGTGTACTCGGAGTATTGGACGGTCTCCTCTTGAAATCTCGTAGACTTCAGGGGAGAGACTGTCCCTAACTAGGTATGGCTCACGCTTCCAACGCCCATCTAATTTATTGATGGTTGTTCCGTAGCCACATTCGTTCCCCGGGGACAAGAGGCACTGCACAGGCATGGCGGTCAAGGTCTCTCTTTTGTTTTGTCTCGGGCCTCCTCTACCCGTAGATCCACAATTTCCCTGGCATCCGCCAGGCGCCTCTGGTGTTCCTGGACTCAATCAGGAAGGTGGGTGGCCAGTGGTTGGTCGCGCTGCTCTTTTCTTTTTTTGTATCAATAGAGTGTTGGAAACGTAATAACAAATGTTCAATAGTTAAGGGACATTTATTATACATAAAAACAGTATGGTTTAAGAATTCATCAATAAAATTGGACGACGCGTTTCGGGGTGGAATACCCCTTCCTCAGGTCCATAAGGTTCTGTAGGTTATAATGATGTCTCGTCAGGTTTGAGGGCTTCAACAAGTACATGTATAGAAATGCGGTTCATAATTTCATGAATAATAGCATTGGCATTCACATTATTGTCTATAATAGTATTATGGTACATGCAACAGAGTAAGGTTTGGTTAATATATACATAGTTAAAAAGATTTTTTATATACATAATTTAAAAGTGTTAGGTTAAAATAATAATTGTTGTGAGGCCAGTGAATACAAATATACAGAGTTTGTTAATAGACAGATGTAAAAATAGGAGATTAATGTACTGACCTTTCTGTGTATCAGAAATAGAATATGGAATTCTTATTAAGAGGAGAAATTACTGTTTGGTAGTCACTATAAAGGAGAATGGAATGTGGTATTAGAGAAGGGGATAAGAGTCTCATGGCTATGGAGTGGGGGAGATTGTGTATACTCTGACCTTTCTTGCGCCGAGCTGGAATATGGACCAGTTTTCAGGTAACGGGTTGGTGAGTAAACCTGCGGTACTGTGAGGATGATAGTGGGGTAAATGTTAGGATGCATATTATCTGTGGTTACCTTGGGTGTTGATCGAAATGTAAGGCTCACATGGATGGGACGTCCGAACCGGTCAGCAGCAGCGAGCTCAGTGATTGCCGCTGTTGTGAGCCGGGGGACTTTTTATAGGGAAGGGGCGGAGTAAGCGCCTGCGCTCTGCGGATGGATACGAGGTGTTCTGTGCGCATGCGCGGACACCGTTATCGGAGGTATCGGAGATGTCGGTGGATAGAACGCTATAGGGATCTGATAGGTATGTCTGCTGGCATTGGAGGTGGATAACGCTAAGTCTTGGTGGTGGCTGGAAGAAGGGTCGGGGGGGGGGGGATTTTTTGCGGACTAGGTTGATTGGTCCATAATCTGTGGTAATGATGTGGGGATTTAACTTTGATAAGAGGGGTATTCTGATCGTGGGTTGGTCCATGATTAGTGATGATATGGAGATTCGATTCTTTTTGATATGAGGGGCATAACGGTGGACAGTGGGTAAACTATGTGAGCCTACTGATATGGGGATTTGAATCTTTTTGATATGAGGGGCGTTATGATGGACAGTAGGTAAACTCCGTTTATAGGTGGGTCAGGGTTATGTGAATGACTGGGAGTTGGTGGAAGTGTATTGCATTAGGGATCTGTAGAATTAGATTAGTTAAATTTTTTCAATGCATTCATTAAGACCGTAAGGATTCATGGTGTTTAGCTTTTACTTTTTTGGTGTATCAATAGCGTTGAGAAACGTGATAAAAATTTCCATAGTTAAGGGAATTTATTATTACAGTAAAAAACATAATGGTTTATTAGAATTCTCATCAATTCTAACAATTGACGACCGGCTTTCGGGGTGGAATAACACCTTCCTCAGGCCATAGGTTGGTTCTGGAGGTTATAATGATGTCCTGTCATTTGAAGGCGTTCACACAGTACTGTGTAAGATAATGCTTTCATAATTAATGAATAGATCTGCAATCTGTTTGCATCTAATTGCACAATTTATTTTTTTGTTTTTATTGTCATATAATTATTGTGGTACATGCAAGCAGAGTAAGGTTTGGTTAATATATACATAGTTAAAAAGATTTTTCAATATACATAATTTAAAAGTGTTATAAAATATTGTTGTAGGCCGTGAATACAAATATACAGAGTTTTGTTATAGACAAATGTAAAAGGAGAATTATGTACTGACCTTTCTGTGTATCAGAAATAGAATATGGAATTCTTATTAAAGGAGAAATAACTGTTTGGTAGTCACTATAAAGGAGAATGGAGTGTATTAGAGAAGGGGAATGGAGTCTCATGGCTATGGAGGGGAGATGTAGTAACTCTGACCTTTCTTGCGCGAGCTGGATTGGACCAGTTTTCAGTGGGGTTGGTAAGGTACCTGTGGTCTATAGGATGGAATAGTGGGGTAAATGTTAGGGTAATCTATGTGGTTACCTTGGTGTTTGATCGAAATGTCACTAGGGACGTCCGAACCGTCAGCAGCAGAGCTCAGTGATTGCCGTCTGTTGTGAGCCGGGGACTTTTTATAGGGAAGGGGCGGAGAGTAAGCGCCTGCGCTCTGCTGGATACGAGGTGTTCTGTGCGCATGCGCGGACACCGTTTCGTAGGTATCGGGATGTCGGTGGATTGAGCGCTATAGGGATAGGTATGTGTGCTGGCATTGTGATAACGCTAAGTCTTTGGTGTGGTCCAAGATGCCGGGGGGGGGGGGGGGATTTTTGCGGACTGGTTATTGGTCCATAATCTGTGGTAAGGTGGGGAACGTTTAATTGATGAAAGCAGGTATCTATCTGGTTTCATCAGTGGGTAGGGGTTTTATGTGGATAACTGAGTAAGTGGACGTGTCCTTGCCTTCGGGATTAGATTAGTTAATCTTTTCAATGCATTCATTAAGACCGTAAGGATTCATGGTGTTTACTTATAGATCCAATATTCTATCTCTTGATAAGTTGTTGTAATCTATTGGGGTGGTGTTTAGGGATCTGCTCTATTATGGTGGCCTTAACTAGGAGGAGATCCTTATTGTGATGTGTTTGAAGTGTCTGGATATGCTGTGTAATTGGTAGCCCGCTTTTGTTTTGCTCCTGTGTGGTTATTCTTTCTCTGAAGCATTTGTATAGTGAGCCCACATACTGTAATGTGCAGGGGCATTCAAGAAGATAGACTACATGGTCGAAGACAATTCACGAAGGTTTGGATTTTTGAAGGTTCCATGGTGTGTTTGATGTGAAAGTTTGGGTCCGACATCGCACGTCAAACATCTGGGGTTGTTGCAATTTGTAGCATCCTATCAAGGATGGAACAAGGTTGTTTTTTGAGGGTGTTGGGTTCCTCCCTTTTTATTGGGCGAAGCTTTGTCGGGGCCAGAATTGTTTGAGAGTAGGGGCCCTCCTATACGTGAGTTTGGATTTTTTTGGGATCATCTTTGCCAGATAAGGTCTTTCTGTAGGATGGACCAGTGTTTTTTTAGACCGATTATGATGGTTGATCAGATTGAGTAAGTGGTGGTGAAATGAGATTCCAGTGGTTGTCTTGGTAGGGGATTTTTTGATGGTGCAAGCAATTTTCCGGTGTGAGAGTGTTTGCTCTCTGGAAGGCATCCTCAACCATAGGATGGGGGGATAGCCCTGCTGTAGAAAACGTTCTTCAGTGTTTCGGACTGTTTTTCGAAGGTCATCTTCTTTGTGCAATTCTCCTCACTTTGAACTGGCTGTATGGTACATGGTTAGCCATTTCCGTAGTGCGAGCTTTGAAAAATCCAGGAAAACTGTTTACATCAAACGACTTAAAGTAGGTTTGAGTAACAGTTTGGTTCCAGTGTGATCTGAGGAGATCAGAAGGTCTAGATATCGATATGAGTAGAGGAAAATATCAAAGTGAGAGTGATGCCCATGAGTTTCAATGATGGTTTCAAGGAATTCGAGGGCTTCCTCTTGTGCTGCCCAGATTATAAATAGGTCGTCGATATATAACGTTTAAACCACAGTATTCGATTTTATTTTGGGTTGTCTGTGATGAACTTCTTCTCGAACTCTCCCAGGAAAAGGTTTGCGTAACTGGGGGCGAATCTCGTCCCCAATCGCAGAGTCCCTCTTTTTGGGAGTAGATGGAATTTTGAAGGAGAAGACGTTGTGATTGAGAATGAACTGGATAGCTTCAAGGTATGAATTGCGCTTGTTCTCTAGGCATTTTTGGTCCCTTCGTAGTAGGACTGGATGATTGCCGATAGCCTAGGTTGTGACTGATATTGGTATACAGTGAGGTCACGTCCATTGTGATAAGATAGAAGGTCGGTTGCCATTTGAAGTTTTTAGTGTAAAATTAGCTGGGGTAGAGGTCTCTTAGGTATGTTGGAAGAACTTTGACATATTCTGGAGTTTATATAATACATAGTTCTGAGAGATTGGAGGTGAGTGAGTCAACACCGGAAATGATTGGGCGTCTGGTGGGTGTAATGGGTCCTTATGGACCTTCGGCAGGTAATAGAAACAAGGCTGTTCTCGGGTTCTTGGGGCGGATGTATTGTATGTTTGTTTTTATATTATGTCTTCCTTCGTGGGCTTCATTCAGTAGAGTGGTTAGTTTAGTTATGTTTTACTGGGTAGGGTCTTCTTTGATGAGTGTATAGTATTTGAATCGGACAGGATTTTGAGGGATTTTGATATAGTCATCGCGTCTGAGTAACAGTGCCACCCACCTTTGTCAGTGGGCTGATGACAATTCTGGATTCTCCATAAGTTTCTTCAAGGCTTGGTGTTTTCTTTTATTCAGATTAGAAGTTGTTATGGGGGTCTTGATGGTTCTAAGGTCGTCAGCTACGTGCGTAGAATAGAATGTATCGATTAAAAGGGCCTCTGCTCTGGGTTGGGTTGAAATTTGATTTCGGTTTGAGTTCTGTGTGAATTGAAAGTTTTCTGGATTGTTCCATTGAGAGAGTGATAGTGTCAGGGAGTATTTTCAGGAGTATTTTCGGTCACCGACTTTGGCTTCTTTAATAGTAAAGTGCGTCTTCAGGGTAACTTCCTAATAAAGTTGTTCCAGATCCAAGAAATAGTCTCATTTTTAGATATATTTGTGGGCAGAAGGAAGAGGCCCTTGCTCAATAGACTTGTTCATCACTTAGTCAATTATGATCTGAAGGTGAATATTTGTATGTTTTTTTCGATACATTTGTTGATTGATTCTCTTTTTTGTGGATGGAGTGTCGTCTGCGTCCTTTCTCTATGAGTCTTTCTGTCTTTTTAGTGCCGTTATCGTTTGGGAAAAAAAAATCCCCTACGGACAAACCACTGGAATCTCAATTCACCACTTCATCATAAATCATAAAAACGGTTCTAAAAAAACATGGTCCATCCTACAGAAAGACCCTTACTGGCAAAGATGATCCCAAAAAATCCCAAACTCACGTATAGAGGGACCTACTCTCAAAACAATGTGGCCCCGACAAAGCTTCGCCCAATAAAAAGAAGGAGGAAACACCCCTCAAAAAACAACCTTGTTTCCATCCGATAGGATGCTACAAATGCAATAACCCAGATGTTTGACGTGCGATGTCTTACAAACGGACCAAACTTTCACATCAAACACAACCATGGAACCTTCAAAATCCAAACTTCGTGAATTGTATTCGGACCATTTTAGTCTATCTTCTTGAATGCCCCTGCAATGGACGTATGTGGGTGCACTATCAAATGCTTTTTCAATGCATTCATTAAGACCGTAAGGATTCATGGTGTTTAGCTTATAGATCCAATAATTCTCTCTCTTGATAAGTTGTTGTAATCTATTGGGGTGGTGTTTAGGGATCTGCTCTATTATGGTGGCCTTAACTAGGGAGAGATCCTTATTGTGATGTGTTTTGAAGTGTCTGGATATGCTGTGTAATTGGTAGCCCGCTTTTGTTTTGCTCCTGTGTGCGTTAATTCTTTCTCTGAAGCATTTGATAGTGCAGCCCACATACTGTAATGTGCAGGGGCATTCAAGAAGATAGACTACATGGTCCGAAGTACAATTCACGAAGGTTTGGATTTTGAAGGTTTCCATGGTTGTGTTTGATGTGAAAGTTTGGGTCCGATGTTGTAAGACATCGCACGTCAAACATCTGGGGTTATTGCATTTGTAGCATCCTATCAAGGATGGAAACAAGGTTGTTTTTTGAGGGTGTTGGGTTCCTCCTTTCTTTATTGGGCGAAGCTTTGTCGGGGCCAGCGTTGGTCAGGGCACGGATGATGTTGTCTGACACGTGCTGGTGCAGGCCTGGGACGGCACATCGGGAAAAGTAGTGGCGGCTGGGGACCGAATACCGAGGGGAATGGATCCGAGCAGCGCGGGCAGCGGCTAGTCTATCCCAGGGTCACCTGATCTGGCCAGCCAACCACTGCTATCGACGTGTAAGGTACCACGTCATGCTGGGTGAGTGCAGAGTCTCCTGGCTTGTGATTGGCTCTGTTTCTGGCCGCCAAAAAGCAAAACGGCGGGAGCTTGCCATTTTCTCGAGCGGGGCGAAGTATTCGTCCGAGCAACGAGCAGTTTCGAGTACGCTAATGCCTCGAACGAGCATCAGCTCGGACGAGTATCTTCGCTCATCTCTAGTTACATCATGGCTTGCCAAAACTGTATCCTTTGGGTCTGACCACACTGATACCCACAGGTGGCAGAACAGTCCAGTTCAGCCTACAAATCTCTATACATAAGCCTACACATTATACATCCTCATGTGCACTGCATCACCAACTCAAATGGCACTGGACTCTTTTATCAAAAAGATCTAATAGTATATCAAGCTCAGCTTTCATCATGAGATTTTAATTGGATGCTAGTATGTGTACTAATCTTTTCTACATCAATCACCAGTTGATAGGGACTTTATGGCTCCTATGGATAAGGACTGTTCTGTGATCCCTTTGTGACAATCAGTGGCAGCTTTCCCAATTCTTCTTCAACTAATTCATTCGAACGCAATTTGTGTATATCACAATTCAGAATCTTTACAAGAGCTTTGCAAGGAATACGGCATAAAACATGTGCTTTATGTCCTACACTGCACTTTGAGTGTTCTGAACTCCAAGTGGCCCGGATTAAGTAATGTTCCAGATTAGTGTTCCATGGTTCCTGTCCCCACAGCATCCAAACTAACCTGTGCCCTGAGGCTTCTCTCCACCACCCAACGACACACCACAGCCCATATGCCCCCCCTTAATTAATATCCACAACTGAAACCCCCTTTTCCCAAATGTCCACATGCAGGCCCCCCCCTTTAATGAAACGCCACTGCAGATCCCCTTTAAAAGCAGAACTGGCCACGTTATAGCCCCCTTGATGATGAAATGGCAATGTATAAGCCCCCCATAATGAAATGGCCACTGCAGAGCTGGCCTTACGTTGGCCATTTGTATATTAGAGACCCCATCTAACTTAGTATTGCAGTATATGTATGATCCCAGGAACTCCCGTGGTTCAAACACTAAGGAGCTAAAAACGAATATAAAAAAATTTATTATGTACCAAAAGGTAAATAAAAAACCTAAAATCAAAAACCCTTCCTTGACTGACGAAACCCTTTACTGTCAAACGAGGTTTTTTTCTTTCTCCCCTCCTCTCAAAAGCCACAACTTTACTTATTTTCTGTGTACAGAGAATACGAGATCTGTTTTTCTGTGTAACAATTAAACTTCCTGCTTCATATTTAACCCCTTCCATCAATGTCCTTTATGGCTTTTACTTTTTTTTTCTGCTGGCCTTTAATAATTCACCACCCTGACTCGGCTGAGAATCTGGTGGATGAGGCAGAAAAGTTTCCATAATGATTTTTTCTAAAACGGATATAAGCACAGCTATTGATATACAATACTAATTGAGGTGGATATGTGTGTCACTAAGAGCTAAACACAACGGTAGCAAGTCCCCCTGCAAATTCCTCACAATATGGTACTAGCTGCACTACTAGTGCCAGCAAGCCCAGCCACAAGCAAACAAAAAAAAAAAAAGTATAACGTTATTGTAGCCCTAAGAAGGGCTGTTGGGTTCTTGTTGAATCACTCCTGCCTAACAGTAATCTACTAGCACCCTAACGCTGTCCCTGACAGCTCTCTCCCTAGCGGCATCCAGACACAGAATGATCCGAGCAGCGGCGGCTGGGGACCGAATACCGAGGGGCGGCCGCCGCCATGAGGTTGCAAAAGGCCTCGGTCTCTACTAGCCTATAGGGCAGCATCTCCAGGCTAAGCAATCTGGAGATGTGGACATTAAGGGCTTGGGCGTGCGGGTGGGTTGCACTATATTTGCGTTTCCGCTCCAGCGTCTGGGGTATGGAGAGCTGAACGCTGGTGGATGCTGTGGAGGATCGTGGAGGCGACGATGGGGTTTTTGTGCATATGACCCTGGAAGGAAACTACAACGATCATTTGAATTTGAGCAGGTAGCAACAAATTACTACTTAAATTGCCACTTTGCAAATAAAAAAGTGGGTTTTGGTTGTAGTTTGGGCGCTCAGTCTCTAAAACGTTTGCCATCCCTGCCCTACAGGGAACTTTAACCCTGCAGAGTCTGATTGCTAATACTATATATTCCAATACTACTGTATTGCAGTATATATCAATATTGCTGCTGATCTCTAATAGCCTGCCATCTGCTGGTTATTAGAGATCATTACACATGACAAGCCTACAAGTCTCAATGAGACTCTAGGCCAGTGATGGCAAACCTTTTAGGGACAAGTCTCAATGAGACTCTAGGCCAGTGATGGCAAACCTTTTAGGGACCGAGTGCCTAAAACTACAAGAGGAAGTTACATATTTTTCACAAATGCCAAATTAAAGTAACTTACAGGCTTCAAATGTATTAGCATCCTGACACAAATACAGTAGAAAGAAGGAGTAATTTGGATTATTATTGTAGTTTCCCTCTAGGGTTCCCTTAATAGGATGAATCACAGGTCTCGAAAATGGACTACAATGATAATCCAATGTCCAAACCTCCCAGCTCCTCCTGCACTTCAAGTCACTTTATACTAACGTTGAACGTGGCATGTCCTGGGCTGCTCTTGATTGCAGAAGCAGGTCTTGAGTCCTGAATGGTGACCTTTGTGCTAGGTGATGGCCTGGGTCCCCCCATAGGTTTGCCACCACTGCTCTAGGCTGCCACAGGAACCGACCAAGATCCAAGATAGCGGCATCCATGCAATGGTAAGTTAGGTGCCCTGGTCAGGTTCGACCGTGGCACTTAAAAGGTTAACTGCCTTGATCGGTGCCAACACCGACCACAACATTAACAGGCGGGTTTCAGCTGTATTATACAACTGACACCGGCTGTGTATGGAGAGAGCTAAGCCTATGAGCTTTCTCCACTAACCCCCGCAGCACCGGGAGTTAAACCTTATGTACAAAAAAACCCCAATATATTGTTCAACGCTGTAAATGACAGTTTTTATATTTTGATATATCTGAAATTTCAGGAAACCAATTTATCTTATATACTTATGTTTATTTATTTATTTGGAAATTTTAGGTTTGATTAAAACATTTTTTTAACTTTAGAAACTTTGTCTTTGAATTTCTAGGCCCCTAGGGTACTATAAGCAGGGATGGAAACGGTTTTAGAAGATGAGGCCCAAACTACAAACTCTTGGTCATAGATGAGGAATTTAATTTGCTCTGGGGCCCAGAGCAAGAGCTCCAACAACAATCCGAGGCAGGTCTTACCTGCCTTCAGGCTACTTTTAAATGTAGTCTATCCCAGGGTCACCTGATCTGGCCAGCCAAACCATGCATCGGACGTGGTAAGGGTACCACGTCATGGCTGGGTGGAGTGCAGAGTCCCCTGGATTGTGATTGCTCTGTTTTTGGGCCGCCAAAAAAGCAAAAACGGCGGGGCTGCCATCTCCGCGAGCTGGGCGAAGTATTCGTTCCGAGCACGAGCAGTTTCGAGTACGCTAATGCTCGACCGAGCATCAAGCTCGGACGAGTATGTTCGCTCATCTCTAGGCAATACCTATCATGATTATGATTTTTACTGTTTATTTACTTTTATATGTGATCTAGGGAAAGGGTGGGAGTTTTAAACTCATGGCAAACGTTTTAGAGACTGAGCGCCCAAACTACAAACTCTTGGTCATATGATGAGGAATAATTGCTGGGCCCAGAGCAAGAGCTCCAACAACAACCGAGCATTGTCTTTACCTCCTCAGGCTACATGTTCACAAATGTGTGCTATTCTTGGGCTGGGATGTTAGGCTGGAGAGCCAGAGGGACGAGAGCTGCTCCCCTCTCCATACGGACGCCTGGTGCCCTGCCGTACTTACGGGAAAAGATAGAGCACGCTCTTTTTCCCAGTACGATGGCACATGTTTTTTACTGCACTACTTTTGTGGCACATTGTGTGGACTTTTGTTTGCACACAGGACCTGCTCTATCTTTTGCGTATCAGGCAAACGGCTGAAATTAACAGCCGTGTGCATGAGCCTGTAGAAGTGAATGAGGACGTGTGGTAGCTGCAGGAAATACGACTATGTTCTCATTTCTTCGTTGTGTGCGGTTAGCCTTTAGTGGTTGTGAAGTCCAACTCTTCTTAGTGAGCTGGATCATTAGGTTCTGTGGGTTGACAGTCCAGAAAATCAACAAAACTCCACTCCCCTTTTAACCCTTTATTAGGGGTGTGGTTAAGTGCGCTACAGGCTCACTGAAGGGAGCCAGCTCTTCGTGTACAACCCATCACTGGTAGCCTTTAGTGATGGGAATTCCGGCTCTTCTTAGTGAGCTGGCTCATTAGGCTGAGCTCTCTAAGAAGAGCCGGCTCTTCTGGCTCCTGAACAGCTCCCTCCCACGAACAACCCATCACTAGTAGCCTATCAATAGTAGCCTATAATAACAGTTGCAGCCTGCTGGGTAAAAGACTGGCACATACTCTGCTTGCCGTGGTTGATAGCATAGCAGGTGTGTTACCTTAGATTAGCAGAATGGGATGTAAACAAATCCCTTATCCCACATACAACAGGACAAAAGCTGTGCTGCTCACTATGCGTATTTCAGGGCCCTCAGATGCCATTCCCTGGAGCACTTCTGACCTACAAAATATAAACTAAACGTTATGTGTGACGCCATTGAGCAAAGCTCTGCAGTATGACTCTAATAGGAGGGCAGGAGACAGAGCGGAGCGCTCCTCACTCAGAGTGAGCACAGGAAGAGCTTTGTACTGCACCACGTCACAGCTACAGAAGCCGGCGCCTGGCAGCTAGGTGCGCATGCGCAGTAAGGCTCGGCTGATTCCGCCGGCATACTCGGCAAGTTCCGGGTTCCATGCTGGTTGCAGTAGGTCTGCATAAAGCGGCTGCACTGTGAGGCTGCCTTCCAGAGGATGGAGAATGGGGGCTCTCATTCCAAAGAGCACGCCGAATGGGCGGAGCCTGCAGCATTGCCTCCACTTGGTGGGCTTCTTGGTGAGTGACTAGTGTATGTAGCCCTCCCAGTGGCTTCAGGTGATGCAGATGTATGGCTATGGATGACATCCAACTAGATGTGTATAGACTGTGATTGTATAGCTGGTGACATCAGCCTGTATAACGTGATTGTCAGGGTCATCACAGACCTGGGATACAAGGGTCAGTGTACACGTACCAAATACTTAGTAGTGGCCAGACCCCTACATGTATACACACAATCAGTACTTACCTTATACAGCTATAGAGGAGATTTTATTGTATTTCTTCTTGTTCCTTATCTTCTCCATTAGTTTCATCGTGTAGTAACAGGATAGAACAACAGACATCTTGTGGCTCATTTACTAAGGGTCGCGCTGCACTTTAGTCGGACTTTTCACATTATTTATGGCTAAAATGTTTGTTGGCAGCTGCGCTGGCTTCCGTGCGACACAAATTAGGGGTGTGCTGTCGGACAGTCCAACTAATTTGGACTGAGCGCTGTATTTAACTTTCAAATTGTGTTGCACGCCCTATGTTAAAGGTGCCTGAGCAGGGAAGTGCCATTTCATGATTTCTGGCTCACGATCTTAGTTAAATCGCCGCACGCAGCATTATAGACGGACAATGCACTTTAAGTGAACTCAAGTGAAAATTGTTTGAGAGTAGGGGCCCTCCTATACGTGAGTTTGGATTTTTGGGATCATCTTTGCCAGATAAGGTCTTTCTGTAGGATGGACCAGTGTTTTTTTAGACCGATTTTGATGGTATGATCAGATTGAGTAAGTGGTGTGAAATGAGATTCCATGGTTGTCTGGTAGGGGAGGGGATTTTTGGATGGTGCAAGACAATTCTCGGTGTGAGAGTGTTTGCTCTCTGGAAGGCATCCTCAACCATAGGATGGGGGTTAGCCCTGCTGTAGAAAACGTTCTTTCAGTGTTTCGGACTGTTTTTCGAAGGTCATCTTCTTTGTGCAATTCTCCTCACTCTTTGAACTGGCTGTATGGTACATGGTTAGCCATTTCCTGTAGTGCGAGCTTTGAAAAATCCAGGAAAACTGTTTACATCAACGACTTAAAGTAGGTTTCGTAACAGTTTGGTTCCAGTGTGATCTGAGGAGATCAGAAGGTCTTAGATATCGATATGAGTAGAGGAAATATCAAAGTGAGAGTGATGGCCCATGAGTTTCAATGATGGTTTCAAGGAATTCGAGGGCTTCTTCTCTTGTGCTGCCCAGATTATAAAATAGGTCGTCGATATAACGTTTAAACCACAGTATTCGATCGTTATATTGTTGGGTTGTCTGTGATGAACTTCTTCTCGAACTCTCCCAGGAAAAGGTTTGCGTAACTGGGGGCGAATCTCGTCCCCAATCGCAAGTCCCTCTTTTTGGGAGTAGATGGAATTTTGAAGGAGAAGACGTTGTGATTGAGAATGAACTGGATAGCTTCAAGGATGAATTGCGCTTGTTCTCTAGGCATTTTTGGTCCCTTCGTAGTAGGACTGGCTGATTGCCTGTAGCCTAGGTTGTGACTGATTGGTATACAGTGAGGTCACGTCCATTGGATAAGATAGAAGGTCGGTTGCCATTTGAAGTTTTTAGTGTAAAATTAGCTGGGTAGAGTCTCTTAGGTATGTTGGAAGAACTTTGACATATTCTGGAGTATGATATATACAATATTCTGAGAGATTGGAGGTGAGTGAGTCAACACCGGAAATGATTGGGCGTCTGGTGGGTGTAATGGGTCCTTATGGACCTTCGGCAGGTAATAGAACAAGGCTGTTCTCGGGTTCTTGGGGCGGATGTAGTGTATTTCGTCTTTTATATTATGTTCTTCCTGTGGGCTTCATTCAGTAGAGTGGTTAGTTTAGTTATGTTTTACCTGTAGGGTCTTCTTGTGATGAGTGTATAGTTATTTGAATCGGACAGGATTTTGAGGGATTCTTGTATATAGCATAGCGTCTGAGTACACCGTGCCACCACCCCTTTGTCAGTGGCTGCTGATGACAATTCTGGATTCTCCAAGTTTCTTCAAGGCTTGTTTTCTTTTATTCAGATTAGAAGTTTGTTTTATGGGGCTCTTGATGGTTCTAAGGTCGTCAGTCTACGTGCGTAGAATAGAATGTATGATTAAAAGGGCCTCTGCTCTGGGTTGGTTGAAATTTGATTCTGGTTTGAGTTCTGTGTGAATGATGAAGTTTTCTGGATTGTTCATCCATGAGAGAGTGTATATGTCAGGGAGTATTTTCAGGAGTATTTTCGGTCCGACTTTGGCTTCGTTTAATAGTAAAGTGACGTCTTTCAGGGTAACTTCCTAATAAAGTTGTTCAGATCCAGAAATAGTCATCTGTTCTTTAGATATATTGTGGGCAGAAGGAGAGGCCCTTGCTCAATAGACTTGTTCATCACTTAGTCAATTAATGATCTGAAGGTGAATATTTGTACGTTTTTTTCGACTACATTTGTTGATTGATTCTCTTTTTGTGGAGGAGTGTCGTCTGCTTCCCGTTTTCTACTGAGTCTTTCTTTTCTTTTTAGTGCCGTTATCGTTTGGGAAAAAAAAACCCCCTACGGACAAACCACTGGAATCTCAATTCACCACTCATCTGATCAATCATCATAAAATCGGTCTCTAAAAAACACTGGTCCATCCTACAGAAAGACCCTTATTGCAAAGATGATCCCAAAAAATCCCAAACTCACGTATAGGAGGGCCCTACTCTCAAAACAATTCGGCCCCGACAAAGCTTCGCCCAATAAAGAAGGAGGAAACCCAACCCCTAAAAAACAACCTTTTTCCATCCGATAGGATGCTACAAATGCAATAACCCAGATGTTTGACGTGCGATGTCTTACAACACGGACCAAACTTTCACATCAAAACAACCATGAAACCTTCAAATAATCCAAACCTTCGTGAATTGTACTTCGGACCTTGTAGTCTATCTTCTTGAATGCCCCTGCATGTTGGGTTCCTCCTTTCTTTATTGGGCGAAGCTTTGTCGGGGCCAGAATTGTTTTGAGAGTAGGGGCCCTCCTATACGTGAGTTTGGGATTTTTTGGGATCATCTTTGCCAGATAAGGGTCTTTCTGTAGGATGGACCAGTGTTTTTTTAGGACCGATTTTATGATGGTATGATCAGATGAGTACGCAGCATTATAGACGGACAATGCACTTTAAGTGAACTCAAGTGAACTTGTAAGTAAGTGTGCCCCCTTATGTTCTGCACTTCCCCATTGTCCCCTAACAATGTTATTCTTCTGTACTACGAGGCTAATACTACTGTAATGCAGTACATGGCACTTTTACACATAATTACAATGTGCTGCTGGCACAGTGTAACAAATCTGCAGAAACAAACAATGTGTTGTTGAGCGGCACCGTGCGTATAACAGTAATCGGGTGCAGGTCTTCTAAGAGGTCTGGCAGCAACCATGGAAATCAACATATCGCCGAAACGGCTTAGGATATCCTCCTGTAATGTCCCTCCGGGATCGCTGCAACCTACAACAGGTCCACCGGCTCCTAAAAATCCCACTCGTCTACGGGTCACCGCTGAATGGAGACTAAAACGGAGCAAATCCAAGATATAACTAGATGAATACATTCATCATACTGATGAGGGGAGGGAATTCGTTCTCGAGCTTCTTGAGATGATTCTCACCAGTAACTATTTCATGTTTAACAACGAGTACTATGTACAATTAAGGGGGACATTACAGGAGGATATACTAAGCCGTTTCGGCGATATGTTGATTTCCATGCCTGCCTAACCCTGCTTACCTTTGGATCACCTGGCACCTTCCCGTCACTCCACTATGTGTCCCGCTTTGGAGTATATGATCCGAGCTTCACGTATTTCTGCATGTAATTTTTTTCCCTTCCCATTCTCAAGATGGCCGAGTAGTACTTTTCGCATGCTATGCGCATGCGCGCTTTGGATGTGGACGAGTGTATGGCACCGACTTATGTCTATTACAAATGAATCAAACAGCGAAACTGTATCTTTATGATCCTTTAATACATTGTGATGCTGTCCTTTCCATTTTTTATAATCTCACTTTAATTTGCACATGGCACTTTTTTAAGCTATATTAGATTAGCTCCTCTCTGTGTTTGACCCGTGAGAAATGTTACGGGGCCATAGGGTTAAATACGAGGGAGCCTTATTTTGCACATTTTATCATATTATGGATATATATAATGTTTATCACTAGCAGACCACGTCTTTAAATATAGTGACCTTTTTGTATTATGAATTCTGTATTTTGTATCAACTTGTATTTTGTACTTTTTTGTAAACGTCACTTTACACAACTGTTGTTAATCAATGTAGCACTATTTAAGTCAGCTCACTTCCTGACTCAGTATGCTTGATAATGCCTTGATTGAATTGGCGAAACGTCGCACATTTTTGGTGGAATAAACCTTTTTTCTTCAGAGATACCGGAGTGCTGCTTCTCAATTGTATTCCTATATGCCTTGGGGTTGCTGCCAGACCTCTTAGAAGACCTGCACCCGATTATTGCTATATGCACGGTGCCGCTCAACAACACATTGTTTGGACTGCTTGACTTATGTTAATATATGTGTTTTGTAAATGCAACTTTGACAGCGATGTAATTATGCAAATCTCCTATAAAAACTGATTTTGCAAGCCTAAGGGTGGTGCCACACGTGGTGTTTTCAATCTGTTTTTAGTCACGTGTTTTCAGTCTGTTAAAAAACGCATGGGTTTTTTTGGAAAACGCATCCATTTTTGTCCATTTTTAATTGAGATAATTGGGGAAAACCGGACAAAAACGTATGCATTTTTAACGGATTGAAAACTGATTACTAAAAATGGAATAAAACCGGGTTCAAATCGCCACATTTGCCCTAAGGGTGATGCCACACCAGTCTGTTTCAAAAAACTCATGCATTTTTGAAAACACATCTGTTTTTTACCTTTTTTGTCCATTTTTCAATGGTCAAAAACTGATGCATTTTTTAAAGGACTGAAAACGCAAGCTTAAAAATGGACTAAAACGCAGCATTATAGACGGACAATGCACTTTAAGTGAACTCAAGTGAATTTGTAAGTAAGTGTGCCCCCTTATGTTCTGCACTTCCCCATTGTCCCCTAACAATGTTATTCTTCCGTACTACGAGGCTAATACTACTGTAATGCAGTACATGGCACTTTTACACATGATTATTTACAATGTGCTGCTGGCACAGTGTAACAAATCTGCAGAAACCATACACCCTTACAAAAACCTAAGGCTGTCATGGCAACCGATCGCCACTCCCCAATGACATCGCAGGGAGCGACAATCGCAAACATGGTAGCAGCGCCCGTCAAAAAACTACCACTCTGCCCCAGTATTAATAAAGCCCCCACTATGACCCAGGCTTAATAATGATCTACTACTATTAATATACTCCGTCACAGTCTAGATAATAATGCCCCTAGTCTGCCCCTCTCTTGATAATAATGCCCCCATAATGCTTCAGTATTGATAGTAATGTCCCCAGCCTGCCCCAGTCTTGATAATAATGCCCCCGCCTGCCCCAGGTATTCAGTTTTTATCTGTCCTATCTGTGAAAGCGATGGAATTTCCAGGGAACAAGAAGACAGACGGCAGGACTCATAGTGATAGTTTTTGAGATTTTTTTTTTTTGTAGGGCTTTGGGTTTATCTGATTTATCTTAGTGGTTGATAACTTAGGCATGCAAATTTGTTGATTGAGACTTTGGGGGAGATTTATTACTGCGCAGTGCATTCATTTGCAATTAAAATGGGGAATACGCCACCTCCACACCATGTCTGCGTGGAGGGGGCGCAGAGAACCGTGGTGACCGGTGCAGGGTGCGAGCACAATGCGTTCTCGCCCGATGCCTGTGTTCTTTTGAAAAGTTTTACACAAAACTACACCAGGTCAGACTTGGTCTAATTTTGCTCGCCGTCCACTCACCCACAAACCCTTGTTTCTTCTTGCTTTGGACTGGAGTTTATTTGCACAAATTGTGACATTTTACCATGATTGTGGAAAAAATTGTGACTTTTTCAGATGTGGAAACTTGTGACAAAGCAGGCCCACATAAGGTAAGAAGGGGGAGATAGGAATAGAGGTTGTGAAGGATATGGTTGGGGGGAAGTTGGTGGCTAGTTTTTGGAGGGATTTAGAGGATCTTGCAGGGGGATGTAGTTGATGTGTTCCATACTCTAGTGTTGAAGTGGATGTGTGGTGGTTGTTAATCTTTTGATAAGAGGGAGTTATTCGGATCGTGGGTGTTTGTTCCATTATTATTGGTATGCGAATGGGTATTTCGGATTCGTTTGTAATGAGTGTGTGGAACATACGTGGAGGCAGTGGGTAACGTCTGTGAGCCTAGCTTATAATGGGGATAAAAAATTATCGTTTTATATATTGAGGTGAGGTGGGGTGCGTTGCGATGGGACGTGAGTAAAGGCTCCAGTTTATAGGTAGGGTGGCCGTGAATTATATGGTGAGAATGACTGGGCGTTTGGGCGGAGGGTATGTGACATTGAGCTCATGAGTAGATAGATTTTAGAAATAGATTTATTTCAGAGATGCATTCCTTAAGACCGGAATGAGTAAGGCAAAGATGGTAGTGTTTAGCTTCGGATACCAATAATTCTCCTCTTGGATAAGTTGGGTTGTAATCTGTTGGGTGTGGTTAGGATCATGCGTGCTAGGTTATAGGGGAAAAGGGAAAGGTGGGGGGGCCTTACGCTAAGTTGCGCGAATCCATATGCGTGTGTGATGTGTTTTTGAACGGTGTCTGGATAGGCTGGTAATATGGTTAGCACCGACCGCTTTTGTTTTGCTCTTGTGCTGGGTTATGATGTCTGTGTCTCGGAAGCAAATCTTGGTAGTGTCGGGAGCCAAACGAGCATACTGATAATGTGCATAGGTGGACCTATCAAGAAGATAGACTATGGTCCTAATTACAATATACCGCGAGGGTGTTGGTTTTGTCAAGTTGGGTCATTGTTGTAAAGTTTTGTGATGTGAAAGGGAGGATTTGGGGTCCGATGGGTTTGTAATACATCGCACAGTCAACATCTGGGGTTATTGCATTGTTGTAGCATCCGTGATACACGTATAGGGAAAGCAGGGAAGTGTTCTTTGAGGTTATGTTGAGTATGCCTCCTGTCTTGTTGGGGGGGGAAAAGGCGAAGGGGGCTTTGTCGGGGCAGAATGGTGTTAATTGAATAGGGGCCCTCCTATAAAACGTGAGTTTGTGGTCTTGTTATGGTGATCATCGGTTTGCCAGATATGTGTTTTCTGTATCGGATGGACGCAGTTTTTTTTTAGGAACGCGATTATTTGGCGTGATGGCAGTCACAGATGAGTAGTGGTGGTGAAATTGAGACATTCCAGAGTGGTTGTGCCGGGGGAGGGATTTTTTTTGTTGGATTGATTAGCAAGCCATTCTTCTTTCCCTGTGTGATAGTGTTTGCTCTCTTGGAATGTGCTGCAGCGTCGAACCAATAGATGGGGGTAGCCCTCTTTAAAGAGAACTGTTCTTGGAAGGTCAGTGTTTGTCTGACGGTGGTTTTTTAATGGGCGAAGGTCGTCTTCTTTTTTTGCTTTTGTGCTGGCTTCAGGTTCAGCGTTCCAGCCACAGATCGAGTCTGCGCCGTGATGCCCTGTAATGCTCTTGGGCGGTGTGCCTTTTTCGCCTAGGCTCACAGTTTGAGCACCGCCTGCTGTCCTATGCGACGGCAGCTGCTTGCTGGGTGCCTAGGAGGCTACCGTACTGAATGGCGATGGGGGCCCACTGATGTTAGTTTCGGGAGAGTGAGGTGGAGGAGGGGTTTTTGGAGGAGGATGAGGCTGCGTCGGGCCTGAAACACCTGGCTGTACCGAGGAGTGAGGCCGCCGCAAGCCTCGGCGGTCCTGCTGGGCGTCGCAATATATGACCATGGGGGCCGCGGTGCAGACTCGGTCCCCAGCCTCCACCAAGTGAAGCGAAACCAAATGTGCCGTCAAGCGATATATAGTGGCCCTGCCGGCAGCACGTCGTCCACGGGGGTGTCCCGATGGTCGGTGACCTTGTCCAGACGGCGTTGGTCAGGGCAACGTATGAATGTGTCTGACGCCTTGCTGGGTGCAAGGCCGGTGGCGGCACCTCGGTTAAAAGGTATGTGCGGCTGGGGACGCGATAGCCGGGTTCGGCCGGCCGCCATGAAGGTTTGCGGGAAGGCCTCGGTCTCGTACTAGCCGTATATGGGGGCAGAATCTCGCAGGCTAAGCAATCGATATGTGGACTTAAGGGCTTGGGCGTGGGGGCGGGGTTTGCACTATATTTGCGTTTGGGTCGCTCGCATCGCGTCTGGGGTATGTGGGAGACTGCACGCTGGTGGATGCTATGTGATGATCGTGGAGTGGCTACGATGGGGTTTTTTTGTGGAAGGGTCCTCTGGGGCGGGGGCTGACTATCATCTGACACAGGGAAGATTCATGGTGTTCACGGCCGGAGGTGAACGGGCTTGTTGCCACTGGAGTGGGGTGTTTTAGCATTCCATGATGCTTGCGGCATACTGGTGGAGTTAAGTATTAGTGGTGGAACCCCTGTCTTATCCTGTTTTGGCAAATTGTGGTGCAGGGGCACCACGGGATTCCGTCGTCATCCCTTTTTGTCCTTAAAGAATCTCAGACCTTTCTGAAATCTAGCCCTCGGGGCCAGCAGGACCCTCGCCGGGACGGGAGCTTTCACTTAGTTTACACATTTGTCGCTGATGCACCAGCTCTGGCCTGCCTCTGCCTCTCCGTCTTGGGGAGGGGGGAGGGGGGGGGGGGGGGGGGGGGGGGGGGGAAGGGGGGGGGGGGGGGGGAGGGGGGGGGGGGAGGGAGGGGGGAGGGGGGAGGGGGGGGGGTGGGGGGGGGAGGGGGGCGGGGGGGGACAGGGGGGGGGAGAGGGGGGCGGGCGTGGGGGGGTGGGGGGGGGGGGAGGAGATGGGATGGTGTCGGGGGGGGGGGGGGCAGGGGGGGGGGGCGGGGGGGGGGAGAGGGGAGGGGGGGGGGAGGGCGTCGTAAGAGTAAAAGGGGCGAGGGGGGGCGGGGGGGGGGTATGGGGGGAGGGAGAGGAGGGGGGGAGGGAGGGGGGGGAGGGGGGGGAGGGGTGGGGGGGGGGGGGGAGAAGGGGGGGGGGGGGGGGGGGGGGGGGGGGAGGGGAAGGGGGGGGGGGGGGGGGTGACGGGGGGGAGGGGAAAGGTGGGGAGGGAGGGGGGGGAGGTGGGGTAGTTCCCCAGGTAAACCAACAAAGCTGGGGTGGAGAGGGGAGAGAGCCTACTGTCCTCTTCGCAATCTTGATGTCTGGGGTCGAGGACTCTCCTCCTTCTCAGAAGCACTGTGTTCACCCGCCTATCAACCGCGATAACTGGTCTGTCGCCAGATCATCATCCTCCGATCACCTCAGTCTGCTCCACCCCCTCGTACTTCTGCGGCTCTGACAACCTTCCCCACTGTCTGACAACCTGTCTCCTCATCGTCGGACACACTCTTTACATCACTTCTTCCACTACGTCAAAGAATGTCATCTCACCCACAGGGGACTGTGTACGGTTGAAACCTGGGCAATAGGAAAATGCTCAGCAAGTGGCACCGGGAAGCCAAGAGTGGTTTGTGAGTGTGGGAAGGGTCAAGAAAACCGTTTTTCCTCATAGGCGGGCATGGCCTTTTCAAAATGCCAATTTTCCTGGGCGTGGGCATACATGGGGGAGAGGCTAAGGGAAAAAAAGGTGCAGGAGCTTGGGAGTGAGTGGGCCGATTTCGGTGACATGGGTGTGACTGCCGTGGAAGACTGACTGGTGGACAATTTGCGTCGAAAAGAAGCCGGGTTGTCGGCATGGCCACGACATCACCTTTTTCGCGACTGTTCTGGCCTCAAACATTGCGGTCTAACCACTAGTAGTAACGACTCCCAGTACTTCAGAGCTGAACCGGTGTAGTTTAGTGGCTCTGCGTCGTTCCCCTGCTCCCAATCATAAGCAGTTGTGTCTCACCGGGCCGTCGACCAGGGACCACGCCTCTGACCCCGGCAGTAAGGGGGTGTGGACGCCCCGTCCCCCGCCCTTCGGTCCTCTACCCGACCCCGTGAGCCCCGTCGGGTTTAACATTTTGAAAGAGAGTTATGCACTGGGTTATTTTTTTTTAACTGTGTTTTGTTTGTGTTGTTTTGTTTTTTTTTGTTGTTTGTTTTAGTTGTTAAAACCAACGTGCTATCACCTTGCGATGGGGGGTTATTTTCTGATCAGGGCCGAGGAGGAAGCACACTGCTTATGGCCAGTGAGATTACGCTGATTTTTAAAAAATAAGACGTAAAATAAAAAGGTAAATGCAGACTGTGCCTAATTGAAACCAACCGCCTAATAAATTTTCCGCACTTCTTTCTTTTGCGATGGATTATTGCTTCCGCGGGCTAAGCGCAAACACGTTGTCGCATTCTCACTACAATTGCTCACAATTTAGCCCAAGTTTAGATGCACAAAATCAGTCAAGTAGCCACACAAAGCCAGCCGAGCAGATCACAACCAGCAATCAAATATATTAACGCTACTGTAGGCGTAAGTAGCGCCGTTGGTGGATTCTCCTATGGCGGTATTGTCTCTATCCCGGAATTTGAAAGCAGCGACTACTATGGCCATCATAGATGATACGCTGATTATTAAAAAAATAAACGTAAAGCATAAAAAAGAAATGGGCAGACTGTGCCTATTGAAAATCCACCCGCTAATAAATTTTCCCACTCCGGTGCTTTGCGATGGATTGTGTTGCGTCACTACGGCGCAGGAAACGAGCAGCGGGTCGGCAAGTCTCACTACAAATTGCTCAGCAATTTGCTATTAGATGCACTGTCAGCTAGTACAGCCACCAGCAGGTCACCATAAATCAGATATATATAAATAACGCTGTCGCTGTAGGCGTAGTCAGAAGCCGTTTGGAGTTCCTCCATGTTCTATTTTTCCTGCAAGTATGAAAGGAGGCCGACGTGCAGTATGCCATGAGATGGACGGCTTAGTTTTTTAAAACATAAACGTCAAATAAAAAAGGACATGGCAGACTGTGCCTAATTGAAATCCAACACCCCTAAAAATTTTCCCGACTGGTGTCTTTGCGAGTAGGTGCGTCACTAAGCGCAAAACACAGTGGTCGCAATTCTCACTACAATTGCGTCAGCACTTTGCTAGTAATTCCCGCAGCCCGTACAGGCGGCTCCACAGATCAACCAGAGAAGGTCAAATATATATAACTCTACTGTAGGCGAAGTAGGGGCCGTTTTGGTTCTCCTATGGCTAATTTTCATGCCCAAGTATGAAACCCCTACTATGCAGATGAGATGACACTGAGTTTTAAAAAATAAACGTAAATAAAAGTAAATGGCAGACTGTTGCTAATTGAAATCAAAACCAGGCTACGTAAATTTTGTTCCCACTTTGGTGTTTGAGGTGATATGGTGTGTCACTAAGATGCTCAACACAACGGTAGCAAGTCCCCTGCAAATTCCTCACAATCTGTTACTACTGCAAATACAAAAAAAAGTAAGGTAGGTCGTGTATTGGGTGCCCTAAAGAAGGGCTGTTGGGTTTCCTTGGAAGATCACTCACCGCTGCTACAGTAAGCTAAGAGAACCACCCTAGGCTTTCCATGCCAGCAAGCCAGCTCGTCTCCATAGCGGCATGGGCCAGACACAGAAGGTATCCGAGCAGCGGGGCAGGCGTGCTGTAGCGAACCCAGGTCACCTGATCTGAGGCCAGCCAACCACTGCTATCGACGTGTAAGGGTACCACCCACGTCATGCGCTGGGTGAGTGCCGAGTCTCCTGGGCGTTGTGATTGGGGCTCTGTTTTTCTGGCGCGGCCAAAAGCCAAAAGGCGTGCGGGAGGCTCCATTTTCTCGGAGCGGGCAAGTATCGCGCGAGCAACGAGCAGGGTTTCTAGTGACGCAGATAATGCTCGACGGAGGCAGGGGCAAGCTCGACGAGTATGTTCGCTCTCTCTAGGCATCCCTATCACACATGATTATGATTTTTACTGTTTATTTCACTTGTGTATATGTGTTCTAGGTGGAAAGGTGTAGTTAAACTTTTACTTTTTTTTACATTATTTCAGACCCACAGTGGAAGCTTTAACCCTGCAGAGTTCTGCTTGCTAATACTGTATAGGGCTCCAGATACTACTGTATTGCAGTATAGATCAAATTGCTGCTAGACCTCGGTGCATAAGCCCTCCATCTGTTTTTAATTAGAGATCATTACACATGACAAGCCTACAGTGGGGCTCATGAGACTCTAGGCCGTGATGGAAAACCCTTTTAGGGACAGAGTTGCCTAAAACGGCAAGCGGTAATTTACATATTTTTCACATGCCAGAATTAAGTAACTGTGACAGGGTACTTTCAAATGTATTAGCATCCTGACACCAATACATTAGAAATGGAGGAGTAATTTGGATTCTTATTGTAGTTTCCTCTAGGGTTCCCTAATAGTGCAATGATCACAGGTCTCAAAATGGACTACTCCCAAATACATACCAATGTCGCAAACCTCCAGCTCCTCCGTGGGCGACTTCAAGTCACTTTATACTAACTTTGAAGCGTGGCATGTCCTGGGCTGCTCTTGATTGCAAAGCAGTCTTGAGGGTCCTGAATTGTGACCGGGGATTTGTGCTGGAGGTGGGAGGCGCATGTGTCACCCCCATAGGGTGGTTGCCACCACGCTCTAGGCTTCCACAGTACGCGACCAAGATGTCCAGATAGCGGGCGTGTCCATGTCAGGAGAGTTTCGGTGTAGGTGCCCTGGTCAGGTTTCTAGAGCCGTGGCACTTAAAAGGTTAACTGCCTTGATCGGGGCGGTGCCAACGGGCCCGCCACAGACATTAACAGGCGGGTGTTTCATTCTGTTATTATGAACAATGACAGGGCTGGCTGTGTATGGAGAGAGGCGTAAGCCTATGAGCTTTCTCCACTACCCCCGCAGCACCGGGAGTTAAACCTTATGTACAAAAAACGAACCCAATATATTGTTATCCACTCTGTCAATGACAGTTGGTTTCTAGTATTTTGATATAGGGTCTGAAAATTTCCGGAAACCATTTATCTTATATACTTAGAGGATGTTTTATTTATGTATTTGCCTTTTAGGGGTTTATTTAAAACATTTTTTTTTAACTTTAGAAACTTTTTTTTGTATATTTCTAGGGCCCCCTAGGGTACTATAAGCAGGGATGGGCAAAGAACGTTTTATAGACTGTGAGGGCGCGCCAAATACGAAACTCTTTGGTCATGATATGGACTAATTGGCTGGGCCCAGAGGGGAGGAGCTCCAACAACACCCTAGCATTGTCTTTTAGCCCGGGGGCCCGGTCGCCGGCTACGATGTCGACTGTAAGTCTAGGGTCCCAGGGTCACCTGATCTGGCCAGCCACCACTGCTATCGACGGGTACAGGGTACCACGTCTGCTGGGTGGGTGCGAGTGCTCCTGGCGTGTGATTGGCTCTGTTTCCCGGCCGCCAAAATCAAAACGTCTGTAGCTGCTGCCATTTTCTTCTCAGCGGGGGAGGGCGAAGTATTCGTGCCGATCAACGAGCCGTTTTCGAGTAGCTAAATTAATGCTCGACCGACATCATCTGCGGCGAGGGTTATGTTCGCTCATCTCGATGGCAATACCTATCATGATATGATTTTTTTTCCTTTTATAGATGTGTACTTTTATATGTGATCTAGGGAAAAGGGTGGGAGTTTTTAAACTCATGGCAAACGTTTTAGAGTACGAGCGCGGGGCCAACTCAACTCTTGTCATATGATTAGGAATAATTGCTTTGGCCAGAGCAAGAGCGCCAACAACAAAACCAGAGGCATTGTCTTTACCTCCTCAGGACTAACATGTTCACTAATGTGTGCTTTCTTGGCTGGATGTTGTAGCGGGAGACCAAAAGGGACTAGAGCTGCTCCCCTCTCCATACGGACGTCCTGGTGCCCGCGTACTTTACGGGAAAAGATAGAGCACGCTCTTTTTCCCCTACTATGGCAACATGTTTTTTACTGCACTACTTGTGTGCACATTGTGCGGACTGATTTGTTTGCACACTTGAACGTGCTCTATCTTTTTGCGGTTCACAGGCAACGGCTGAAATTAACAGCCGTGTGCCGATGGCCTGTGTTCAGAAGGGGGGAATGAGGACGTTGGTTAGCTGCAGAGGAAATACGAGCGGTATGTTCTATTTCTGGGCGTTTTTCTGTCGTTGTGTGGGTGTGGTTGGGTGAATTCCACCTCTCTGATTGAGGCGTGATCATTATGTTGCTGTGGGGTTGACAGTCCGAAGTCCAACAAAAACTCCACTCGCCCTTTTAAACCCTTTATTAGGGGTTGGTTAGTGCGCTACAGGCTCACTGAAAGGTGGGCATCCAGCTCTTCGCGTACAACCCGTCACTGGTAGGGCCTTTATTGATGTGAATGTCTCGTCTCTTCTTAGTGAGCTTGCTCATTAGGCTCCATCTCTCTAAAGAAAGTGCCTGCTCTTCTGGGCTCCGCACAGCTCCCTCCCTCCCAGAACAACCTATCAATAGTACCTATACTAACATTTCAAGCCTGCTGGGTAAAAGACTGGCACATACTCTGCTTGCCGTGGTTGATATGCATAGCAGTGTGTGTGTACCGGCTTAGCTAGCAGAATGGGATGTAAACAAATCCCTTATCCCACATACAACAGGACAAAAGCTGTGTGCTGCACTTGTGTTTTCAGGCCCTCAGAGCCATTGCCTGGAGCCCGTCATGACCTACAAAATATAAACTAAAAAACGTTATGTGTGACGCCATTGAGCAAAGCTTCTGCAGTATGACTCGCTAGAGGGGCAGGATACAAGCGAGGCGCTTCCTCACTCAATTGAGCACAGGAAGAGTTTGTACTGCACCACTTCCAAGCTAAGAAGCGGCGCCGTGAGCAGAGCTGTGGGGGGTCGCTGGGCGCAGTAAGGCTCGCTGATTCCGCCGGCATACTCGGCAAGTTTCCGGGGTTTCCGAGTGCTGGGGTTTGCATTAGGGTCTGGCATAAATCTGCTGGCACGGATGAGAGGGCTCCTTCCAGGATGGAGATGGGTGCCTCATTCCAAGAGCACCGGCGAATGGCGTATCCCTTGCAGGCAGTGGCCTCCTCCACTGTGGGCTTTCTTGGTGAGGGGTGAGGCCTATGTTGTAGCCCTCCAGGGCTGTAATGTCACTGCAGAAAAAGGGGTGATGCCGATGTATGTGTATGGAGACTCCACAGTAGATGTGTCTGACTGGTGTTGTAAGCTGGTTACAGGTCAGGGGCCTGTATAACGTGATTGGATCAGGGTCGATCACAGACCTGGATACAAGGGTCGTGTACACCGTACCATACTTAGTAGGGGCCAGACCCTCTACAATGTAGCAAGCCCAATCATACTTACCTTAGTACAGACTTAGAGGATAGATTGTATTGTATTTCTCTTTTGTTCCTTATCTTCTCTTCTCCATTAGTTTTCACATGGGTTAGTACAGGATAGAACTACGACAGTCTTGTTGTCTCATTTACGGTAAGGGTCTCGCGCTGACTTTAGTATACGTTTTTCACAGTTATTTATCTAAAACGTTTTGTTGCAGCTGTGCCTGGGCCTCCGGTGACACAATTCGGGTGTGTGTCGGCATCCAACTAATGTGGACCGAGCGCTGTACTTTACTTTCATTGTTTGCACGCCGCTATTTTGAACGGTCACCACAAAAGTAAGGGTGACTCTGTCGGACCTGAGCAGGGAGTGCGGAATTTCATGATTTCGTGGCTCCTGATCTTATTAAAAATCGCCGCACGCAGCACATTTTATAACGGACATGCCTTGTATAAGTGAACAATGAACGTTTAGTAATGTGCTGCCCCCTTATGGGTTTCTGGCACTTCCCCATTGTCCCCTAACAATGTTATTCTTCTGTACACGAGGCTAATACCGTAATGCACGTAGCATGGCACATTTTACCACATGAATTACAATGTGCTGCTGGCACAGTGTCAAATCTGGGCCAGAAACAAACAATGTGTTGTTGAGCGGCAGGCCGGGGTTCGTATAACAGTGATCGGTGCAGGTCTTCTAAGAGGTCTGGTACATCAACCCCTAGAGCGGTTTGGGGAATACAATTGAGAGTCAGCACTAAACGCGTATCGGGGGTGCTGAGAAGAGTTTTTATATTCCACCAAAATGGCGACGTTTCGCCAATTCAATCAGGCATTATCAGCATGGGCATGCTGCTTGATAATGCTTGAGTGAATGGCGAACTTCGCACGTGGTTGGGTGGGTGGGGTTAGTGAATAAACCTCTTTCTTCTAGATAGCCGGGATTGTGCTGCTTCTCAATTGTATTCCCAAATCGCAAACTATACACCCTTACAAAAAGCGCATGGCTGTCATGGGCAACCGAGGTGCGGGCCACTCCCCAATGCACATCGCAGGGATCGACAATCGCAACATGGAGCAGCGCCGTCAAAGAACTACCGACTTGCCCCATTCCTTACAAGCCCCCACTAGTGAACCAGGCTTAATAAGGTAATCTCCTACTAATTAATAGTACTCCGGTCACAGTCTAGATAGTGCTGCCCCTATCTGGTCCCTCGTTGGTTGAGTGTCCCCATAATGCTCCAGTCTTGAGTATATGGCCTCCCGGCCTGCCCGCAGGTATTCCAGGGTTTTTTTATCTGTTAAAATGTATAGTTTTCAGGAAGCAAAGGACAGACGGGCAAGATCTCATAGTGACTCATATTGATAGTTTTGCCAACACGTCCTCCATGCCGGCCCACGTTGGAGGATCCCTTGGACCTCTGTTAGGGACGAAGCATAGCTGTTAAAAGCCTCCCGGCGGCCCGCATCCGCCCGCCATGTCGTCTGTCCCTACAGAGATGCAGGAGCAAGAGAGGGTCTCTCCCTCCTCCAAGTGGGGTGGGGAAGGGGACGTTTTTTTCTATTTTATACTTACCGTTGGTTACTGCCAGCCTATTGCTGCTGTGTTCCCCTCCGGAGAGTCGTACCGCGCCGGATCTTCCTCCCTTTAGTTCCGGCGGGATCCGGCAATCGTCCTTCACCCGCGGCCCCGACTCGTGCGTCACACCGCGAGGACGCAGCGGCGCCTGTGGGATGTTCGCGTGTCCAGGCTCCTTTGCTCTCGGCGGGGTGACAGACTTCGGGGCCGCGACCCGGAAGTGGGGCCGCACGTCACGACAGACCACCATCAACAGCAATTTCACACCAAGGCATGGGGGTATGGGCTCCCGATAATGGTATGTAAAACACCGGATTGTCTGTTTCGGGCGTCCGTAAGAGTTTGGTGATTAGTCGGCAGCGTAGCTAATGGTTGGTATAGGATGTGCCGTCCGCAATCCTTTGTTGTTCTGGCTGATAGGCAGACTATGTGGGCGCTAGACGCCACCACTCCTGGTCACGTAAATGTTGCCCTGTATGGCATTTCTTATAAAGTATCTATTACTACATAGTGAACCCCAAGGTTGAGTTAACTTTCCTCACCTTTCCCCCTTGGATAATGATCAAGGGCCGGGTCAGTGGAAGCAAAGAGGACGTCGACCTGGAAAGGTCTGAGAAATCCAGCAGTCGCCGACTGTCCATATGAAGATGTGGAGCCTCTGACTGGGGAAATGGTAATATGTTTGTGTCAGCAGGTTTCTGCCCGATCAATACACAAAGCCTATAGTTCAGGGGGGGCCTGTCTTGATGATTTATGCTGGGGAAAGCATCATTTAATGGATGAGCTAAAATCCTTATTGAAGATAAGGTTGTAGCACAGTGGCTTCAGCGACACAAAGTCCCCTCAAAAAAAAAAAAAAAAAATAAAAAACTTAAAAGAAACTGGCGGATATCTCTCGTCTGATGAAGAAAACTATGACTCTGAGGGTCCTCCTGTTATCCCTAGTTGGGAACTGATGAGCAAGAATTCGGGCCAGGACATTAGTCAAAATTGGATCCCGTCACCTTTTTTTCAGATAGAAGATCTGATAACCTCTTGAAGTGCGACATCCGTTAGACACTTACTTGAAGAGGAGGTGTCCCTAATTTGTCTAGGAGGACGAATTGTTCGGAGGGGCACTAATGCTAAGACACGAACGCGAAAAAATCTATGTCCTTTTACGAAACCTTGAAAGGGTTTAATCACGAGGAATGGAGGACTCCAGAAAGAAGATCCCTAACTGCCAAAAGCTTTACAGAGACGCCTTGTCTTTGATCAGGAGGTCTCCAGGGGTTGGGACCTCTCAGTCCCGAAGGTAGAAAAACGTGCAGTGAGCGAAGGTGGTCAAAAAAACAGACCTTCCCTTGAGGATTCTGTCAAACAACTACAGGGAGTCGGCCATGGAACGGAGATTCTGAGACGCGGTCTCTTAAAAACTGGGATGAGCTCGATGGAATTTAAAAAGTTAGAAAAATCCACATATCTCTACATCCTTGCCAGGACCCTCTCTTCTGGCTGATTAACTGGATCACCTATTAAGAGGGGGACTCGGCCAGAGCATCTCTAGCTGCTGACGGCATTACCACTTTTAAGATCTGCCACCGCGGTGGCGTTTCTTGGCGTGACGCGGGCGAATCCGGCCGAAGGTGTTCGGCTTCGCTGCAAAAGAAGGGGTTTAACAAATCAGCAAGAAGCGCCTAATGGCTCAAACAGTGGGGGGCGTGTGATCTGCAGCTCGAAGTCCAAACTCTGGTCACATCGGACCATTCCACTAGGTGATTTGGTCGTCTTTCGGTCCAGAGTTGGACGCCCATCTTATGAAAAAGCCTCTGACAAGAAGAAGAGTTTTTCCTGAAACAGAGCATCTTCCATGAAACCTTCCTTTCAGCCCGCTTCAAGAACCCTAAGATTCCTTTCGTGGTAAAGGTAACAGGGCGCTGGAGCTACCCTAAGGAGGCAGAGGTAGGGGGTTCCTGTGTCTCGATCCCCAGACACGCTCTGGGGGGAAGAGCGTGACGCGCAGAGTGGGGGGCGTCTCCTAGAAATTCGACCACTCAATGGACAGATATGTACTTCAAACAACCGTGGTCTTGAATATTGTCAGGGTCTGGTTACAGATAGATTACAGCACCTACCCCCCCTTCAAGATTATTTATTTCTCCATCCCCCTCTACCTCTCTTCTACTCATTCTCTTATTTGGCAGGAATGTTTCATCCCCCATTCGGGCCTTGGGAGTGTGTTCCAGTTCCTCCTCAAGACCAAAGAAGGACGGGCTTCGATTCTCCCTGTTCCCTGGTCAAAAATCCCAAGGTGGATCGTAATCGGCCTTGATCATGAATTTGAAATTCCTAAACGCTTCATCACCTACAGCGAGGGTTTCATATGGAATCGGTAGAGTTCCCGGCTACTGCCTTGATATATACCGAGCCACTATATGTGCACAATAGACCTTCGGGACGCCTACCTACCCTTCCAACGTGCCACACGTACTCTTCTCAAGTCCTCAGTTTTGGGGCATTGCTTCTCTCATAGGCTCTATCCTCCACTTTCATTTTCGGCTCTCCCTTTGGGTATTCCCGCACCTCCGGAGTGTTTTTACAAAAATCATTGCGGAGGTTGGTTGCCTTTCCTGAGGTCTAGGACAGAATGTGTTCCTATCGTTCCATATTGTAGACGACCTTCTGAGGTTGAAGGAAGAAGAGCAGATCAGATCGCTTGAATTAACGGCGGAGAATTTAACATGAGGAACTCCTCCAGAATCGTGGGGTGGTTAGTCAACACCCAGGTCAATCTGTCTCCCGCGCCTCCAGGGGTGCGCACACAAAAGTTGTCTAGGAGTACTGTTGAACTCTACTCTTATATGTGCCGATTTCTTCCCGTCAGGTAAAAAGCCCGACGGTCCCTACAGACTTTCAAATCCGCTCCCTTCACGAGAAAAACCTCCAAGTACAGTCCTGAGGAGCAATATAAGTCCTGGGTCTTCTTAAACGGCCTGCCTTCCATCTGTCATCGAGCCAAGCCGTTGTCGTAACTCTACAGAGTTTTGGATCCTCCGTTGCTTGGAACTGGAGAACCTCGGGTATTGACAAAAAGGATCACCATTCCAGCCTCGGTAAAAAAGAGATCTCCCATGGGTGGTTGGAGTAAGCATCTTGAAAAATGGGTTCCTTGGCACTCGGCCTTCCGTGTCTTATACCATCATCGAACCGATCGGGCAAGCCTGGGCTGGGAGCATCTTCCCCTCGCATTAACGCCCAGGACCTGGACCCTTCACTAGCAAGAAAGGCCATCATTATCGTGAACTACGATCCGTTCGCTGGAGCCTTAAGGACCAATCCTCTTCTCTGAATAATGCAGCACGGTCACACATTACTGACAGCAACACCACGGTGTATCTTACCAGCAGGCCGACAAGGAGGTACAAGGTCGGCGTTAGCTCTCTCCTCCCTGACTCGCACCATCTTTTCCTGGGCAGAAGAGAACATACTCTCTCTTGCTGCCACTCATCTAAAGGAGTCCGAAACGACGGAGGCAGACGTCCTCAGCAGGAGAGTGGTCTCTCAAGTCTCTCAACGAATGGAGATCATTAATCAGGAATTTCTGCGCGTTGACAGATCTTTGGGGCAGCTCCGGCGAGTCGACCTTTTCGCCACAATAGAGAACTCATTGTGTCATCTATACTTCTCTCTGGAGGCAAGGGGCCGAGAGGACACTAGACGCTTTCAGTCACCCTGGGATCGAACCTCTCTCCTACGCCTTTTCCCCCTATTCCCTTGGTTCGCAAGGGTCCTCAGGAAGATCCCTTAACTGACCAGGCAAGGGTAATACTCATCTCGCCCGAACGTGCCAAAAAGGGGCTGGTACCTCTCTGCTGACATCCCTGCCATCCCAGCGACCAGTGTACTGCCTCCATAGGAAGGACCTTCTTCTCCGCAGGGTCTATGTTCGGCTCCAACCCGGAGAATCTTCAGTTTAGCGGCCCTGGACCTGAGTCCTGACTATTCTTAAGATCGCAGGAAATATTCCTCAAGCGTGTGGCTATCAAATCTAAGAGACAACGATAAAGGAAAAGAGAGTGGGGACTTTTCATCCGCAAAAAATATGTAACGTAATTTGCGGATTATCGACAAAGAAAAGTTGGACAGAAGAGATTGTGACTTGGGTGGTGACGATCACCATCTCCCCATCTCACCGCAGCCAATATTTTCCAGGATCCTGGCCTTTCGCAGAAAGGATTGGATTGGGGCCTATCCACTAGCACGCTGCTGAGGCGAGGTCTCGGTCCCTGGGCGCCATTTTTCGATTTTCCCCTTGGCAGACCCAGGTGGGTCAAAAGATTCATTGTAGCCTCCTCCAGATACAGGACCGAAGTCCTTAGGAAGACCCCTACGTGGGATCGTCACCGGCCTTAGTTTTTAGATGCACTTTCCTCCAGACTCCTTTGAACTCTGGATAGTACCAACATGTAAAACTTAAACGCTAAGAGACTACCCTTCTGATGCTGTTACTGACGGCCAAGAGATTGGGGGGAACTTCAAGCAGCTGCTATTTCCACAGAGAACCCTATATGCGGGCATTCTTCCTGACGCGGTATATTCTTACCTTAGATCCTGGGCTTCGTATCCCATGGTGGTACCAATTCCACAGGGAGCATGAGATTATACCCTTGGCCGTCCTTCTCGGAGATCCTTCTTCTAATGAGGAAGCCTCGTGGCATCTTCTTTGGCTAAACTGTTTGTGTGGTAGCTTATTTGTCAGCGTACAGAACCTGGCGCCGAGGGATCATAATTGTTCTCATATCAATTCCAGGGAAAATACGGGGGTAAAAAAGCCCTCCAAACGTCGATCCAGCAGATGCTGAACGTTGGCTATTATCCACCTGCTACAAACCTAAGGGAAGAGGTTCCTAACCCGAAGTCTAAGGGCTCATTCCCCACAGGGCTATGTCGCCTCCATTGGCGCGAGAAAGAGGCGCATCACTTGGGCAATCTGCAAGGCAAGCCCCTGGGCCCACAGTCACCTTCCGACCTTCATAAACATATTCGCCTGACCTAACCCGGGGTCTCAGGACCCTCTCCTTTGGAGTGAAGGTTCTACAAGCAGTCATCCCACCCTGAGAGTTTTCTACTTATTTGGTAGATCTGCCAAGTGGGCCGTCATGGAAGTTTTTGGAAATGGTGAATTAGATACATAACCCTGGGTAATGATCGGGTTCCATCTAGTCCTGCCATGACGGCCTATATATTTTCCCTCCTATGTTTTGCTATACTGTAACTGTATGTGATATTTAACATACATAATAAATTTTTTCTTTTTACCTTCCTTTCCCCGTGTGTTATTTGTATGACCTGTCGGAGGATGCGGGGGGGAGGCTTTTAACCTCTCGCTTCCTGTCCTACAGATGTACGGGGCATCTCCTCCCCAAGTGGGCCGTCATGGGTACTAGATGAAACCAATTAACCAACATAGGGAGGGAAAATATATAGGCCGTCATGGAGGACTAGATGGAAACCGAATTACCGGTGAGTACTAATTCACCATTTTTGAGATTTTTTTTTTTGTAGGGCTTTGGGCTTACCTGATTTATCTTAGTGGTTGATAACTTAGGCATGTAAATTTGTTGATTGAGACTTTGGGGGAGATCTATCACTGCGCAGTGCGCTCATTTGCAATTAAAATAGGGAATACGCAGAGAACCATGGTGACCAGTACAGGGTGCGAGCACAATGCGTTCTCGCCCCGTACCTGTGTTCTTTTTGAAAAGTTTTAACGCAAACTACACCAGGTCAGACTTGGTCTAATTTTGCCCGCCGTCCGCTCACCCACAAACCCTTGTTTCTTCTTGCTCTGGACTGGAGTTTATTTGCACAAATTGTGACATTTTACCATGATTGTGGAAAAAATTGTGACTTTTTCAGGCGCTCCACTGAAAAAAAAAAATACCATGACAAACTTTGTGAAATGGCAAGAAGTCTCAAAAAAAAGGCAAAAAAGAAGTTTGGTAAATGCCCCCCCAACTAGTCCCTTATTATTGTTGTATCCTGATCACAGCTTGGCTTTTTTGTAAGGAGGAGTGGACTCATTATAAACCACTATGATGCTCAGGGTCCCATTCTCAAAACTGCGGTCTTGGTTTGCTTCAATTACAAAAAAAAAAATGAAACTTGCAGTTAAATTTTTCTGAAGAAGGAACTAATGAAGGAAGACTTTTTTTTTTTTTCTCCATTCTGACATCTGATGGACGTTCCCGAACATAGTCGAAATTTGCTCACTCAGAAAATAAAATATAACCTAAAGGTTTATTATATTTGTTTCTTTCTGTAGCATCATTGATGACTCTGATTCTAAAGTAACTGAAGCTACATTTAGCCATCAGCTGCTCCAGCTAACTCCCCAACCACTTGCCCCAGAAATACCAACCATGGAATCTCACAACGCTAGTAGACCTAGAAATAGTTTTAAAGCTTTTGTGGATGTATTGTGCATGACTGTGTCATGACTTTGCCAAGAAGAGACCACCTATGCAAAATATATGAGCCCATAAATGATTGTAAGCTCCGAACATATCCCATAATCCAAATAAATAACTTTTTCGAGCTCAGAATTACATTGGATTTTTCAGATCGGTGTCCCATATGCAAATACTAAATAACTAACATTAAGTAAGCGTTATAGTTGGAAAACATTATACAAGTACAGCCGCTAATTTTCCTCTGATTCTCTGCTGTTACCAGGGTCTCCTGGGGCCAGGATTCACATGAACACTGTGTACATGTCACCTTTATATTTGTTAGAAATTTTTTGCATCCTGAAAATAACACATTGTTAGCAGTTACGTTATTTCTTTAACACCTGTAATCAGTGCACCTAGGGCATAAAAATCAGGGACTCTTATCAATTATCTAATACGGATTTTCCAAGTATTGGTAAGTATCACTGTAATGTCCATCTGTTAATATTCAGCAGCAGAATCTGTTTAGTGGGTTGTAGGCGCAGGAAACATATTCAAGCTGTCCAGCTTATTCATGAGAGGGTGGCACAGCCACACCCCCAGTGCTTGACTGACAGCCTGTATAATGATGTGCTTCCTGGTGCTGGTGCCTCCTGCAGCCTGTGAGTGCATGTGTGTGTGTTTAGGAGAGATACAGCAGCTCCAGACAGCCATGTTACAGCTGAACATGTCAGATTCATGTGTAGCTGATGTCTGTGTCTCTGTATATTAGGAGGATGCAGCATGTCAGCAGATGCAGCACACACACTAGCAATGCTTTACTATACATTACACACAGACATGAGCAGGGGGAGGAGAGGGGAGGGGTAACAGGGGTGGCATCTCTGCCTCTGACCATGTGACCAGCCTCATTTACATGATAAAAAATATGTGATTTTACAATGAATACTGTATGAAATAACTAGATAAAGGCTGATGGGATCCTTGTGAGCGGCCCAACAGGTAGTAGTGACAGGGACAAGTGACACAGCCTGATGACAGGTGTTAAAGAATCTAGAAACTATATGGAAGCAAAATGTTCTCTCCTACACCTTTTGGACCCTGATATCAGGATTCGGACTCAAAAAAATCTAAAAAAAAATAATACCTTGCCTACCCCAGTGTCCACACTATGTTTTTGTGTGTATCTCCTACATCTGCAGCTTCTATCTATTCCTCCTATCCACATTGCTATTAGTGTAAATATCTAAGTTGATTCTGCAATAAGCTTTTCCACAGTGATCAGTTGTGCCATTTTCTTCATTGGAAGAAAATGTATTTCCCAATTATTTTAACATACCGTAGTTAAACAAAAGTAATCGATGCAAATATCCCTCTGCTACACAGGAGGCTGTACAGAGAGAAACACTGGTTCCTGTAAAGAACACAGAATCTGGTTGTGATGTGTAACAGGAGTGATGACACAAAGGAAAGTTCCTATATGCCTCTTGGAGCTGATGGACTTGGCGGGAGAGATGATAGTTGTACCATGTAAGAAAGATGATGTCATGAAGAAATGTTCCTGGATATTGTCCTTTTTGCTGCAGTATATCCTCCAGTTATTCTGGTGGAAGGCACATGAACCTTCTTTTATGTTTCCACCATTATTGTGCTCTTTCTCAGTGAAACTTCCAGTTACTGGAGTTACAGAAGGAAAACATAAACTTTTCTATATGTTATTACCCCTCTTAAAAATTACCGTCACCTATATCCCGATATAGCCTTTACATCCCAGGTAACATTTTTTCAAGTCATCACCCTTCTTACCATGTACAGCCTTTTACTCTAGTCACTTCCTCCGTAGGAACTTTTCTTCATGTTATCTCTCCTCTTATGAATCACAGCTGGTCACTGTCATCTTTTATCCCTGTATGGCTCTCATACCTCTTTTGTCACCCCCTCATCCTCATAGACTGTAAGCTCATGCGAGCAGGGCCCTCTCTCCTATTGTTTCACATGACTGTTGTTACATTGTAATGTCTTATTTTATTTGTATGTTCCCCAGCGCTACGGAATTAGATGGCGCTATATAAATAACGATTTATTATTATTATTATTAAATATTTAGCTTATCCGAAGCTATGGGATGGTCAGGGAAAGTATTTGTTCATTTATTTCAACTTTAAAAAAAAACATTTTTCTCCCATCAAAAACACACTTGGGCCATGGACCCAAAAATCAAAATTTTCTAGCTGCTGTATATTTGTCCAAAAGGATTAGAACTTTCTTGACAGTGAACTAGTTTCCATGGAAGCTTATTTTTGGTCCCTGGGGCAGAGCAGCACTTGTGAACAGAGTTGTTCCAAAAAAGGCTGTGAATAATGTGTTTATTATCTGAGAAAAAGTAGGTATCAATTAAGCGGGTGACGTGTGAAGGAAAACATCTTTGTGTCTTTAGGAAGTTATTCCTTCTAACGGCTTAGATACCAATATTTGTATTAATGGATATCTCTACATCTATAAATGAATCCTCCCTAGGTTTGAGATCAATATAAGATTGCCCGGTTGTTCCTACAGAGGAAGAGATCGCAGTCGCAGAGGGTGTATTTTTACTACCTGTTGGGGGAAGGGCCCGCATCGGCACACTGCAGCACAGCAGTAACAGGGCAATTTAATAGGGCCCCATCTGCTGTGCTGACTAGGCCCACCAGCTTACTTTTCCTGCCTGCCCGACTCCAAGGCAAGCTGCCTGCCACCACTGACACCTGTCCCACCCGTCCGCCTCCACGCCCACTGCCACGGCCCACCTGCCCGCTGCCTCGCTCGCCGCCATGGCCTGCTGGCTGTGAGGGCGGCGGTGCGTGGCAGCAGGCGGCTGATGCATGGCATCGGGCGGGCTGGGAAGTGGCATCGGGTGAGCAAGACACTTGTCCTCCGGGAGTGGCTATAGAGGAGCAGGGGGCGACGCTAAGCCTGGTGATGGGCGTTTTCATATATTTGAAAAGGACACATGGAGGAGCAGTTTCCCAAGGGTGGGGGGAACTGCTCTTCTATAGCCACTCCCGGGGGACAAGTGCCTAGTCACCGAGCACATGGCATTGAAAGGTACTATATAACATATCTTTTTTTTTTTTCTGTAAAACCTACATTTTATACAAAGACTCTTTGTATACAGCTGACAGGTTCCCTTTAAAACAATGCTAGACACTAAGTGCTGGTTACCGAGTGCGCGCATTTCCATGGAAACGCATATGTGATGTCCTGAGGCCTGTCCTCATGTACTTGCATTGTGTTTCTAAACGCAATGCAAGTGCCACGTGTAACTGAACCCTAAGGCTTGGCACAATGAATAAGCCTATTCCATTAAGCTAATTGGCCTGTTCAGCAGGATAGGCCAGTAAACCAGGATGTTTTTTTTTTTTTTTATTTTTAGCACCTTTTTCCTATTAAAAATTATGGTGTGTAGTATTGAGTCTTAATACGCTGATTCAGAAAAACAGGCTAAATTTGTTGTAAGTGTCCTGAAGACTGCCTGATCCTATACTTACTGACTAACTATCTTGGCTATACGTGGTCTACAGAGAAGTCAATTGTTCAGGGGCTTTGAAGGTCAGAGACAACTGCAGAGAGCATGTGCATCATATATTACTAGCTGACAGAAGGTAATGTGTAGAATAGAGAATGGACGCTGCTCCTGTCATATTTTTCACATGGAGTGGTACAGGTTTACTACACAAAGTGACCTTCCATACATTGCTATTTTTACATGTGCTCTTTCACTCTGCAGTAGCTAGTAGCTATAATTGTGTTTGGAATTTGTAGAAGTTAAAGGAAATCTACGACCAGGTTTAAGAATTGTAAACCAAGTACAGACGGTCCCCTACTTAAGGACAGCTGACTTGCAGACGACCCCTAGTTACAGACGGACCCCTCTGCCCTCTGTGAAGCTCTCTGGATGTTTTACATTTAGTCCCAGGCTGCAATAATCAGCTGTAAGATGTCTGTAACTAAGTTTTATTGATAATCCTTGGTCCCATTACAGCAAAAAATTTAGAAAATCCAGTTGTCACTGGGACAAAAAAATGTTTCTACAATTGTAAAATACACAGTTCCGACTTACATACAAATTCAACTTAAGTACAAACCCAAGGAACCCATCTTGTACGTAACCCAGGGACTGCCTGTAGACAGTACTTACATGCCAGAAGCCCCTTACGTTTATTTGCATCATTTTTTTAAGCATTTTCTTTTGTATAGACAAGGGCTTAAGAAGCTAAAAGAAAAGACACCCAGGCTTCTGAGGTAACAGCTGGTATCTTGAAAGCCGCCATGATCAAACATGACCGCAGCATCTAGATTGGCTTCAGTACGTCTCCCCACTATGTTTGCCTCCCCGCACCGGGTTTGGGCGGTGACGATTGTCTAACTTGCAGCCATGTGGTCCTATGAAGGACCGCAGACCTGCCTTCAGCAGCACAATGACAGGATCTGTGAGTGTGGATATCAGCAGCTGCATAGGTTGCCTACTGTAATACACAGCGATACATAAAAAATCAATGGGGCAGATTTATCAAGCTGTCAGAATATTTCAGAATATTTCCAGTTGCCCATGGCAACCAATCACAGGTTCCCTTTAAAATATTCTTGAGCACTGGTAAGATGAAAGCTGAGCTGTGATTGGTTGCCATGGGCAACTGGAAATATTCTGACTTTCAGACACTTGATAAATCTGCCCCAATATGTTATGCCTCTTAGAAGACAACGATGCAAAAACAAGGGATTTTCTCTGCAAATTCATCATGCAAAATTATGTATGCATTTTACTACTGTAACAACTGTAAACGGTGACAGTGTGCGGGAACATCTGCTGTAACAGCTGAGATCGTGGGGTTTACCCATGAACTAATGTTAGGCCCTATCCATGGTGCTGAGACCCCCACAGATGGCGAGAACGAGAGGTCTGTCGAACCCCTCGTCGGTCCGACAGATTAATGGAGCAGACGGCCGTGCATGACTGTTCTGCTCCATCGCTATGGAGCTGATGGGAATTGTCAAACGCTGCGCTCCAAGATCTCCGTCCGCTCTATAGAGACTGCATGACCGCTCTTCTCCATTAATTTATATAGGTCTGCTCCATTAATTAGCACTGAGACCCCCACTGATCGGCAAGTTGGGCCCTATCCCATAGATAGGGCCTAACTTTAGTTTGTGGAAAAACCCCTTTAAAGTGAAAATTAGCTGGGCACTTAGGGGGTTAAAGGGTCGGTTATAAGTTAAGATAAAATTAGATGACAATCCATTAAATCTTTTTGCACAGTCCATTTGTTTACCTGAATATTTTACATTCATTGATGAATGTTTAGTCACAGAAATGTGACTGGTGCCAGCGTTAAAGGAAACCTACGACTGGTAGGCACGGCGATCTTTAGTTTACCGTAGCTATAAAAATGATTAACTCACATATGTAAATTTTCCCTCCGGCGCTACTCCTACGTCATCAGCTTTCTGTCGATGCCTTCCGATTGTTAATTATTCACGCCTCAGTCTTTCTGCCCGCCCTCCTTCAGGTGCCGAGAGCTGTCACCAAGCTCTTGGCACTTATCGTGCATGTGCAGACACTAACTCTCGCATAGCCGGCCAGTGATAAGTGGCGAAATCTTGGTGACGTCGCAGCTCTCGGCACCTGAAGGAGGGCAGGTAGAAAGACTGAGGCGTGAAAAATTAACAATTGGAAGGCCTCAATAGACAGCTGATAAGTAGGGGTAGTAATTTACATATGTGTGTTAATGCATTTTTTTTTTTTGCCAAACTAAAGATCGCCGTGCTTGACTAAAGTATGTGCCGGCATCAGGATTAAATAGCTTACAGGGTGGGGTGCTCGTGTGATTTCATCATGCGAGCAGTGGTAGGTTTCCTTTAAAGTGCCAAGATGGAGTGTCCAGTGGGAAACTCAGGATACAGAGGATTGGTAGATTGAATCTTTCTCCTTTTATTTTATAATTCAGGGCATTAGATAAAAATAATGTCACTGGTATTTTTCATTTCCCAGCAGTTCTTAAAGGGGTATTCTCATCTGGGCACTTACATTCAGTTTCATTAATCTGCCATATATAAACATTTCTTCAATTAGATGTTATTAAAAATAATGTTCCTGTGTGAAGATAATTTCTCATAAATGGAGTCATGTAGTCCCTTAGAAACGAGATGGCTTCCTCGGATACGGCCACCTCTGCTGGAGTGAGTGCACAAAGAAACAAAAGGTTATTGTATATAAAATGTCCTGGAGTTACTGCAGGTCCCACAGCCGTCCTGTGGTAATGAACGCTGAATCCAGGTGGTCCGGCAGAACTCAATAGCGCATGTCTGGCCACCACTGCCAGAGTGTGATGTGGTCATATCCGAGGAAGCTATCTCGTTTCTAAGGGACAACATGACTACATTTATGAGAAATTATCTTCACACAGGAACATTGGCTATACGTGGTCTACAGAGAAGTCAACTGTTCAGGGGCTTTGAAGGTCAGAGACAACTGCAGAGAGCATATGCATCATATACTACTAGCTGACAGAAGGTAATGTATAGAATGGAGAATGGACGCTGCTCCTGTCATATTTTTCTCATGGAGTGGTAAGGTTTACTACACAAAGTGACCTTCCATACATTGCTATTTTTACATGTGCTCTTTCACTCTGCAGTAGCTAGTAGCTATAATTGTATTTGGAATTTGTAGAAGTTAAAGGAAATCTACAACCAAGTTTAAGAATTTTAAACCAAGTACAGCCGGTCCCCTACTTAAGGACAGCTGACTTACAGACGGACCCCTCTGCCCCCTGTGAAGCTCTATGGATGTTTTACATTTAGTCCCAGGCTGCAATAATCAGCTGTAAGATGTCTGTAATTAAGTTTTATTGATAATCCTTGGTCCCATTACAGAAAAAAATTTTGAAAATTCAGTTGTCACTGGGACAAAAAAAATGTTTCTACAATTATACACAGTTCCGACTTACATACAAATTCAACTTAAGTACAAACCCAAGGAACCCATCTTGTACGTAACCCAGGGACTGCCTGTATACAGTACTTACATGGCAGAAGCCCCTTACGTTTACTTGCATAATTTTTTAAGCATTTTCTTTTGTATAGACAAGGGCTTAAGAAGCTAAAAGAAAAAACACCCAGGCTTCTGAGGTAACAGCTGGTATCTTGAAAGCCGCCATGATCAAACATGAACGCAGCATCTAGATTGGCTTCAGTACGTCTCCCCGCTATGTTTGCCTCCCCGCGCCGGGTTTGGGCGGTGACGATTGTCTAACTGGCAGCCATGTGGTCCTATGAAGGACCGCAGACCTGCCTTCAGCAGCACAATGACGGGATCTGTCAGTGTGGATATCAGCAGCTGCATAGGTTGCCTACTGTAATACACTGCAATATATAAAAAATCAATGGGGCAGATTTATCAAGCTGTCAGAATATTTCAGAATATTTCCAGTTGCCCATGGCAACCAATCACAGGTTCCCTTTAAAAATAATGTTCCTGTGTGAAGATAATTTCTCATAAATGGAGTCATGTAGTCCCTTAGAAACGAGATGGCTTCCTCGGATACGGCCACCTCTGCTGGAGTGAGTGCACAAAGAAACAAAAGGTTATTGTATATAAAATGTCCTGGAGTTACTGCAGGTCCCACAGCCGTCCTGTGGTAATGAACGCTGAATCCAGGTGGTCCGGCAGAACTCAATAGCGCATGTCTGGCCACCACTGCCAGAGTGTGATGTGGTCATATCCGAGGAAGCTATCTCGTTTCTAAGGGACAACATGACTACATTTATGAGAAATTATCTTCACACAGGAACATTTTTTTAATTAACATCCAATTGAAGAAATGTTTACATAAGGGAAATGAATTTAATTAAATGTAAATGCCCAGATGGGAAACCCCTTTAACTCTGTTTGTGCCTCTTGTTTTGTAGTTCTCTGTGTACTATGGTTTAGAGACCTAGCGTTGATACTGAACCCCTACCGCTCCCGTAGGGTGCCGTGCGCCCATTGCTGCCTATGGGGGACGTTTATCGGCCGTATATACGTCCCCCATACGTTAGTGTGAATATAGCCTAACTAATCTGACACTTCAGTGTATTTCAGCTAAGATCTCGGCCGATTTTATGCATGGTCATGATCCAGAGCGTTAAGTGGGTGGTGGAAATTGATATTCCAGTGGTTGTCCGGTTAGGAGGGGATAGGATTTTTTTGGATGTGCAAGACATTCTTCTCTTGTGAGAGTGTTTGCTCTCTGTAAGGTCCCTCACCATAGGATGGGGATCTCCTTCGTAGAAAAGTCTTTCAGTGGTTTCGGACGTGTTTTTTTTCGAAGGTCGTATTGCTTGGTGCCTTTTTGTGCATGGCTTCAGGTTTCACGCGTGTTGCCAGCCACGATCGTCTGCCCGTGATGCCTCTGTAACTCGACTCTGCGTGTGTGCCTTTATCGCCTAGCTCAGCCGTTTGAGCACGCCTGCTGTCGCTTAGCGCGGCACTGCGCTGTGCCTAGAGCTAACGAACTGATGGCGCCATGCCCACGGATGAGTAAGTTCGGAGGGAGGGGGAGAGGGGTGGAGAGGAGGAGCATAGTTAGGCCTGAAACACATGGACCGACGGTAGGCCCACCGGCAATCCTCGGCGTCGGCAGAGTATATAGACCCCGCGCTGGTCGACTCGTTCCCCGCCCTCCCCAAGTGAACCCAATTGCCGTCAGAGCGTAATTAGTGGCCCTGCAGGCAGCCTCGTCTCACGTGTCCGTTTAGGTGGACTTTTCCAGAACGCGTGTGGTCAGGGCACGGATGATGTTGGTACTGACACTGTGTGCTGGTGCAGCCTGGGACGGCACATCGGGGAAAGTAGTGCGGCTGCGGGACCGAAACCGAGGGGCGGCCGCCGCCATAGTTGCAAAAGGGCCATCGGTCTCTACTCAGCCTATAGGCACATCTACAGCTAAGCAATCTGAGAGCTGGGACATTAAGGGCTGGGCGTGCGGGGATGGGGTTGCACTATATTTGACGTTCCGCTCAGACGTGGGTTGAGAGTCTGAAGAGTGGATGCGGCTCGGTGGGTTTTGCTGTGGAGGATCGTGGAGTGCGAACGATGGGGTTTTGGTGGAAGGGTCCTGGCAGTGGGGGGCTGCACTCAGCACTGACACAGGGGAAGGAGCACTTGGTGTGCACGGCCGGGGTGAACTGGCCTGTTATGCCAACGAGTGGTGTGTTTCTTTGCCATTCATATGCTTGCCGCACTACTGGTGGTGTAGTTAAGCTATATGTGGTGGAACCCCTGCGACCTGGTTTTGGCAAATGTTGCACACCACAGTCTCGGGTCATCCGTGTTTCCTAAGACCTCCAGACTTCTGACAAATCTAGCCCCTCGCCGCAGGAGCCCCTCGCCAGGGAGCTTTCACAAGTTTGACACAGTTGGCGCTGATGTACACCAGCGCTGGCCCTGCCTCTCCGTCTGTCCCCACACTGCATTTCCAATCTGTTCTGTCGAGGACTCTCCTTCCGTCTCAGAAGCCATGTGTCACCCCTCCTTCAACCCAGCTTGGGTCTGTACACTCATTATCCTCCGACCCTCGATCTGCTTCCCCCCTCGGACTTCCTCCCTGACAACAACTTCCCCACGTATGACATCAATGTTCCTCATCGTCGGCACCCTATTTACCCCATTCTTCCACTACGTCATAGAGGTCATCATCACCCACAGACTGTGACTGGAAGACAACCTGGGCATCAGTAAAATTGCTCAGCAGCAACCGGACAAGTGTTTGTGAGTGTGGGGAAGGTCCATAAAACAGTTCCTCAGAGTATGCGTCAAATGACCACAATTTTCCTGGCGGCGGGATCAGACTGGGGGGGAGAGCTGATGTGGTGCAGGAGCGGAGTGAGATGCTGCTGATTCCGGTGACATGGGTGGACTGCGTTGGAAGACTGATCTGTGTGACAAATTGCTCAAGCATTGGCGAACCATCCCGACACTCACCTGTTCGCACTGGTTCTGGCTGTACTCAACACGTGCTCTACCAGACGGTATAACACTCCCAGTCACTTCAGACATGAACTAGGGAGTGTAGCTCTGGCGGCGTTCCCCATGCTCCTCAAAGCAGGTGGTGTTTCTCACCCCGCCAGGACTACGGCCTCAGACCCCATGCAGTAGTTTGGAGACGCCACGTCCCCGCCCTCGTCCTTACCCATAGCCCTGGTTAACACATTTTGAACAATGAGAGTTATAACCTTTAATTTTTTTTAAACTGTTTTTTGGGTTGTTTTTTTTTTTCTTTTGTGTATTGTTTAGTTTTAAACCACAACGATGCTATGCGTATTGCGATGGCTATTTATCTAGCCAGTATTGACAGCACACTGACTATGCCCAGATGAATGACGCTGAGGTTATCCCTAAAATACGTAAATAAAAAGGAACTGGCAGACTGTGCCTAATTGGAAAATCAACCACCATAAATAATTTTCCCACTTCGGTCTTGCTTGCGGATTAGTGCGTCACTAAGCAGCAAAACACAGTGGTCCGAAGTCTCCACTACAAGTGCCTCACAACAGTTTGCTAGTAGATGCCACTGCAGCAAGTACGCGCCACAATATATCACCATAAATCAAATATATATAACGCTACCTTGTAGGCGAAGTACGCCGTTTTGGATCTCACTATGGTTTTTCTAGACCAAGTTATGAAAGCACACTACTATGCCAGATGAGAATGACGCATGAGTTATAAAAAATCAACGTAAAATAAAATGGGAAATGGCAGACTTGTGCCTAATGGAAATACCAACCCTCTAATAATTATCCCACTGCGTGTCCTTTGCGATGGATACCTGTGCGTACACTCTAAGTCGACCAAACACAGCGGGTCCGCAGTCTCACTACAAATGCTCAGCCAATTTGCTGTAGACTGTCATTGCAGCTAGTTACAGCCACCAGCAGGGCAACCAAAATCAAAATATAATAAACGCTATGTAGGTGCTGTACAGTAAGCCGTTTGGATCTCCCCGATGGCTCATTTTCACCAGTCTTGAAAAGCCACTGCTATGACAATGAGATACGCGAGTTTTCAAAAAATAAACGTAAAATAAAAATGGAAATGGCCAGATCGTGCTAATTGAACAATCCAACCCTAATATTTCCACTCGGTCTTTGCGATGATATGTGCGTCACTAAGGGCAAACACAGTGGTCGCAAGGTCTCACTACAAATTCTCAGAATGCTAGTAGATGCACCTGCAGCAATACAGCACTCACAGCATACACCAGAATCAATATTATAATAACGCTACTGTAGGCGTAGGTAACCTTTGGATTCCCTAGGCTATTTTCGAGCATATGAAAGACACACTACTATGCAAGGATATCGACACTGAGTGATTTAACAAAATAAACGTTAAATAAAATAAATGGCCAACGACGTGCCTAATGAAATCAAACCCTAAAAATTTTTCCCACTTTGGTGTTTGGGTGGATATGGGTGTCACTTAAAGCGAAACACAACGGTAGCCAGTCCCCTCCATCCTCCGCACAATATGGGTACTAGCTGCAGAATAAAAAACAAAAAGTATTCGTTATTGAGCTAAGAAGGGCTGTTGGTTCTTGGGAAGCACTCCTGAACCTAAAAGTAAAGACTAATAGACACCCTAACGATTCCGATTACCAGCAGCAGCTCTTCCTCCTAGCGGCATTCCAGGACACACGAATGGAACCGATCAGCGCGGGCAGCGGCTATGGCTTCATCCAGGGTACCTTGATCTGGGCCATCCAACCACTGCTAATCGACGTGTAGACGTGTACCACGTCATTCTAGGTGGAGTGACAGCGTCTCTGCTTGTGATGGCTACTTGTTTTCTGGTCCGCCAAAAAGCAAAACGGGGGAGCTGCCATCTTCTCGACGCGGGGGCGAAGTAGTCGTCGAGCAACGACAGTTGTTTCGAGTACGCTAATGAATCGACCGAGAACATCAGCTCGGACGAGTATGTTCGCTCATCTCACTATGCAAACATACCTATCATGATTATGATTTTTTTTTACTGTTGTTATTACTTTATATTTAGGCTAGAAAGGGTGGGAGTTTTACCACTTTACCTTTGTTTACCAGTTTTCATCATTCGACCACTACAGGGAACTTTAAAACCCCTGCAGAGCTCTGATGCTAATACTGGATACGTCACAATTGACGAAAAAAAATATAGCAGTAGATATCAATATTTTTTTTTTTCTTATGCTGCTGATCTCTAAAGCCGCCTCTATGGTTATTAGAGAGATTACAATGACAAGCCATACAAATTCAATGAGACTCTAAGGCCAGTGATGGTAAACCTTTAGGGACAGCAGTGCCTAAAACTCACAAGCGAGAAGTTTACTAGTTTTTCACAATCCAAAAAAAGTAACTTACAGGCTTCAAATGTCATTAGCATCCTCGACACAAAAACAGTAGAAGAAGGAGTGTAATTTGGCATTATTATGGTAGTTTCCCCTCGAGGGTTCCCTTAATAGGATGAATCACCAGGTCTCGAAAATGGACTAACAATGAAATCCAAGGCACAAACCTCCCGCGCTCTCATGCAACTTTCAAGTCACTTTAGACCTAACGTGAACGGTGGCATGTTCCTGGGCTGCATCTTGATTGCAGAAGAGACAGGTGCTTGAGCCTGAATGGTGACCTTTGTGCTAGGTAGGCTGGGTCCCCCCCCATAGGTGTTGCCACCCTGTTGATCCGGCTGCCACAGAACCGACACGATCCAAGATAGCGCATCCATGCCTATGAGAAGTAGTGCCCTGGTCAGGTTCGACCGGGCACTTAAAAGGTTAAACTGACTTGACGGGTGCCAACCCGACACAACATTAACAGCGGGGGTTCAGCTGTCATTATACAATGACACCGGCCTGTGTATGGCAGAGAGCTAGCTATGAGCCTTTCTCACTAACCCAGCAGCGACCGGGAGTTACAACCGTTTGTACACAAAACCCAATATATTGTCAACGCTGTAAATGACAGTTTTTTATATGTTGAATATCTGACATTCCAGAAAACCCAATTTATACTTATTACTTATGTTTATTTATTTTATTGAAACTTTAGGTTTTATTAAAAACATTTTTTAACACTTGAGAAACTTTTTTTGCTATATTTCTAGGCCCTGCCTAGGGGTACTAATAAGCAGGGATGGCAAACGTTGTTCAGGACCTGAGCGCCCAAACTTACAGAACTCTTGGTCATATGATGAGGAAATATTTGCTGGAGCCAGAGCAAGATCCCACAACACGAGCATTGTCTTTACCGCCCCCACTAAGGCTCCTCAGGCACGAGGTTGTAGCCGCATTTCTATCCACAGGGTCACCTGTGCTGGTCAGCCAACCACTGCTATCGACGGTGAGGGTACCACGTCATGTGGGTGTGAGTGCAGAGTCCTCTGCCTTGTGATTGGCTCTGTTTCTGGCCGCCAAAAAGCAAAACGGCGGGAGGCCATTTTTGGCTCCCGAGCGGTACGACGTAAGTATTCGCCCGCGCAACGACAGTTTCTGGTACGCTAATGCTCGACCGAGCTCAATCTAATCCGGACGAGTATGTTCGAAAGTCATCTTAGCATACCAATACCGATCATGATTAATGATTTTTACTGTTTATTTATCTTTATACTGTGCATCTCGGAAAGGTGGGGAGGTTTTAGAACTCATGGCAAAACGTTTTAGAGACTGAGCGCTCCAAACTACAAACTCTGTCATATGATGAGGAATAATTGTGGGGTCTGGCCAGAGCAAGAGCTCCAACAACAACCGAGCATTGTCTTTACCCGCGCAGGCTGACATGTCACAAATGGTGTGCTAGTCGTTGGGGCTGGGAATGTGTTAGCTGGGGAGAGCCTCAGAGGGACAGAGCTGCTCCCCTCTCCATACGGGACGCTCTGGTTGCCCTGCAGGTTATTACGGGAAAAGATAGAGTCAAGCTCTTTTTTCCCAGTACGTATGGCACTGGTTTTTTATCGCACTCTACTTTTGGCACATTGGTGCGGACTTTTGTTTTGCCACAGGACCTGCTATCTTTTGGTATCAGGGCAAACGGCGAAATAACAGCGTGTGCATGAGCCTTAGAAGTGAATGAGGAGTTGGTAGCTGCAGGAAATACGACTATGTTCTACATTGCTTCGTTTGTGTGTTGTTGTTGTGAATTCAACCTCTTCTTTAGTGAGTCGGATCATAGGTTCTGGGTGACACTCCAGAAAGTCAAAAAACTCCACTCCCCTTTTAAACCCTTTCTTAGGGTGTGGTTAATGTGCGCAAGGCTCATCGAAGGAGGAGCCAGTTCTTCGCGTACAAACCCATCACTGGTAGCCTTAGTGATGGGGAATTCACGGCTCTTCTTAGGTGAGCTGGTCATTAGGACTAGCTCTCTAAGACGGCCGGCTCTTTCTGGCCCTGAACGTCCCCCCTCCCAGGAACAACCTCATAAATCGTAAGCCTTAATAACAGTTGCAGCGCGCTGGTTACAAAGACTGGCACCATATCTGCTTGCCGTGGTTGATAGCATAGCAGGTGGTTACCTAGTATTTATGCAGAATGGGATGAAAACAAACAATCCCTTATCCCCACTACAACAGGACAAAAGCGGCTGCTCACATGGTGTATTTCAGGGCCCTCAGAGCCATTGCTGGAGCCCTTCTGACTACAAAAATATTACACTAAACGTTATGTGTGACGCATTGAGCGCAAAGCTCTGTTCAGTTATGACTCAATAGGAGGGCAGCGGAGACCGAGCGGAGCGCTCCCACTAGAGTGACACAGGAAGAGCTTTGTATGCAACCCGTCACAGCTACAGAAGCCGGCGCCTGGCAGCTAGGTGCGCAATGCGCAGGTAAGGCTCGGGGCTGATTCCGCCCTCGGCTATCGCGCAAGTTCGGTTCCACTGGTTGCGTAGGTCTGCATAAAGCGATGCACTGTGAGGCTGCTTCCAGAGGATGGAGAATGGGGGCTCTCATTCCAAAGAAGACAGCCGAATGGCGGAGCCTGCGCTTGCCTCACTTGTGGTTTGCTCTTGTGAGTGACTAGTGTATAGTAGCCCTCCCAGGGCTGTAATATCACTGCAGAGTGATGCCGAGGATGCTGTTATGGAACATCCAACTACGATGTGGAATCTGTGATTGTATAGCTGTGACATCAGACCTGTATAACGTGATTGTCAGGTCTCACAGACCTGGGGTACAAGGGTCAGTGTAAACGAACCAAAACTTAGTAGTGGCCAGACCCCTACAGTGATAACCACAATCAGTACTTACCTGTATACAGCATAGAGGAGATTGTATTGTTTTCTTCTGGGTATCCTATCGTTCTCCATAGTGTTCATCAGTGTACAGGATTAGAACTACAGACATGTTGTGCTCATTTACGAAAGGGTTCTCGCTGCTCAACTTTATCGGACTTTCTCACATTATTTCTGGCAAAACGTTGTTGGCAGCATGGTGGCCTCGTCGACACAAATAAGTGTGTGTCGTACCTAATTTGGTAACCGAAGCTGTATTTACCTTTTCAACTGTTGCAACGCCCTTGTTAAAGGTGCACCACAAAAAGATGGTGAGCTCTGTCGGAAGCTTGGCAGGGAGTGCCATTTCAATGATTTCTGGCTCAACGATTCTTATCTAAAAATCGCGCACGCAGCATTATAGAACGCACAATGCGACTTAAGTGAACTCAGTGAACTTGTAGTAATGTGCCCCCTTATGTTCTGCGCATCTTCCCCCTGTCCCCTAACAAGTTATTCTTCTGTACTACGAGGCTGAATACAATGTTAATGCAGACATGGCCTTTATCATAATTACAATGTGCTGCTGGCACCAAGTGTAACAAATCTGCAGAAACCAAACAATGTGCTGTTGAGTCGGCACCGTGCGTTTATAAACCAGTAACGGGTCAGTTCTTCTAAGCAGGTATCCCAGCGCTACCGAACATACCACACCCAACCCAAAGCAATATTGGAAGAAATAGAATCAGCACTCCGTATCTCTGAAGAAAAGATGTTTATTTTCCCCAAAAAGTGCGACGTTTCGCCAATTCAACAAGGCTTATCAGCATGCAGCAATGCTTGATAATGCCTTGATTGAATTGGCGAAACGCGCCATTTTGGTGGAATAACCTCTTTCTCAGATACACCAGGAGTGCTTCTTCTCAATGGTTACCAATCTGCAGAAACTAACCCTACAAAACCCAAGATGTCAAGGGCAACCGAATCGCACTCCCACATGACAGGGCAGGGAAAAGCGACAATCGCAAAACATAGGTAGCAGCGCCCGCAAAGAAACCTATCTCTGCCCAGTATTATAAAGCCCCACAGACCCAGCTTCGATATAATCTACTATATAATAACTCCATCACCGGCTAGATAAATAGGCCCTAGTCTGCCCCTCTCTTGATGTCCCCATAATGCTCCAGTCTTGATAATAATGCCCCCGCCTGCCCCAGGTATTCAGTTTTTATCTGTGAAAATGATATAATTTCCAGGGAACAAGAGGACAGACGGCAGATCTCATAGTGACTCATAGTGATAGTTTCCAACAACGTCTCCATGACTGCCCACTGTTGAGGAGGATCCCTTGACCTCTGTAGGGACAGGAAGCAGGAGAGAGTGATTAAAAAAAAAAGCCTCCCCCCGACCATCTCCCGACCAGTGTCTTCCTGTCCCTACAGATGGCCAGTTCAAGCGAGGGTTCTCTCTCCTCCAAGTGGGGGGGGAGGGACGTTGTTTTTCTATTCTCTTTACTACCTGGGGTTCGCAAGCCTATAAGGCTGTAGTTACCCTCCGATCGGGGACCGCGGCGGATGCTTCACTCCTTGTTCGGCGAAATCGGCATCCGTCTTCACCCGCGTGCCCGACCTCGGCTCAGCTGAGGACGCGACGGCGCCTGGGGGTATGTTCAGTACTCAGGGTCCTTGCTCTACCGTGAGACCTCAGGCCGACGCGAAGTGCTGGCCTGCAGCGTCCGAAAACCACCAAACAGCAGTTGCCACCTGCCGAGGGGATGGTCCCCGATCAGGTATTTAACCTCCGGTTGTCTCTGTTTCGCGTCCGTTTGTGATTATACAGCGTGCGTTTTTTGGTTGGTTGCCGTCCCAGACTTTGTTGTTATGGTAGATTAGGCAGACTGGGCCTACTCCACCTCTCTGGGCACGTAAAATGTGCTGTATGGCATGTTCTTTGTAAGTATCTATGTTCATACGTGAACCCCAAGTATGTTACTGTTCCTCACCCTTCCCGCTAGGATCGGTATCAAGGGCCTAGGGGAAAGGCCAAAAGAGACAGACCTGAAAGGTCTGAGAAATCCAAGTCACGACTGTACTATTACAGTAGGGACCTCTGCTAGAATGATAGATTTGTGTCCAGGTTATCCCGAATCATACACAAACCTATAGTCAGGGCCTGTATTGATTGCTAGATTTTTTATGGCGGTGGTGAAAAAGCAAAGCATTTAGGATGAGCTAAAATCACTTATTGAAGATAGGTGGGTACGCCATCAGTGCGCGTCAGCGACCACAAAAAAGACCCCCTCCTAAAAACTCTTGATGGGCGGATATCTCTTCTTTGATGAAGAAAATGGTACCGAGGGTCCGTCCTTTCCCTAGTGGATCGAGGAGCAACGATTCCACGGACATTATGTCAAAACTTGGATTCCCTGGCACCTGTTTCAGATAGAAGATCGGGGAACCTCTTGAAGGCGATTCCGTGTGAGAAAAACTTAACATTGAACGAGGAGTTTCCCTGTATGTCTAGCGAGGACGACATAATGTTCGGGGCCTAACGGGCTAAGAACCAATGCGGTCCTTAGTTAACGAACCTTGAAAGGGTTATCACGGAGGAATGGAAGGACCCAGAAAGAAGATCAACTCCAAAAAGCTTGAAGAGACGCCTGTCTTGATCAGGAGTTCAGGGTGGGACTCAGTCCCGACAGTAGAGAACGGCAGTGTGACGAAGGTGTAAAAAACAGACCTTCCCTTGGAGATTCTGCACAACTCAGGATCCCATGGGACTCGGAAGTCGACGCTTCTTCGTAAAAAGCCTGGGAGACGTTCGATGTTGTTTAAATCCAACCATACTGCTACAAATACCAAAAAATTCGTTGCCGGACCCTCTATTTCTGGTTAGACGGATATAGTACCCAGCATCTCTACTGGACGCAGTCCACTTTTAAGTCTGCCACCCGGCTTTTTGGCGGAGCCTCCGCCGAGGGGTTCGCCTTCGCTAGCAGAAGTGGTTTAACAAATCAGCATAAGAATGCCTGAGGGCCCCCCCCCCTTCCCCAAAAAACAGTGGGGGCGGTGATATACGCTCGAAGTCCAAACTCTGCATCATCCCATTCCCAGGGTATTTCGTCTTCGGTCCAGAGTTGGACGCCATCTAGAAAAAGCTCTCTACAAGAAGAAGGGGTTTCCTGAAAACAGCATCTTCCAGAAACCTTCCTTTCGCCCCTTCAAGAACCCTAAAGATTCCTTCCGTGGGAAAGGTAAACAGGGGCGCTGGAGCTCCCTAAGGGAGAGCGCGTAGTGGGTTCCTGTTCCTAACCCCCCAACAACCTGGGGGGAGAAGCGTGACGCCAGAGTGGGGGGGCGTCTCCTAGAATTCACCACTCAATGGACAGATATTTACTTGCAAACCCTTGGGTCTGAATTTGGTCAGTCGTTACAAGAAGATAATTCAGCACCTACCCCCTTCAGATTATTTCTCTTCTCCATCCCCCTCTACCTCTTTCTCTACTCGTCTCTCTCTTATTTGGCGATAGTCATCCCTCATCCATTCGGGTTGGGGGTTCAGTTTCCTCAAGACCAGAAAGGACGGGCTTCTATTCTCCACTGTTCCTGGTCAAAAAACCCAATGGATCGAACGGCTTATCATAAATTTGAAATCCCTAAAACAGCTTCATCACCTACATGCGATTTCATATGGAATCGGTAAGATCCGCTACTCAGTTATATATAACGACCACTAATGTGCACAATAGACCTTCGGGACGCCTACTACCACGTTCCAATTCCACTACTCTTCTCAAAGATTCCTCAATTTTCAGTCTTTTCTCCAGGGCTCTATCCTCCACTTTCAGTTGTCGGGCTCTCCCCTTTGGTATTTCCTCAGCCCGAGAGTTTTTACAAAATCATGGCGGAGGTTGTTGCCTTCCTGAGTCTACAGAAGGTGTCTATCGTTCCAGATTATAACGACCTTCTGTTTATAGAGAAGAACATATCAGATTTATTACCGCAAGAGATTTCCATGAGGAAACTCTCAGATCTGGGGTGGTTAATCAACACCCAAAAGTCAGATTCTGTCTCCTCCTCCACGCACAAAAGTTTTCTAGGAGTATGTTAAACTCTACTCTTATGAGGCCTTTCCTTCTCCCCGCAGAAAAAGCCGACGGTCTAAGACTTCAAATCCGCCTCCTCAGAAGAAAACCTCCAGTTACAGTCCGAGGAGCTATGAGAGCCTGGGTCTTCTTACGCCTGCCTTTCCACTGTCATCTGGAGCCAGAGCGTTGTCGTACTCTACAAGTTTGGACCCCGTTCTTGGAACTGGGAACCTCGGGATTGGACAAAAAGATCACCATCATCCTCGGAAAAAAGATCTCTGCATGGTGGTTGGAGGTAAAGCATCGGGAAAAGGGGTTCCTTGGCACTGCCTTCCGTGTCTTACCATCACGACCGATGCAGCAGCTGGGCTGGGGAGCCAGTCTTCCCCTCGCATTACGCCAGGGATCCTGGACCCCTTCACTAGCAAAGAAAACCATCAAATTATCGGAACTACGACCGTCGGGATCCTTAAGACAATCCTCTCTCTTAAGATCCAGCACGTCCACATACTGACGACAACACCACGGTGGTATCTTACTGAGCGACAAGTGAGTACAAGGTCGGTAGCTCTCTCCTCCCTGACTCCAACCATCTTTTCCTGGGCAGAAGAGAACATACTCTCTCTTCTTGCAACTCATCTAAAGGATCCTGAACACGGAGCAACTTCCTCAAGGAGAGTGGTCTCTTCTCCCACAATGTTGTTTAAATCAGAAATTTCTGCCAGTTGACAGATCTTTGGGCACTCCGCGAATCACCTTTTCGCCACAAGAGAGAACCTCATTGTGTCTCTATACTCTCTCGATGCAGGGACCGAAGGATCGACTAGACGCTTTCAGTCACCCATGGATCGAACCTCTCTCCACGCCTTTCCCCCCTATTCCTTGGTCGCAAGTGTCCTCAGGAAGACCTTACGTACCAGCAAGGGTAATACTCATTCTGCCCGAACTGCGCCAAAAAAGGGCTGGTACCCTCTGCTGACATCCCTGGCCATCCACACACCAGTAACTGCCTCCAAGGAGACCTTCTGCCCAGGGTCTATTCGTGCTCCAGACCCGAGAAGCTCTTAGTTAGCGGCCTGGATCCTGAGTCCGACTTCTTAGATCGCAGGTCTTTCCAGAGCGGTGGGTATCCACCACTTAAGGCAAGTAGGGAAAAAAGTAATATTGTGCGATTTATCAGCAAAAGTTGAAGATTTGTGACTTTTTGTGGGGACAATCCCCCATCTCACCTAACCCAAATATTTTCCGATCCTGGACTTCTTCAGAAAGGAGTGGAGTTGGGCCTATCCACAGCACCTGAAGGTGCAGGTCTCGCCCTGGGCGCTTTTTTCGATTTTCCCTTGCAGACCACAGGTGGTCAAAAGATTCATTGTAGCCTCCTCCAGATCAGACCGCAAGTCCTTAGGAAGACCCCTACGTGGGATCCACCTTAGTTTTAGATGCACTTTCCTCTACCTTCCATTTGACCTCTGGATAGTACCAACATTAAAAACTTAACGCTAAAGAACTACCCTTCCTGATTGCTGTTACTACACCAGAGATTGGGGAACTTCAGGCTATTTCCATCGAGAAACCCTATATCGCGCATTTCTTCACCCGTTCTATTCTTACCTTAGATCCTGGCTTCGTTCCCAAGGTGGTATCCAATACCACAGGATCAGGAATTACCCTTCCGTCCTTCTGCGAGGATCCTTCTTCTAATGAGGAAGCCTCGTGGCATCTTCTGATTGTGAAGACGTGTTTGTTAGCTTATTTGCAGGCTACAGAACCCTGGCGCAGGGATCATAACTTTTCTTCAAATTCCAGGGAAAAATAAGGGGAAAAAGCCCTCCAAAACGTCGATAGCAGATGGCTGAAGTTGGCTATTGTTCCACTGCCTACACGCTACAGGAAAGAGGTTCCTACCAATCTAAGGGCTCATTCCACCAGGGCTATGTCGCCTCCTGGGCTGAGAAGAGGCCCATCACTTGAGCAGATCTCAAGGCAGCCACCTGGCCTCACCTTCGACCTCATAAAAACATATCGCTGGACCTACCGGGGTCTCAGGACCTCTCCTTGGAAGGAAGGTTCTACAAGCAGTCATCCACCCTAGAGTTCTACTTATTGGTAAGATCTCCAAGTGGCCGTCATGGAGGACGTTTTTGGGAAAGGGTGAATTAAGTCCTCACCGGGGACTAGGATTTCCATCTAGTCCCCCATGACGGCCTATATATTTTCCTCCCTATGTTTTGCTATACTGTAACTGTATGTGATATTAACATACAAATAAATTGTTTTCTTTACCTTCCTCCGTGTATTTATTGTAGTCACTGGCGGGAGGATGCGGGGGGGAGGCTTTAACCTCTCTGTCCTGTCTACATACAGAGGCAAGGGGCATCCCCCAAGTGGCCTCATGGAGACTAGATGGAACCGAATTACCGGTGAGTACTAATTCACCATTTTGGAGATTTTTTTTTGTAGGGCTTTGGGCTTACCTGATTTATCTTAGTGGTTGATAACTTAGGCATGTACATTTGTGTTGAGACTTGGGGGAGATATATCACGGCGCATGCTGCTCATTTTGCAATTAAATAGGGAATACGCAGAGAACCATGGTGACCAGTACAGGGTGCGAGCACAATGCTTTCTCGCCCGTACCTTGATTCTTTTTGAAAGTTTTTAACGCAAACACCCAGTCAGACTTTGGTCTAATTTTGCCCGCCGTCCGCTCACACCCAACCTTGTTTCTTCTTGCTCTGGACGGAGTTTATTGCACATTTTGAACATTTTACCATGATTGTGAAAAATTGTGACTTTTTCAGGCGCTCCACACTGAAAAAAAAAATACCATGACAAACTTTGTGATGGCAAAAGTCTCAAAAAAAAGCAAAAAGAAGTTTGGTAAATGCCCCCCAACTAGTCCCTTATTATTGTTGTACCTGATCACAGCTTGGCTTTTTAGCAAGAGGAGTGGAACTCATTATAAACCACTATGATGCTCAGGTCCCTTCTCAAAACTGCGGTCTTGGTTTGCTTCAATTACAAAACAAAAAATGAAACTTGCATGTAAATTTTTCGAAGAAGGAACTAATGAAGGAACTTTTTTTTTTTTTCTCCATTCTGACATCTGATGGACCGTTCCCGAACTTAGTCGAAATTGCTCACTCAGAAAAATAAAATATAACCTAAAGGTTGTTATATTTTGTTTCTTTCTGTAGCATCATTGATGACTCTGATCTAAAGTAACTGGAAGCTACATTTAGCCATCAGCTGGCTCCAGCTAACTCCCCAACCACGCCCCGAAAACCAACCATGGAATCTCACCACGCTAGTAGACCTAGAAATAGTTTTAAAGCTTTGTGGCTGTATTGTGCATGACTTTGCCAAGAAGAACCACCTATGCCAAAATATATGAGCCCATAATGATTGTAAGCTCCGAAATCCCATAATCCAAATAAATAACGTTGTCGTCTCAGAATTACATCAGATTTTTCAGATCGGTGTCCCATAGCAATACTAATAAAAACAGTCAGTAAGCGTTATAGTTGGAAAACGTTATACAAGTACAGCCGCTAATTTTCCTCTGATTCTCTGCTGGTTACCAGGGTCTCCTGGGCCAGGATTCACATGAACACTGTGTACATGCACCTTTATATTGTGAGAATTTTTGCATCCTGAAATAACACATTGTTAGCAGTTACGTTATTTCTTAAAACACCTGGAATCCGTGCATCTAGGCATAAATCAAATCTATTCAATTATCTAATACGGATTTTCCAAGTATGGGTAAGTATCACTGTACTGTCCATCTTATTCAAATCAGCAGCAAATCCGTTTAGTGGGTTGTAGGCGCAGGAACATATTCAATTGTCCAGCTTATTCATGAAGGGTGGCACGCCACACCCCCAGTGCTGTGACTGACACCTGTATAATGATGTGCTCCTGGTGCTGGGTGCCTCCTGCAGCTGTGAGTGCATGTGTGTGTGTTTTAGGAGAGATCAGCAGCTCCAGGCAGCCATGTACAGCAGAACATGTCACATTCATGTGAGCTGATGTCGTGTCTCTCTCACCTGTATATTAGGAGATGCAGCATGCATCAGACAGCACACTAGCATGGCTTTACTATACATACCCACAGACAGGCAGGGGGAGGAGAGGGGGGGGTACCAGGAGTGACATCACTGCCTCTGACCATGTGACCAGTGTCATTTACTGATAAAATATTGATTTTTACAGGAATAATGTATGAATAACTGATAAAGGCTGGTTGGGATCCTTTTGAGTCGGCTCCAACAGGTAGTAGTGATCAGGACAAGTGACACAGACCTGATGACAGTGTCCTTTAAAGAATCTAAGAATATATGGAAGCAAAAGTTCTCTCCTACACCTTTGGACCCTGATTCAGGATCGGACTCAAAAAAATCTAAAAAAAAAATACCTGCCTACCCCCGTGTCCACACTATGTTTTTGTGTGTATCTCCTAATTCTGCAGCTTCTTCTATTCCTTCTTCCCATATGCTATTAGTGTAAAATCTAAGTTGATTCTGCAGAAGCTTTTCCACAGGGATCAGTTGTGCCATTTTCTTTCATTGGAAGAAAATGATTTCCCAATTATTTAACATACCGTAGTTAAAAACAGTAATGGATGCAAATGCCCTCTGCTACAAAGGAGGCTGTCCAGAGAGAAACACTGTTCCTGTAAAGAACACAGAATCTGGTTGTGGTGTGTAACAGGAGTTATGACACAAAGGAAGTTCCTATATCCCTGCTTGGAGCTGATGGACTTGCGGTGAGAGATGATAGTTGGTACCATGTAAGAAAGAGGATGTCATGAAGTAAATGTTCCTGATTTGTCCTTTTTACTGCATTAGATCCTCCAGTGATTCCGGTGGTAGGCACATGAACCTTCTTTTATGTTTTCCACCATTTTGTGCTTTCTTTCTCAGTGAAACTTCCAGTTACTGGAGTAAACTTCTATATGTTATTAACTCTCTTAAAATTACCGTCACCTATATCCCATATAGCCTTTACACCCAGGTAACCATTTTTCAAGTCATCACCCCTTCTACCAGTAAGCCTTTACTCTAGTCACTTCCTCTGTAGGAACTTTCTTCATTGATCTCTCCTCTTATGATCACAGCTGGGTCACTGTCATCTTTTATCCCTGTATGGCTCTTTATACCTCTTTTGTCACCCCTCATCCTCATAGACTGTAGCTCATGCGCGCAGGGGCCCTCTCTCTATTGTTTCACATACTGTTTTAACTGTAAGTGTCTTATTTTATGTGTATGTTCCCCAGCGCTAGGAATTAGATGGCGCTATATAAATAACGATTATATATTATTAATATGTAGCTTATGCGAAGCTATGGGATGGTCGGGAAAGTATTGTTCATTTATTTCAACTTTAAAACAACATTTTTCTCCCATCAAAAACCAACTGGGCCATGGACCCAAAAATCAAACATTTCAAGCTGCTGTATATTTGTCAAAAGGGATTGGAACTTTTGTCAGTTGAACTAGTTTCCATGGAAGCTTAGTTTTGGTCCCTGGGGCCAGAGCAGCACTTGTGAACAGAGTTGTTCCAAAAAAGGCTGTGAATATGTGTTTATTAGCTGAGAAAAACTAAAGAGGTATCAATTAAGCAGGTGAACGTGTGAAGGAAACATCATCTTTGTGTCTGGAAGTTATTCCTTCTAAACGCTTAAATACCAATTTGATTAATGGCTATCTACAGAGATATTCCTACAGAGGAGAGATCGCAGTCGCAGAGGGGTGTAACACCGGGCCCGTTGGAGGATGGGCCCGCATCGGCACACTGCAGCACAGCAGTACAGGGCAATTTAATAGGGCCCCATCTGCTGTGCTGACTATGCCCACCAACGTGCTTTTCCTGCCTGCCCGACTCAAAGGCAAGCTGCCTGCCACCACTGACACCTGTCCCACCCTTCCGCCTCCACGTCCACTGTCATGCCCATGGCTTACCTGCCCGCAGCCTCGACTGTTGGCTGTGAGGGCGGTGGTGCTGAGCAGCAGCGGCTGAGCATGGCATTGGGCGGGCGGGAGTGGCATCGGGTGGGCAAGACACTTGTCCCCCTGGAGTGGCTATAGAGGGACCAGGGGGCGTCGCTAAGGCCTGGTGATGGCGTTTTCATATATTTGAAAAGGACACAGGAGAGCAGTTTCCCAAGGGTGGGGGGAAACTGCTCTTCTTAGCCCATCCCGGGGGACAGTGCCTAGTCACCGAGCACATGGCATTGAAAGGTACATAATAACAATCTTTTTTTTTTCTTTAACCTACATTTTATACAAAACTCTTGTATACAGCTGACAGGTTCCCTTTAAAACAATGCTGACCCTAAGTGTCTGGTTACCGAGTTGCGCGCATTTCCATGGAAACGCAGATGGGATGTCTGAGGCCTGTTTCTCAGTACTGCATTGTGTTTCTAAACGCAAGCAAGTGCCACGTGACTGAACCCTACAGGCTTGGCAACAATGAAGGGCCTATTCCATTAAGCTATTGGCCGGTTCAGCAGGATAGGCCAGTAGACCAGGATGTTTTTTTTTAATTTTAGCATGCACTTTTTCCTATTAAAAAATAATGTGTGTAGTATTAAGTCTTAATACGCGATTCAGAAAACAGGCTAAATTTGTTGTAAGTGTCCTGAAGACGCCTATCCTATCTTACTGACTAACGTCTTGGCTATACGTGGTCTACAAGAAGTCAACTGTCAGGGGCTTGAAGTCAGAGACACTGCAGAGAGCATGCATCATAACTACTAGCTGACAGGAAGGAATGTAGATATGGAGATGACCTGCTCCTGTCATTTTTTCTCATGGAGTGGTAAGGTTTACTACAACAAGTGTACCTTCCAACATTGCTATTTTTACATGTGCTCTTCACTCTGCATAGCTATAGCTATAATTGTATTTGGAATTTGTAGAAGTTAAGGAATCTAAACCAAGTTAAGAATTTTAACCAATACAGCGGGTCCCCTACTTAGGACAGCTGACTAGACGGAACCCCTGCCCCTGTGAAGCTCTATGGATGTTTTACATTTAGTCCCAGGCTGCAATAATCAGCTGTAGATGTCTGTAATTAATTTTATTGATAATCCTTGGTCCCATATCAGAAAAAATTTGAAAATTCTTTGTCACTGGGACCAACAAAAATGTTTCTCTACAATATACACAGTTCCGACTTACATACAAATCAACTTAAGTCACAAAACCCAAGGAACCCATCTTGTACGTAACCCAGGACTGGCCTGTATACAGTACTTACATGGCAAGAAGCCCCCTTACGTTTACTTCATAATTTTTTAGCATTTTCTTTTGTATAGACAGGGGCTTAAGAAGCTAAAGAAAAAACACACCAGGCTTCTGGGTAACAGCTGGTATCTTGAAAGCCGCCATGATCAAACATGAACGCAGCATCTAGTTGGCTCAGTACGTCTCCCTCGCTATGTTTGCCTCCCCCGCGCCGGGTTTGGGGCGGTGACGATTGTCTAACTGCAGCCAGGTGTCACCCTATGAGGGACGCAGACCTGCCTTCAGCAGCATGAGGGATCTGTCAGTGTGGATTCAGCACTGCATAGGTTGCCTACTGTAATACACTGCAATATATAAAAATCAAATATGTTAGCCTCTGAAGACCAACGATGCAAAAACAAAGGGATTTCTCTGCAAATTCTCATGCAAATTATTCGATCTATCGCTTCGCGTACAACGGATATTACGTACGGACCCATAGAACAAAAATTACATGTCATCTAGTTATGCATTTTCTACGTAACAACTGTAAACGGTGACAGTGGCGGGAACATCTGCTGTAACAGCGGAATCGTGGGGTTACCCATGAACTATGTTAGTGCCCTATCCATGGTGCTGCTAGACCCCCAGCTATGGAGCTGATGGGATTGTCAAACGCTGCGCTCAAGATCTCCGTCTCTCTATAGAGAAGCCATGACGTCTCTCCATTCATTATATAGGTCTGCTCCATTAATAGCACTGAGACCCCCACTGATCGCAAGTGGGCCCGTATCCCATAGATAGGGCCTACACTTAGTTTGTGGAAAAACCCCTTAAAGTGAAATTAGCTGGGCACTTAGGGGGTTAAGCGGTCGGTTATAAGTAAGATAAATTAGATGACAATCCATAAATCTTTTTGCACAGTCCATTGTTTACCTGATATTTACAATTCATTGATGAATTGTTTAGTCACAAAATTGACTGGTGCCAGCGTTAGGAAACCTACGACTGTAGGTCACGGCGATCTTTAGTTTACGTAGCATAAAAATGATAACTCACATATGTAATTTTCCCTCCGGCCACTCCTACGTCATCAGCTTTCTGTCGATGGCCTTCGATTGGTAATTATCACAGCCTCAGTCTTTCTTCCGCCCCCCCTCCTTCAGGTGCCGAGAGCTGTCACCAAGCTCTGGCACTTATCGTCCAGGTGAGACACAACTCTCGCATAGCGCCTGCCAGTGATAAGTGGCGAAATCTTGTGACGTCGCAGCTCTCGCACCTGAAGGAGGGCAGGTAGAAAGACTAAGGTGTGAAAAATAACAATTGGAAGGCCTCAATAGACAGCTGATAAAGTAGGGGTAGTAATTTACATATGTGTGTAATGCTTTTTTTTTTTTTTTGCCAAACTAAAGATCGCCGGCTTTGACTAAGTATGTGCCGTCAAATCAGGATTAAATCGTAAGGGTGGGGTGCTCGTGTGATTTCATCATGCGAGCATGTGTAGGTTTCCTTTAAAGTGCCAAGATGGAGTGTCCAGTGGAAAACTCAGGATCAGAGGATTGTTAGATTGAATCTTCTCCTTTATTTTATATTCGGCATTAGATAAAAATGTCACTGGTATTTTTCATTTCCAGCATTCATAACTCTGTTTGTGCCTCTTGTTTTGTAGTTCTCTGTGTACTATGGTTTAGAGACCTAGCGTTGATACTGAACCCCTCCCCTCTGCATGGAACTTCTAAGGCTATATTCACACTGCCGTTGCGCAGCGGGCAATGGCAGTGTAGCGGGCAACGCCCCTCTCCATGCAACCTATGGCGCACGGCGCCGTATACTGGAAAAGATAGGACGGTCCTATCTTTTTCCCGGGTACGGAACGGTACGGTGCCGCACGTGTAAGGCACCTTACCGCTCCCGTAGGGCCGTGCGCCCATTGCTTGCCTATGGGGGACGTTTTTATTATTCTGCCGTATATACGTCCCCCATACGTTAGTGTGAGAAAGCCTAACAATCTGGACACTCCATGTATTTCAGCTAAGATCTCGGAGTGAAAAGCAGATTATAAGAGGAGAGAGAATTATAAACGCCAAAATACTTGTGTAAAATTCTTGTGTTCACTATCTTGTATTGATTTGTGCAAATTTTGATGACAAGTTAGTGTCTATTTAAGTATAGAAACCATTTAGAAAATTTATAAGGATTCATTTAAATCCTAACTGTTCTTGCAAAGGCAATTTAATAAAATACTAAAGTGATGTTCAACTTGCTGCTACCTTACACTTAGAAGCAGAGAACTGATCCGTGCTTTATTCTTTCTTATGAGAATAGCTGAAGGATAGAGGAGCTGGGTGTCAAACGCCACTGTTACCATATGCGACTTAAAGGGGTTGTCCAGGAATATATATAGTTTTTATATATGGCTGGGGGCTTTAAAATTACAAAAATAACTTGCCTCTTTCCCCGCATTTTCTCCCGGCAACGCTTGTCACTGCCAGCTTCTGTTTGTATACAGAGCCCCGGAGGTAATGCACGTCCATAAATTCTGTTTGCATTCAGAGGCCGGAGGTGACAGACATATACAGCCGCTACAGCATGAGTTTCAGTATACAAACAGAAGCCATCAGTGATGGGTGCTGCCGCGGGAAAGAGGTAAGTGCAACACCCCCCGCTGGGGCCTAGCCTTTTCTTGGGGCCTGGAAGCGCCGGGGCCCAGAATACTGGAGTGGCTGGCGATTGCGGCCTATGGCTCTCTGATGTCACGGTGCTTGGTATAAGGACCGTAGGGCTGTTCCACAGCCTTGGCAGGTCTCCAGCAGGTGCTGTGTGCAGGAAATATGGAGGGAGAGGCTTATGTATTGGTTCTCGCTGGGGCAACCCCGAGTGTCTGTAAGATAAGTCCTTGGGTAATGGATGGGGTAGCCAGTGGCGGTAAGCAGCCTTATCCAGGGATCAGACGGAGGCAACGTTGTGCAAGTCAAATCACAGTTATTTATTGAACAAGTAGCAGGCAACGGGCCTAAAACTGTTAACAGACGATCTGGTACTGGAGTGGTCGTGGAGAGTGGTCCTCAGGAATAGTGCACCAGCCTGATAGTAGATGCAGGCTGGGATGGAGCTGTGTCCAAGCTATGGAAGCTGCAGCTGGTCCTGGGATTAGGTTAAGTGTCGGCGCTGAAGGTTTACTGAACACTGTCTGTCTGTACGCTCTCAGACTCCTGTAGTCTGGAATGGACCATCAAGTCTGGACCATATGCTCCCACTGCACAGGGGTTTTATACTCCCTTGGTCAGGTGGTAGCCTCTCTCCAATCACACTCCAGTTTACAATACAGCCAACTCTTTGGTCAATAACTGACACCCACTTAACTATTGCCTGCTCATTCAGGATCTACAGCTGCTATTACATAATGGCCAGGTTCCAGAATCTTCATAGAGGGTTCGCGACTCTCCCTAACAGTTCCTGACCTGGAGAGGGCGTTCTTTGCAACTACCAGCCTGCCTATGTATTGGCAGGGGTGTTGCATAAGTATAAGTTTTTTTTAATTCATTATTTTGTAAAGCCCCCCAGCTATATATAAACTGATATTCCCAGACAGACATCTGTACATGTAGTACACATAATATTGGTGATCACCAGTAGTTTGTAGTATTTCAACAATATCATAGTTTCCAGATGTTTGCAGAAATTCCTATTCCTAGCAGTGTTCCTAGAGTGTGTATATAACTAGCAGAGGATAACTAGATTGGGAATGTTCTTGTAGATCTAGTTTAAATGTCCCACACTCTTTTAATCCATACAACAGATCACAATTAATAAAGTTAACATTTCACATGTATGCAGTGTGATGACATTTGCCATTTATTCCTAGGACCTTTTTGGTGTGAGTATGATTGTGCCCTTGCTAAACCATCACATGAAATCACTGGGGGCAAGTCCAACTACAGCCGGAATAATAGGTAAGAATTTATATTTGCCGATGACCAAATGCTGTGGGGTTCATAAAAATATGGAACCCATCTGCTATGTTGTGGATGTAAGAATGCATGAATATCAAAGATCATTTTTACATATGTTATTTGAAGAACAGACTACAGAAAGTACAGTTCCTGAAATGATCACATTTGACACCTGTATGGTTTATTTTTTTTAATGGACTTGCAATTTCACAATTCCAGCTTTGAAATTATTTACTTAAAGATTGTGTTACCAAAGCCAATAGTGGTTTCAAAAGAAATGGGAACTATAAAGGAAATACCTGTTCGTCTCCTCCCTGCTAAATCCATTTCTGGCTTTGACCACATCCAGAGTTTTTGGGGTGTTGGTGAATAAATAAACTGAGGGCAGGAAGCAGTGCTACCAGAGTGTTGAAGTCTAATTATGTGACCAGACCCCTTTTCACCATGATTTTATTTAGGTGGAAAACTATTTTAAAATGGATAGAGTTATTGGGGATATTTATCAGGGCCTCTGCTAGCACTTGCTATTATTTTGCCCTCTCCACCACCTTCACGCCAGTGGGGCATGAGGGGGGAAGGCGAGGCCTCTTGATGTATGCCACTGCGAAAATGCAGCGGTGGAGCAATCATATGCCGGCGTACGATAAATATGCCCCATTGACTTGAAGAGGTCTTCCCCCACAAAACCCCTGATCACAGGGACTCCTCATTATCTCTAGGACCATTGTCCCACTGTGCCCCTTTTCACTGCAGACTCATAGGTGTGACAAGGAGGACCAGTGGTTAAGTAAATATGGTATCTAAACATTCAAACCTATGGGATAGAAGTGAACAAAATACATTCTGTAAACTAAATGTAGAAGGAGATTCATGTAAACTGGTAAATAAAGCGCTACACTAATCACATAAAGATACCACTGTGTACACAGATGAGCTCCACCACAGTAAGTGTGGTTTGTAGGGCACATACTTTACTCATGTTCTGAGCAGAGGGATCTGTATGACAGTGACTGTGAAAATGTGGACTGTACCTGAAGCGAACAGGGCATGCAACGACTATACTGTATGCTGTAAGAGTATGTAACATGGCCTCAGCTACTGTGGACTCCTGTTAAGGGGCAGTTCCTTCTTGTAGGGGAGGTCGAATTTTATATTTTGAAGTAGAAAACGAACATATTCTTTTGCTGCCTTCAAAATTAACAGTAATATTCTGTATTTTAGGTTCCTGCTATGGTATCCTGCAACTTTTTTCTAGCTCAGTTGTGGTAAGATTCATACAAAATGTATTTTTCATTGGACATATTTTATATCCGTGGGTAATCCTAGGGAAAAACGGGCATGTATCGGTTAGTGGACTGACTGGGGCCCCTTTAAAAACCATCTTGGTAGAGTGTACATAGAGGGATAGCACTCACATTGACTTCAACCACCTTGCCTCTTTAGTTTCAGCAATATGTTTCATTTGTGCCCATGTCTGATTTACAGCAAGCATGCAGGTAGACATGGTGGCTGATGAATACAAACATTGCTTAAGGCTGTGTGATTAAAAAGGACCTTTCACCACTTCCATTAACTCTTTTTATCAAGCGATAATTGTTGCCACACTGATTATATTACTGTTGGAATTTTCTCTCTAGTCCCCATGTAATCAATGTTATTATTTTTAGATCTCAACTGTCAAATAGGAGGAGCTACGTTGTCTGCTCCAACCCAGGACCACTCACTTACAGTTAAAGGCCTAATTAGCATATTGGATTAAAACTATGCTAATTAGACTGTCATGTAAGGGGTCCTAGATGAGGGTAGACCACCTAGCACCGCCTATCTGTACAAAGATGAAAATATTGTCACATATAGAATGGTGGGGTCTACAGAAATAATTTCAGCTGTGTCAGAATCGGTGGATCAATGCAAATAGGTGTTGGCAAAGGTGGTGAAAGATCCACTTTAAATCGTTTTTTGATCTGAAAGAGAATCTATCAATGCAATCTACATACCTAAACTAACAGCTATATTATGTAGGGCAATGCCCAAACGTGCCACTTATGCCTTTTTTTATTTTCCAGCTGCTCCTTCCATGCCAAAAGTTATCTTTAGAAATATGGAAATTAGACTGAGTTGTTTTGTGGTTGCTAGCAGAGAACCTCAGGACTCCAGCTCTGCAGCAATAACTATGTCCCCCTCTACCCTGGCCTCAGTGTCTTCGCTCTTCTTCTCACTTCAGAGTACAGGCAGTCCCCGGGTTACATACAAGATAGGGTCTGGAGGTTTGTTCTTAAGTTGAATTTGTATGCAAGTCGAAACTGTATATTTTATAATGGAAGTTCTAGACAATTTTTTTTTCTTTTGCCCCAGTGACAATTGGAGTTTCAAAATTTTTGGTGTAATTGGACCAAGAATTATCAATAAAGCTTCATTACAGGCATCTTACAGCTGATCATTACAGTCTGGGACTATAGTAAAGCATCCAGAGAGCTTCACCAGAGGTCACAGTGGGCAGAGGGGTCCGTCTGTAACTATGGGTTGTCTGTAAGTCGGGTGTCCTTAAGTAGGGGACCGCCTGTAGTACAGTAGTAGTAGTAGACGGTATTACAGTTGAAACCTGAAGTTTACATAAAAAAACACTTATGGATGGTTTTTCTCACTATCTTACATGAAATCGGAATATACCTTTCCTGTTTCAGGTCAATTAGGATTACTAAACTTATTCTGGCGTTTTGCAAATATAAGTAATGAGAGAGAGAGTGAGAGAGAGAATTTTAAAGCATTTTTATTTCTTTCTGCTAAGTCCAAAGTTTACACACACTAAGATTACTATACCTTTAAACAATTTGCGATAGCCCATATGATGTCATGTCTTTGGAAGCTTATGATAGGTTCATTGGAATCATCAATTGGAGTTGATTAGAGACACATCTGTTCATGTATTTTAAGGCCTGGAACATAGTGCTTATATGTGTGACATCGTGGTAAAGTCTAAAGAAAAAAGCCAAGATATCAGGAACAGAATTGTTTGACTTGCACAAGTCTGGTTAATCCTTGGGTGCAATTTTCAGATGCCTGAAGGTGCCTCATACAAACAAGATAGGGAATGTCCAGCCATCATACCACTCTGTGCCCTAGAGATGAATGTGCTTAGGTCCAAATTGTGAAAAAGATCTTGTGAAGATGCTTGTTAAAGCCATTACGAGTGTGTCATCCATAGTGAAACGAGTACCACTTTGCCTGAAATAAGCCATTTCTCCAAAAGAAACATCAAAAAGCCAGATTAATATTTGCACTCCGGAGCAAAGACCTTAATTTGGAGACATGTCTTGTGGTCTGACAACTAAAATTGAAAATGGGGGTGGCAGCATCATGTTTGTGGGGTTCTCTTAAAGCAGGAGGGACTGGTGCACTTCACAAAATAGTTGGCATCATAAAGAAAGAACATTATGTGGCAATACTGAACCAACATCTCAAGACATCAGCCAGGAAGTTACAGCTTAGGCACAAATGGGTCTTCCAACTGGACAATGACCTGAAGCATACTGCCAATCTGGTTACAAAGTGGCTTAAGCATAACAAAGTCAATGCTTTGGAGAAGTCCTAATCTCAATCCTTTTGACTCCAGTTACACAGCTTGAGTGGTACCAAATATTAATGAATGTATGTAAACTTTTGACTTTGCAAAAAGCATTTTTTTTTCTCTCTCTCTCATTATTCTGCCATTTGGCAAATATAAATAACCGTGTTAATCCTAATTGATCTAAGATAGGAAATGTATATTCTGATTTCATGTCGGATAGTGTGAAAAACATGCATATGTGTATTTTTATTTAGTGTATGTAAACTTCTGGTTTGAACTGTATATTGCTAGTGTATGTAAACTTCTGGTTTGAACTGTATATTGCAGTAGTCAAATACCACTTGACATTAATAATTATGAAACAGTGGGAACCCTCTGTCCTTTTGCAGAACCACCGATTAATTTACAAGAGGGTCTTGGATGCCAAAGGTAAAAGCCAGCAATGCTCGGCATCACAGTGGGGGAGATCTTTTCCTTGGCATACCTGGTGATTAATGGTGTTGAGAGCTGTGACTACATTGCCTGACAAGGAATCCAGCATTGTTCTGTAATGGAAAGGGCTGTGCTTTTTCTGACTATTATTATGGAAGCATCTACCACTTTGAACCTTATAAGGAGAGACGTTGGGAGCTGACTCTCACTTTTTAATCTGCTAGCCATTAGTTTATAATCCTGTCCGGCCACAACTTCCTTTATATTTTTTTCATCTGTGTTTCCAGAATATCTAATCGTATCCTGAAAGAAGGGTTACTTCAGTGAATAAAATAGCCATACCCATACATACAGTGCAAAATAAAAAGCACATGTACCACATGCCATTCACTCTGTGTAATATAGGCAGTCTACACAGTGCATCATACATATGAGCAGACTTTTATCCAGACTCCTACTGCCAAAAATGTTTCCATAATTACAAAAGAAGAACAATTTTATTTTTGAACTTTGTTTCCTATTGCAGTGTATTCTTTTGTACTTTTTATTTTTGAACTTTGTTTCCTATTGCAGTGTATTCTTTTGTACTCGCTCCATGCACATGGCAGAGCCTGGTTAGGTCAACAGTAAACGCGTAGCTTAGCTATACACTCACCGGCCACTTTATTAGATACACCTGTCCAACTGCTCGTTAACACTTAATTTCTAATAGCCAAACATGGCGGAAACTCAGTGCATTTAGGCCTGTAGACATGGTCAGACAATCTCCTGCATTTCAAACCGAGCATCAGTATGGGAAGAAAGGTGATTTGAGTGCCTTTGAACGTTGGCATGGTTGTTGGTGCCAGAAGAGGCTGGTCTGAGTATTTCAGAAACTGCTGATCTAATGGGATTTCCACGCACAACCATTCTAGGGTTTACAGAGAATGGTCCGAAACATCCGTGAGCGGCAGTTCTGTGGGCTGAAATGCCTGTGTTGAGGACAGAGGAGAATGGGCAGACTGGTTCAGCTGATAGTAGAAAGGCAACAGTGACTCAAATCGCCACCCGTTACAACCAAGTAGGCAGAAGAGCATCTCTGAATGCACAGTACGTCGAACTTTGAGGCAGATGGGCTACAGCAGCAGAAGACCACACCGGTGCCACTCCTTTCAGCTAAAACAGGAAACTGAGGCTACAATTTGCACAAGCTCATCGAAATTGGACAGTAGAAGATTGGAAAAAACGTTGCCTGGTCTGATGAGTTTCGATTTCTGCTGCGACATTCGGATGGTAGGGTCAGAGAAATTGGACGTCAACAACATGAAAGCATGGATCCATCCTGCCTTTTATCAACGGTTCAGGCTGGTGGTGTGGGTCATGGTGTGGGGAAATTTTCTTGCACTCTTTGGGCCCCTTGGTACCAGAGCATCGTTGCAACGCCACAGCCTACCTGAGTATTGTTGCTGACCATGTCCATCCCTTTATGACCACAATGTACCCAACATGTGATGGCTACTTTCAGCAGGATAATGCGCCATGTCATAAAGCTGAATCACTCGACTGGTTTCTTGAACATGACAGTGACAGTCACCAGATCTAATCCAATAGAGCATCTTTGGGGATGTGGTGGAACGGGAGATTCGCATCAGGATGCAGACGACAATCGGCGGCAACATGTGTGATGCCATCATGTCAATATGGACCAAAATCTCTGAGGAATGCTTCCAGCACCTTGTTGAATCTATGCCACGAAGAATTGAGGCAGTTCTGAAGGCAAAATGGGGTCCAACCCGTTACTAGCATGGTGTACCTAATAAGGTGGCCGGTGAGTGTATATGGAAATGTGATATACATTACTTACAAATGTTTTCTTTATTTGACAATATCACACATAAAAACACATACAGTGTGCTGCCAGAGTATTCATAGCCCTTACAACCATAAACGTATCTGTATTTTATCTTTTATGTGATAGACCAAAACAAAGTATCAAGTATGTTAAAGTATACAGAAAATGTGTGCTTTTCCAAATTTTTGTTAATTAAAAAGCTGACATGCATAATAGTAAACCCCCTTTACTCTTCTACTCCCAAATAAAATCCAGCCTTTAGAAATCCCCTAATTTGAACCATAATTAGAGTATGTATGTGGTTATAGTATAAATACAGCTGTTTTAAAGGCCTCTGAGTTTTGGTTAAGAACATAAAAGTATCATGGAAACCACAGCACCCACAAGACGGCTCAGGAATCAACTTGTAAGAAAGATATGTGTATGGTTGGGTATAAACAAAATAGGCCAAGCCCTGTACATCTCTCAGAGCACTGTTCAGTCCCTCATTTGTTAATGGAAGGATCACTGAGATCCACAACTCGGGTTAGAGAATATGTTCACATGATGGCTATTAGACGTGTGCAGGGCTGTGGAATCGGAGTCTTGATAAAATGGACCACAAACGTATAATAAGTTATAAAAATTATGACATTTCTTTGAAATGTTCTGTTCCTAATAGAACAACATTTATTGCTTTAAGGGCCATACCATCATACTGATCAACTTTAAGTACAGCAATAAATAGCACCCCAGCAACCGAACACAGCATTCAGAACAGACAATAACAGTGCAGAGCAAATAATACTGGAGACCCCAGAGGATAAAACTACAAATACTGGAGACCCCCAGAGCAGACCAGTACTGGAGATCACCAGAGTTGCTCTCTTGTTGTATATGTCGGCATCATGAGCAGGAGAAGAACTGCAACTGCTGCTCTGCTATGTGCTTGTATATGCTAGCATCAGGACCCGGAGCAGTACTGGACAGTAGAAGGCCTGGTAGCAGTACAATACAGCTGACAAGTGCTGCTTCTGTGTCCTCTACTGCTCCTAAAGCTGCCCTGCTCTGTGTCCTTAACCTGTGTCCTGAACCTGACGCACACACCCCATACGGTCGTGTGAATGCGGCCTTACACTGACAGAGAAAGTTTTCGTTCTTGGCATGCAACAAGGGCAAAATAACAAATGGCGTAGTCACTAGGGCTTAAAGTGCACCTATTGTTAGCAAGCACAACATGCATCATTATAGACTTGTATTAGATATTGTCCAGTCTCCAATCTCCATATTGGAATCCATGTAGGCGCATTGCTTTCTAGGCTGTTGCCATTTCTGGTGTGAAGTCTGATTTACCGTTCATAGGTGTAGTACTTGATACCAATACTTTTCTTACCATTTGTAACTCGCTTTTTTTATATCGGGTAATTTTTATTAACCACCAACTTCATTTTCCATTTTCATAACAGAAAATTACAAACATTAACAAACATTACATAGTGCAACATACATGTATTACAGACAACAATAACAACCTCCCCCCCTCTCCTTCCCCTCCCTCTCAAGCAAGAGAAGCAGTGCAGTGGTATTATTTATTCAGGATTCCTATGTCAGATATTCCTACGAGAGCGCTGGTAGTGCTATTAGATCCTTACCATATTATAAGATTCACTCTTCTACTCGTTAAATGGGGATCATGGCATCGCTAAGCAAAGCTCCAGATGGTAAACCTGGAGTAGACTTCCAACTTTCCCAAACAGCTTTGAACTTCCTAAGTACCCCTCGTTTCCGATTAGACCGCTCGTTCCAGTCTAATATAATTATTTACTCTTGTACAAAATTCTGTAATGGTAGGGACAGTGGGTTGGATCCAGTATGAGGCAATAATTTTGCGGGCTTGGTATAATAGTCTTGGAACAGTTAATGTCAGTGCGTTGCCTTCACATGAATCCTCAAGCCATCCTAGGATGCACGTGATTGGGGAGATCAGGAGGGTTATTGAGCATACCTTTTTTTATTATTTCTAATACTGCATTCCAGAAGGGTCAGATTTTGGCACACCTCCATAACTCGCTGGTTTCTTAAACATGTCCCTTATCTTCACCCTCCACCTTTTTACAGCATGCATGTATTGTATAATGAAAAACAGATGGAAATAAACTGCAGCTGTAACCTAATTTTCCTTTTCTTGTCTGCAATTTACTGTAGGACTAACACATTACAATATTTCTAACTTCTATCTAAAGACAAATCGTTCATCAATTGTGGGGTCTATGTTTTTGGGGCACAAATCATGCGGGAATTGTGACTGGGATGTTAGATTGTGGGGCAAGGGCATGACGAATTGATGCACGAGTGAAAGGGTTCTGATCTGTCTCCATATTATGTGAGGATTAGAAAGAGCTGGTCTAATTGTGCACCAGGGATTACCAAGCTGCACCCAAATTGAGACACCACAAATAAAAAGGACTAATATTGGCGCCAAGACTTCATAAACATGACACACTAGGTGCAGCAAGGAAAAACAAAATGACTAAAAACTGGCGGATAGTTACTAATGAATGTTCACCTTTTTATCTGCAGGGAAGTTGGAGCGATATTGTTGGAAGACGGTATGCCCTGATAACCTGTATTCTTATCAGTGCGCTTGGATATGGTCTTCTTGGTATATCCATTAACATCTACATCTATGCAATTGCTAGAATACCTGTGGGTAAGTCTTCACCCAGATTAACGTTAACTCTATGTGAGCTGAGGAGTAATTTAGTGTCCCTAATCTTAGACAATTTATAAACTGCAATATTACAATGTTCTAAAATGTCCTCGGTCAAAAGTATATTGGAACCATTTTACTCTAAATCAATCTATGCTCCTTCATGTAAATTGAAATGTGCTTTTACTCTTTGAGGTTCCTGGATACATGTGGCCACGTGAATCATTTATTACATTTTTGGTTTTAATTTAAATGAAGCCTCCCTGTATCCAGATCAGTAACTGGTCTGCGCCTGTTTTATTTGCATGCTGTCTACCTCTGGTGGATGCCAGTCATTGGGTGACATGTATCAAGCCTTTAGCTTGCCTTTTTCTCAATTTTATGAGACTTTTCCTGGTGTTTGTGCTCATTTGCTACTTTTTTTTGTCTCCTTTCGTAGTTCACCATTTTCTAGTTTCCTGCAGTGTTCCCTGAATTATCACCTAAATCTAGATGTGAAAGTTGCGCCCTTTTTTAAAGGGTCGCAAAAAGGCACAAATTTAAGACTGCCCTTGACCAGGCGTAGAAACTAGTTTAGAGCTGATTGCGGCTTTTCTGACCAGCAGAATAGTCCCAAAAACAGACAGACAAAGCCGGACTTATGATGCATGTGCCCCATTGTATAAGAGAGCTGTGATACTGCTCACTAAGAGGCCAATATTCATAGAAATATCTCGATAATGGCAGAATGTTAGTAAACAGAAATGGGATGTCTGGATAGTGCTGCTTTTACTTGTGTTGTGATTGGGGATCCATGGTCCTTGATTGTGGTCCCAGTGTCATCAGCATTGGAAGTTTGCTCACGTGCCATTACCAGCAATAAATAGTGGCTGAGCTACAAACATGGGTAGGAATAGGACGTGCTGTGAGTTTTGCATCTCAGACTCGCACATTGGAACCACAACATTTGTGTGGGCCTATATATGTGCATTCGTCCATGTGCTTACAGGTGAATCAAGGGATAGCACACAGACAAAAACATTGGGGCAGATTTATCAAGCTGTCTGAAAGTGAGAATATTTCTAGGTTCCCATGTCAACCAATCGTAGCTAAGCTTTCATTTTACCAGTGCTCATGAATATTTTAAAGCCGAACCAGAATTTACTGCCCATGCATCGGCAGGGGTAGCAGTGGGACAGGTGGCAGAGCAGCAACAGGCTACTGGGGTGCGGAGTAGAAGGTAGACGATCGGAAATGCACCAGTAGCATCTAAAGGTAATTTGCATAAATAAAAAATAAAGACTTAAGTTGCTTAGATTAGGTAACAGGATAATGAAAAAACGGTGTAGGAATGAGTATAGAATATGGAATCTACCATCAGGAATACCTCAGAAGGTATATTCCTGATGCTAGGTTTCCTTTAATAAATTGCCCGTAACACAAATATCAGTAAACTTTAACAGTATAAGTAAACTTCCAAAAATGACTCTGAGTCTTTTTGCTGGGTGAAAAATCAGCTTTATATATTTTTATAAATTAACCAATAATATCCCAAAAAATAAGGCACTTGTGTTGTAATAACACAATTTTGAGCCCTGGAAACCGTATGCCTAGCTTGACTCCCAGCTGGCCTGTTGGGACGTGTTATTTTTTTTTTATAATGTATATTAATTTCATCTCAATAACGCAGGGAAGGATAGACAACTTGAGTGGCGCCTCAAAGAGTGGGAGGGAAATGAGTACCAGCCATATAAACCAACACTTTCCTGTAGGAAGGGAGGTCTTCATGAGGGGTGGGGTGAGAGCCCATTTTAAAGGCACAGCTCACCAACCCATTCAGTTGTAATGGTACCCAAATTATTAACCCCTTCACATCTAATAACATCTGCCCCCTGTCTTGGGGTACCCTCCTTTTGTAGTCAGGTGTACCCCACAGTTCTGGGGAATTGCTGCTTTGGTACTTGGGTATTCAGAATGCTCATTCAGTAAAAACAAAGATACCTGCACTGGCTATAAAGTTAGGACTACTAGGTTCGGATAAACGCTATACCACTAATGGATCTACAATGATTTAAACCTCAGTGTGCACGATGCACTAACCTGTATGTGGCACCCCTCCTGTGTGGGAAGTTCAATTCTTTCCGTTTAGTGAGGTTTTGTCCCGTAGGTCTCGTAAATCTCATGTAGAGCAATAATCTTTTCGTGAGATGATGTATTTCACTTTGGATAGCGTTTCCAAGCCAAATGGTAATCCACAAGATGCAGATCAGCACGCGAGCCCCGGCCGGTGACTTCGCTGGATCTGACTAACAAGGTACCGGTGACGTCACCCTAGGTACAGTCCGTCTGGTGAGACAAAAAGGATTTTCCACTGACGCGTTGTCGAGAGCTCCGGCTCTCTTCCTCAGGGTTGAATTCCTGATCTCACTAATGCAGATACTCTTATAGGTACGGTGCCATTGTCAGGGAGAAAGCTGATCAAGTTCTTGTGGTTGGTCTGGACACTTAATTTCTCTTTCTGTTTAGTTTTAAAATGCATCTTTTTATTTATTTTGTTATATCGCTATACCCAGGTAAAATACCATTCTCAAAACATTTTTATTAATTTATAAAAAATATATATTTTTATTGTTAAAAACATTGTTTCCACCACTGTTTTAATTAATTAATTAGTTGTCTTCCTAAAAAGTATATACCTTATATACTCGAGTATAAGCCTAGTTTTTCAGCACAAAAAAAATGTGCTGAAAACCCAAACTCTGCTTATACTCGAGTAAAAAGAATATAGGTTTTACCAGGTTTATATCAGTGCATTTCAATTGGGCAGTGGGTACCAGTATGAATCTTCCACTTAAAATGCGAATAATTCGATCTCGCTGTTCAAACCATTAGGGATTAGCGTATCTAGCTCGAATATCCATCGGCTTTCCGCCTTCGACATACATTTAATATAATTGCCCCCTCTCCAGTTCTTTTTCACTTGTTCAATGCCAAATATTACACTTCCTTCGATTTTTCCATTGTGTTTGTCCTTATAATGGCGTGATAGTGGGTGGCCATCAAATTGTTTTTTTTATATTCCGCAAATGTTCTTTTATCCTTATGTTAAGTTTTCTTTTTGTCCTTCCAATGTAACTTTTCCCACAGGGGCACTGTATGCAATATATGACTCCTTTTGTATTGCAGCTGATATGATGTTTAATTGGGAAGGAGTTGTTCTTATTTCCGGATGTCTGTACTATAGATCTTGCTTTTATATTCTTACATACTGTACAGTGTCTGCACGGATAAAAACCTGGTTGTTTTGATTTGGGACTCAGGTAGACCATGCTCATTCATGTGCAGTGTTTTCATAAGGTTATGGCTAGGCAGTGTACCAGTCACATAGGCCCTAAGCCCCACTCATGGAATCCATTAGCCTTTGCTGTCCTGTAAGTAAAAATTAGTCTTAAATACTAAAAGTGCAGGAAATGGCCACTACAGCTCAGCGGTACAACAACTGTCTGGCTGGCTGCATCCTTTCACCACTGTTATCATAAATTCCCCAGAAATTCAGTGAAATATACAACCTAATAAATCAGAGTGTAAAGGTCACATAAAATAGACACCGCCCAGTTATGAGTTATGATAAACTATGTCTTTGAGCTCTGAAATGTGAAAAACCTATAAATGATTACATTTAAAGAACCTTGAGTTACTGATCAGTGGGCTCAGAACTGGGGATTAACTGAAAATAAGTTGTACACGTAAAAGGCAGATACAAAACAGATGTTTCTGTCAGTAAATCATTCCAGAAAAATGATAAAATTGTTTAAAAATATGTATGTTCTCTTTTCTAGGAATTTTTAAACACTCACTTTCAATTTCAAAAGCATTCCTCTCTGACCTTGTATCTGAGAAACAGCGCCCTCATGTCATGGGAAGGTTTAATTCCGCATCCAGCATGGGGTTTATCCTAGGACCTGTTGTTGGTGGTTACCTTACGGAGCTGCCTGGTGGATTTTACATTACTGCTCTCCTGTGTACATGTATATTCATTATCAATGCAGGTAAGGATGAATATCTATGCAAATTGAGGCCCTGGATACATTGCTTTTTGTTGCTCAATTATATACAGTACTTTATGTGAGTTTCTGGAGTGCAATTACTGTATATACTCGTGTATAAGCCAAGTTTTTCAGCACAAGAAATGTGCTGAAAAAGTCCCCTCGGCTTATACACGAGTCACAAGTTAAAATACAACACTTAAAAAATAATAAACTTATATACTCACCCTCCGGTGGCCCCGATCTGCAGCGCTGCTCCCCCGATGTCCGCGCGGGTCCTCTTCTGGGTTCCGCGCCCGTCTGCTGTCCTCTGTACATCGCGCTGGGCGCTGCTCTCTCTTAGGGGTCTCTCTTAGGGGTCTCGGCTTATACTCAGGTCGGCTTATACTCGAGTATATACGGTACTCCAGCAGCAATGGTGGTATCCAAGGACAACAATCTCGTTTCTAAATGACAACTTGGCTAAGTTTATGGCAAATTATTTTCACATTGGTAAATTTATTTTTTAATAATATACAGGCAAACAACGGGTTACATACAAGATAGGGTCTGGAGGTTTGTTCTTAAGTTGAATTTGTATGTAAGTCGAAACTGTATATTTTATAATTGAAGTTCTAGACAAATTTTTTTCTTTTGCCCCAGTGACAATTGGAGTTTCAAAATTTTTGCTGTAATTGGACCAAGAATTATCAATAAAGCTGCATTACAGACATCTTACAGCTGATCATTGCAGTCTGGGACTATGGTAAAGCATTTAGAGAGCTTCACCAGAGATCACAGTGGGCAGAGGGGTCCGTCTGTAACTATGGGTTGTCTGTAAGTCGGGTGTCCTTAAGTAGGGGACCGCCTGTATAAGTGAAGAAGTGGTGTGTGTATGTATGTACATATATAATATGTGTTTGTACATTCTTTTTCTTATACTGATTTAAACTTTAACATTTAACATGTTAACTGAGGCCAAGATGTATTTGCAATTTGCAATTATAGCATTGCATGGTCTAACTTTTGGAATGTTTTCGACTTGTAAATAATCTTTATAAATATAGAATGATTTTTTTTTTTTTTTTGGGGATAGAAATGTTGGCTTTGGTTTGCAGTTTGGGCACTCGGTCTCTCAAAGGTTCGCCATCACTGTCCTAGGCACATCTAAGTTTCTCAGACCAGCAAACTGCCAGAACGTCTGCTTTTATAGAGGTGGTTGCACTTGCTGAAAATCAATAGATTTAATGCATTTTATTATCAGCATCTGGTTGCTACTTGCTACCTCTTATTTCGTATGAAAGCAGCAAGAATAAACTAATTCTTGCACACTATTTAAGTATTGTGGCTTATTTTTTTATGACGTGGTTTCATTTCTTAGTCCATCTGAAGTTGTATTCACCTTCTAAGGATAGGATTCAAAGAGGGGATGCTGTCTTTCTCTCATAACTATAGTGGATCTTTAGTGATCTGCTGAATGGATGAGAGGTTGTATAATTATATAACCAATGCCATGTCAGGCCACTTGTCGGCTCACTGACTTTGGATATTTTAGTTTCTTCAGTTATGGTGTTATATGGGTATGGTATGTTCAAACTGTGTACATCCTGAACTTTTATTTTTAGGAAGTGTTGGTAGTCTCTGCTTGGGGCTTGTATTTAGCCAAAAAGTCGTACACTGCTACTCTTAAGATACCTTGGAGTAGATTTTCATTTTATGTCATTGTGCCAAAGTACTCGTTTAACTTTTGGACAACTGATTTAAGCTTACTATGTCCCCTTGTGATAAGTTAATATGCACTGTGTTCCACTGCCATTCACAGGTATAGTTGCTTAAAAGGAACCTGCCACTATGATGTATGTCATCCACTTTTTATACAGGACTACAGGATCACAATGATAGCCTTACACTGCAGTACATAGGTAATTTGTATCCAGCATTCAAATTCTTTTTTCTAAGTGGTCACGGGTGCAGAGAAGAGGGTTATGGTGGGATTTCTCCTCCTGACTTGACCAATGTCTAGGACAGGGATCTCCAAACTTTTTACATAAGGGGCCAGTAATACATCTACATACAGCCGCCAAGGCCCCCATAAACCCCACTCCCTCCAGTAACAGATCTACTTAGTCGCCAATTAATACATCTACCGACAGTGATACATCTTTATACAGCCGCTAAGCCCCCCAGTGATACATCTATATACAGCCGCCAACCCCCCAGTTATAAATGTACATACAGCCGCCAGCCTCCAAGCAATACAGATACATACAGCTGCCAAACCCCCACTAATAGATCTACATACAGCCTCCTCCAGTAATACATCTACATAAAGCCACAAACCTCCCAGTTATACATCTAAATACAGCTGCCAATCCCCAGTAGTACAGCTATATACAACCACCTCCCCCCCCAAGTAATAGATCTATATACAGCCACCTCACCCCCAGTAATACATCAATATACAGCCTCCCCACCCCCAGTAATACAGCTATATATCTACCTTGATCCCTACCAGACATGCATTCCTATGTAACATACACACATGCTACATCAACACCTAATAGACATGGAGTCCCATGTAACATACACCTCAGCCTGGAGCAGTCCCATGTAACATACACCTCAGCCCGGACTAGACATGCAGTCCTAATGTAACATACATATCTTTTTACAGTTCAGCTTCCCTGATCTTACTTCAATCCTCAGATCATCCTTTCCTGTCAGGCCACCTTACCTCCATACATACACATACCCTGTGAATTCTCTCTCCTCCACATGTAGTCAGAAGTTACAGCTCCTCTACTTCCAGCACTTTCCTGGGAGTCTCAGCCCATTCCCGGGACATCACACCTTTCAGGAGCAGCTCCATTGCAGACGTCAGATTACCATAGTAGCAGGGACCAGTCTGGGAGGTGTGTGTGATCTATTTTGTCACTAGGAGTGATGTGCTGCAGCTGGCTGCCTGGCCCTCAAGACTCATGGCCGGATAAATGCCCTCAGGGGGGAGCATGTGGGCCATAGTTTAGGGACCCCTGTCTAGGACAGGTTACCACTCAGGCTTGTGATGACCTATCTGGTTATCTGAAAATAAGCAGCTGTGCAGTAAGAGATCCAGCTTTGTAGCAGGCTCTTTTTGGTGACTTAATGCAGGGATTATTATATAGAGATCCATGTGACCTATTTGGAAAGGTGATGTCCAAGTGTTCCACGGCTATAAACTGCAGAAATGTGTGGAAGAATGCTGCCTTACTATCAATGATTTCTTTCTTTATACTCGCCACCCCCCTGAGCACCGAAGAAAAGTCTTGCACTATACTGTGCACTCATACATGGGGTACACAGCAGGGAAATTCAAGTGTATGCAAACAAAATAGAAAGACTATGGGGAACATTTACTTACCAGTCCAGAGGAGTTCACAGAAAGTGCATTGTCTGACCATAATGCACTGTGCCGCAATACGCTAAGATCGTGCTCCTGATATCCTGCATGTGTCGCTTCCTCGCTCAGGTCCGACGGAGTTCACCTTCCTCTTCCTGGTGCTTGTATTGAAAGTTAAATCTCGCACTCAGTCCGAATCAGTCGGCACTCCGACCCCCCCCCATTTCTGATGCATGAAAGCCAAAACTGTGCCAAAATCCGATAGCATGCGACACAATCCCCTGTTAAATATCTGTCACAGCCACGCAAAACCCGAAAACGCTGGAAAGTCCGCCAAAAGTGCATCCACAGACCCTTGGTAAATAAGACCTAATGTATGCCCTATAAATGATTGAGGGTGGATTGTAAGGGTCTCATTGTGATGGTGCTTCACATACAGAGTTGGGCATCCCGCTTCACATGGAGCATGGTCTCTCTGATGCCCCTTGCTGCTACTCTGTACACCTAAGTAGCAGTCATAATTGTTGAATTTTAATAACATTTTTTTTTCCCATTATTAGGTCTTGTTTGGATGATGCCCCAGACACCAGACAAAGGGAGCATTGCAGCACCTCCTAACCATGTGAGCTTTCATCATAACCGGACACCTAAATCTGATAATACAGAACCTGCATCAGTGGAAATGAATGGATCAATACCAAACAACTCAGAGCATACTTTGTGGTCGCAGATTGTATCGGTTTTCAAGAAAGTGACGGGTGTGGCTTTTTCTCAGATGTGGGACATCTTTCTGGTTCGCCTGCTAATGGCAGTCGCTGTGATGCTGTATTATAGTAACTTTGCTCTGGCAATGGAGGACAGATTCCATCTGACTCCTCGGATGACTGGCTATTTGATAAGCTATGGCAGCACTCTGGGAGCTCTGGCTGGATTTTCGCTGGGACCACTTTCTAGACTTTATCAATATAACATCTACACTATGTTGTTACATTCCAGTGTTCTCACATTCTTTTCCATCCTGTTATATTCAGTGGCACCTAAGATGTGGATCGTTGTATTGTCTTCAACATTCTTGGCGTTTTCTACAAGTATAGGAAGAACATGTATAGTGGACCTAGAACTCACCCTTGGGCAGAAGCATGGAAGTGGTACTCTCATAGGTGTTGGACAGTCTGTGACATCAGTAGGGCGCATACTTGTTCCCCTCTTCTCAGGAATTGCACAGGAATATAGTCCTTGTGGACCGCCACAGCTTGGAGCTGTATTGGCATTAGCATCCATATTTCTAATGTATAAAAGTAAATCACATTATGATGGGTCAGCACAAAGCAAAATGAAAAGGGAATAATTAGCCTTTCTGAAAAAAATTAGTGAATCTGAACTAGGGGCATGTGCAATAACTACTGATTCCTACAGAGTAAAACACAGTTGTTTCTTTAGAAGCCTGGACCAGTATTGGAGGCTATGCTACTGATGTTAATTTATCCGATTCTTATAACCACTGTATCATGGCTGCACTTCTTTTGTAGGCGGTCATATTGAAAACATTCGGAATTGCCTGGGCATGACTTTTGCGCTTTTATTCACATGTAAGTGCCTCAATAGAAGCAAATATGTATTTAAATGAATTATTGCAGTAAAATATTGCATTTTATTAAGCATTGTAATGTAATACATACTACATGGGGATCTGACGCCTAGAAAGCATGATGATAAAGAGAGCAAAAGGAACAAGGATCCGGATCCTTTAACTTTTCACCTCCACAGAGGAAATCTTGGTTAGCTACTATAGAGAAATGTAGTTCCAGCACAGATGATAACCAAGACAGTTGGTGTGTAAAGACCTGGAGTACTTCGTTCTAGCCGCTTAATAATAAGGATCATGGGTGTCTGGAGTTAAAATCTTACTGTCATCATTTGTTAATTAGAAGATGGCTGTAAACCGAAAATGAAAGGGACACTGCATATGGGTTGGGCACATAGATTTATAATACAGCTATCAGTGAAGCCTTCTGCTTTTTTCTTCATCCTTTCAGTCATAATCTATGACTTTTGCATGGACTCACTATTTAAAGGAAGCCTACCATCAAAATCCATCATGATAAACCAGGGACACTTGCTCATAGGTCCAGGCACCGTGACTATGGTAATCTTCTTATATTTGTTATTCATGGACTCCTTCATTCTAAAATCAAATTTACAAATATGATAATGATTCTGAGGGGCTCCTGGTGGGTGTTACCAGAGCATTTCCACGTTGTAGTGTCGCAGGCTGTAAGACTAAGTGCTCCCACACCACTCCCCCTACCTGATGTATTCTCACTGTCCTCAAGTTTTAAAAAGTAGTACAAGAAGCCATACAATGTGGTGATAAATCCCCGCTAGTGTATTGACCCCTCTACAGCTTGGAATGTTGATGTGGTTATTTGCGATTTTTCCTAATAATGGTTGAGAGGGTGAAAATTCATGCATCTGGCAGATGGATTTGTACTTGGACCTCTGGGAGAGTGAGATGCTAAGCTTTACTCCTAGAGATTAAAGTTATGGTTGGATACATAAGGTACTATATTGCATAATGCATGTCATTATCAAAGGCTACATAAGCTGTTTTATGGCAATTCTTGGTTTGTTTTTCATGAAGATGCCTTTGTCATACACATGACCTTTTAGTCATGGTTATGTGTATATCTTGAGTATGTGTATATACTGTACAATGGCCTTGTTTTGGAGTAGTATAGTATACTACAGTACTCTAGGCAGTTCACTTTAAGTGTTTTGCTTCACTTCATCGGTATAATCAAGAATTGGAACTTGTTCAAAAAGTCCCATAAAAAGTTGATTAGCCACTCTTTCTCCTGCTGGCGTGCATGCTGGGACTTCTTATGTATTTTGCCTCTTTTTGTGACTTTTTGGGCAGTGGAGCTCCAAAGACAAAAGGGGTCATTTATAACATTTTAGTTTGTTTCTCTTTGATTTGTTCCCTTTTTTCTTGCCGCTTTTTTTTTTGCCCCTCATTTTCTTCATAGTCTCTGTTCTTTGTCAAATCATTTTTCTTTGAGACTTTTTAGGCACAACTTGTTCCATAGTCTTTTCTATGCATGGTTAGGACCAGAGTGTTTTTGCACAATTATTTTCGCCCTTTTAGGTGCCTCTCAATGTTAAATAAGGCGCAATCTACGGGTGCACAAAATTGCGCAAATATTCCAATGCGTCCAAAAAAGTCACTGAAATGCCACCAAAAACATGCATCAGAGATCAGATAATTTTCCCCCATAAAACTGTTTAAAGGAGCCAACCTAATGATAAATAACCCCCTTTGTGTGTCACCATACAGTGTATGGGGGTATTTATCCTTAGGCCGGCACCTTGCCATGGACAACTAGCACAGTTCTATCAGAAGTGTGAGAGCAGATCTCCCCCTATGTCCAATTTTTTAAAAAGTCGCAAATCATGCATATGGTTTTACACGGTATTGCACTAGCAGTACTTCTATGTTTAAGCCAGAATAATTAAGTGCTGGAAATAGTCCTATGCTACTTTTTAGAAGTAGGAGGTCCCAAAAACCTAAATGAGCCTTTTTTATGCCAAAATACCCAACAAAACAAAATCTAAATAACCATAGAGACTGTATATGCATTCAGAGAATTGCTCCTTGTTGAGATAAGCAGAATCAAAAATTCCTCTTTAATCCTCCATACTTCAGAGTATGCCACATTTTTTCCTCAATGAATTTATGAATTACAGCCTAGTGGGAATTCCCTTAAAACTGTGAGAATGACCAGAACCATAACATAGCCGAGATCATGAGACCTTAAAGGGGCTGTCCGACTTTAATAAAAACTCTGCACGTGGGCTGGGGAGGGTTGTTTAAAAAAAAAACAAAAAAAAACGGTACTTGCCTACCCCGGCAGTAGAGTACTCCCACGCCGCAGTCTGTCGAAGACGTGCCCCTGTTTGTTTACAAGGACACGCCTCCGCTCTGACAACTTTCGGCAGCAAGGCACGCCTACCCATCTCCTGTCCAAGCCTCATACAGCATTAAAGTTGGAAAACCCCTGTAATGAAATTTGCATCTATGCATTGCAGAATACTACTAATAGCACTTCAACAAAAATTAATTTGTCAACAAGCAGGCTTCATTTAGGGGCTGCATACACTGAATAGAAATCTCAGGCACAAGTTGGGTTTGATAAGATCATCCTTGATCCACTGGTGTGGGACTTCAGAGATGGATCATCATAGAAGTGAATAGAGAAAAGGTCAAAGATGTGTAAGCAGGGACTGCTGCTTATTACTAAAGATTTGTAATTTTAGAATAAGTAAATTTTCTTCCCGGACCTATTACAATTCTAGAAGCCACAATATATCCAGTCTGAACAATGTCCATTTCTTTATCTAATGCAGAATAACATATTTATGTACTATACAGCTATATAGTGAGTGCAGTCTATGTGTTTTCTGGATATTACCATTGTGATTTACTTATCGGTGTTTATGGAGCAAGTTTATTACAGTTTATTTCAGTTTTGGAGGTCTAAGGTCTAGGGCGCATTGATGGCATAACTTTCCATGTAAGAAGACGGCTGCAACCTCTGAAAGAGGAATCCTCCATCATAAACAAGGACTGTGTAGTGTCATGTGCAAACTGGCCGAAGTGAAAGGGACGGAGCTGTAATACCAGACTAAACATGAACAAAAGGCAAGTCTGGGTCTGTAACACCATTATCATCAAGTGGCAACACAATCCACAATCACATATTTATGCCATCAATCTTAATTATACAATAAATAACCAATATAATAAGTGGCATATGAGGTATAACATTAGAAAAAACATTTCTGATTTATAAATAGTATTTTCTAAATATTCCACTAGATGGTGCTACAACACCTCCAAGTAATGGTTTTATCACTCATCTGCTGTATTTTCATTGTTTCCATTGTATTATGAGATTGCCATTATGAAATGTTAGAATAATCTAAAAGCAACAATATTTTTAGGGTTTACATAAATTATTTTATGTCTATTTCTTATATGTTCTCCAGAATAAAGTACTTTAGTACAGCTAAGGCTCTCTGTGTAATCTCTCTTTTGTTGACATCAAGTGTTAGTACATGAGTTTAGAGCTTTCATATCTGGTCTAATAACATGATCTATTCCAATGAAAGCCTCAAACACGGTTAAAAGGTCTCAGAGGGGTGATTGGCATTAGAATAATGGTTTATCATGTCAGGAAGCTGGGATTTCTGAAAAAAGTTGCCTTGTTCATAAATAAAGATCATGTGGTGTGACTTGCAGATCATTTTACCTTTGACAATGAATTGGACTGAGCTACAGTGCTATTGACCGTACACAAAAAAAAGAGAATCTTTAAGGGGACCTGTCAGCTGTTTTGACCTTACAAAGCTGTAGACATTGTTTAGTAGAAGCGCTGGAGACCTTTTTGTTGTTAGTAGTGACATGACTATGAAAACTGAAGGTATAATCCAGGTCTGCGAAGAGGCATGGCACAGACACCAGAAAGCTCTATGGGCTTAAAGTCCCATAGAGCTTTCTGGTGTCTGTGCCGTGCTCCTCCTCAGCCCCTCTCCTATGGTGCATGTTGGATCTGTATCAGGATTTTGGTTGGGTACTTACAGCAGTCACTCAGAGCAGATATGAAGGGCTTTGGACCAGTTTATTGCATAGTGAAGGAAGCTCTTCTGACTGAGAAACTTCCTTCCCCCCCGAGCGCTTGAAGGATCTGTAAACCTGGATTAAAAGTTCACTTTTCACAGTCCTGCTGCTACTTACTACACACACAAAGTCATGGTTACACAGATCTCCAGGGCCTATATCCTAGCACTGGTCCTATTCCCCATGATTACAAGGAATGTCATTAGAGGGGTTTCCCAGGCTATATCTAGTATTGACCTATCATAAGAAAGCCGCACCCAGCTGTTGGACACTGTGGACACATCCATGGTGTATTGTCTGTCCTGGCTTACTGAAGTGAGAGCAGAAACTGCACTGTCCTGGGAAGGTTTCTATGCTATTGGTTTAGCTGTCTGCTTCCATATATGTTCATAGTGAGAAACGGAGGCATCTCCATATGCAGCAGCTCTCAGCTGTGTTACACGGCTGTTACCTACAAGTAATTGTCACAGTTGATCCTGACACTTATTGCGGTAGTTAACCTGTTAGGTTCGACCATTAGAAATATGAAAAATTAACCCCCCTTTTTCTAGAACACGAATAAAAATGAACAAAAAAATTATAAACACGTGAGATCAGACATTTTAGGAGGCATTTTGCCTCCCATAAACACTGAAATAAAATGTTATCCAAAGGTCATATAGTTGTCTAAATGTTATCAATGAAAATATCATCTATTCCCGCAAAGATTGCCCACTTCCGTACACCAAAGTATAAAAAAAAAGTTACGGATCTCAAAAAAAAAAACAAAAAAATGCAAATGTTTTTCATTTTTAAAACTATATAAATTTGGTATCTTCCTGATCGTACTGACCCAAATAATAAAGTGGATGTGTATTCTGGATCATGAAGTGAAAGCTGTAAAAATAAAGCACATCAGAAAGTAGTGCAACTGAATTTGCCACATTTTGAATTTTTTTTTCAGCTTCCTAGAACAAGGCACAGAATATTCAATACTGCTACTAGAAAACACAATTTGTCCTGCAGATAACAAGCTTTTCTATAACTTTGTACACAAAAAGTATCAAAAAGTTATGGCTTGTGGAAGGAGGGGAGTAAAAAAAAACAAAGGAGCTAAAAAAAAAAAAAAAAAAAAAAGCTAAACCTTAACTCCTGATAGTTCACGCATTTTCCAATTCTACCAATAGATGGTGATAAAACACCTCATTATAGTAGTTTTCTAAACTTTATAACATTACTGCAATGACACAAGAAAGTTTCCTTTATAAAAAAAAAACAAAAGACAAACATATAATCTGCCACCCGCTGATCACTGGAGAAGAGAGTTGGTTACTAGGGAAGTAGTTACATTACTGAGGGTACTTTATGTACACCAACAATCTTTCGTCAGAATGACCCTGTGATCACATAATCAGTTTCTCTTTAGATAGAATACTTTCCATTAGATTTCCTGTTTATTAAACCATTAAGGCCCCTTTCACACAGACATATGCTTGAGCATACAGCCGTTTTCTGTAGAGGCAGAGGGATGAGTACTGTATCGAGGCATGGCGCCCAGCTGCAAAAACAAGAAAAGTAAGCACTTGCTTTTTGCACTGCAACGATGACAAACGTGTGTGGTCACCGTACAGCGACCTGGTGCCACAGGCGTTTATGTATATTTGCAACCAGATATATAGGTGCCCCAAAGCATCAGTGTGAAAGGGGCCTTAAACTGCTGGCTAGATCTTAGCACCATGGTTAGAACTATAATTTTATTAGGAGCTCTGTTAACCACCTCCTTACTGCTGTATGACTACATACAAGCCCTCTCCATATGTGGTAGATGCCTGTAGATATCTCCATGATGCCTGCAGAGGGCGCCAGTCAATTGCCATGACAGTGCTCTTCAAAGTTGAAAGAAAGTTCACACTGAGCACATGTGACAGACGTGAGTCGGGAGGCGTCATGGAGAGCGATCTGCTGCCTTCAACATCCTTCAGCATGACCGGTTTTGCAGTGGCTCAATAATGGTGTGGGGTGGTAATTCTTTGGAGGGCTGTAAAGCCCTCCATGGACTCACCAGAGGTAGCCTGACTGCCATTAGGTACAAAGATTAGATCCTCAGAGCCCTTGTGAAATAATATGCTGGTGCAGTTGGTCCTGGGTTCCTCCTAACACAGGACAATACTAGACCTCATATGGCTGGAGTGTGTCAGCAGTTCCCCAGACCTGAATCCTATTGAGCTCATGTCTTGCTCCATCAACCAATGTCACGTTGCACCACAGACTTCCAGGACTTGGTGAATGCTTTAGTCATGTATGCCACACTTAACCCTAAATTTGACTTGTTTTATGGACATTACATCAACGTTGGATCAGCCTGTAGTGTGTTTTTCCACTTTAAATTTGTGGATGGCTCCAAATGCAGGCCTCCATTGGTTAATAAATTTGATTTCGATTGATGATTTGGGGGGATTTTTGTTGTTGGCACATTCAACTTTGTACAGAACATTCATTTAGAACTAGGATGTGTTATTTGAGTGTTCCATTTATTTTTTGAGCAGTGTATATTGCTTGAACTATCAAAAAAAGCTGTCCTGGTCATGTGCTGAACCGGTCTGCCCCCTGCTCACATTCAAAAAGGCAAACTAGGAAAAGAGACAAACATTTTGTTCTAAAATATAAATGGGATTTCAAATTCCTAACAAATTCACTGTAATAAGAAATTGGTACTTGTGAGTCACTCCCACATAGAGGACAAAAGAGGCAACTATTATGTAGCTTAATAAATTGGGTTCTTCTGTTACCAGTGAAGAGGAGATTAACACTGATGTAAGTAACATTTCTGGTGTAGAAATCTCTTCCATTCCAAGAGAATAATCAAACATAGGGCAGTAACAGATGACCGTGGTCCATCTGTTATTCACAGACTATGCAGAGTTCAGTTCCCTAGAATGACTACAGTGCACAGGATGGGACTCATAGATATACATAAAAAATATATATATGATACAATATTATGTTATCAAGATTAGAGTATTGCACTACTGTTCCGCAGTAACATATATATATCATTATGATTAGAGTCCCATTCTTTGCACCGGGGTCAGTCCATGGAACAGGACATTGCATAGATTCATGGACCGATACTGTACTGATACTGCACATAGGCAGTACCAAGTTCATGGACAAATATGTGACAAAAACTGCACCAATTTTACAAACAGAACGTGGACAACATAGTCATATAACATGGTGGATAGAATACAAAAAATAATGTATACACAGTTCAGAATTTCCTCCAATCATAATATGTATTACTTCTTTTTCCACTCCATGGATAATCCCTTTATGGTAATAAAAAGACAAGCAAGCCTTCCAGGTCTTGTTTATTATAGAAAATACAGAAATTGTAGCATTTCATCATCAGTTTACTTAACCGGAAAAAGGTTTCCAGAGTTACACTGTAATAAATAACTAAAATGAAGGTATATATTAAAACATTCATCAATTCTCTTTTTTGTTAAATCTTTAAAGGTATAAACAACAGTTTTACAAACCAATAAGTGCATGAGACCAGCGGAAACTGTAGACATAACAAGAAACGTAATGTGTAGATTACGGTACACAGTATAGTGGCTGATCTCTCAGATCCTTCAGGTGTGTGATCATGGAATACCTAACTGAAGAAAGTTTGCAGATTCCCTTTGTAGAAACTACTGACCAGTCTAGGAAATTATCAATTTCAACAATAGGATATAAGAAAGGGTGCACTGCATACAGTATGTACACAGTTTCAGAATTGTATATAGATATAATTTACATAGTAAAAATGCATATTTGGCAGGAAATTCAGCAAGCACTGGCGGGTCATGTGCCAGGCTGGATATACTGCTTGGCACAGAATTGTGCTATAATCTATGGCAGGAATTGGTGCAGGCTATAGCTAATGTGCCAACGTGGCTCACTCTGTGCCTCTCCCTGTCCGCTTGGTGTGGAGGTGGAGGGGGAAAAAAAATCACAATTCACGGTTTTGGGCAAGGAATCGCGATTCTTATTGAGGCCTTTATTCCAGTAATAGTCTTGATAAATCCTCTCATGGAGTTACAGAACCGGGATGTGTTCACATGTGTGTCATATTTAGTTAGCCTCCACCATAGATTCAAAAGTGGACATAAAAACCTACATGCACAACAGAATCCCAACAGACCTTATTATACTCAATGGAGTTCATCAGGATTCATTTGCCTCTGTTATATTATGCATCTGGTCAATACAATACAGCACAATATTATAAGATTACCACAGGAACCAGCCAATAGTAGGCCGCCTAGACAATGCCTTTTGAAGGGATCTTCCTTCTTTTATAGTAAATGTATTATTTATGTCATTTATTCCTAATAAAAGGAAACCTACCATGATGAATCTACCATCATAAGTAGATCTGGTAAAGTTAAAATCTTTATTTTAGTAATCTGTAAATTAACTGCAGAGGCTATGGGGTGTGTACTAGCTAGTAGCCTCTGCAGTTAATTTACATATTACTAAAATACAGTTTTTAACAAGTTAGGTGAGGTTCAAGTATTATTAAAAGGGACCTACCACCACGATTCTACCTATAAAGGTAGAACGGGTGGTAGGTGGATGAATAGGACGTGAAGATAGCCCTTTTTTGGGCTAATCCTCATGTCCCGGCTATACTTTGGTAAACTTTAATAAGTCTGTATGTAAATTATTTTAAGCGGCTACTGGGGCGTGGAGTAGCCGGAGTAGTCGCGGCTACTCCACGCCCCAGTAGCCTCTTTCCTCCGCCTACCATGTAATCTTCGGCGTGCAGCTCTTCAGGAAAAAAAAGAGGGCCAGCAATCTTAGGGTCATATATATGGTAGACTTTCATTAACCATAATGATATGTAAGTAGTGTGATGTAGCATTACATAGGGGGAATACCTCTTTATTTCAGTGCTTATGGCATTTAGAGAAAGGAATTCAACTTTTTAGAGAAAGGATGTCAACCTTACATGTAAGGATCGTCTATTAAGTAGAAATCAGTAGATAGATGCCTACATTTTTCTGCGACATTAAAGGGGTATTCTCGTCTAGGCATTTACATACATTTCTTTGATTAGATGTTATCAAAAAAATTAAAAAAATTTGTGTGAAGTTAATTTCCCATAAAAAAGTCATAGAAGAAACAAGATAGCTGTCCCTGATTACAACCAGAACTGCTGAAGTGATTGCACAAAGAAACAAATTCCATGGCTGGGAGATACATGTCCCACAGCTGTCCAGTGAGAATGAATGGGTGGTCAGGCAGGGCTCAATAGCGCATGCTTGGCCACCGCTTCCAAAGTACAGCAGTGGTTGTACCTAGTGGAGTAACTTGAAACTGATGGGCTCCAGTGCAAAATCTGTACCGGGCCCCCAACAAGACTCTGTGATATACTATTCTGATATAGTCTTCTAGTCTCTAGGGCTCTTGTGACCACACCCTCTGCACCCCCTCAAATAACGCCCCTGGCTGTACCCAAGGACCACTGTCCTCCAGTTCTAATGGCTAGATTTACGGAAAGTTATCTTGAAACACGTACTTTTTAATAACCTACAACTGAAGAAATGTATGTACATGGCAGATGAATTAAATGAAATGTGAATGCCCAGACTGTAATATACCTTTGTGCATAAACAAAAAATATCAGTCTCATTAAACTATAACAACTTTCCTACCTGCAGATTCCTGGCAAGTAAAGAAGAAAATCAGTGCAATATGGCATTCCTAATATGACTCATACATACAAATGAACATGCCACCAGATGTCTTGGTCCTGGTTTCTTACAACTTTACATAAACATTGCATGAACATGACACCTGTGTAAACATGTTATCAAATGTTTTAGCATAGGGCAAAACAATAAGTCAGTCTATAGGAAAGACATCAGTTGTAACTGGAAGTAGAAAAGTTGGAAAATATATGATATCCTGCCATCCAGTTGACTGAATTGACCAAGTTAAAATATATCTAAATTTTTAAAACATTCATTACTCTGCCTAGGTTTTCTCTACTTTGGTGTTCGAGGATGAGGTCTATTCTCTCTATATCTCTGTTTTTGGCTGTCATGTTCAGAGCTTCGTCTAACTCGTGGTGGAGCAACTGGCGCCACACTTTCTTCATTTGGACCAGTGTCCTCTCTTAATGTCCCAAACCTTGGCTTGGGTATGAGTGGCTCCCGTACTGCTCCGATGGCTTTGTTGTTGTCCTCAGCTTTACTAGTTTTCTTTTCATCTGTCCATTCAAGTTTGCTGTTACGAGGAGCACGTCTTACCCTGTCGTTTCGCAAGATATCAGCTGCTCTGGGGTAAAAATTTAACTCTTGACTGGAGTTACCACCATCTGAGTCATCATCACCCACTGTGTAGACACAAAAAGAAAAATACAAGTTTTTTTCACTGTTACATATTACATGTTTATCATATAACAGGTAATGTACAATAAAAACAAACTAGATCTTTAGTTACATAATATGGCAACTGTTCCCAAAAAGCAGCACAATGATGATATTGAGAAGGTATCTCTAACCATCCAGAATAGAGTCTAACCGATTCCCTACACTCTGTCAGGAGTGGCAATCCTGAATCACTATGTCTGATGATAAAGAGAACAGGACAGCCATCAGTAAAATAGGGTAGTCTGTTTTAGAAAAGGTAAAATGCAAGAGAGAGGACTATAAGGAACAGTATGTGAAAGGATGAGGCAATGGAGAGCAAGCTGTGCTATGAAGGGGGCATGGGGAGTATTCTTTAAAAAAAAATAGTTTTGGGAATGGATAACATTCTGTGTTGAGCATGGAAAACTGTTTATGTGACAAGGGGGATGTCTATATCCCTTATAGTCATAGTTCCTGACATACAGCATAGAGGGGTGAGTATACCAGGATGTATGGAATAGACACTAAATAAGTTAGATGGATAAACACCCCTATTGCTTTCATTTCTGCAAACTAGCTACTTTGGCTTAGAGGGAAATTGTATTATTACCCTAAAGAATGTATCCCAGGTTCTTAACCCTTTCACGACCCGTGACGTAATAGCACGTCATGGGTCGGCCGCGGGTGATTGGAGAGGGCTCACGGGCTGCCCGCGGCAAAGCTGCTTTCCGAGGATCGTAGCTCCCCGTGACGTCATCAGGGAGCGGCGATTTGTCGCCATGGTAGCCTCGGGTCTCACGAAGACCCGAGTCTACTTTGGGTTAACCCATTCATTACAATGTGCTATTAGCACATTGTAATGTATAAGGAGGAAAATCCCCATATACTGCCATATTGTAGTATGGCAGTATATGATAGGATCGTACAGACAACCTAGGGTTAAACTACCCTAGGGAGTCTGAAAAATAGTAAAAATAAAAATAAAAAAAAGTTATAATAAAAAAACCTAAAAACTTAAATCACCCCACTTTCCCTAGAACTGATATAAATATAAATAAACAGTACAAATCATAAACACATTAGGTATCGGCGCATCCGAAAATGCCCGATCTATCAAAATATACTAACGGTTTTTCACTGCGTTTAACCCCATAATGGAGAATCCCGAAAATGGCACTTTTTTGCCATTTAAAAATTCTATAAAGAGTGATCAAAAGGTCGCACAGTCCTAAAGATGATAACATTGTATATGTCATGAAAATTCACAAAAAACAACACCACCCACAGCTCAATACACCAAAGTATAAAAAAGTTATTAGCGCCCGAAGATGGCAAAATCCCCCCAAAAATTTTTGTACAGGGGGTTTTAATTTTTTTAAATGTATGAAAACATTATAAAACTTATATAAATTTGTTATCCCTGTAATCGTACCAACCCAAAGAATAAAGTAGACATGTCATTTGGGGCGCACAGTGAAAGCCGTAAGATCCAAGCCCACAAGAAAACGGCACAAATGTTTTTTTACCAATTTCACTGCATTTGGAATTTTTTTCCTGCTTCCCAGTATACGGCATGGAATAATAAATACCATCACTATGAAGTGCAATTTGTTACGCAGAAAGCAAGCCCTAACACAGCTCTGTACATGTAAAAATAAAAAAGTTATAGATTTTTGATCATGGGGAGTGAAAAATGAAAATGAAAAAACAAAAAAGGGCGAGGTCCTGAAAGGGTTAAAAGGAGCCTATAAGTTAAATTAACCCACACTAACTAAATATATATTTGAAAACTGCTATTACACAGCAGTACAACTATCCCTATAGTGTTCCTTCCCCATGCCTGTAAAGATCTACAGTCTGTTTGTAAAGTTGACCATCTATTCATATTCATGTTCTTCTAGCACAGCTATGCCTCCAGCTTCCTGTTTGACAAGGGGCATGCTTTCTCTTCATAGTAAGTCACATGTAGTAAGCTCTGCTATCTCATTCACCTAAACCACAGGAATGAGAAAGATGCTGTCTACATGTGACTGATTCGCTGAAGAAAAATAAGCTCCGTTATTCACCCCTCCCTCAGGAATTCTCCTCTTTAGTAAGTGACACTCAGCCAGTGTCTCTCTCATATCTGAGGGAGGGAGGAATAAGCAGGAGGCATTGCTTAGTTGGAAGAACATGAAGATGCTAGACAAAGCTCAAAGGAAATGATCCAACACACATGGGGTCATTTGCATAGATGATGAGTCAACTTTATGAATGACTGGGAAACTCTACAGGCATGGGGGGGACACATAGGTATAGATTAACTGCTGTATAATCAGTTTTAATATATATGTTTATTAGTGTTATCTTTTGGTTCCCTTTAAAGATGGGTTATGTCTTTGCATTAAAAGCTATGGCTGATTTGAAAATGAACAACCAAAAGTAAATAACATGTTCTTCATCTTGTTCTTGATAGGAGTCACAATGCATGGATGCTGTTACACATTTTTTATGCCTATATGTACTGTACAGTATACAAACCTATATCAGCATAGAGACTAACCCATACTAATGATATTTCATTTGCTATTGTTGGTAAATTATTGATGTTACAGTATTTTCATTACTAATGTGTGAAGGGGAATATCTGTACATGAGCTTATAGTTTTATATTTTTATACTTTTATATAGCTGGCAAATGCTAAAGTTTTTCCTCCTCAGCAATATGCTCAGATATGTTACTTAAGAGAGGTCCCAAAAAACTAAAATGAGGCCTTTTTTATGCCAAAGACCCAACAAAACAAAATCTAAATACCATAGAGACTGTATATGCATCAGAGAATTGCTCCTGTGAGATAAGCAGAATCAAAAAATTCCCTTTAATCCTCTAATCAGAGTAGGCCACACTTTTCCTCAATGAATTTATGATTAACGCCTAGTGGGAATTCCCTTAACACGTGAATGACCAGAAACATAACATAGCCGAGAGGGGGGGGGGAAGGGGGGCGGGGGGGGGTTCATGAGACCTTAAAGGGGCGGTCCGACGTTAATTAAAAACTCGCACGTGGGCGGGGAGGGGTTTTAAAAAAAAAACAAAAAAAAACGGTACTGCCTACCCGGCAGTACGTACTCCCACGCCGCAGTCTGTCGACGAAGTTTGCCCCTTTTGTTATACACCAGGACACGCCCTCCTCGTCCCACTCTATGTCCTTTTAGGTCCCGTCCTTGTGTCAGTGTCCCTTCCCCCCCTCTTCTCCTTTCTTCGCCTGATCCTTTTGTCCCCCTTTTGCCGCAGCTCTGCCCCCTGGTCCCGGCCAGCCACGTGCCCGCGTGCACGATCCCCCTTCCTCGCTCCCCGCCTCCTCACCGTCATCTTACCGTGATGTGCGCCCCCACTACACCCCCCACCTGACTCCCCACCCCTTATTTCCCCCCCGCACATCTCACCGACTCTTATGACTGACCCTCCGCCTCACTGCTACTCGCCACACAGCACCGCTCACCCCACACCTCCCCACAGTCCAACCCACCACACCCTCACACGTCCCACCCCCACCCACGCCAGACGGAACACACCCACTGACTGCCAAAACACTACGCCATGCTAACACTCCCCCTTCACTTCTGAAGACCACACACACCATCACTACAATATTAACATATCAACAACCACTACCAATTTTACATACTTACAACAACATTACACACTATTAATGTATCATTCCCCAACTCCCCACTCCACAACTACCCACACCTCACACACATGACTTACACAACCATACTTACATTATTACAATATAAATTTTATTTATTCACATTATTCTAAACCACCCAACTTTTAACAAACTGACTATAATATTTCAACAAACTTCAAACACTATGAACAATTCACATCCTGTGTAAGCAGATACTTGTCGTTATTCTATGCACTGTGCCTTATCGTAATTACTGAGCTACCACTAGCACCTTCACTTACTAGATAATATGTATTTTGTGATTGATAGATAAGCCTGTCTGCATCTTGCAGGGTTGTCTTAGCCACACCCCTGCAGCATTTCACGATTAATTCTCCGGCCAACGTTGGGTGCTGTGTGGTATATAGCATCGTTCTTTGCATTCCATCGCGTGGTGGGATTCTTTTTCAGTTGTGGCCTGGCTATTTCCTCATTTAGTAACCGAGAATATTGTACGAACAGTTAAAGAGCGCTTAGCAGTTGCGGCCGGGTATTATCTTTACTTGTCTAAGACTTGGTAATGTCTAGGCTATTTATTGTCACTACGCTAATATTTTATTTCTTCCCACGTGATGTATACATTATTATGGGCAGAAAGCAACACAAGTAGCGCACATCATTGCCATGTCCCTTGAGATCCCTCGAGCCCACCATTTAACGTTGGATCCATGCAGTAAACATGTAATACAATACTGTTTCATGTACCCTATCACAGCTATACCTCTGTGGAGCTGCCTGAGTCTATGTGTAGTTCTTGTGCACGCACCCGCGCACATTGCTGTATATTTAGCTCAGTCATGTATCACGGTGTATCTACTCGATTGTTTATGTGGTCACCTACAACAGTCCACGCACGTTTCTGCTTTTATTGACAGTGTATTTCAGTTTTTGTGATGCGTGTCTAAGCCGTTACTACTAGTTTGTGCCTGCTATCCCTGGATGCGGCCACCTATACCGTTCCCATGTGTTGACAGCAATTTCTGAAGTGCTCGCATACCTCTGAAAGCAGAGGCCAATCCTCATCAAAAACAAGCGAATGTGTAGTGTCAGTGACAAACTGGCCGACAGTGAAAGGGACGGAGCTGTATCCAGACTAAACATGAAAAAAGGCAAGTCTGGTACTGTAACCCATTATTCAAGTGGAAACACAAGTCCACAATCACATATTTATGCCATCAATTATTATTCACAATGAATAACCAAGTAAATAGTGGCATATGAGGTTATAACATTGAGAAAAAACATTTCTTGATTAATTTATAATAGTATTTTCTAAAATATCCATCTAGATGGTGCTACAACACCTCAAGAATGGTTTTACTCACTCATCTGCGGTATTTCATTTTACATGTCTTATGAGATTACCCATTACTGTAATGTTAGAATAATCTAAAAGCAACAATATTTTTAGGGTTTACATAATTATATTTATGTCCTATGTCTTATATGTTCTCAGAAAAAGACTTAGTACAGCTAGGCTCCTGTGTAATCTCTCTTTGTGGTGACATCAAGTGTTAGACAGAGTTTTTAGAGCTTTCATATCTGGTACAATAACATGATATCTAGTTCCCAATGAAAAGCTAAACACGTTGTTAAAAGGTCTCGAGAGGGGTGATATTGCATTAGAAAACTGGTGATTCATGTCAGGAAGCTGGGATTTCTGAAAAAGTTGCCTTGTTCATAATAAAAGATCATGTGGTGACTGTGCAGACATTTTCTTTGACAATGAATTGACGAGCGATAGACAGTGCTATTGACCGCTACACAAAAAAAAGAGAAGTCTTAAGGAGGACCTGTTCAGCTGTGTTGACCTTACAACGCTGAGACATTGTTTAGAGAACGTGGAGACCTTTTTGTGTTACGTAGTGACATGACATATGAAAACTGAAGGTATAATCGCCACGTACTGCGAAGAGCATGGCACAGACACCCGAAAAGCTCTATGGGCTGTAAAGTCCCATATAGAGCTTTCTGGTGTCCTGTGCGTCCCTCCTCAGCCCCTCTCCTATGTGCATGTGGAATCGTGTATCAGGATTTTGGGCTGGTACTTACAGCAGTCCTCAGAGCAATATGAAGAGGCTTTGGACCGTTTATTGCCATAGTGCAGGAAAGAAGCTCTCTGACTGGAAACTCACTTCCCCCCCGGCGTTGAAGGATCTGTAAACATGGATTAAAAGTTTCACTTTCACAGTCCTGCTGCTTACTTACACACACCACAAGTCATTGTTACACAGATCTCCAAGGGCCAATCCTAGCACTGGTCCCTATTTTTCCCCCAATGTCAAGGAATGTCATTAGAGGGGTTTTCCGCGGCTATATCTAGTATTGACCTATCACTAAGAAAGCAGCCCCAGCTGTTGTGACCTGTGCACATCCATGGTGTAGTTCTGTCCTGGGCTTACTGAAGGTCAGAGCAAAACTGCCTGTCCTGGGAGGTTTCTACGCCTAATTGGTTTTAGCTGTCTGCTTCCACTATGTTTCATAGTGTGAAACGGAGGCATCTCCATATGCACAGCTCTCAGCTGTGACACGGCTGTACCTAACAAGTAATTGTATACAGTTGAGTCCTGACACTTATTGCGGTAGTAACCTTTAGGTTTGACCATTAGAATATGAACAATTCACCCCCCTTTGTTCTGAACACGTATAATAAAAAGGACAAAAAAATTATAACACGTGAGATCAGACAGTTTTAGGATGCATGTTGGCTCCAGAATCAGCGACATATTTTATCAAGGTATTAGTTGCAACAGTTAGCATATGAAAATATCACTTTCCGGGCCAAAGAGTGAAGATTGGCGCCTCGGCGGGAAATACAAAACCACAATGGGGTTCGAGTGGGGAGAAAAGAAGTATACAGGATGGGCATGAATGATGGGCGTGGACCGAATAAAAGACATAAACACGAAATGTACCAAACATATATGTAATTTTTCAATGATATATTTTCAAAGACACTTCGTCAAAGTATAAAGTAGTCTCAAAACAATGATGGTATTTTACCTTTCTGGACTCTGATCGTACTGACCCAAATAAAAAGTGGATGTGTATCCTGGATTAGAAGTGAAAGTCTGTAAAATAAAGCACATCAGAAGTAGTGCAACTGAATTTGCCACTATTTGAATTTTTTTTTTCAGCCTTCCGAACAGCACAGAATATTCAATACTGATACGAGAAAACCAAGTTGGTCCTGAACGATAACAAGCTTTTCTATAAACTTTGTACAACAAAAGTATCAAAAAAGTTTGGCTGTGCGAGGAGGGGAGTAAAAAAAAAAAACAAGGAGCTTAAAAAAAAAAAAAAAAAAGAGCTAAAACCTTTAACTCCTGAGTTCACGCATTTCCTATTTACCACTAGATGGTGTAAAACATCTCATGTATAGTTTTTTCTAAACTTTATAACATCTACTGCAATGACACAAGGAAAGTTTCCTTTCATAAAAAAAACCAAAGCAACAACAATAATCTGCCAACCGCTGATATCTGGAGAAGACCGAGAGTTGGTTATAGGTGAAGTAGATTACATTACGAGGGTACTTTTGTACAACCACAATCTTTGCGTCCGAATGACCCTGTGATCCAATGCAGTTTCTCTTTAGATAGAATACTTTCCATTAAGATTTCTAGTGTATAAACCATAAGGCCCTTTCACCAACCATATGCTTGAGCATACACAGTTTTTCTGTAGAGTCAGAGGGATGAGTAACTGTATCCGGGCCTGGCGCCCAGCTTCAAAACAAGAAAGTAAGCACTTGCTTTTTGCACTGCCAACGATGACAAACGTGTGTGGTCACCGTACAGCGCTGGACCTGTGTGCCACAGGCGTTTAGTATCTTTGCAACCAGATAATAAGGTTGGCCCCAACAGCATCGTGTGAAAGGGGCCTAAACTGCTGGCTAGATCTTAGCACCTATGGTTAGAACTATAATTTTGATTAGGAGCATCTGTTAACCACCTCATTACTGCTTGTATGACACACTACAGCCCTCCTAATGTGGTAGATACGGCTGTAGGTATCTCCATGATGTTGCAGGGACGGCAGTCAATTGCCATGACAGTGCTCTTCAAAGTGAAAAAAGTTCACACTGGAACATGTGACAGACGGAGTGGGAGCGTCATGGAGAGCTGATCTGCTGCCTTCAAACATCCTTCAGCATGACCGGTTTTTGCAGTGGGCTCAATAATGGTGTGGGGTGGTAGCTTCTGGAGGCTTTAAAGCCCCCATGGCTCACCAGAGGTAGCCTGACTGCCATTAGTCAAAGACTAACCTCAAAGACCCTGTGAAATAATATGCTGGTGCAAGTTGGCCGGGTTCCTCCTAAACAGGACAATACAGACTCATATCGGCGGAGTGTCTCACAGTTCCCCAGACCATGAACTCCGATATGAGCTCATGTCTTGCTCCATCAACATTACACGTGTGCCCCCCAGACTTCCAGGACTTGTGAATGCTTAATTAGGCCAGTGTCTGGGAGGTTCATGTGGGCCCACATTATGCACACTTAACCACCTAAATTTGACTGGTTTATGACATTACACTCAACGTTGGATCCGGCTGTAGTGTGTTTTTTCACTGTAATTTGTGGATGCTCACAAATGCGGCCTCATTGGGTATAAAAGATTGATTCGATGATGATTTGGGGGATTTTTGTTGTTGGCACATTCAACTTTGACAGAACATTCATTAGAACTAGGATAGTTTATTTGGTGTTCATTTATTTTGAGAGCGTGTAATGTGCTTGGAACTAATCAAAAAAGCTGTCTGGTCATGTGCTGAAACGGTCTGCACGCACTCAGCCACTTCAAAAAGGCAACTAGAAAGAGACAACCTTTGTTCAAAAATAAAATATACAATGGGATTTTCAAATTCCTAACAAATATCACGTACTAAGAAATGTGGTCTTGTGGTCACTCCAAATAGAGCAAAAGATGGCAACTATATTAGCTTAATAAATTGGGTTCTCTGTTCCAGTGCAGAGGAGATATTACACTGATGTAAGTAACATTCGCTGTAGAAAATCTCTTCAATTCCAAGAGAATATAATCAAAAACAAGGGCAATTAACAGTATGACCGTGGGCCATACTGTTATTACACAGGACTATGCAGAGTTCAGTTCCATAAGAATACTACAGTGAACAGGATGGGGACCTCATAGATATACATAAAAATATATATGAGACAAAGATTATGTTATCAAGAATGAGTTGTGCACTAACTGTTTCGCAAGTAACATAATATATATTCATATGATTAGAGTCCATCTTTGCACCGGGGTCAGTCCATGTGAACGGACTTGCATAGATTCACATAGGCAGTACCAAGTTGCATGGGACAAATATGTGACAAAAACTGCCCAATTTACAAACAGAACGTGGACAACATAAAACTGGTGGATAGAATACAAAAATATTGTATACACAGTTCAGAATTTTCTCCAATATAAATGTATTACTTCTTTTTTCCACTCCATGGATATCCGTTTATGGTAAAAAAGACAAGCAAGCCTTCCAGGTCTTGTTTTTATAGAAAATACCGAAATGTAGCATTTCATCAGTTTACTTAACGGAAAAAGGTTTCCGGAGTTACACTGTAATAAATAACCTAAATGAAGGTATTATTAAAACATTCAATTCTTCTTTTTTGTTAATCTTTAAAGGTATAAACAACAGTTTACAACCAATAAGTGCATGAACCAGCGAAACTGTAGACATAACAAGACGATGTGTAGATTATGGTACAAGTATGTGGCTGATCTCTCATATCCCAGGTGTGGATCATGGAATACCAACTGAAGAAGTTTACAGATTCCCTTTGTAGAAACTACTGACCAGTCTAGGAAATTATCAATTTCAACAATAGGATATAAGAAAGGGTGCACTGCATACAGTATGTACACAGTTTCAGAATTGTATATAATATATTTACATAGTAAAATGCATATTTGGCATGAAATTCAGCAAGCACTGGCGGGTCATTGCCAGCTGGATGGATATACTGCTTGGCACAGAATTGTGCTATAATCTGTGGCAGGAATTGGTGCAGGCTATAGCTAATGTGGCCAATGTGCTCACTCTGTGCCTTCCCTGTCCGCTTGGTGTGGATGTGGAGGGGGAAAAAAAAATCGCAATTCACGTTTTGTGCAGGAATCGCGATTCTATTGAGGCCTGTATTCCATAATAGTCTTGATAAATCCTCTCATGGAGGTACAGAACCGGGATGTGTTCACATGTGGTAATATGTAGTTAGCCTCCACATAGATTCAAAAGTGGACATAAAAACCTACATGTACAACGAGAATCCCAACAGACCTTAATACTCAATGGAGTTCATCAGGATCCATTTGCCTCTGTAGATATGCATCTGGTGCAATACAATACAGCACAATATTATAAGATTACCACAGGAACCAGCCAATAGTTGGCCGCCTAGCTAGACAATGCCTTTTAAAGGACTCTTCCTTCTTTTATAGTAAATGTATTATTTAGTCATTTATTCTAATAAAGGAAACCTACCATGATGAATCTACCATCATAAGAGATCTGGTAAAGTTACATCTTTATTTTAGTAATCTGTAAATTAACTGCAGAGGCTACGGGGTGTGTATAGCTAGTAGCCTCTGCAGTTATTTTCATATTACTAAAATACAGTTTTTAACAAGTTAGGTGAGTTCAAGATTATTAAAGGAATACCTAACACCACGATTCTACCTATAAGAGTAGAACGGGTGGTAGGTGATGAATGGGACGTGAGATAGCCACCTTTTTTGGCTATCCTCATGTCCGCTTCTACTTTGGTAAACTTTAATAAGTTGTATGTAAATATTTTAAAGGGGCATGGAGTAGCCGGAGTAGTCGTGGCTACTCCACACCCCAGTACCTCGTTCCTCCGCTACCATGTAATCTTCGGCGCGCGCTCTTCAGAAAAAAAGAGGCCAGCATTAGGTCATATATATGTAGAGATTTCATAACCATTATATGTAAGTAGTGTGATGTAGCATTACATAGTGGGAATACCTCTTATTTCAGGCTTATGGCATTTAGAGAAGGAATTCAACTTTTTAGAGAAAGGATGTCAACCTTACATCTAAGGATCGTCTATTAAGTAGAAATCAGTAGATAGATGCCTACATTTTTCTGCGACATTAAGGGGTATTCTCGTCTAGGCATTAAACTACATTTCTTTGATATACTGTGATAAATCAAAAAATGTAAAAAATTTGGGTGAAGTTAATTTCCCATAAAAAAGTATTAGACGAGAACAGATAGGTCCCTGATTACAACCAGAACTGCTGAAGTGGATTGCACAAGAACAAATATCATGGCTGGGAGATACATGTGTCCCACAGCTGTCCGTGAGAATGAATGGGTGGTCAGGCAGGGCCTCAATTCGATGCTTGGCCACCGCTTCCAAGTAACAGCAGTGGTGTACCTAGTGGAGTAACTGAAACTGATGGGGCTCCAGTGCAAAATCTGTACCGGGCCCCCAACAAGACTCTGTGATATACTATTCTAAATAGTCTTCTGTCTCTAGGGCTCTTGTGACCACACCCTCTGCACCCCCTCAATAACGCCCTTGGCTGTACCAAGGACCACTGTCCTCCAGGTTCTAATGGCTAGATTAAGGAAAGTTATCTTGAAACACGTACTTTTAATAACCTAGCACACTGAAGAAATGTATGTACATGGCAGATGAATTAAATGAAATGTGAATGCCCAGACTGTACTATACCTTTGTGCAAACAAAAAATATCAGTCTCATTAACTATAACAACTTTCTACCTGCAGATTCCTGGCGAGAGAATCAGTGAAAGGCCATCCACTAGCTACTTTACCATAGTCCTACACGTACTATGACAATCATCATTAGCTTGAATCTTAAATATGTCATATCAATTCCTAATATGGACTCATACATACAAATGAACAGGCCACCAGATGTCTTGGTCCTTGGTTTCTTACAACTTTACATAAACATTGCATGAACATAGACCCTGTGTAAAATTATTATCAAATGTTTTAGCAAAGGGCAAATAATAAGTCAGTCTAAGGAAAGATCCGTTGTAAACTGAAGTAGAAAAGTTTGGAAATATTGATATCCTGCCATCCAGTTGATGAATTGACCAAGTTAAATAATCTAAATTTTTAAAATTCATTACTCTGCCTAGGTTTTCTCCTTTGGGTGCGAGGATGAGGTCTATTCTCTCTATATCTCTGTTTTGGCTGTCATGTTCAAAGCTTCGTCTAACTCGTGGTGGAGCAACTGGCGCCAGCTTCTTCATTTGGACCAATGTCCTCTCTTAAATGTCCCAAACCTTGGTTGGTATGAGGTGGCTCCGTTACTGCTCCGATGGCTTTGTTGTTGTCCTCAGCTTTACTAGTTTGCTTTTCATCTGTCCATTCAAGTTTGCTGTTACGAGGAGGAGCACGTCTTACCCTGTCGTTTGCAAGAATCAGCTGCTCTGGGGTAAAAATTTAACTTGACGGAGTTACCACCTCTGAGTCATCATCACCCACTGTGTAGACACAAAAAGAAAAATACAAGTTTTTTTCACTGTTACATATACATGTTACATAAACAGGTAATGTACAATAAAAACAAACTAGATCTTTAGTTACATAATATGGCAACTGTTCCAAAAAGCAGCACAATGATGATATCGAGAAGGTATCCTAACTATCCAGAATAGAGTTAACCGATTCCCTACACCTGTCAGGAGTGGCAATCCTGAATCACATGTCTGATGTAAAGAGAACAGGACAGCCATCAGTAAATAGGATAGTCTGTTTTAGAAAAAGGTAAATGCAAGAGAGAGGACTATAAGGAACAGTATGTGAAAGGATGAGGCAATGGAGAGCAAGCTGTGCTATGAAGGGGCATGGGAGTATTCGTTTTAAAAAAAATGTTTGGAATGGATAACATTCTGTGTTGAGCATGAAAACTGTTTATGTGACAAGGGGGATGTCTCTATCCCTTATAGTATAGTTCAGACATACAGATAGAGGGTGAGTATACCAGGATGATGGAATAGACACTAAATAAGTTAGATGGATAAAAACCCCTATTGCTTCATTTCTGCAAACTAGCTACTTTGGCTTAGGAGAAATTGTATTATTACCCTAAAAGAATGTATCCCAGGTTCTTAACCCTTTCACGACCCGTGACATAATAGCAACGTCACGGGTCGGCCGCGGGTGATTGGAGAGGGTCACGGGCTGCGGCGGCAAAGCTGCTTCCGAGGAGAGACTCCCCGTGACTTCATCGGGGAGTGGCGATTTGTCGCCATGGTAGCCTCGGGTCTCACGAAGACCCGAGTCTATTGGGTAACCCATTCATTACAAGTGCTATCACACATTGTATGTATGAGGAGGAAAATCCCCATATACTGCCATATTGTAGTATGGCAGTATATGTGGATTGTACAGACAACTAGGGTAAAGTACCCTAGGGAGTCTGAAAAATAGTAAAATAAAATAAAAAAAAGTTTTAAAAAAAAAGTTATAATAAAAAAAAAACTAAAAACTTAAATCAACCACTTTCCCTAGAACTGACTATAAATATAAATAAACAGTACAAATCATAAACACATTAGGTATCGGCGCATCCGAATATGCGCCGATTATCAAAATATACTAACGGTTTTTCACTGCGTTAACCCCAAGGAGAATCCCGAAAATGGCACTTTTTTGCCATTTTAAAAAAAATTAAATTCTATAAAGAGTGATCAAAGGTCGCACAGTCCTAAAATGATAACTTTAAATGTCATGAAAATTCACAAAAAACAAACCACCCAAGCTCAATACACCAAGTATAAAAAAAGTATTAGCGCCCGAAGATGGCAAAATCCCCCCAAAAATTTTGTACAGGGGGTTTTAATTTTTTTAAATGTATGAAAACATTATAAAAATTATATAAATTTGTTTTCCCTGTAATCGTACCAACCAAAGAATAAAGTAGACATGTCATTTGGGGCGCACAGTGAAAGCCGTAAGATCCAAGCCCACAAGAAAACGGCACAAATGTTTTTTACCAATTTCACTGCATTTGGAATTGTTTTCCTGCTTCCCAGTATACGGCATGGAATAAAAATACCATCAATATGAAGTACAATTTGTTACGCAGAAAGCAAGCCCTCACACAGCTCTGTACATGTAAAAATAAAAAAGTTATAGATTTTGATCATGGGGAGTGAAAAATGAAATGAAAAAACAAAAAAGGGCGAGGTCCTGAAAGGGTTAAAAGGAGCCTATAAGTTAAATTAACCCACACTAACTAAATATATATTTGAAAACTGCTATTACACAGCAGTACAACTATCCCTATAGCGTTCTTCCCATGCCTGTAAAGATCTACAGTCTGTTTGTAAAGTTGACATCTATTCATATTCATGTCTTCTAGCACAGCTATGCCTCCAGCTTTCGTTTGACAAGGGGCATGCTTCTTTCATAGTAAGTCACATGTAGTAGCTCTGCTATCTCATTCACCCTAAACACAGGAATGAGAAAGATGCTGTCTACATGTGACGATTCGCTGAAGAAAAAAAGCTCCGTTATTCACCCCCTCCTCAGGAATTCTCCTCTTTAGTGAGTGACACTCAGCCAGTGTCTCTCTCATCTGGGGAGGGAGGAATATAGAAGAGGCATTGCTTAGTTGGAAGAACATGAAGATGCTAGACAAGCTCAAAGGAAATGAACCAACACACATGAGGTAATTTGCAAGATGATGAGTCAACTTATGAATGACTGGGAACTCTACAGGCATGGGGGGGGGGGGGGGACACATAGGTATAGATTAACTGCTGTATAATCAGTTTTAATATATATGTTTTTAGTGTTATTTTTGGTTCCCTTTAAGATGGGTTATGTCTTTGCATTAAAAGCTGTGGTGATGAAAATGAACAACCAAAAGTAATAAAATTTCTTATCTTGTTCTTTATAGGAGTCACAATGCAGATGCTGTGGGAAGTCTGCATTACACATTTTTTATGCCTATATGTACTGTACAGTATACAAACCATATCAGCATAGAGACTAACCCATACTAATGATTTCCATTTGCTATTGTTGGTAAATTATTGATATTACAGTATTTTCATTACTGGAGGTGACTGACTGGACCGGTTAATTGTCGATTACGACCCTGACAAATGTACTGGAGCAAAATAAATAAATAGTCAGCTTAGCCTTATGGACTGGCGTTTTTTTGGAAAAAAGTGGTTATGTATTGAATGTATGTATTTTCCCCATGGGAAAATTACACAGATATATAAGCTTCACACAGATGTTTAGTCAGATCTCAGGAAACATCAATAGGAGGCAGCTGGGTGTAAAAGGGGGGAAACCACCTTTAGGTGTCTTACCTCTAAAAAAAGGTGCATTCTTTCCTGGTGGTCCTTCAGACAGCTTTGTGTGCCCAGGAAGAGATAAATATCGAGCGTGGTGTGTAGTAGCCTGCATAAAAATAAATGCACATTTATGTACCGTAATTCAATAAATTGTGTAGCTTCTGATACAAATAATGTGACATTTTTCTGTAACATAATAGCATGTCTGTTCCAAGGACTGCATTCATGCAGTAAATATATAATTAGAATAATTTTTTATCTCCTTCCATTCAGTGTACCTACAAAAAAGTATCCTACTGAAATTAAAGGATGAGTGTTACTAGCACACCCTCATAATCCTGCCCTGCAGGAGGGAGGAGCATCTGGAGTCTCACGCTTGAGAACACTCCCCAAAATTGCCTTTAATTGCCAACACTTAAGGTTTAATTTTTCTGTAATATGACATAATGTCTTCATTGATGGTCGACCCAACCCACAGTCAGATCCTATCACTAAGAATACTGTAGGGGGAAATTTACTTAATACTTTTATCCTATTTTTATAGTGTAGAAATGTTGCCAGTTATGGCACCTATTGCACTAAAGTTTGCTATTTTTCACTTTTCATCTCTTACCACCATTCAAAATTTACAATAAAAGTAAAAGGGGTTTGGGCCTCAGGTGGACTTACATTAATGAGACCTTTTAAGAATTTTGCCCATAGGACTCTAGTTAAGCCATGCTATACATACTTGTAGGAGTTTAAATAAATTACTTTTGTATCATTGAAATTCTAATCTAGAAGTTTGATATCTTACCCACTATACACATCCAAAGTATAAGCTATATTCTCTATTAATATACTGAAGAAAATACATAAAGCACATGAAATGTACCGCTCTGTTCCTTGTGATAAGACTATTATGCTTCTTTATACTCTCCCTCATGCTGTGCCTCCGACGAATCAATATTTCTTTGGCTTGTTTTTCATTGGTCCCACTTGTGAGGTTGTGTCTGTTATAGGAAAGTGTCTGCCACAATGGAGATAAAGACTACATTAGTACATTGGTCACATTAGACATTGTTGCACAAGAACTCTATATTATAACAAACCAACAGAATAAATTTGGTGTCATATACAGTTTCAGAAGATCTATCCCACTGTAGGTCATGGTTTCTGTTCATACTGGAGCTATAACAGGCCCCGACCAATCCAGATGGGCCTTATTATTTTACAATGAGTTCTTATATGAATTTTGTTGTGTATTTTGATCATACTATTCATGCAACCCACAATACTAGGCACCCCCCTATAAACCTAAATACACCAGGGAGATTTCTCTGTATTCTTAGATATTTTGTGTTCAATTCAATGTTGAACCAGTAAAGATAACAAAGTATAGCATCTTACCCTCTGGCGTATTTGATATAGGTTCTTTGATAATACATCTCGCATCTCACTGACTTCACTTGGTGAAAGTGGTTTTACTCGATTTTTTTCATATGTTCTGGTTTTTGAGGAAACAAATCAATGGTTGATGAGAAGATGAAAATAAAAATGATTATATGGATTTCATTAATCCTAATAGTAAATGTAAAATAATAATAATAATTTTTTATATAGCGCACACAGATTACACATAGCTGCACAGAGCTTTCCAAATCAGTCCATTAATTACATAGAAGACAATATTACCTTATTGCCTGCTTTACATGTTTCCATTTACTTGTGGCCAATGAGACATTGGGCAGGTTTACTGAGCTAAATGTTTAGAATATCTGTCTTTAGGACAAACCTGCCACCAGGAAGTCACTTAGGATGGTGACAGGTTCCAATAACCAACGCAAGAATGCATTTATAAGCATTGTGAATACTGCCCTAATATAAAAATCTGTATTTCATATTATCTCGATTCCTGCCACTAGCAGGGTGGGGGTGTGGGGCAGCTGCTGTCTGTGTGTGCGCCCGTGTCTCAGTCTTTTCAAAGATTTTTCCTCTAATCCACCCCATCCCCATTGCTCCCCTGCCTGCTCAATGTACATGAGAGAAAGTGGGGAGGGGGGAGCTGCATGAGTTTGGTGGAGAGGAGACTGACATAGGCACACACAGGTTGCAGCTACCCCACCATCAACACATGCTTCTGGCAGGGAGCCAGGTAAAGTGAAGTAACGTTTTATAAAGTAGTGCCAATATTCAGAATGCTGACAAAGGCATTTTTAAAATCAGCATAGCATAGGCTATTGGAACCTGTCACCAGCTAAAAATGACATTGCTGGTAACAGGTATGCTTTAAAGCATTTGGTGTTTTTAACTTTCTGGACACCTTTTCCAACTTATCCAACAATGGAACATGGCTAATAGGAAAACAGTAGGCGCTTGTCACAAAGAAAGATGGGCTACATTTTGGCTTAATGTAATCTGAATAATAGCTGGTACAGACTACACAGGCTAAAGATATACTGGATTTGCTCCAAGATTATAGAACATTACCCTCTTAACACTTCTGATGTATATATATACGTCATGGAGCTTTAACAAAATATGAAGAGGGTCCTCTTCATAGAGACACAGGGTTCTCTGCATATTGCAGCAAACACCTACTGCTAACACCCACGATCGGCGCCGTAATCTGTTGCCATGAGAGCCTTGGGTCTTTATAAGGCCTGAGACTGTCTCGTTTCTGCAGATCTGTTACAATAAGCAATTTGCACAGTGTAATAGATGATGTGGAAAATCTAAATATACTTCCATACTGTAATATGGCAGTATATGGTAGGAACAATCAGACAACCTAGGATTAAAGTACCCTAGGGTGTCTGAAAAATAGTAAAACATTTTTTTCTAAAAGAGTAAAAAATAAGTAAAAAAAAATGTAAAAAAACCTAAAAGTTTAAATCACCTCCCTTTCCCTAGAACTAATATAAAAATAAATAAGTAAAATCATAAACATGTTAGATATCACCATGCTCCAAAATGACAGGTCTATCAAAATATAATAATGGTTATTCCCATAATGGAAACTAGCACCCAAATGTCTGAAACTTTTTCGCCACTTTGCAACATAAAAAAATGTAGCAAAAAGTGATCAAAAGGACGAACAGTCCTAAAAATGGTATCAATGAAAATGTCAGCTAATCTTGCAAAAAATTACACAGCTCCGTGCAAAAAGATATTATTGTCAGAAGATGGTGAAACAACATTTTTTTTACTGTAAACAAAGTTTTAATTTACAAAAAAAATGTATTATAACACAACAAATCCTGTATGCATAACTTTAGTGTCCTCATGATTGTACCAAACAAAAGAATAATTTGGAGGTGTTATTTTGAGTGCACATTGAAAGCCATAAAAACCGAGCCCACAAGAAAATGGCACAAATGTTTTTTTTTCACTGATTTCACTGCATAAAGAATTTTTTCCCAGTACATGGCATGGAGTAATAAATACCATCACTAAAAAGTAAAAAGTAAACAGAAATAAGCCCTCATATAGCTCTGTACATGGAAAAATTTTAAAAAGTTCTAGATTTGAAGGTGTGGAGCAAAAATTGGACGAAAAAGGCTACATCCTTAAGGAGTCAAAGGACTGTCCGTGATGATGAAATATTTCCTTCCCTCTAAGTTATTATTGGCTTATGCAGGGCATTCTGACAATACAACCATATTATTTATAACTTGGTGCAGGATGTCAAAAACGTATTTTCTCACATGTTCTTCAGAGTCCTTCCTAACCTCAGTTTAACGTCCTACATGTAATATTTAGGACTACCTACCCCAAGGAGGATAAAGATGGATCTCTGCTTAGCCCAGTCTCTGCCATCTCAATAGCTTGCTTAATTTCCAGCTTCTTATATAGAGAAACAATACTGGATTTGGGCTCATTTTCTCTAACCAGCAGCTTTCGCAAGAATTTTTGATCAATATATTTAAACCTGTTGAAAAACATAAATTTCAACTACAGATACAAGATATGTCATCAAAAGACAGAAAAATTACACTTTTAAAACTTCACGTTCAGTTTTTCAGATGCAGTTTCTGAAGCCAAAAGCAGGTGTGGATCATAATGGGTTGAGACAAATAATTAAAAGGTGTTGCACCTCCTCCTACTTTTACTCCATTCCTGGTTTGGGCATCAAAAACTGCATCTGAGAAACTGAACATGTGACTGCATCCTGACAGAAACCTCAAAGGATAATATTATAATTTTTATTATTATAATATGGCTAAAATTTGGAACGTGGCCAGGGTGTGATTGGGGGTGTAGCTTAGGGGGATCGTCCCTCTTTCCCTTTCACAAATGTTGGGAGGTATGCTTATGGACACATACTTGGCCTATTGTGTGAAAAGGCCCATTGAAAACAATGGTTCAGTAAGGCATCAGTGACAAATCACTGAAACCAGGAAGAGAAGACCAATCTATATGTGTCCATAAGCCAAATGGTTTCAGTGAGAAATCAATGATGGGAAAAAAAAACACCAATGTGAAACCACCCTTACTGATATGCAATAAACATGTTGTTGATTTTTCCATCCAACGTTAAAAAGTAAAGTAAATGAGTAACAATGTCATGCTAGTTATATTATAACCTTGTAAATGTCATACAATGCCTTATTGCTTTTCTGAAGAGTTGTAAATTATTCTTTGAACATTTAACATACTATCAGGAAGCAGTTGGTGTAAGATGGTAGTTACTCATGTGGATGATGTTAATATTGGATAACTTTTTTTTTCTTAGGGGGATTTTTTATCATTAGTGTTAAATAGGAAAAACTGCTTGGAGGTTCTCCAGGTGTCTGTGGTATGCCTTTACACTGCTGTGCTCTTCTCTCTCTGTATCAGCTTATCCTGTAACTTCAGTGGCTGATGTAAAGATACCTTTATTGGATGGCTTGTGCTTGTTATAGGCCACCAAGGTCTGATCAGTGTGGGCCTTAACCCAGTGTTCAACACAATGATTTCGCTATTGTAGCCTTTACATTTGTGAGCAGTGGCGTAACTTGAAGCTGATGGGCCCCAGTGCAAAGTCTGTGCCAGGCCCCCAACTATAATGTATGGTTTATAGTATTAGTCTTCTTATATGGGAAAGTGAGACCTCATGGGCCCCCTAAGCCTCTTGGGCCTGGTTGCGACCGCACCCTCTACACCCCCTCAAGTTACACCCCGTTTGTGAGATAGATTGCACAGGTAAAGCATGTTGTCCATTGAAGGTGTTGCTGTGTCTGATACTCAGGCTTGTCACATTACAAAAATTGTACCGATTGGCAGGAGTCAGACAGGTCAGATCCCGCTGAATGGGAGCCATGTATTAACATACATACACTGAAGAGGCTTCATGCCGAACATGTTAGTGATGAGCTTAATTTTTCCATTTACTCAGGGCTGTATTTGTCATTAGGCAAATGTGGCCTTGTGCATAGGGCATCCAGTCACAGTTCTTAATATATGTACTGTTTGCACATTATCATAATAATAAAGGGCATTTAACAGTAATCTTACTTGTCTTTGCAGTAGTTGTGTCCCCAATGACCACAAATGTCTTCAATGCCAGCTTTCACATGATCCAAGAACTGGGAATGCAATGACATTTAGTTACTGAATAAACCAATGTGATCATTTATTCCACAAGTTAACACATTAGTAATGTACATATGCATTCCCTACTCTGAGGCTTCATGTACATGAACATGTTTTGTTTGAGAGCTGCAATCCATTGTCCGCTGCACATGCCAGTGACAATAGAAAACGACTGCCCTGGTCAAAGGCAAAGGATCTGCTCTATCTTTTGTTACCCGGGCAATAGAAATCACGGCTGCTGCAAAAATGTCTAAAACATGGCCCCATTTCACCTTCATGTGCATGAGGCCTTGTACAAAGCACTAATACTACAAGCATCATATGAAAATATGTAAAACATGACCAAACAATCCCTTTACTTAAGACATTATGGGGAGATATTCATGCCTTGCAGAGGAGGCATAATACATTTCCCCCATTGTATTTAAAGGTGGTTGTTATGTGGTAGAAATATTAGCAAAAAGAACAATATAGAAAATTAGTACTGCTGTGGGGTATTGCCTATAGATTCTCTATGTGACCTGGAGAATCTAAGTTCTACCTGGAAGGATACGCAAAGGTGCTTAGATAAAGTATGGATACATAAGCCATAAAACTGAGAAAAATCAAATCTAATCTGCATGGTTGATTTTGTGCCAGTGTACCACCCTCCACTTTGTGTAAAATGTTGGGTCCTACAGCAATGGCACTGTACTGTGTACATACCTTTAATTGTTATATGTGTAATAAAGAAAGTGGCCGGCCTACCAAGGTGAGAGAGCAGCACAGGATTATGGGAAGAAGGGAGGAGTTAAGAGTTAGTCAAAAGTCAGTGTTCAGTAGCAGTCAGTTGTTGCAGGATGATGTGAGAGGAGACAGGCAGGAGAGCCTGGGGCTCAGAGGAGCTAAGCACAGTGGACCAAAGTGAAGAGTGAATCAGCACAGCTAGTAAAGTATTGTGCCTGTGAGAAGCAGCCAAGTTCAAAAATGTTTTTTTCAATGGCAACGAGGCACAAGGATACGGCAGGGGTTAAAGGAAGAGGCTGGCTATTTATTAGGACAGCAGTCGGCCAGCACCAATTAACGGTGTGCTGGCCCTTTAAATCTTACAGAGCCGGCACGCATGCGCTTTAGGAGGCGGGGATGCGCACACCAGACCACAGGAGCCGTCGCAGTTGCGGGACCGTATGCCTGCCATGGATGTACTGCGGGACATGGAGGTGCAAGGGTGTGCCTGCGACCCAGGACAGGGTTCACAGGAGCATCCGTGACACCTCTTTTATGTGAAATCCCATGGGTTATGAAAATTCTCTCCCAATGTCAGGCAGATATGACTCTTCTCATCCCGTTTTCACATGAGCTGAGTCAAATTTAATAGTTGAAGGGGTAGTGCCAATTCAGAAGCCTCTATCTTTGGTGCTATAGTGCCTAGAAACACATCTTTCAGATTTGTGAGCTACAGAACTGGACATACAGGCAGTTAGAGAAATAGTCAGAAACTGAATGATGAGTTCCTTATCTTTAATATAACACAAAAAAACATTGTTCTAGGTACTATAGAACCAAAGAATGGGGCTTCTAAAGTGACACTACCCTAGCAACTACTAAACGTGTGAAAATGAGTCATATCTGTCTTTGGGGGAGATTTCTTTTATAGGTAGACAAGTGAGATTTCACATAAAAGACTGAATTCTAGAAAGGATCTGAGGGTGCTTGTAGTTTAGTGGGGTAAATCTGGGTGACCGGTTCTCTTAAAGTACAACACGCGTTTAAGAGAGTCTGTTACAGTCTCGTATTAGTGCCCAAGAACAAATATCTAGACCCACAGGAGGACTTTTTTATACTCCTGTAGACCAATCAGACATAAATATGCACATGGTCCTTGCTTACCCGGTTATGGATTTCTTCACTGATAATTTGCTGCTTTTTATCTGCCCTTTTAACATTTAAGAACTCCACCAGAGGACGGATTGTAATACCCTAAAAGAAAATAAATCCAGTCATATTCATTGTGTACAATAAACAATATGTAATGGGTATGTTAACAATCCACCATCAACCCCTATGTTGGGGCACTTTTCTGTCTGTATACAAGAAATATATTCTCACCTGAATGAAAACCGTAAAAAAGATCACCACTATAACGGCTGTAATGAACAGTTTCTTCCTTGGAAATACAGCAGTATCAGGAAGCAGGAACACCAGGGAAAAGCAGATTGCTCCTCGTAGCCCCCCGTAGGCAACAATGAACTGGTCTTTTGGCGTCAGTTGTATTGTACGGAATCGGTTGATTATCAGAGTCAAAATAAATACACCTAAAGAATAAAAATTATATTTTTCACACCGATATGAGAACAATTTTTTTTTGCTGTCATTTCCTGTATATAAACATTAATTACTAAAATGAGTGATTAAAAGCGTTTTTTCTGCACTTCTGTTACAGTGGTGCTCCAATTGCAGGGTGTTCACAGGTAAGAAGTGATCTGTCACAAAGGAAAAGTGTAGTGTTGTATAGAGTAAAGAAAACCAGGAAAGAGAAGGCATGGAAGATTGGAAGGGTGGAGCAAGTGTGGTCTACCGTAAAGAGGGCTGAGAAAAGGGAGAGCTGACATGCAGTCAGGAATGGGTCAAGCGAGGTTACATGTAGGAGAACAAATTTGCCTGGAGGCTGCTCTTATGTTGCTAATACATGTGTAATTGTAAAATGTCCTTAAAGTTTCATAGCTGGATCTCTAGATAAATCTGAAGGCTAGTAACCTTTATGATGCTATATGAATTGATAGAGCAACCCCTATAAGAAGACGTTTCCCATCGGGCAATGTATAGCATGCACATCTGCATTGTGCCATTTCACTCTATAAAACATGTCTTCTGTCATACTTACCCATTGCTCGCCAAATCAAGCAAAATAACAAAGTAAAACAAACAAAGGCCCAGTTCCATTCATGGTTTCTTCCAACTGTAGAAACGCCCATGAAGATAAAAATCAAAGTTTCACTGACGCTGCTCAACATCTTCATGAAATATTTAATTGTTGTATATGACTTCTGAGACACATTCTCCTCAACATATTTATTCATGGACATAGCACAAGTGGTGATCCTGAAACCAAAGCAAAAGAGTCAATCCTTACACACCAATCTACAATTGTCAGATACTACATTGATCTGTTTCACATGAAGTAAAACAAATCCCGGTAATTACCGGGTGAGTCACAATATAAATACAGACACGTTCTATTAAATATTCTTATGCATAACCTTCCATTAAGGTTAATCCCGTGTATTAACCATTTATGCAGATGTTTTCATCATTTCATTTAAAATGTACTTTATTGTATGGTAAATGTAAGGAAGGGAGGAGAATGCAAAAAGTGACTACCACCAATCTAAATATAATTAAGGATTAAATGGAATTTGTCAGCAGTTCTTTCTTCTCTCTGCAGTTCTCACTGTGCAAAATTGCAGTGTTAAATAGCCATGTAGAGAACAACACACAATTTACTAAATGCCAAGTTCTATATTAAAATTGGTGCATTGTGCATTAGTTTTCTTTGTGCGCCACATAATTTAATAGTGGCGCAGGCTCTTAGTTAACCCGGTCAGTTTTCAGGATTTGCACTCATTTGCACCTATTTGCACCACTTTGCGTCATGCTGTGGTGACATAATTGTGTTGCATATCAGTTATAAATGTGTCTCACACTAGAAACCGTCACTACCAGACCGCTTTAGGTGCACAGTATTAAAAACTGTCTGACAAAATGCAACCAGAACACAATTGTGGCGCACAAATATAATAAATACATGTGCAAGTTCCAAAGGGAGCCTGTCACCAGGGAAGTCATTTTCACTAAAGACATTTTTTAGAAGCCCATTACAGCTGCAGTGAACATATGCCTTTCTGTATTTCCTAAGCATTTGCATTACAATATAATTGTGTGTTAAAACTTACCTTGCACCCTGGCAGGATCCTGTGTGTAGTCCTAGGGGTTGGGCTTCGGTTTGGATGCACTTCAAAAATCAACATGTTGCAGACTCCTCAGCTCTTGGCCACCACCTTTGTGCTCCTGTACTGCTACTCCCTTCCACACTGTCAGCTCACCAGGCTGTGAGGAACTGTGGAGGAGCACAAAGGTGGGGACCTAGAGCTGAGCAGTCAGTAGGTCACATGTTGTTTTTTTAAAGTGCATCCAAACCAAAGCCCAGACCCTGTGACTACCCCAGGATTTTGTCAGGGAGCATGGTAAGTTTTAACACACAATTATAATGTAATGCAAATGCTTAAAAAAGGCAGAAAGGTATACTTGCACTGCAGGTGTAACACGCTTCTAAAACCTGTCTTTAGTGAAAATTAGGTCCCTGGTGACAGTTTCCCTTTAATGCAAACCACAACAAAACAACTGGTTCAGACATAATAATATTTCTGTCCCATTGTGTAGTCTTATGTGAATATATCCTGGCACGAGAAAAGCTTATTTCATAAATTGTATATGTTCAGAAGCACAGAATAAAAATGAAAATGAGATAAATGAAAAAGAACATTGTTCAAAATTAGAGAACACTTTGAGGGTGTGTTCATATGTAGCGTTAATGCACTGACTTTGCAAAAATGTTATGCCATTCCAAAGTGACTGAAAACCTCAAGCAGCAGGTTGTCCAGATGAAGCCCAAAGGGGTGAACTTATCAGCTATAGCAAGAGAAGAATATCACAAGCTCATTAAAGTCCCCAAAGAAGGCCAGTCCCCCTCAAAAGATGAGGCCAGCTTGTGGAGAATCTCCATGAATAATCATAGGCAGACTGCTTCTTCTGTCTTAACGGAAACCTACCACTTGAAGTGGCAGGTTTCAGATGGAAATACCGTGCACCAGCTCAGGGTGAGCTGGTGCCAGAGCTTATTTTTGTTAGTGTTTTAAACCGCTGTATCGCGGTTTAAAACACTTTTTAAACTTTATAGCCGGCGCAGGGAGGTACGCGCTCGGCGCTTACCATGCGCGCGGAACTTGAAAGCCAAGTTGTCTCCGCCATAATCCAGCAAAATATAGGACTGTCCCATACCTTACACGGCAGCCGCCTGGCCAGATCACAGGGCAGTGAGACACAGTGTGGTCACTGCACCATGATCGGTGCCACTCTTAGCCGAGAGAAATAGAAAGATCCATTCTTTCCCTACACACTTAAATCTGGTATCAAACAATCCAGTGTTGTTTTCATATTTCCAAAATCTTAAAAAAAGTCTTAAAAAACTTTCTTATACTTCTCACCACTAAGATCATAGCTCACATTTTATGCACTAACTTTTTCCACTCACTTATTCCACTTAAAGGGCACCTACCACCACGATTCTACCTATAAAGGTAGATCGGGTGGTAGGTGGATGTAAGGGACGTGAGGAGAGCTCTTTTTAGAGCTAATCCTCACGTCCCCGCTAACTTTTAATAAACTTTATTCCCCTAATATGTAAATTTACTTATGCGGCTACTGGGGCGTGGAGTAGCCGGGCACGAGGCTACACAGCGCGGCTACTCCACGCCCCAGTAGCCACGTTACTCCTCCTACCCTGTGTGTTCGGCGCGCAGCATCCGACAAGCCGGAGTTCTGCGCATGCGCAGTAGCTCCGGCCTCGGAGCTGTGGCTGCTCAGCCACGGACCTGCGTTCTGCGCATGCGCAGAACGCCAGCATGTCGGGCGAGGGCGCGCAGCTACAAGGAGCTGCGCGCCGAACACACAGGGTAGGAGGAGTAACGTGGCTACTGGGGGATGGTGGAGCAATTGATTATTCTGCCTTCAGGCACAACCTAGGGATTACATCATCCTCTCCTGCAGCGAGTAACTCGCGTGCTAGGATAAGCGCTGAACAAGCTGCAGAAGCAACAGAGCTTCATTATCATGATGTTATATCTGTTTTATCAGCAAAACCACTCAGCTCTGATATGATAAGATATAAGATAAGATATGATGCTGCATCAGGGTAGCCACAGCATTCTCATGGTATGTTTGCTTCTTAATGCATCAAATCAAATGGTAGGTTTTCTCATGATACCTGCTCTGTGTTAGATTAATGACTGTTCAGGTAATAAAAACTAATTAAGGCACTTCGGAAAAAGTAATAAAAGTTTATATGCTCTGAAGATAAGATAAGGTGAATGACTGATTACATATGTCACTTTGTTACTTACTACCTGAGGTTGGTCTGTGAGTGCTACTATGATACTAGTGCATATCTAACTTTGCTTCAGAAGTTTTAGAATCCTTTTCCTAGAAACTCTTTATTATTGTTCAGTACTTTCAAAGCATTCTAAATAGGAAGCTACATTACACCTAAATACAAAAAAAAAAAACTATGTAAAAGGGAGAGGTATATAATTTCTAGTACTTTGAATGACAATAACATCCATGGTGGCCTCTTAATGCCATATTACATATAACAAGCTTGTAGCCCCATGACATCTTATATAGAAAATAATCAGAGCTAAGGATAATAAAAATCACCTGAACTACCAGTTAAATATTCACATTACATTTAAGGTGGTTTCACATTGGCTTTTCTTTTTCACATCAGTGATTTTTCACTGAACCCATTTTGGCTTATGGCATAGCTCCCAACCGTCCCGATTTTGCCGGGAAAGTCCCGTTTTTCTTACCTCTGCCCCGCGTCATGGGCAGCTGTCTGATTGTCACGGATTTTTCCCCCAGGTCCCGCATGTCCCGGCGCTGTGTTCCCATAGTAAATACTTTGAAAGCCAGAATTCATAGTACAGAATGGCTTCTACAGACATCGGGGCAGGGAATCCTTTTCAGAGAAGTGTCGAATTAGCGGAGAGCAGGGACCACGCCATCAGGTTCAGATCTCTATCCATATGTGGTCACTACATCTCCTAGGGTTCCCCAGAGCAGACATCGGGCTGGTTAGCAGTGAGCACATCATCAGGTTCAGATCAGCATCTGTCCATATATGGTGTCCTAGGGCTTCCCTAGACACAAGCTATTTATTTAATTAAATTAAATAAAGTTTTGGTAACTAAGACATGTTATCTGCCACTGTTACACTGTGACACAGACTTAATGCACTGATATATAGAGAGGGATCTTCTCAGAGATTATTATTGTAATTATTGAGACTATTATTATTATTATAAATGTTATTATTTTTATTATTATGGAGACGATTATTAATAATAGTAGAAATAATAATAATCATCTCAATAATAATAATAATAATAATCATCTCCATAATAATAATAGTCACAATAATTACAATAATCTCTGAGAAGATCCCTCCCTATATACCAAGGCATTATTAAGTAGGGGACCGCCTGTACTGTGCCACGACAAGGGCTCGCAGTCTCATAGTCATCTCCTGTCACCCATGAGGCTGTGAGTCATGTAAGCCATGAATGTAACACATCACAGAAGTCCCAGGACAAGACAGTGACCCAGAGCATCATGGACTAGAGATGAAAATTAATAACTATGCAGTGTGTGGCCTGTGCTATATGGCTGATAAATGGTCTGTACTTAACAGCTGGATGAAATCAACCTTACTCTTTGTTATGCTGATTACCGTATGTAATTTGTCCTAGAAATTTAGCAGTGTTACCAGTAGGATGTATAAATCTTGTTGCTTTTGTATCTTTCCTTATCTGCTGTGATGGCCCTTGATCCCAGCAGTTAAGGGGTTAACCCGCCCTGCATACAGATATCTTAGTGCAAAAACGCAATAAAACAGTACTAGCTCACAACATGCCGTCCCTCTTTATCTAGAAGGGGACGCCGCCTGAGGCTATTGTCTCAAGGGTGGTATCCCGCTGCTGAGGAGGCCTCTCATTTGGTCTAGTGGCCTTAGAACTTAAGGCTAGATGCAGACACGAATACCTGAAGTGGCCGAAATTCGCACAAACTAGAGTGGGCCTACACCTAAGGCTACTAGCAATGTGGCTACTCATAACATTACTATGACATAGGAAATGGTATCACATAATCCCGTAATTTTATTACCTTGTGTAGTCATAATTTAGCATAGCTCCCAACCGTCCCGATTTTGCCGGGAAAGTCCCGTTTTTCTTACCTCTGCCCCGCGTCACGGGCAGCTATGAGATTGTCACGGATTTTCCCCCCAGGTCCCGCTGTGTCCCGGCACTATGTCCGCATAGTAAATACTTTGAAAGCCTGAACTCACAGTACAGAATGGCTTCTACAGACATCGGGCAGGGAATCCTTTTCAGAGAAGTGTCGGGCTTAGCGGAGAGCAGGGACCACGTCATCAGCTTCAGGTCAGCATCTGTCCATGTATGGTCAGTGCATCTCCTAGGGTTCCCCAGAGCAGACATTGGGCAGGGAATCCTTTTCAGAGAAATGTCGGCTTAGCTGGAGAGCAGGGACCACGTCATCAGGTCAGATCACCATCTGCCCATATATGGTCTCCAGGGCTTCCCCAGACACAAGCTCTGTATTTAATTAAATTAAATAAAGTTTTGCCCAGGCTGAGAATCGAACCTGGGACCCTCTGCACCATAGACAGGAGCCTTAACTAACTGAGCTATAAGCCAAGTCATACAGAGCTGAGGATTTCTGGTAACTAAGAAGTGTTATCTGCCACTGTTACATTGTGACACAGACTTACTGCACTGATATATAGAGAGGGATCTTCTCAGAGATTATTTATGTTAATTATTGAAACTATTATTATTAATATAAATTTTATTATTTTTATTATTATGGAGACGATTATTAATAATAGTAAAAATAATAATAACCATCTCAATAATAATAATAATAATAATAATAATAATAATAATAATAATAATAATAATAATAATAATAATCTCCATAATAATAATAATAGTCTCCATAATAATAATAATAGTCTCAATAATTACAATAATTTCTGAGAAGATCCCTCCCTATATACCAAGGCAGTAAATCTGTCTCACAGTGTAACAGTAGTCATAGTTCTTAGTTACCAAAATTCTACACCTTAATAATCACAGAGATTATAGCTCAGTTGGTTGAGGCACTGTGTCATTATTGTACATGGACACTGCAGGTTCTGCAATGAGGATAATTTTTTTTTTTATTGAGATGATTTTTATTATTATAATATGGCTAAAATTTGGGGCGTGGCCAGGGAGTGATTGGGGGTGTGGCTTAGGGGGATCGTCCCTCTTTCCCTTTCACAAATGTTGGGAGGTATGATTTAGTGGTGAAGTTGCTAATAAAGCTCCAATGAAATTCCCGTGTTCTGGACATTGCATTTTAGGAGCAGAGTTATTACCTACACCAGTGTCCTGGTGATAACAGGGGACGGATCCAATCGTGCACGAAAAACTTGCAGAAATGAGATGAGCAGAGACTATTACACATGATGGGCTCAGAAAGTGTGGACAATCTGGATCAGCTTAGATCAAGGGTCAAGGATCAAGGGTCTGATATCAAAGAAACGGAACATTATAATAGGGTTCAATAGACTGGACAGTATCAAACATGAAAGGCTTCCCCAGGCCAGCATCTCATAATGTACATTAGCTGAGCAGAGAGTATCACACATATTAGGCTTAGATACACTAGATAGCATCAAATTGTATCACCTTACACACTGTACATTAGCTCAGCAGAGAGTATCACACATATTAGGCTTAGATACACTGGATGGCATCATGTGTGATCACCTTACAGGTAGCTCAGCAGAGTATCACAAAATATCATAAAAGATAGATTGTAGGCTTAGATACACTGACAGTATCACACACAGGGTAGACCCCAGGTGAGGGGAGCACTATCACTTGAACACAGCAGGACATGATGGAGGTTGTAGTGCTGTGTCGGCCATGTTAGGCTGTGACCCCTGACCTCCCGTGTACACACAGCTGACTCTCACCCCTGGTCCTTCGCACACACAACAATAAGACATTACATAATAATAGGAGTGATGGTTCTGCTCACAAGAGTTTACAATCTATGGAGTCTATATTTCATCATTATTGTTTTCTCCACTGCTGAGGAATCCCTTTAAGGTGAATGGAAGGTAGAAAGATCCAGATAAATGATACAGAACTTCTCCAGCGCCGGTGATTATACCAGGATCCGATGTGTTGTATGGTCCTGGAGACATGTCCTGGAGAGAGCGGCACCTGTGTACATGTCACCCGCCTCATGTATAATATATCGCCCTCATATCACTTAGTATTCAGATACCACCTCATAGTAATACATCCCCCTGCGGCAGGCAGCCTGCTCCCCCGGCTCCACTATTAATTCTAATTCTTCTATAAATATTCAGTAATACAAATGAAGCAAATTATCAGGAATGAAAGATGAAAAATATTTTCTCCTCTCTTACTACATGTTGTTTCACTGCAAAAATGTACAGAATTATATGTAAATATAAGGATAAATAGATAGATATGAGATAGATAGATGACAGATATATAGATGGTGAATAGATGTAAGATAGATAGATATGAGATAGATAGATAGATAGATAGATAGATAGATAGGAGATAGATAGATAGATAGATAGATAGATAGATAGATAACACTTACATGTCGATAGCAGTGGTTGGCTCGCCTGATCAGGTGACCCTGGAATAGACTAGCCCCTGCCCGCACTGCTCGCATCATTCTCTGTCTGGATGCCGTTGGGGAGAGAGCTGCTGCTGGTGAGGGATAGCGTTAGGGTGCTAGTAAAGTGACACACTCAGTCACAGCACAAAATCCTTTTGTGTGCTGTCAGTGTAGGTTATAAACTAGCCATAGCAATCATATTCTGTGGTTGCTGTCGGATTTCTTCTGCACATTTTGTTCTATAAAAAAAAAACCACAAAAAAAACAAAAAAGAAATTTAAAAATGTAAAAAAACAACCACCAAAAAAAAAATGTACAGTTTATTTTTCTGTTTTGTCTATATAATAGACTTTAATTTTGAAAATGTTTAACCCGAGGGCTAGGGGTAGAGGACGAGGGCATGGACATGGGCGTCCAATTACTGCAGGCGTCAGAGGCGGTGGTCCTGGGCGGGGTGAGACACCACCTGCTGATGAGGGAGCAGGGGAACGCCGCAGAGCTACACTCCCTAGCTTCATGTCTCAAGTTACTGCGACTCGTGGTTGAGCACTGTTCAGGCCAGAACAGTGCGAATGTCACGGGTGGTCCCGCGACCCTTAACGCGGGTCGCGGGCTCACCCGTGCTCCCCGAGCCTCGCAGGCGCGGTGCCGGCGCGACTCACCTCTCCCCGCTCCGGAATCGCTGCCAGGTTCCGGATCAACCGCTAATTGGTGCACTGGCTGATCACTTCCCTTTTAAAAACCCTGCACCTTCCTCACACTCGGCCCAGATCTTTTGGGCCTCATCAGGCCTGAAAGAGAAGCGCTTTATTCTGGCGTTTTGGGCCTGCAATTCCCCTGCACTTTCCCTGAGTCCTCTGCGTTCCTGTGTCTCCTGTGTACCTGATTTCCTCCGTGTTCCAGTGTTACGTGACCTCCTCCGTGTTCCCGTGTGCCGGTGTTCCTCCGTGTTGCTGTCCTGTGTGTTGTGTTCCCGTGCCCTTCTGCTTGGACCTCCTGTTGCTGACTCTGGACCGGATTCTGGCGTTGCACCTCTGCCGCCTGCCCTGACCTTGTGCCTGGACTTCTATCACGAGATTGTCAGCCGTCTCTGTACTTCTACCTTGGCTGCCACTGCAGACAAGTCACGCCTGAGGAACGACCTGGTGGTACCAGTGAAAAATCCTCAATTTTTTTTAATATCTACTGTTTCTTAGTTGGTGTAGCAGGAAACCAGAACCTGTATACAGTTTTTATATGCTGTGAAAGTTGACAAAGAAGATGTTACTGATGGTACATTATTATTTATTCCTCTTTTACACATGGTCCGGTGCCTTTATATCTATATTATAGCAACTTGTTATATTGTGGTGAACTTAAAGGAAATCTACCATCAAAATCAAGCATGATAAAACAGGGACAAATACTCATAGATTCAGGCACTGCAACTGTGGTAGTCTTCTTATATTTGTTATCCATGGCTTCCTTCCTTCTAAAATAAACACAAAAAGATGGTGCTTATGAAACTGAGGGTCTACCTTAGCCCCACTGTGAGCTGGCTTTTCAGGCTGTTACACTGCTCCACCATCTCCCTGCTCTCTCAGCACAGCAGGGAGTGCTCACTGTACAAGTGCTGAGGAAGCAGGGGGTGGGTAATACAGTGTAACAGTTTGTAAAACCAGATCACAGAGGGTTAGGGTAGCCACTGAGGCTCATAAGCACAGTTTTAAAAGTTGACTTTAGAAGGAAGGAGGTCATGGATAACAAATATAAGATGATTACCTCAGTCGCAGTGCCTGGATCTATCAGTAAATCCTGTATATACATGCACAAGTCTTATTACATTCCCTCACAATGTAAAGTCAAGTTGAAAATTAGGGAATGAATGTACAAACACAACACATGTAACATATCAACCTTTGCTAACCACACTTCACACACTTTCAGATGTAACAGATTTGGTATGTAATTTTGTTGTGCATTCCATAACCAAAATCAGTTTTTGGTGCAAAATCCAAGATGTAAATCTGCAACCGTACTGAACCAAGTGTCTTGGGAAAGAAGGGGGCCCTTCTGTTGGCTTTTAGTTTTGCAGTTTAAAAGGGTATTCCCACAAAGACAAGTTTCTTAAATATACTCAGGATAACAAAATAACACATTCTCTAAAAATGCATTTAACATATATAATTCCAACCTGTCTCAATCAGTCCTGGTGTACATAATTTCGGTTGCCCCTGGTTTCTGACCAAGTCTTCTTCTATCTGAGTTTAGAGACATCTTGTCTGATGCCATGGAGCTGAGCTGCTCTTTGCCTCTTGCTCCCACCCTTGCATTCCATGACTCACTCACAAAACACACACTGACTTCCTGCCTGAAAACAGCAACACATCTTGAGCTACAACTACAAGCTACAGGCAGATAAGTTCTTTATACGGAGGAGGGAGGCACATCAGATCTGATAGTGTGTTGTGGCAGACCAGAAATGTAGCAGAGCTAAGAATGTCATTGGGGGTCATTTATTAAGGGCCCGATTCACGTTTTCCCGACGTGTTACCCGAATATTTCCGATTTGCGCCGATTTTCCCTGTATTGCCCCGGGATTTTGGCGCACGCAATCGGATTGTGGTGCATTGGCGCTGGCATGCACGCAACGGAAATCAGGGGGCGTGGCCAAACGAAAACCTGACGGATTCGGCAAAACCGCCGCATTTAAAAAAAAAAGTGTCATGGGACTAGCGCTTACCTTCCCCAGGAATAGGCCAGTGAACTTCAGTGCATTCTGGCGGGCCTCGGCGGACTTCAGCACAGCAGCGACACCTGGTGGACGTTGGAGGAACTACCTTAGTGAATCCCGGCCGGACTCGAATCCACCACAGAAAACGTGCCGCTGGATCGCGAATGGACCGGGTAAGTAAATCTGCCCCATTGTGTGTAAAATGCATCACATGGATCTCATCAGCTCATCTCTGATCTATCTAATCTCTCTTTCTATGTGTCAGATACTAGTGAATGTTCATAAGCTAAATAAAAGTGTATATAAACCTGTACCCTGATAATCTAACCACATTTCCAGCACACAGGGATCATAATGTGTCTGCTTAGAGAGTCCTCGCCCACACTCTAGAATCTTACAATGACCATCACTGAGTGATAGGAGGTAAAACACCAATAAAACTGCAAAATTGTAAAGTAAGGGGTTAAAAATTATCTTGAAATCCCTTTAACCTCTAAGAGTCACACATGTTAATTCTACATCCTTAACCCTTCTCAACAAGCACCATAAAATAATCATGTGCATCAGGAACGGATGTATAGAGGGGGCTTAAGGGTGGAGCCCTCTCCATACAGAGTTTGTGTTTGCTGCATATGGCAGAAAAACATCCAACGTTTACACCCGAGGTTGGTGCTTGAAGCGATCGCAGTCAACCATTTAAATTCTTCCGGCAAAGCTGCCGGAGGCTTCTAAATTGAAGCCATCTTGGATTTTATCCCTGGGGAGGGTCATTGGGGGGATCGGGTATAGGTTGCTATGACAGCCTGGACAGAAGATCATAGACATGTTAGGAATCGCCCCATCCCAAAATGCCCGATCTACCAAAATATAAAAATGGTTACTACCGGCGGTGAACCACATAACGGAAAGTAATGTCCGAAACAAAACTTTTTTGCCATTTTGCAACACATAAAAATTTACTAAAAATTTATCAAAAGATTGCAGTCTCTAAATTGGTAGCAATGAAAACATCATCATGTTCTGCAAAAAATGACAATTTGCATAGCACCGTACACCGAAGTATGAAAAAGTATGAGAATTTTTTTTGGTCTGCAACTGTGGTAGTCTTCTTATATTTGTTATCCATGGCTTCCTTCTAAAATAAACACAAAAAGATGGTGCTTATGAACCTGAGGGGCTACCTTAGCCCCACTGTGAGCTGGCTTTTCAGGCTGTTACACTGCTCCACCATCTCCCTGCTCTCTCAGCACAGCAGGGAGTGCTCACTGCACAAGTGCTGAGGAAGCAGGGGGTAGGTAATACAGTGTAACAGTCTGTAAAACCAGATCACAGAGGGTTAGGGTAGCCCCTGAGGCTCATAAGCTCAGTTTTAAAAGTAAATTTTAGAAGGAACTAGGTCATGGATAACAAATATAAGATGATTACCTCAGTTGCATTGCCTGGATCTATGAGTAAGTGTAACTGCTTGATTTTGATGGTAGATTCCCTTTAAATCCTGTATATACATGCACAAGTCTTATTACATTCCCTCATAATGTAAAGTCAACTTGAAAATTAGGGGATGAATGTCATTGTGTGTAAAATGCATATGCATGGATCTCATCATCTCATCTCTGATCTCTATCTAATCTCTCTTTTTATGTGTCAGATACTAGTGAATGTTCATAAGCTAAATGAAAGTGTATATAAACCTGTACACTGATAATCTAACCACATTTCCAGCAAACAGGGATCATAATGTGTCTATAATAAAACTGTAAAATTGTAAAGTAAGGGGGTTAAAAATTATCTTGAAATCCCTTTAATCTCTTAAGAGTCACACATGTTAATTCTACATCCTTAACCCTTCTCGACAAGCACCATAAAATAATCATGTGCATCAGGAACGGATGTATAGAGAGGGCTTAAGGGTGGAGCCCTCTCCATACAGAGTTTGTGTTTGGTGCATATGGCAGAAAAACATCATCGTACACCGAATTATGAAAAAGTATGAGAATTTTTTTTTGGTAGACTAGGTTTTATTTTTTTTAAATCTATTAAAACACAAAAAAACCTATATAATTTTGGTATCCACGTGATCATCCCAACCCAAAGAATAAAGAGACAATGGGGGTCATTTACTAAGGGCCCGATTCGCGGTTTCCCGACGTGTTACCCGAATATTTCCGATTTGCGCCGATTTCCCCTGAATTGCCCCGGGTTTTTGGCGCACGTGATCGGATTGTGGCGCATCGGCGCTGGCATGCACGCGACGGAAATCGGGGGGAGTGGCCGAACGAAAACCTGACGGATTCGGAAAAAACGCCGCATTTAAAAAAAAAACTTGCACTTACCTTCACTAGGAATAGGCCGGTGAATTTCAGGGCATTCCAGCGGGCCTCGGGGAAATTCAGCACAGCAGCGACATCTGGTGGACGGCGGAGGAACTACCTTAGTGAATCGCTGGAAGACCCGAATCCACCGCAGAGAACACGCCGCTGGATCGCGAATGGACCGGGTAAGTAAATCTGCCCCAATATCATTTGGAACGCTCAGTGAAAGCCTTAAAAACGCAACCTAAAAGAAAATGGTGTAAATCTTATTTAGAATTTTTTTCTGCTTCACAGTACATTACATGCAATATTACATACTGACAACTAGGAAGTACAACTTGTTACACTGAAAACATAATAAAAGTTATAGATTTTTGAAGGTGGGGAGCAAAAAACAGACTTACAAAAAAAAGAGGGCCTAAAGGGGTTAAAAGGTGGTAGTTGTATGAAGAGGGCTCACAAGAGATCATTTGCAAAATCGCCAAAATTCTGCAATACAGCTTTATTGCAGTATATGGTAGCAACGCAAAACCCCATAAGGTCAAAGGAATTGAAGAATGTGCGCCGGTATCCAATAAACTGACACAATCTGCACAGTTGCAAAGCAAAGTGCACATAGTACAGTTTGCGCTACTTTTGGGCCCAATATACAGTATGTTAAAGGCTCAACATACTGAAATACAGTATTTTTTATCTGGAATAGATGCACAAAATAGCACATGTCTGAGTGTCAGGGATAAAGAAAAAATATATTATTTTTGGAGTCTAATTTACAAGTATCAAATGTGCAGGAATCTAGTGAACTGGGGTGTGGCGTTCTTTACAAAGAACTGCAATGATAATATTTAGGTTGTCACTGTGAGAAGTACTGTAGTAGCCTAAAATACAGATTCTGAGCAATAATAACACATCTCTCCTCCTTCATCACACTCACTGCAAACTTGTTTAATCATAAAGTGCAAGTCAAAAATAGTTATACTGCGATTTACCAAAGACATAGAATGAGTGTAAGGAAGCAGATGAGTCATAGTAACACACAGTGCTGGTCTGCAGAATTTGGGATTAAAGCTGAATTTATCTCTACCACTATATCATATAGGTAGGAACAAATGGATAAAGCTCAGCTACCTGCTGGGCGGCTCAGTTTATAAGTGTATATATATTAGATGTAAGTCATGCACCATCCATGAGCATTGTGCAAAAAGAATTCCATCTTTTCTATTTCTTACAGATAGTTTATTAAATTGGCACCCGTCTAAGGCAATTACCAGGTCCCCCAATAGAAATCATCCCTATGTACAGTAGATGGGGGAGGGTGAACACAATACAGCACAGCCGCTGGCGGCACTGAAAGTATGGCGGTGCATGGGCGCCACCATCTTACCTCCGATCGTCACTCCCCCGAACGTCATCAGGGGGCGGCGATCGGTTGCCATGACAGCCTCGGGTCTTCGTTTGACCCGAGGCTGAATGGCTTCTGCCTATTCATTACAATGAGCCAGTGGCTCATTGTAACATATACTGTGCAGAAATGCCATATACTGAAATACAGTAGTATTACAGTATATGGTAGGAACGATCTGACCATCTAGGGTTAATGTACCCTAGATGGTCTAAGAAATAGTGAAAAAAAAGAAAAAAAAAGTTTAAAAAATGTAAAAAATTAATAAAATATTAAAAGTTCAAATCACCCCCCTTTCCCTAGAACTGATATAAAATATAATAAACAGTAAAAATCACAAACACATTAGGTATCGCGGCATCCCAAAATGCCCGATCTATCAAAATATAAAAACGGTTTTAACTGGCGGTGATCTCCGAAACAGGAAATGGCGCCCAAATGTCCGAAATGCAACTTTTCCACCTTTTTACATGACATAAAAAATGTAATGAAAATTGATCAAAATGTCGCACAGACCTCAAAATGGTAGCAATGAAAACGTCGGCTCATTTTGCAAAAAATGACACCTCCCCAGCTCCGTGCACCAAAGTATGAAAAAGTTATTAGCATCAGAAGATGGCGAAATTTTTCATGGAAAAATGAAAAAGTTATGGACTGGAGAGCGAGAAATGAGCGAAAAAACCCTGCGTCCTTAAGGGGTTAATATTAAATAAGCCATGTACACATTATTACCCTGTAAGTCTGTTAAAAAGGTAATAAAAACATCATTAGTCATATCATTGTTGATCTGGCTACAAAATAAAAAGGCAGATAAAATCGTTGGAGGCAAGGAATACTTTTATATATATATATATACACTCACCGGCCACTTTATTAGGTACACCTGTCCAACTGCTCGTTTTCTCCCATCAGACAGCTTCATGTTTAGTTTTTTGGCGCAGGGGATGGGTGGGGTTTATATCATTGGGTTGTTTTTTATTGATACTGCCAGTCCTTATATAGGGAGGTGTTTTCCTTTCCTAATCAAATCCAATCAGTTTAATTAAACACAGCTGGACTCCAAAGAAGGAGCAGAACCATCTCATGGAGGATCAGAAGGAAACGAATAGTGTGTAAGTTAAATATGAGTGTCACAGCAAAGGGTCTGAATACTTATGACTTTGTGATATTTCAGTTTTTCTTGTTTAATAAATTAGCAAAAATATCTACATTTCAGTTTTTTTCTGTCAAGATTGGGTGTAGAGTGTACATTAATGAGCAAAAAGAGAACTGTTTTATCTTACCAATGAAATAAAGATTAAAAAAGTTATAGGGAGTCCAAATAATTTCTGTACCCACTGTAATTCTGATAACAGAATCTGAACTAGATGCCCAAACCAACCAGATATTCAATTTTTTTAACGCTGAATTTATTATTGGGGCATGAATGATAAAGCTGATTCTTCTTTGAAGAGGTCATATGGAAGGTTGTACATGAAAAAGCTTTTTCCACCTACTTCTATGAAACTCTCTAGGGCTTATGCTCTTCTATATAAGTCTGGATTCATCAGGAGGTATCTTTGCAAGCCTGACTAAATAATAGCCAGTACTGTTTGACTATAACTCCTAATATAGGTTGTTTAATAAGCATCGAATATAGGGAATCTACCACCTCTCCAAATGTTGTAATCTGCTGGCAGCATGTTGTAGAGAAAGCACTGTATAAACATTTCCTATTTCTGTCCATTATGCCTGATATTTCCAGATTACAATGTGTGCACTAACTGCCTCATTAGCATATATAATTATCTAGGAATATCTTGGAAATTGCGTAACGGGCAGAAATAATAAAGTTATTTTTAAAATTTTTGAGTGCATTTATAGATTTTTGTCTGTCTACTCAACAAAACTCAGAACCTCATTTCCTATTTCTGGCTCAGACAGCCTTTTTGCTGTTGTTGTCAAGTGCACACTGCATGTCACAGTCTTTTTTTTCCACAGTGTACATATAAAATTTGTGCAGATTTACATTTCATTCATTTTCACTGGCAAGAACATACCATGGCATGGCTGTGGATGTACAGTCAGCACCATATCTTGTCTAGTCTATCATCTATTCTGTAAATTAGAGCTACAAATATCCATGGTGTTAAACAAAATTGCCAATAAAGCAATGCAAGTGAAAGTAATCTACAAAATTAACATCCAAACATAATAAAGATTTAACCTTAAGTGACTGTTAGTGACTTGGTAGAACCTGCTGGATCAGACGGCAGCTAAGCTAGATTTTCTAGTTTCATTCATTTCATTTCACTAAACAGCAAAGTCAAACAAACTGCTTCCTCTAGTGTAAAACACGACAACAGCAAAAACCGTACACTAGCATTCAACCTGAGCCTGTGTGATACCTGCAGACTGTGGCCTATGTTGGTCTTTAGGATCACTTGAAAAAACTTTTGTTTTTGGGCTTACACAGGAGGGGGGGGGGATAACAAGTTGATGGATGAAGAGAGTTCCACCAGTCACAGGAATAAGACTCCAGCAACCTGGAGAATGGAGGGCCTGTTCTCTTTAATGGGTGGAGTATTGAAAATTGCTGAACAAATCGCCCAGCTGGCATGCACATAGACAATGAATGGGAGTGCAGATATTGCCCAGCGCCGACCTGCAGTACCTGCACTCTGAAAGTATTGAATGGAGTGGCAGGATGTATGCACATGCTCTGCAATTTTCCAACACCAACACCACAACCATTAGTGAAAACAGGACCTCCATTCTCTGGATTCCTTGGGGTCTGTGCTCACGATGGGTGGGAGTCCCAAAAGTTTGTCCGTCACCATTTAGCTTGTTAGCTTCAAAACTTGGAACAACCATTACAAAAAATATTTTTATTTTATAGGTTAAACTCAGATTTAAAGTTTCTCAATGGTGCTTTGATTTGTAATGCAATGACCCATCTTGACTACGTGGACAGCTATCAAATCCTTGGTTTAAATAGTTTGTAAGGGTCAAAAAGGACAGCAGTTGATAAAGTTCATCTCAGTACTTTCTTGTGGTGTTGACTAAATATATCTGTCATGTAGAGTAAAAGGAATGTGTAATATACACAAGGTGTTCTAGGAAGCAGTGGTAGTGGTGTGTATGTCAATCTTACTTTGGGCTAATACATACATTAATGTTATGTGAAACCACAGTTTTGCTATTTGACTGTCCCAGTTCCCCAACTGTCACCCCTTGCCCAAAGGGCACAACCTCTGAATTGATTACTCTGACCGTTTCATTTTTGAATGCCAGCAAGAGCGGGGAGGAGGTGGTGGTGGCCAAGTTACATGTGCTGCGGGGCGTGGGTTCAGCAATGAAATAAATTAAGATGTTTCTGGAATCTAATAAGAGAGATGAATAAACCAGCACCCGCTGCATATATAAAAAAAATGTAAAGTATACAAGCTTGCATGATGCTAAAACTGCCCACAATACGATCGGTTTTCGAATGCCTGCACTGTAGTGATGATAGTTTGGGGGGGGGGGGGTGTCAAGACGCATGATAAATTCCCTTTAAGCCTTGGACACAGTCTCATGGGTCTCTGTGGAGAACCAAGCAAAGTCAAGTAGAAATGAAGGAAAGATGAGTGAGGAAAATGTTTATATTACTTAGTGACTACCATTAAATTATAGGTAAACAAGTAAAATTGCATTCAAAATTTCTAATAACAGATTCTGAAAAGAATTGGCTGTCCTCTTCTGTGAAAGTAATATAATGGGGCTTATTTATTAATGGTCCACGGATTGCACTTTCGCCGGATTTTCTAAGTTTTCGGGATTTGTGTAGATGTGACAGGTAATTAACTGGGGATTGTGTCGCACGCGATCGGATTGTGGCGCAGCTGCGCCGGCTTTCATGCAACAGAAATCGGGGGACGGGCCGTCGGATGATTCGGACTGAGTGCGGGATTTAAAATTCATATTGTGTCGCTAGACAATGCACTTACATACACCGGGAAGAAGAAGGTGAACTCTGTCCGACCTGAGTGGGGAAGCGACACATGCAGGGTATTGGGCGCACAATCTTTGTAAATTGCACCAGAGTGCATTATCGTTGGACACTCCGTACTACCTACTTGGGGGCCAGAATACTGTGTAGGACCACAAAGGGCATTATATAGGGAAGGAATGATAAAGGGCATTTTACAGTGTGGGGAATAGAATGGGGGGGATGTTACAGCATGTTATGCTAGGGAACATTATTTTCAGGAGGCCTTCTCTGTGTAGCAGCATTGCAGTATTTGGTGGGGCGGTGTTGGGGAAAGCTGCAGGATAACACTACTAGGGGACCAGGATGTATGGTACAATGTAAAAGTGAAGAGCATACTGTAGCATTTTATTAAGAACAGTACAGTCTGTACTATGTGCAGTTACCTGTGTAGTGTACAAGGGGGCGCCAGATTTCTGCCAGATGTTCTTCATGTATCTGGCGCCCCCTGCACTGCTTCAACATAGTGCACCTCTTTTTTTGTTGCACCTTTAACATGGGGTGTGCAGCACACTTCTATCAGACTTTTGATGTTAAATGTGAAACGGTCTGACTGACCACCGGAACACCCCCTTCAGTGCAGAAATATGTGTCGCGACACAAAATGGTCACGTTTGAAAGACACTTTATGTGCAAGCAGTTTACACTAGATAGAGCGTGCAAAGTCCAACCGAAAACTGGCACACGGCCCTTTATAAATGTGCTCTACTGTCTGTGTGGTTAACTCCACGGGGACAATGTGTGGCTGGGAGATGAGACATGGTATTCTTTACCTAATAGAGAAAATAAGAAACAAGCACAACTACAATCCGAGGGCACATTGGTCCACATTTATCAAAAACAGTGCAGTTTGCCTGAAGATAGTGTAGAGGGAACCAGATTCATGAATTATGGCGCACATTCTTCATGAATCTGGCACTCCTTGCACTGTCCCGACAGAGTGGACCAACTTTTTTTTGGTGCACCTTTAACATAGGGTGTGCAATTCAATTCTGATCTGATCTATAAATGTGACGCTGTCTGACTCTGGAAGGGGCTTTAATAAATGTGGGACATCATATGCAGTGGCAGCAGCAGTGACATATAATGGTGGCAGATACAGGACCGGACGCTACTGAGAATCCGGTACATAAGAATTTGAGCTCGTGCTACCCTAACAATGCCCCTGCTACTTACTGTATATGAACAGAAATAATATATGATAGTGAGACCTCATGGGCATTTCTTCCAGTTGAATGTAATTTGGTGTATTTTGTATGTTCATTTGATCTCATCTTTGTGAACGCCTTACTGAATGTACAGCACCATGGAATTAATTGTGCTCTATACATACATGATAATTAATTAACATCATTATAAATAATAATGTAATTGCTGAGCTCACATACTCACCACTGTCACAGCATCATTCAGCAAGGATTCTCCAAATACTAAAACGTATAGTTGTTCATTGACTTGAATGTTTTCAAAAACTGCTAGAACAGCCACAGGGTCTACAGCTGAAATTAGGCTGCCAAAAAGCAGGCATTGTAACAAATTGATGTTTAGTAGCCCAAAAGCTTCAATCTGACAAATCCCAAACAAAGATAGGCCAATCCCAAACGCGTTCCAAAGAGTGCCCACCACAGCATATAAAAATATTGTGCCCACATTGTCAAAGAATGGACGTGTGGGGAGAAAGTAACCTGCATCCAGCACAATTGGAGGTAGAAGGTACAGGAAGAAGACATCAGTTTTCATTGCAGGAGGAGATTTTTCATTAACAGCAAATATAATCCCGCCAAGGAGAAGTCCAATCAGGATGAGTAGGCAGCTCTCTGGTACTATGGTATGCAGTTTGTGGTACAGATGGAAACCTGTACAGAAAAGGGAAAAGTAAGCATTTATAAGATGTTGTGTCATAAAGCAGGATCACACCATATTTCCATCAGTATGCAGAAGGGTATGATCAGAACTACATGTAATTTAAAGTTTTTGGAGAAACATGTATGTACTTCAGAATATAGTTATGACTTCCAATGAGGAAGTTACCAAGGCATTATAATAAATTACCCAATGTTTTACATCAGCTCAAACGCAGAATATAGTTATGACTTCCAATAAGGAATCTGCTCAAAGGCAGAATATTTAGTCCAAAGTACCATGCACTATGCACTTTGTCTTTGACAGGTGCCCTTTAAATATTGAAAGTCAGTCTGGTAAAGTCTGAAGATACTTTGATATGCTGCAAGCTAGATCTTTTAATGAATATAGTGGATTGAGGGTTTGCCTCTGAAAAGAGCGGGTCTCAATCATGGGGGCATGCCTATGTATTACATGGTCGCTCACTGATTTCATGAGTGCCATGTGTAATTAGATTGACCTTAAATGTAAAAACTGAAGATTCTGATAACTTTCCCCAAAAATGACACCTGAGCTGATTGTTAGTAATTACTGCAAAAACCCAGTGATCAGATCAAAAAAAGTTGGTATGGCCCTCACAAATAATTGAATGTCCAAAATGTTTTTCGATTCCGGTACAGGACCCATTTTCAGAAAATACAGACATAGTCATACATATAAAATAGACTTGTGACCAGGTGAGCACTGGAGGTAAGTATTACTTTTATTATTTTTAAGAGGTCTACTGCAGGACATTTTATTACAAGATGAGTGCATATTATTACTGGGGGAAGAGCTACTGGATGGGGCATGTCATTACTGGGGAAAAGCTGCATGGAGAGGGCTTCATAGGGCATAGTATTCCTGGGGAGGCTGCAAGGGGCATATCATTACTGGGTGAAGGCTGCATGGGGCATATCATTACTGGCAGAGGGCTGCATAGGGGCATATCATTACTGGTGGAAGGCTGCATGGGGCATATTATTACTGGGGGAGGCTGCATGGTGCATATCATTACTGGGGGAGGGCTGAATGGTCCATATCATTACTGGGGGAAGGATACAAGGGGCGTATTTTTACTGGGGGAGGTTGCATGAGGTACTTCATTTCGTTAGTGAGGAAGGCTGCTGAGCATTTCATTACTCGGGGAGTCTATGACAAATGCATTTCCCTCTCTAGGCTTATACTCTAGTCAATAAATTCCCCAGTATTTTGTGGTAAAATTAGTTGCCTCGTCTTATACCTGGGTCGGCTTATTCTGAGGAAGATATGCGGCACTTTGCAATCTGTTTATGTGGTAGCACAGTACTTCATCTTTTTTACTACTGTTGTTTCTGGCAAAGGTTTTTGTATACCTGCATGGGCTCCGACTCTGCAGAGAACTTGGCATTGTCCTCCACAATTGGGACATCCAGTCCTTAAATCCACCTGATGAAAAAACAGAACCAGCTAAACCCTGAAAACGCTCCCTCTGTCAACTCCTTCATATCATATAACAAGGTTACTGCTATTTTGTATAGATGATCCATCAGTAGTATGCTTAGTAAGAGAACAGCACATTACTTTCTTAGTAGCTACATACAGTGTGGTCTTCCTGATGGGCCTTTTGCGTTCTGTATTGGTCAATAGCATGCTCTAGCCTGTTGTGAGAATGTGTTTGAAGGGCAGACACTGCCATTATAGTGTATGCTTACTTATGCTTACATACAGTACTGCACATTCCTAATATTCTATTGAAAATGAACCCTTTGGGATAGGTATCTACACCATAGGGCAGTGGTGGCGAACCTATGGCACCTGTGCCAGAGGTGGCACTCAGAGACCTTTCTGTGGGCAGGCCATTTCCCCAGGTGTTGACAGAACTGCATTATCTCTAGAAGTCATCCTGCTGGACCTATCATTCTTCCTGTACAGAGAGATCCTGCAGAGAGGCTACAATGAGAGTCTGAATTTCAACTGTATTGGTCGCCTCAGGGGGCCGATACGACTGAATGATGTGGAAGAACAAGTAGCAATAGGTTACAGCTTAAAATGCCATGTTGGCACTTAACGGTAATAAAGTGGATTTTGGTTTGCAGTTTGGGCACTCGGGCTCTAAAAGGTTTGCCATCACTGCCATAGGGGATAAACGATATCTCTTAAATTCTCCTATCAGATCTGTAGCTCAACAGGACCAGTACCTGTAGCTTGTAAAGTAAGCAGTTCTTTACTTGAGTTATATTGCCTATCATAAAGAATCTGTTCCTTTACAAGCTTGGGTTTATCTAGGTTTCAGCCCTGGTCACACCTAAAGACACCTATGTCTGGCCACCTGCAGGGTGTGACAACTCCATTGCTCTTTCCATTCACAAAATCCAGGCTGCTGTAAATTGCCATGACCCTTTACCAATTTATAAAGATAACTCTTATGGTGAACTGTTAATAAAGAGTGGACGTAAGGCTACAACTGAGCTTGGGAACAAACATATTTTGTTGTTGTTTTGGGTATATCATAATATAAAGTGCTGCTCAAAGACTCCCTGTTGCCCCTAATGACCCCAATATGCTAATTAGCTAAAAGGACTGTGGGAAGTGTTGCATCCTCGACAAAGCGTCTTACGTGAAACACGTGCCGGATCGGCTTATATGATCTGTGTATAACATGTTTTTTGCTGCTCTTCTACATTGTTCTCCTATATTTGCGATCATGCTGGGTATATTTTAGTTTGTATAGACTTGTTCTTATTTCTTGGTGATTAAATAAAATATATATTTTAATGTACTGTTATTTTTGGGTTTCCCTTTTTGGGGTTTACAGTGCAGTAGCATGTTTCACCCTCCCCCTGCTCCACGGCACTTGCACTAGTTGGGTCACAATAACAGTGTAAACTATACGATGCAGTGTGAGTTATTAGCTCAGTGTGTGAACGTCACTCCCATTAAAGCATACTCACAATTGTACATTGTCATCTATATACTGTGAAGTAAGAACAGAAGATCTGCACACTACTCTTATATTCCTCCTGAAAAGTAAATACCACAATTATTTGTCCTCAGAAAGCTTCGGCATTACTTGTGGCCAACCACATATAAATAGATGGATAGGATAGTGAGAATGTGCTATTGAATAGTGATACAAAAGTCTCATCTAAAGATCTGTTGTCTAATTCTGTTTGCCAAATGAATGCAATTAAGAATTTATTTTTAATTCAATATTATTGTAGTTCATGGAATACATCTCAATTATTAATTTCTAAAAAATATTGTCAACAGATGCTAAAAGGGGGGGGGGGGGTAAATGGTACAGTATTAGCATTTGCCTCTTTTTACACCTCAAGGGGTTTCCCTGGTTATGGATATTGATGATCAATTCTTAGAATATATAATAAATTTCACATTAATGACATTAATCAACACCTGTCAACCCTTCAATCAAACAGAAACAGATCTAACAAAGGGAATGTGTTATCCTATCACTACTTAGACACTGGAGCTATAATCTTACCATCCAGTCATTGATCCTATCATTAATTATTACTATTGTGAATTATGCAGTTGACAGATAGTTGCGGCACAATCTTCCAAAGTGTTACACCTTACTAATGTTGCATCTAATGGAGCTACATTATGCTCCTTCTGGATAACATAATAATAATAATTTGTATACAATATGATCTCATACATTGATATAGGTCTCTTATTACATGCAGAGATTATAAAGTGCCATAATGTAATGAGGATTATTCTATATAGTCTATATCAGGGGTACCCTGCTCCTTTCTATTATGCCTGCTCTGGGGTTTCCATTGTTATATATCTGCTCTTTGGGTCTCCAGTATTGTATGTCCGCCCTGGGATCCATTCTATTATTATATTTCTGCTCTGAGGTCTTCAGTATTATGCATCTGCTCCAGGGTTCTCCAGTATTAAAGGGGGTTTTCCCACAAATGCAAGCTAGGCCCTATCTACGGCGACCTCCGTCAGCTCCATAGAGATTAATGGTGTAAAATGGTCATGCACAATTGTCTGCTCCATTACTCTGACAGAGCAACAAGGGGTCTGACGGAGGGACAAACAACAGATACAGGCTGAGAAGCGGAGTCAAACAAACCGGGTCAAAACCAAGATGATGGCAAAGGTACAGAATCATATAGCAATAGAATGGTCAGTAGGCAAAGCAGAAGTCAATACACAGAATAGCAAGAAACGCAATGGCAAGAGCACTAGATATCACAGGAGACTGAAAATGAAGGGGTTGGGCAGAATATAAGGCAGTAATTGACACTACCTCCAGCACTGAAATTTCTGCTCTGAGGTTCTCCAGTATGGAATGTCTGCTCTGTGGTTCTCCAGTATTCCAGTCTGCTCTGTGGGCCTACTGTATTATACATCTGCTATAGAATCTCTATTATTATATGTAAGCTTTTGTGGGTCTCTAATATTATATATCTGAGGAAATAGTCATGAGGACTGTGCAATACCTGATATCTGATTACAGGGGGCTAACCCTTGCCACTAAAGAGTAGATAATAACCATCCCCATGTAGTCATGGGACCACAGATGCCAGAGCCACTATCTGTTATATTTGCACTATATTTTTCACTAAATAATCTCTCCTACTACCTGTAAGTTTGACTGTGGTAATATAAGCTGAACAGGGTTTACTTAAGAAGCCAAAAATGGCTTGAAAAAAATGCACCTCTGTCCATCCTTTCTAAAGGCAAGGGAGAGGTTTTGTTTTTACCAAGTTCCCGAATAATCCCTTTATCATAAAATAAAAGGATATTCCCATCTTGGAAATGAATGCATGGCCTGGATCTTTCTTAAGAATGGGAATCCACTGTGTTTACAATGTTTGAGGGACAATCAGGACAGATTCTAGCCTATTTGCTGATGCAAAAACTCAATGATGCCCACAAACAAACACACAGCAGCCTACACCTGATCCTGGCCATGACTTATCAAAGCTAAATTTGCTGCCGGACATCTTCGGCTCCCACATGCACATCTCCACACTGCGCCCCTAAAAAGTCACTTACAGTATAATGTCACCTGGATAATAACGCTTACATACAGGAATCCCTAATTAATTAGAATTATAATTATTACTGATATTGATATATGCAATGTCTTTTGAAACCTATGGCGAACACACAAGTCAAAACTCATCAAAAAACACATATTTATAAGTGTGGGTGGGTTTGATGATGCGTTTTTCCCAATGTGTTTCAAAACACAATAGAAACGTGTCATGTTTTTGTAGTTTCAATAGAGGGACCTCGCTTTTTTCTAAACCACGATTATTGCCCCTTCACAGTCTATTTGTATTCAGCCCCCTCATAGTCTAACTAAATACAGCCCTCCCCCATAATTCTATACAGTCCCTCTAGTAAATGTATATGAAGGATGTGGCCATTAATAAATTAATTAAACTAATACTCACTTACCTGTTCCCATGTCGCTGCTGTCTCCTCTTCCCCCGCCTCTTCTTCTATGCAGGCGGCGTGTGATGACATCACCACACACACTTTCTTGGTTTTCTGGAGCATACAGAGCACCAAAGACAAACAGGTCTGCCCTGCATATCAATGACATCTGTGTCTCAAAAAAACAGATGTACTTGACATGTCTCGCATAGTATGGACTTGCCAGCAACAGATCTATATTCATGGTGGGCAATTCAGAAGACACATTTGCCACATTACAAACAGCAACTCTGCCGCCACCCCTCAGGGCTCAGTTATCTGCCGCCTAAGGTGGCAGCCCCGAGTGGCTCTATTTTATGCAATTATTAAAAAATAGCTGCACTTTCCAAAAACCAAGTTTCCCAAATAATATCAACATGTAGTCATCCTGACTCTCACATCCACTAGATAATTATGCCTTTCTATATTGGAGTACTTAATCATTGTGAACTCTACTTTGCAGTGAATAAGGAGTTAACAAAACACAGTCAAAATAATAGTGTGGGTTTAATCCCATGATAGGTGTCATTATCAGTTCTTTTCTGTGATACACAGTGCTCAGTCATTGCAGCCTCAATCGGACAAGCACAAAGGTGTGTCAGAGAAACAGAGCCTTCTGCGGCTCCCCAGTGATAATGAGGCCATTCAGCTAAAGTGAAGCTCCATTTTGGTGCCAGTTTTATGAGAACTTGCCATTCTCTTATCTAACCTCATTGCCAGGATCAATCCCTTTTAAGTGCTTTTAATCTGATCATTTTCAGGACTGCAGGGAATTCAAAAATTTTCAGCTGCCCTTTATGTCAGCACTATAGACATGGCAGGCATAAGCTTAGATGAATGGTTTATGTACATTGTACCAAACTGTAGTGTATAATATAGTGTAGATGCTGGAAATAAAATAAAATAAGTTGTTCCGTATTTTAAAAAATGTGGCTGCTTCCGTTCAAAAACAGTGCCACACCTAACTACAGGTTGCAGTTGGTATTACACCATAGCTGCATTCCATTCAATTACAGTAGTGCTCTGGATGTTTAAACTTACTTTATCACAGCTTTATACATGTCAAGAGTGCCGCCAGACACCCACAAGTCTACAGGTGTAGCACAGTTTTTAGAGATGATAGTGCCACAGACTGCAGAATATGCATATATTGGGGTAGACAGTTGAAATAGATTAAGAGTTGAAGAAAAGTAATGGTAAGAGCAAGGCTGGAATGCAGATCATTAACAGCTAATTAATATAATGAATTATATATGGCACGGCTGCACCACCAGCTGGCATGAATTCCATGCATCATATTTCAAAATGATTCAAGGAGTCTCATTCCTGGGACTGTGCTCTGCTGGAGCATGGTCATGGGGCTCCAGCCTAAAGATTACAGAATTGATGATAAAATCAAAAGTGGGAGGGGATCCATATCCTGGGACACGTGGTACCTATTTCTTTGACTTGGACTACGGGCAGTCCTCAGGGTGCGTTCACACGTTGCAGTTAAAACTGCTTCGCAATCAGCTTTGAGGTGGTTTTAGGTGCAGTTTTGTCAATTGAACACATGAACTGAACGAGTGAATGACATTTGTGGAGCAGGTTTTCCCTTCAAAATCAAATTCACTCGTACAGTTCATGTCTTTCACCTGTTCAATTGACAAAACTGCACCTAACACCACCTCAAAGCTGATTGCGATGCAGTTTTAACTGCAAAGTGTGAATGCACACTCAACCTCTTTCCTCTTGGGTATGATAGTGTGTTAGTGGAGACCTTCTATCCTGTTTGCTCTCTGTACTTGGGAATGGGTATTGTATTAGCTTAGAGGATTATTATGTTATACCTGTCATGTATATAAGTTACATCAGCCAGTGTGTTGATGGTGCTCAGCTCATAGCGTTATGGCCCCCTGCGAAGCGGTGTAAGTCGAAACCGTATATTTTATAATTGTAGATCCAGACAAAAATTTTTTTTGCCCCAGTGACAATTGGAGTTTCAACATTTTTGCTGTGATTGGACCACAGATTATCAATAAAGCTTCATTACAGACTCTTAACAGCTGATCATTGCAGTCTGGGACTAAAGTAAAGCATTCAGAGAGCTTCACCAGAGGTCACAGTGGGCAGAGGGGTCCGTCTGTAAGTCGGGTGTCCTTAAGTAGGGGACCACCTGTATGGGCATACTGAAATATTGGAAGCCTCCAATAAGTAGTTATTTTAAAGCTTGCATTATGTGGCATGCAAATCAGGAATAGGTTTAATAATGTCAGTGGGTTTCCTGACATTTAAAGTGTAACCGTCATTTCAACAAACTTTTGATATGTTGTAGGGCAGGTAATTTTAAGCCCTTTTGCAATTGGATTAGTTACCCGAATCTTGCTCCTTTCACTTGCATTCTGCAGACTTCCCCCTGATATCAATGATCTCTCAGATAGCTGTTGCTAGGCACATTCTGTCTTCACTGAGGAGCTGACTACCCACTCTCCTCTCTCTCCTCTCCCTGCTGATTACCTCACAGCTCAGTGCTCCAGCACTCAGTCATGTGCTGACAGAAGCCCTCACTAATGTAATAACCAAATACCTATACTCTCTCTCAGCTTTCCCTACACTTATCTCTCCCTCAGTTTTCCCTACACTTATCTCTCCCTCAGCTTTACCTACACTTATCCACACAGACACAAACTTCAGAACGATCACAATTCCCCCTCCCCCATCACCTCATACTCCACAGCAGGAAATGGCAGAAAGACCCTCCAAGTCTACATACTGATCTCTCATGTGCTGTGTTGAAGGGATAGATAGATAGATAGATAGATAGATACAAAAAGTAGAGTTCAACTCTGCACAGCTTTATGGAACCCCTAATGAGGGGGGATGCAAAGCCCGCCAAGGTCCTGGCTTAGTCCATACGCAGATACAATTTGGAAAAAGCTAGCAGCACTCCAAAGGTAGAATTCAAAAGTTGGTGATCTTTATTGAGGCAAGTGGCAATGTTTCGGTGTTGGACACCTTTTTCAACAGCGAATGCTACTCGCTTTTTCCAATTTGTAGATACATAGATAGATAGAAGATAGATAGATAGATGGATATGAGATAGATATAAGATAGATAGAAAAATAAAATGAACGGCACTCCAGCAGTAGTGGAATAACTCAAGTGGTGTTTATTTCCAAGCTGCTACATTTCAGCTTCCTCCGAAGCCTTTGGTGTGCCGTTCATTTTATTTTTCTATTTGTTGAGGGATGTGGCTGGTCCTGAGTAGCGTGCATCGACTTAAATTTTTGTGTTTTGCAGTGCCGCTAAAAAACTTTTCTATGTCTAGATAAATAGATAGATACGATAAGAAAGCACACTCAATGTGTTGACCAGGTGGGTGCAGGCGTCTAAGGACTGGGCCTCAAGTTCTCCAAACATAAATGCAAGAAAATGAGCAGCACTCCATTTTTAGAGTAAACCAAATGTGGTTCTTTTTATTCCATCACAAGGGACAGTAGCGACATTTCGGCCCTGGAAGAGCCTTTTTCAAGCCCTTCCAGGGCCGGAAGGTTGCTACTGTCACTTATTTGGTTTATACTACAAATGGAGTGCTGCTGATAGATAGATAGATAGATAGATAGATAGATAGATAGATAGATAGATATGAGATAGTTATGGGATAAATAGATATGGGATAAATAGATAGATATGAGATAGATATAGATAGATATTAGATAGATAGATAGATAGATAGATAGATAGATAGATAGGGCAAGATAGATAGATAGAAATGAGAAAAATAGATAGATAGATATGAGATAAATAGATAGATAGATAGATAGATAGATAGATAGATAGATAGATAGATAGCTCTGGTGTCATTGGTCAGCAGCAGGCGCTTGTGATGAGGTGACAGTTGTCAGGCCCCGTCCCTCCATCTTGCTGATTGTAGTTTTTTGAGAGCTGGAAACCATGGTTGCTATGGGCCAAAAAAGATACAAAATGAGGGCCGAGAGGCAAAATATTTTGAGGAATGATTGCCAGGGACACCTGGAGCAGAATTATGTATTTTAGTTTTTTTTTTTTGCTCAGAATGATGTTTACACTTTAAGTTATTCAAAGGGGTAAGGTATCTTCCTGCAGTCTTCTAATCCTAGAAAAACTCTTAAAATTATTCAATTGCATTATGGAAACGGAAGTTATACAAAAAGCTAATATTTTCCTTAGACTCAATTTTAGAGATCTCACAGAAAGATTTGAATAAATTATACAGCACCTAGAAGCAAACAGGAAAATATACATTATATTGTGTAATATGTATGGATAGGCAAATACATAGAAGCAACAACGTGTTTCCTTCTCCTCTGCATTAATGGGCAGGCATCCTTGACTGTTAGTAAGTTCCTTCATTATATTCAGCTTTCACAAATCTTTGCTCAATGTAAAAGAGTGTAGTTCTATTCTAAACACCGTAGAAAGTCTTATCCGCTTTAATAACATTGAAGGAAAACTATGGGGAACATTTACCAAGGGCTGTGCGCCAGTTTTCTGACAGACTTTGCACATTTTTTATGTGCAAACTACTCAGATATACAGGTACCTGTATTGCACGTGTATTTTTTTATTGTGCGGCTGCACCATTCACACAAAATTCGGCACTGAAAGGGGTGCTCCGGTGCTCAGAAGGTCAAAGTGCCACATTTATCATGCAAAGTTCGACAGAAGTGTGTCACACGCCCTATGTTAGAAGTGCACCAAAAAAAAGTGGTGCACTCTGTCGGACAAGTGCGGACGGAGCTAAATTCATGCAGAACGGTCACCAGAATTGCTGAATCTGGCGCACTCAGCACACTACACAGGCAAGCTGCACTGTTTTCAGTAAATGCTGGCCTATGTTTACAATGTCCCATAAATATATCTATTTTTTTGGATAATTAATAATTATAGAAAAAACGTTTATTTGCTAGAGAAAATCATGTCATGTGTTATTACGTACCGTGCTAGCCTATAATAGAAGCACTGATTTTATATGCCTTACAACAGTAGTAATTTACTAACCTATAGATAATAAATTGTATATATAACCTATATACTGTATAATGAATTGGAACACTACTTCTTTAGTGAAAGGAAATGAAAAAATACTTTTTTTCCAAAAAAGACAAGATAAAGTTATTTCCCATATAGTTTTATTATTTTACCTTTCACCAATCCTAACCCCAACTCCACTGGTTCTTGCATAGTCAGAATTTCTCTCTATGCCCCATCTATCTGTCAATTATAGGGGTATATAATTTTAAACATGTACAAAATAATGACATTGATTACTCGAGTGGAAATAAGATAGAATATGAGGACTGCAAGTCAAATAATGGTCAAAAACAGTTTGACACACTGAACTACTGAGTCCTGCAAAATTTGTTGAAAGAGGCAATACACTTTAACATGCAACTGTTTGTATAATAGAGGTTAGAAAAGTGTACTTTTAAGATAACTCTTGTTATTTTGGAAATGATCTCCAAGAGAGCCAGTGAAAGTGCAACCCCCCTCAATCTATTAAACACGTCACGGTTGCTCCCGCGATACATGGCGCGGATCGCGGGTTCACCTGTGCCTCGCTGTGTCCCCGTTCCCCTGGCGGACTTACCTATCCTGGTTCCTGGCTGTGCTCGGGGTCCCGGCGTACAGGCCGCACATCTCCTGCCTTCCAGGCTGCGTGCTCACGCTGCTTGGGGCGCGAGCTGACCTCTCAGAACTTAAAGGGAGCTGGCGCTGGTCACTTCCTGGTTTCCTATATAACCCGGCGGCTCCCTTACTGTGGTCCGTATCCTGTGGTCCATGTCCGGTGGTCCGTATCCTGTGGTCCGTGTCCGGTAATCTGTATCCTGTGGTCCGCATCCTGTGGTCCATATCCTGTGGTCCGTGTCCTGCGGTCTGTATCCTGTGGTCCGTGTCCTGTGGTCCGTGTACTGTGGTCCATGTACTGTGGTCCATGTACTGTGGTCCATCTCCTGTGGTCCGTATCCTGTGGTCCGTATCCTGTGGTCCGTATCCTGTGGTCCATATCCTGTGGTCTGTTCCCGTACGACTGTGCTCCTGCTGTGCCGTCCAGGGTTCCAGTCCAGTGGTGACCTCCTGTCTTCCTGTGCTTCTGCCGTGTCTTCCAGGTTTCCAGCCCAGCGGTGTCTTCACTCAGTACCAGCGTTACCAGTGCTCCTCTACTTTCCTGCTGTCATCTCAGGTTGTGACTGTTTCCTGCATTAGTTACCTTGGCTGCCACTGTGGGTCTCATACCAACCCCCGCGGTGGCCCAGAGGGTCCACAGACTCTTCCCATAGAGACTTTCCACACACTTTCCCTCCTCAAGTGTGACAACACATAGATGCAGCCGCCAGGGTTGCTTTGAAACACACCGCAAATGGATCACCAAAACCGCATTACAAAATACATCAATATTAATGATGGTAAAATATAGATGCATTTTAAGTTGCATTTCCCTGTTGAGTTTGCAATGTTTTTTTTTAAAATGCATGGCAAACACATAAGTTCAGATATATAATTGTGTCTGCACCAGTGCTTAGTCGCAATGGAATGAAGCAAATTCCGAAATTCTTAGTAAATCTTGAAGAAAACCATGCCTTTTTAGCTACCTTACAAGGCAGCTACCTTGACATCTAGCATGACCAACAAAAACATGATGCAGGATTAACACCAAACCAGCATATCTATTACAGAAGGAACAGACTCCCAACTGTTGACAGCTTTATTGAAAGAACATAGTCAAATTACATCTGTTTGCACAGTATTTACAAGGATACATACATACAGCATATACTGTGTCACACAGCACAGACCACAACACCATATACAATAAATTAAGATTCACATCTCCTGGAATAGATATATTGGTTTGGTATTAATCCCGCATCATGTCATAAGGCCTCTTGTTGGTCATGCTTGATGTCAAGGGAGCTGCCTTACAAGGTAACTAAAAGAGGCGTGGTTTTACTTAATTCATCCTAAAAAACTTAGCATTTTTCCAAAATCCCCCTAGTGGAGCATCCATGGCTATAAGACTCCACACACCTACAAGGTGGCCTTAATTGGCAGTAAATACTGAAAACAGACCAGATTTACTAAGAGCATGCGCCACTATTAGATTATACGGCGCAAACTGCACATTAGTGGGGCAAACTGCACCAAGGCAGTCCTATCACAGGGGGCACATATCTGTCCCAGTAACTGCAGACCACATAGATGAAACTGGAGAGAAGAGATTTAGCGGCTGAATTACAGTTGTGCACTGGCCAGGACATGAAGACAGAAGAGGAGCTGCCCGGGGTGTCGGAATGGTGAGTACTCCTGGTCATACTGGGGGCTGGCAGACTATATACTACATGGGGCCGGCTGGCAGGCTATACACTACAGGGAGCTGGCAGGCTATATACTAAAGGGGGCTGGCTGCCTGTATACTAAATACTAATGGGGGTTGGCATGCTATATTCTTAGGGGGAGCTGGTTATATACTAAAGGCGGCTGGCTGCCTATATACTACAGGGGGGCAGACTAAATACTACAGAGAGTTGGCTATTTACTACAGGGGGCTAGCTATATACTACAGGGGGCTGGCTGGCTATATACAACAGATGGCTGGCTGGCTATATACTACAGGGGGCTAGCTATATACTACAGCGGGCTGGCCGGCTATCTACTACTGAGGGCTGGCGGGCTATATGCAAGGGAGGCTGTGACCAATGCATTTCCCACCCTCGACTTCAAGTCAAGTTTTCCCAGTGATTGGTGGTAAAATTAGGTACCTTATATTATACTCGGGTCAGCTTTTACTCAAGTATATACAGTATATATCAGGGAAATCTGCTATTCTCTGCTTGTAAAATGCATGTTAAGTCCATCTGGAGAATCACCTCCCTGAACATAGATATTTTAAGATCTAAATGCTGGTATGTGTTGGGTATATAATGTGTAACAAAATGTAAAAAAAACGTGACTTGTTGCTAGTTACTTAACGCTATTGGGAGACAACCTGCATGACTCTACTCTACCCCAATCACTCCTTAGAGGAGCATTGTTTTTTAGCATAACAAGGTAAATGGTTGTGTCAGTGTGGTATGTTTAAATCATCATAATAGAATCCCTTTCAGTTAATAAAATGTTTTTATTTATTTATCTATTTATTTTTTAGAATTGGAACAAGAAACCCTTTAAGTAGCCATAATGTGGAAACTTGGCTTAATTTTGTTCTATGGGACCCATCTGACTCATCATCTTTTTCAGTATCAATTCAATAAATCTCGGTGTCTACTGTTCGATGAAATAAAAGTATTGTCAATTCCCTCTGGTCTGATTGTTCTCTACCAGGGAGGACTTAGAGGTTAAACTATATTTCAGCATATTGTTTACGATGTCTTGGAATTATAATGCTTCATTAAGTAAAAACAAATGAAATATTGAATGCAAAAGCTTGAATTCCATTTAAAGTGTCCCAGTGTACACAAACACAGAATCCTAGTCAAGAATACTTTCAACATTTGTCATATTGTTAGTAGCCGAATCTTTATCCATTATTATTGTATAAGATGGAAGTTTTACTTTAACAACAGCTAGGAAGCCACGGGTGTCCCTGCGATCCATGCCTCTCCATGGCGCTACCCCGTCCCCTGGGCCGCACTCACCTCTCCACGCTCTTGCTCCCATTCTGGTTAGGCCCCACGTGCGCCAGCACACGTAGATTTAAATGGCCAGCACACCTCTGAAAGATCAGCTGCTCCCATCAACCCCTGCCGGATCTTTGAGCTCATTGCCATAGAGAAAGTTTCCCTGCGTTGTTGTTCCTTGCTCCTTGTTCCTGTTCTGCCTTGATCTCCAGTTGTGACCCCGGACCTTGGATCTCTGCCGCCTGCCCTGACTACCTGCTTGTGCCTGACTCTGAGACTGCCCGCTGTTCTTGTACCTCAACTTTGGCTGCCACCGTGGGCTAGTCGCACCTGTGGAACAACCTGGTGGCATCAAAAACATCACGCTTTGCGGCCGGCTCTGGTGAAGAGGGGGTGCCACTTAGATTCCGGTCCCAAGTGTCGGCTAGTACCATCTCCCGCAGTGGTCCAGGGGGTTCACTACCCCGAGCCCTGACAGTAATATCCGGCCATGGACCCTGCATAGGTGCCACTTCTGATACTGGTTGATCTTACCAGCATTGTCACAGCAGATTGCTTCACAAGGAGAGCTGCTTGCCCAAGTCACCACCACAGCTGCTTGCTATTCAGCACATGCGTCAGGCTCCAGCGACTACTCTAGCGACAGCTACTGTGATTTCTTCTGCCACCCCAGCTTGTCTACCAGCAGTTGAACCAAGGCTCAGACTCTTGATGGCTGACAAGTATGATGGGGACCCCAGGCTCGGCAGGGTTTTTATTTACTCAGTGCACATAGAACTGAGTCTTCCTAGTTTGTCGTGAACGCTCAAGGTGGCATTCATCCTCTCAGCTCCTATCTGGGAAAGCCCTGGCCTGGGCTACCCCTCTATGGACAGAGGCGATCCTGTCCTGCTACCTATACTGCATTCCTGAGGAATTCGGGCCGTGTTTGAGGAACCCACACGAGCTTCCTCAGCTGAAACGGCGCTGCTAAATCTATGCCAAGGAGACTCATCCATGGGCAAGTATGCTGTCCAGTTCTGTACCCTGGCTTCCGAGCTCTCCTGGAATGATGCGGCCCTGTCAGCAACATTTAAAAAAGGACTGCCCTCTCAAGTCAAAGATGCATTGGCTGCCCGTGACCTACCGGGTTCTCTGAGTGGTCTCATTACCCTGGCCACTCGGATTGATGTGCGGTTCATTGAGCGTGCTGAGGAGTTGTGTCACAAGCAACCGCAAGTCCGGCTTCGGTGTCTACCTCGTTTGGCTCTTGCTTTCCAAAGGCCGCTCCAGCTCCCGGACGTTTTTCTGCAGAGGAGCCTATGCAAGTGGAATTTTGAGTACGTAGTGATGCCATTTGGACTCTGTAATGCTCCTGCTGTCTTCCAGGAGTTTGTGAATGCTGTATACGTGCGTCATAGTCTACCCTGATGACATCTTGGTGTGTTCTTCAGACCTCGAGACCCATCAGTCACATGTACGTCAATGTCAGTTTCACCAACGGAGCCTTCCATTCCTCAGCTACATTATCTCTGATAAAGGGCTTCAGTGGATCCAGCAAAACTGTCTGCGGTTCTTCCGTGGCCACGCCCAGAGGGTCTACGAGCCATACAAAGGTTCCTGGGTTTTGTGAACTATTACCGGCAGTTTATCCTGCATTTCTCCACTCCGGTGTCTCCCATCGTGGCGCTCACCCAGAAGCATGCCAATTCCCGCCTCTGGCCCTCGTCAGCTAAATCGGCCTTCTCAAGGTTGAAGTCCGCTTTTGCCTCGGCTCCTGTTCTCACTAGGCCTGACACTGAAAACCCTTTCATCTTGAGGTGGATGCCTCCTCCATAGGAGCTGGAGCTGTGCTCACCCAGGAAGGGCCTAAGGGCCGAGCTTTCACATGAGGTTTCTTTTCTTGGACTTTCTCCTCCGCAGAAAGAAATTACTCTATTGGTAACAGAGAACTGTTAGCCATCAAACTTGCTCTGGAGAAGTGGTGGTATCTACGGGAGCTCTACATCCCATTTGTGTGTACACAGACCACAAGAACTTTTTGTACCTCCAGACAAGAATTATCTGCCTGATTAGAACGTTTAAAAGTTTGTAATATCTTTATTCAAAATATCATTAAAAGTCTGCTAGAAATAGCCATAAGTATTCATTCAGGCTTTTCAAGGTAGACCTTCAGATGGCAATCCAAACACATATGTGCCAACCGATGTCTGATAACATGCACCAAGAAACAAGTAGGCACAATCACAGGAGCACAGGTTAGCTTCCTGCTGTAATACCTGTTATCAGTAGTTGTATATAGTAGGTCTGTCTCAATTATGTCCCTGCCTGACATGTTTCTGCATCGACCCTACCGATTGATGCATCAGAGGCATACCTGGATACACTTGGCATTGCAGCTAGAGCTTGCTACACACACACATCCGGCACTGTTGCGTACCTCCAGACAACCCAGCGCCTGAATCCCACACTTCAACCTGTTGATCCACTTCCGTCCTGCTGAAAAAAATGTCAAGGCTGATGCCCTGTCCCGTGCTTTGGATGTCGTTGGATAAGAGCCAGTCTCTCAGCATATGATCTCTCCAGATACGTCGGGCTGAAGATACCTAGCTGCAAGCTGGGTCCCCGCTTCCTCAGTCCTTTTGTGTTGATTCAGCACATTAATCCAGGGGCCTACAAACTCCGCCTTCCTCCATATATGCGCATCCCGAACTCCTTCCATGTCTTCCTCCTGAAGCCAATCATCTTGAACTGCTTCTCTCAGCAATCTCCTCCTCCTGAGGCTAACTCCACTGACATCTATGAGTTTAAGGAGGTGTTGAACATGAAGACCGTGAAAGGTAAGAGGTTCTTCCATGTTGGCTGGAAGGGGTTTGGGCCTGAGGAGAGATTCTGGGAGCCTGAAGAGAATATCCTGGACCAAAGTCTCCTCCAAAGATTCCTTCAGACAAAGAAGCGGGGGAGGCCGAAGAGGGGCGGTACTGTCATGGGTGTCCCTGCGATTCATGCTTCGGATCGCTGTTCCCATTTATGTTCCCATTCCCATTCTGCCTTGATATGAAGTTGTGCCCCCGGACTTGTCCTCTGACCTTGCATCGCTGCTGCCTTCCCTGACTACCGACTTGTGCCCGACTCTGAGACTGCCCACTGTTCTTGTACCTTGACCTTCGTTGCCACCGCGGGCTAGTCGCTTCCGTGGATTGTCCACGCCGCAGCAAGACCATCTCACTTTTCGGCGGGCATTGGTGAAGCCAGTACCCTCTCCCGCGGTAGTTCAGGGGGTTCACTACCCCAAGCCCTGACATAGGGTAGGAAAAGAAATGCACTTCCTGGGTGTTTTATACCAAATAGTGGGAAGGTTGTACCTCAAGCCATGGTTTTATCATTGGAAACCATCCATGAGAAAATAATCCAAGTATCCAGATGAAGTTCAATATTCCAAAAACTAGGAATTGAATGTTTTTTAGATTCATCTTTTGCCTATGGAATATGAATTCACTGCATCTATTTGTTTAAGACTGCGTTGTGTACTTCCTAATTTCTTTCTCCATAAGGTCATGAAAATTGGCCACACAGTGTCAAATTGTCAGCAACGATTTGACAGTACCAATATATGTAAAATTTACTCCTATCTAATAACACACAGCAATATACATACATTAGGAGGAATTGCAATTAGTAGGAAACAATGTTGTAGAATCTGTTAATCAAAACAGAGAAGAGACATCGCCCCTGAAAACATGTTCATGAAATAGAAATATCCCCATAGACAATAAGGGCGAGATTTATCTGTGCTTCTACTCCAGTTTTCGGCCATAGAAGCACTGAAATAATTGCAAATTCTTGTGTACTACAAGAAATGCAATTAATTATGCAACTGCGTCTCCTCCACCCCATGTGGATGTTGAGGGGTCATGAAGGGGTGCAGCCGCTAGTGGAGTGGGCCAGCACAGGGCGTTCCTGCCCCTGTGGCTGCATACTTTCTAGAAACCTCTGAACATTCAACCCTTAATGTTTGCAGCTTTTGATGCAAAACTACACCTGGGCGGACCTGGTGTAATTTGTCCACCACCGCAGAATGGCCGGCAGATCCATGATGAGTTGTAACTACCGTGGCGGCAAGGGGAATGTATCATACATCATCGCACAGAGCACCAGCATATGATAACTCTCCCCTTATATATCCTTGAAACATAACTAAACTTTTGACCAAATTTTAAAAAGTCAATAGTACAGAGGGTAATGCTAAATTTGTAACATACCTTATTAAAGAAATATGTTCCTGCGTCCTCTTTGCTGACAGATAAGTTGCTGATAAGTTATCATTTTGGACCAAATGTCATTGTCTGTATCAGAATTGAAGTTTTACTGTAGCAGCATCAGGAGAAAGCCACAGTTGGACAATCAGTTAATATTCAATATATTCAGTGGAAAGTTCATGTCTTGTAATCCATGTCAGGGTAGGGAGAGAAGGGCGTTTTCTGTCTGTTTAAACCAAATAGTGGGTATGGTTTTGTCTCGGGACATGTTTTTCACATTGGAAACTCTCTGGGACAAAATAATAGAAGTATGAAATCTCGGGAAATCAGCCACTGGCACATCAGAGAAAGATGTACATGATAAATTGTGTAATGACTTATGTGTCTTATCTTCTTAGAGAGATCAATCATCAAGGGAAAGGTGTTCTTTAGGTATGGAAAGAGTTAATCATTAGCCTTCTTATCTGTCTGTGTGTATGGACCTCAAAAGGCTTACAGATACACTGCTCACTACAGTAGAACAAATATAAAAAAAGACACAGATAAACTGCTTTCCTTCAATTAAAAAAACAGAAGAAATCCACTACCACTACCCCATTCTTTTGTCATCATCCAGGGGATTTTCCATTACTCTAGAAGAAAAGGTCTCATTGAGTGAACCAACAAGCAAAGGTGGGGTGGGGCAAAACATGAACCTAAAACCACCCCTGAAACCCTAAATCTCCAAACTCTGATTTGCTTCATCATTATGAAGAGGGGTGTCTTCACTGTTGACCCTTAAATGTAAACCAATGTCTATGCTGCTTACTTTGGGAGGCTGGGTGAGTGGAAAAAAGCCTAGTTGTCCGACACTACATAGAATCTCCCCATATCTACGTGTACCAGTCAAGGCATGCTGGTTATGGAAATATTTTTGTAGGCTCAGTTTTTGTAGGCTCATTTAAACCTCACTGAGTACTATTTAATTTCTGAAATAGAAAAAGAAATTTGCTTCAAAGGTTTATCTACATTTTAAAGAAAATCATGTTGAAAATTTCAGGGACATGATTGGTGTGTGATATTGTTCTACTCTTTGTCTCCAAAATGTAGTAAATAGAGCCTTTGACAAGCAAAAAGGAGAAAGAGCCTTAGGTATTTTTACAAAAAAGGAATGTTAAGTATGTCTTAAGAGCACTATATAGTAATGAGTAACTTACATATGTGGTGATTTATTATACTACTATAAGAAATCCCTTGCTGTGGATTGGTTTACTGTTCTTCAGAGTGGTTATTTGATCTAGGTTATAATGAGGGCTTTTATAAAGCTAATATATAAGATGAGTTTACACTTCATTTGAGTGAACACAGCATTCAGGGCATAAACAAGGGATAGGTGACCTTCAAGGGAGCCAACCCTACCAAACCACTTGTGCAGCTTGTGTGAGGAGAAAAGTACTGGCCACGTGAGAAGGGGATACTGAGTACAGGCTGTGTGAGAGAGAGGCAGGAGGTATGGGGGTTCAGGGAAAATCAGATGACTTTAAGGGGTATTCCAAGAATAAGCATATTAATATTCAAATTTCTCTGCCAGGGGGTGACTGGAGTCATTTTGCAAAAAAACTAAATGTGACAGTACTGTGACAACTACTCTGAGGAAATAATGAATTTGGCACAAGCAGGGTTTATTTTAAACTATTTGACTTTGCACTGTCCTATGTGCATTTGGCGCAATGGAAAGTCGTAAAACAGCATTTGTACCACAACTACGCCAAAACAACGCCAAACATAGTAAAAAACGCAGTGATAACTCCCTCCCAAGCCCCCCCCGCGCCCCCCCCTCCCCTGGGGAGTTTTGTTGTTAAATTTTGTAATCACTTTATTTATAGCAGTATCGGTTTTTGTAGCAGATGTTCATATTCCCAGAATACCCCTTCAAGTATGTCTGCAGTCAGCTACTAAAGGTGGATACCTACTATAGGAGGATACCTACTATAAGCTCCTGCGGGCCACATAGAGGATCCCAACTGAAGGGAAGACAATTTTCTCTATTCCAGTTTTATCTCCGAGTTACACATAGTTATAATGAGGAGCCAATCTGTATTTCATTCTACTTGATTTTATGGATTATGAGGGAACTAAAATGCCCTGTCAGAGATAGATTATCGGTGGGAACAAAAGGTGAGATTTCCTTTAGGCTTCCACAACCTAGTTGTCTTTACTATCCTTTCCCTTAGGTACTTCCAACTAGCAATTGAAACTTATCTTTATTCTCAATGTTTTATATATTCAGTATTCAGTATTTATCCAGTCATCTAAGGATGGAGGTTAGGATGTCCATTCAAATAAGTTATTCCTTCAACCATATAAACACCATAAATACATATGCACATTTGGCATAATGCAACTGTTAGTTCTTTCTATACTCCAAAAGAGTACAGGGAGAAAGAGAAAAAGATCTTATACACATAGTGGGTCACATTTACTTACCCGATACAGTTACGATCCAGCAGCGCGTGCGCCCGATGTCCACTAGGTGTCGCTACTGTGCTGAAGTCCGTCGGAATTCACCTCCTCCGTCTCGGGGTATGTGAGTGCTATTTTTGCGACACAAAATCCTGGGGCAATTCGGCGCAAATTGGAAAAAATCGGGTAGCCCGGCAGAAAAACGCAATTCGGACCCTTAGTAAATGTGCCCCAATTTGTTTGGGCGGTCCTACTGAAATTGTTTAGTTTGGTGACATTCATCTAATCTTTTACATCGCTCTCCGTTGTATTGTGTGAAATAATGACAGGTACTGATAGGCGAGTGGTTACCATCTCTTCCAGTTCCATGTTCTTTTAGTGTCAGGCTGGGCAGAATTATCTGCACTCTCTATATATACTGTGATGTCAGCACTCACATACAAAGGCAGCAAATTACACTACTCTATAAGGACTTAATTTCAGATATGAAAGTATAGTGATTTATTACTAGGTTGAAAATTGTTGTGTCCAGCATTTTAGGTATATTTATTGACTTAGCTCCTATCAGAAAGTGTATCTCCTGACTCATAGCTCGAAAGTTGTTCCTAAGGGGAAATACTTCTAATATGTTTATGCATTAGCACTTACTCATCACATTGGAGACTCAGAGTAACTAGTTGATAGCCATCTTCATTGGCACTATGTGATTAATTTACACTGGTAAGGAGCATAGCAATGAAGTGAGTTAATAAAGTGCTGGAAATAAACATCATAGCCAGCACATTGAATTGAAATGCCAATCTCTATATCTAATATCCCTGGGTGATAAATATGGTGGTTCAATTATGCAAATTTGACAATTATCTTTTTCTAACTGGTTTAGCAGACAGTAATTTATAACTATTCTGTCCCTGCAGTAATGGAATTCTCTCCCTGAAGAGCCATCGTGGTGAGCTAGAGGTAACTTGCACATACACACAGCATCCGATCTTACCAATGAACTAGTAATTTACTACAAAAGCGTGAGCACTAAACAAGTCAGAACTTATACTTGTACTACACTATAAAATGTTTTAAAGATATAGAACAAGAAGTCCATTGTATAAGGTCTCAGCATGTGCTCTTCCTTACTCTGCATACCTAGTCACTATCACAAGGCAGCAGGTCTAACTCCGTAGACAAGTAAACAAATAAATGGGACTTTATTAGAAAAGAAATAAGAGGTGACTTCAAAAGTGAACTTCATAGGCCTTCAACATGCATATTTGTTCAGTGTTTTGTGTTTTTTAGTAAAATAAAAATAAAAGCCACTGACCATTACATATTTCTCTATAGACTTTTGTAACAATTGACTGGTTTATGTACGGCCACATGTACAGTATAGTTGATGTGAATTGCAACAATTGATCCATTTCTATTATTTTGCTTTTTTGGTTTTAACTTTCTCTTTCCAAATTCATTTTTTTATATTTTACATTCACCGGGTTGTATGGGCCTGGATTTTTTGAAGGACAAAATATACATCCTAATTGCATCATTAAAGAGGACCTGTCACGTGTAAAAATGGCACTAAGTGCTGCTTACTAAAGTAAGCAGCTCCTAGTACTACAACAGATGCAGCAGTGTTACCTCCGATAATGCTAGGAGGCACTGCCACCATGTACAATAGAAACGCCAGACAGCACTGTAAGCAGTCGAGCGTATTCATGAGGGGGCTGGTCCGAGGCGCTGCTTCTCCACCGGACCGCCCCTCCCACTCCATAGGCCAGCGGTGACTGCCGGGCTTCATGCCACCTTATGGACATGCCTGACCGCTTATAGCGCAGTAGAGCGCTATAAGCGTTATTGTACAACGCGGCAATGTCTGCTAGCGTTATTGGAGGTTTACAAGTTTGCAAGTTCATAGGGAACTAATACCATTTGATAACCTATGTGTTTCAGAAACTGCTGTCATTGGCAACCTCTCTTGAATTTACAGTATCCTGATGGACAATGGGGCAGATTTATAAATAGGGTCCTAAGGTTAGACAGTGCAGAGTTAGACTAGACAATCTTATCCTGCACCAGATTCAAGTGTCTGCTGCAGTATAAGACTGTCTAGTCGTATTCTGCACCTACTATTATTTGGCTTACTTTACACCAGAAAGGTGTCAGCAGTATTTCTGGTGCACAGACCTTTTTGGTGAGCCCACGCTCCCTTTTCTTAGACTGCACCTCTTTTGTCGAGATAGTCGTAGGAGAGCCAGAAAACCCTAAAGTCTAAAACCCTTTATAAATCGTGGACAGATTAATAAATGTCCTCCAATAGGTCCATCTGACTACCCCTGTTTGTCCAGAGTTGGGAGCGCAAACTTAGGAAGATTTTTCCGAAAGCTACATGGCTGAGAGTGTTTGAACTCTGACATAGATTCTCCATGTAAAGCCCAAGAACCTAATTATAAAGTGAAAGCCCAAAAAACTAATTATAAAGTGTTATCCCCCTGGTATAGAGTCCCAACTAGGCTTCACTCCCGGTTTCCCTTGGTGCCGGATCAGTGCTTGCACTGTTCTGAAGCTAGGGGTACCATGTGCCACGTCTGGTAGGACCAGTTCTTCAAGAGTTCTGCGTACAAAGTTTTTGACGTTATCAACAAGCTCTTGGGAGTTCATTTTGAGAATTCGCCAGCCTTAGCTTTACTATTCTGTTTTCAGTTCTAATCAAGTGCCCCTCACACTCTCTGATCGGCCACCTTCTGGGCAGCTGAAAGGTCCTCAGAACTGTGGAAATCTACCATTCCTCCATCTATTTAGATTGGTTAACGGAAATAGAACATATTAGGAGAATGGAGAAACTTACTGCAGACTTCTCTCCACTGGTGATTACTTTAAATTCTGGACCCCTTGGTTACTATCAATGCTCTCCGAATACAAAATAGTCTCATAACACATGCCCTCATGTTTTTTTTGGTGTGTTTCTTATACTTTCAGATACTCAATTATGTGTTCTCTTGTACAATGACAGCCATATGGGTCCACTGTGTGGGTTGTTCTCTGCATTACTGTAGGTATGGCATTCTATGTAGTACTGCAATTTCCCTATCCATTGCTCTTTTTCTCCATCCCCTCATCCTTATATGTCCTACTATGTACTTATCTGTTGCTTTAATAACGAAGTTAAAAAAAAACTGCTTGCGCATATATTTATGATGGTCTGTGCCAGTTTTGTGTTGCGGCTGCACTACGTCCCCCACCAAAAAATGCACCTAAAAGGGCGCTCCAGTGCAGATTCGCAATGGGTGACAAATTTATGTCGAAAGTCTGACATTATTGTGGCGCGCACCTATTAAACCGAGTGCCACCAAAGAAAAACCGGTGCACTATGCACGATTGGCGCATCGCAGGGAGCGCCAGAAGTCTTGAAGACTGCGACATTCTTCAATAATACTGCAGCAGCCTACTGATAAATCTGGGCCAATATTTTTACAGCTAACCTTGGGTCTGTATGAGCAGTGATACCACAATAACAAAGTTTATTATTTTTAAAAAACAAGTTTCTTCTATTTCCGTTGATTTGATCCATGTTTAGCAGAACATGCTTTTCTGGTTTTGATAAGGTATAATGCCTTGATCCCTTGAACCCTTTTTCATTTTTGGGCCATGAAATAACAAAAAACTGTGATTTGGCTTTTTGTAACAGGACTTATATGATAATAGACCTAGGAGCCTGACAGATACAGTTTCATACCGTTTCAGAGCTGATATTGTGGCTTCACCATAGCTGTGACCTATTCCCTTCAAGTGTAAGCACTACTGAGCTTATTTTATCTAAAAGTGGAAGAAAACAGTTTCCAAAAGAGAACACACTGGTTAACAGCCAAATGAAACTTCTTCAAGTCCCACAGAGTTTCAGTCTTGAGTCAGTAGACTGGTTATAGGGGCTCTCAAGCATCATGGACACCAGCATGTGTGTAGCAACTGTATAGGGATATACAGAGGATACTATTGTCCACCTGCATCAACAAGCACTGCGTGTTTAGCAAAGTGTCTGATGACAAACTGGTTTAATGATCATTAAAACTTTGATACAGTTCCCTACCATTTTCATTTTTCTGTCTTTTTGTTATACCATTTATTATACTAGCTATATGTAACTGGCATAGTAAGAAAGAAGTTACACAGTGTGTGCCTATGGCATGTCCAGGAAATGTAACTGTGCCCTTGTAGTAATAGTCTGTCACTATTGTGATGCAATAAGACTTATTTTAGTAGTTTCAGTCCAGCTGAAAGGTACATTCATTAATTTAGTTATATATAGATAATCCACATCTGCAAGATCTCAGGGCATATTATTATAAACTAGCACTCTGTGCTCGTGGTGTAATTTCTGTATAACCTTGTGCTGGATGGTGGGTCAGGCTATCGTAAATTTGACCGCCCGATCGTGTAAATGGCATGCATAAGACTGAAAGAGGAAGGACAGTGGCATAACTTGAGGTGGTGAACGAGTGCGGGTTACGAAGTAAGATGTTCTGGGTAAAATTTTGCACTAGGGTTGATGGATCAAGGATAGATTGTCAAAGTACAGTATCACAGCCGCGAGGTCCTGTGATCAATCTGGGTCTGGAGAGTGTCTCCTGTATAATACTTTGACTTCTATCCACGGTAGCCTTTGGGTAAGTGTGACTTGCACTATTGGTCCTCTGGATTTTTTGTCAGTTACCTAGGTGCATTTGGGGTCTATCTTCCCTTTATGGTCTTATTTTTTGACCAAGTATTTATTTGAATAATATATTGTTTTTTGGCCAGATTTTGGGGCACATGGGGAGGAGGGGTGGTCATAGGTTATCATGTGGTGGTCCCATATTCCATCTGGGACAACTGGTTCCCCTTAAGTTTATACTTCTAGATATATATACTGGAAGTTGCTACTTGTATTATTTTTTGGTATATTAATAAAGTACATTTATTTTCTTAAGCTCTTTGTTTTGGTTTTGTTAGTTCTTTAATTTTGAGGGCGCTATGAGACTGCATATGTGGCTTTTTGGTTTCTAATCTATCCACGGAAACACCAGGACATTGATTTCTCCTTTATTAAGCACATAAGGAATCTCATTTATTATTGAAAGTCAAGGTACAAGGGTGCAGACTTTGCATTACAGATAGTCTGTGGCCAATTATGGTCAGTCACCCAGTGTAGCTGACATGGCAATACACCAAAATAGAAAATTTTTTAAAAAAAATTAAGATTTTGCATAGTGGTTCTTTTTTGCTGTAACAATGTGTAGTCCCCTTAATAGTTGCGTATTTGGCTTGTGGTTACAAAGTCGACTAAAACCTGATTGGATTCTTCAATTTGGAACTGGCTCGCCAACACATGGATGCAGAGCCGTATGGTATCTGAGGCCTTTACACATGGCTAAGTTTGCTACATGACTTGGACAGTTGGTCAGTGGGACAAACCATCCCAGACCCAACTTAGCTAAACTGAACTCATTGGGGCAGATTTACTTACCGGCCCCATTCGCGATCCAGCGGCGCCTTCTTCGCACAGGATTCGGGTCCGGCTGGGATTTAAGAAGGTAGTTCCCCGCCGTCACACCAGGTGGCGCTGCTGCGCCCGAAAATAATCTTAACGCCGGATATGCACCATCCATAGCAGGTGAAGGTGAGCGTGTCCCAAGCGACACATTGCGGTTTTAAATGCGGCGGTTTTTCCGAATACGCGGTTTTGCGTTTTCGGCACAGCGTCCTCCCCATGTCTGTGCGCGCCATGCGCGGCCCCGATGCGCCCGTCAATCCGATCCGGTGCGCCAAAACCCGGGCAATTCATGTACAAGCGCCGCAATCGGAAATATTCGGGTAGAACCGTCGGGAAAACCGCAAATACGGGCCGTTAGTAAATGACCCCCATTTGTATATTGCCTGTGACATCATGGTGAGAGACGATCGTCAGGCAAATGGTGTTGCGCACACTGGATTGGAGTGTTACCTGTAGGAATGAGGTCCGTGCCGAAACTGAACCATAGTAGATCCTTTCAAATCCCTACTCTTCGCCAGTACCATAGAAAGACACAATTCTACTGTAGTATATATCTACATAGAAAGCATCGCACCGTGTACTTGACTTTTAAGGCTAAGCATTTCCATTACTTGTTTCCAGCCTATCCTCCATCATACCATATTGTCTAGCAACATATTGGAGCCAGGATGCTAAAGCACTACTATAGGTCACTGTGGATCATGATGGCAAATACTCGGTGTTCTAAGATGTTTATTATCCCATCCAAGAGATCTCCAGATATCGTGCCATTGCTTCTCGTGAAGGATACACTTACACTCGAGTGTAAAGTAGTCTGATGGAGACATTATATACAGGTTATAAATCTCAGATAATTGAAATCTCAATGCCATTAACATTCTCTGCCTGAGAAAAGATGGAAAGCGTACAGAGAAGCTTGGCACCAGTGTCACTATTCAGTGCCGTTGCATATCCTCAAGAGACTGTATAGGAGAGTTACTGGAATAATAATTTTTTGTTATTAGAATAATGCAAATTTCTCACAACTTGATATCGGGGACATATTGGGGCATATTTACTAAGGGTCCGGACGCATTTTGTTGGTTTTTCTGACTTTTTCCTCGTTTTGCGACGACATTTAACTGGGTTTTTGGCATGGATCGGATTTTGGCGCAATCGAGCCGACTTTCATGCGACACAAATCGGGGGCCATGGTCGTCGGACAACCTGACTGATTCGCCTAAGCGCGGGATTTAACATTCAAAATTGTGTGGCAAGCACTGCAATTACATGCACCGGGAAGAAGGTTGGTGAACTTGGCAGACCTGAGCGCGGAAGCGACACTGCAGGAAATTGGACGCCATGATCTAGTGGATCGCGGCCAGCTCTGAATCCCGTTGGACATTCCGGATCGGCGCGTCAACGGGACGGGTAAGTAAATGGGTCCCATTTAGAGTGAGCGAGCACTAAATGCTCGGTACTCGTTATTCGAGACGAACTTTTCCCGATGCTCGAGTTCTGTTTCGAGTAACGAGCCCATTGAAGTCAATGGGAGACTCGAGCATTTTTCAAGGGGACCAAGGCTATGCACAGGGAGCTTGGCCAAACACCTGGGAACCTCAGAAAAGGAATGGAAACACCACGGAAATGAACAGGAACCACAGCAGGGCAGCATGCATGGATGCTCTGAGGTGCTTAAATGCACCATTATGCCAAAATTATGGGCAACAGCATGGCCATGACAGAGTGAAGAAATGAAGCTAGATAGCATCTAAAACATCCAATAATTGACCCTGAACACTAAGGGGACGCATGCAGAGGCACGGAGCAGCGGAAGGCTAGAGAGTGGCATGGCGACATACCCTAAATGGACCTCATTCTTCAAACCAATGGTAGCAGAGAGGAACCAAAGGAGGGAGCAAAGCGCTCAAATAATATCGGTACATGATAAAAGTTGCCAGTATATTTTGTGGATTACACAGAGGGTGGCGACAAAGTTAACATGGAAGCCATGAAACAATCCAAAATTTGCCTGACAAGCAGCTCTTGAAGGGGACCATGTATGGGCAGTGAACAAGTATAATATTAAAGGTGCGCAGTTAAAACGTAGGTTAGTTGTTTTTGGCATGGATCTGGCGCTCCGTGCAGGCAAGCTTTCGCCAATCCAACCCCTGTCTCTAGGTCTACTCCCCAAACAGCACTTCTAAGAACTTTGTATAGATCAAGTGTAGTAGCGTTCTTATAATTTAGGATATGGCGGGTGAGGGAATGATAAACGATGCGCAAGAAGCGCTGACAATAATATCCGTAAATGGTAAAAAGTTTGCCAGTATATTTTGTGGATTACACAGCAGGGTGGCGACAAAGTTAACAAGTTGTTGTGGAAGCCTGAAACACCCCAAAATTCTGCCTGACACGCACGTTTGATAAGGCGGGCATGTATGGAGGCAGTGAACTAGTAGTAGATTAAGGCGGCTGCAGTTAAAAACTATGTTAGTTGGTTCTTGGCATGGAAGCTGGCGCTCCGCTGCCAGGCGAAGCTTTCGCCATCCAAGCCCCTGTCTCTAGGCTCTCCCCAAACAGCACTTCTAAGAACCTTTTGTATAAGATCAAGTGTAGTAGGTTCTTAGAAGTTTGGGAATGCGCGGGTGAGGGGAATGTAAAAACATTGCGCAAGAAGCGCTGAATAATATCCGTAAATGGTAAAAGTTGCCAGTGTATTTTGTGGTACAAAGCAGGGTGGCGACAAAGTTAACAACTTGATTGGAATCCTGAAAACAACCCAAATTTCGGGCCTGAACAAACTCGTTGATAAAGGGACGATGTATGGAGCAGCTGCTATGGACGACTTTTGGAGGCTAGCAAGAGAAGACAACGTGTGAGTGCTATGGAGACAATCTGTTTGGATAGTGCCTGTATGTGTGCAGTCCAAAAAATTTTTGCAAACAGAGGGAGGTGCGTAGGTGGCCTCCCGAAAATGGAAGTAGATTGAGTGCCTGTATGTGGCGTCCCAAAAACTTTTAAACCAGAGGAGAAGGTAGGTGGCCCTCCAGAAAAATGGAAAAGATGAGTGCCTGTATGTGGCAGTCCCAAAAATTTTTCAAACCAAGGAGAGGTAGGTGGAGCTCCAGAAAAATTGAATAGATTGAGTGCGTATGTGGGCACTCCCAAAACTTGTTTAAAACAGAGGCCCGGTCGGTGGCCCTCCAGAAATTAAATGCATAAAAGTACATAGGTAGAGAGCCGTGGGCCTGTCAAAAAATAGCCGTTTCCTCTGCTTTACTGTACACAGAGCAGGAGAAGGAGGAAAATGAGGAGAGGGGAGGAGTGGATAAATATTCAGGTTGAGCTTCCTTCACCTGCTGGAGATGGAAATGTGAGGAGAACATCCATGCTTTATATCATCTTTTAAGGCGTCAGCTGTCAGCGTGGTCAGTCGGACAGGCGTGTACGCTTATCGGTGATGATGCCACCAGCTGCACTGAAAACCGCTCGGACAAGAGACGACTAGCGGCAGGGCACAAGAACCTCCAAGCGCGTACAGCGCCAGTTGTGCCAATGTACCCGCTTTGAACACCCGTAGTTGTAGGGAGCTGTGTGATCATTTAGGACGATGGTATGGTCAGCCTACGTATCCCTCACCATCTTTCTGTAAAGATCAGCCCCACTCTGCACGAACTGGGGACAGGTGACAGGTGTCTTGCTGGGGGGTGACATAAAGCTGGCAAAAGCCTTGTAAAGCGTACCCTTGCCAGTGCGACAAGCTGCATGCCTCGCCCTATCTCCCTCGCTACTTGTCCCGCAGAACTACGCACTCTGCCGCTAGCGCTGTCAGAAGGGAAATACTGTTTTCAGCTGTGTCACCAGGGCCTGCTGGCTATCATGCATTCTCACACTCCTTCCTTTCCTCTCAGGATGAGATGGAAAGATTTTGCTTGACGTGGGTCCAGGAGAGTGAACACCCAGTAATCGGTGCTGGAATAAAGTTCTTTGAACGCGAGGGTCACGGGATAGGCAGCCTAGCATGAAATCTGCATATGTGCCAGATGATACCAACGTCTAAGATTCGATCCCCTCATGGCCTGACTGTCATTTCTCCTCCTCCACTCCTCCATTCCTCTTCTTCTGCCATACACGCTCAACAGTTAAGGACTCAACAATGGTCCCCTCTTGTGTCTCGCCAACATTCTCCTCCTTCCACTCCTCATCCTCCTCCACCTCAACCTCTCCCCCGATATGCGCTGAGAAACAGACCTAAGGGTGCTTTTGGCTATCAACAAGGGAATCTTCTTCCCCCGTCTCTTGTGAGGAGCGCAAAGTTCCGACTTCATGCTGACCAGAGAGTTTTCAACAGGCCAAGCAGCGGGGATGGAGAGGATGATGATGGCGGCATACGCCAAACAACAAAAATCCGCCATCTGGTGACTCCTCAAAGTTACTATCAGCACTGGACAGATATCAGACATCCCAGTCCACTACCCTCATTGTAGAACTTAGGAAGGCTGACTGCCCTGATACCAGTTTGTGGTGGAACGATTGAACATGCAGTCAGTCTAACAATCGCTACGGCGCTGTGGTAAACTTGGATACATGGTAGGGTTGATTCCACACTCGGGGCACGTCGCACAACAGTCGGTGAGCGCGCTTGGAGCGGCCGCTGACGTGCCCTGAAGTGGCAGCATCTGGTTCGGGACTTCCTGAAATCACAGATGCGCGCCACCTTCGTGAGCAAACAGACAGACTGGGGTATGTCTGAGGAAACGCGAATAAGATTACAATGGGCCAGATAGGCAACCGGTGTCAGTTCTGCGGAGTAGCAGAGAGCCCCTAAGCGTACGCCGTTGTCCACACACACCATGCCTGGCTTCAGGTTACGTGGGTTGCAGCCACCGATCAGGTCCTGCGCCGTGATGCCCTGTAGTTCGCTGGGCGGTGGGTGCCTTTTATCGCCTAGGCTCAGCAGTTTGTCGTGGCACCACCTTTCGCCAATCCAAGCCCCTGTACTCTAGGCTACTCCCCAAACAGAACTTCTAAGAACCTTTATGTATACGATCAAGTTGTCAGAGTAGCGTTTATAAGTTTATAGGATATAGGTTGCGGGTGAGGGGAGGAAATGTAAACCAGATGCGCAAGAAAGCGCTGAATAATATCGTAAATGGTTATTTATTATAAAAGTTTGCAGTAATTTTGTGGTTAAACAGCACGGGGGTGGCGGACAAAAGTTAAACAAGTCTGTGTGGAGGCCATGAAAACAACCCAATTCTGCCTGACACAGCACGTGTGATAAGGTTGGGGCACTTTGGTATGGAAGGAGTGGGCAGTGTGTGATAGTTAGGAGAGATTAAAGGTGCTGCCAGTTTTTATTTTAAACTCGTTAGTTGGTTCTTGGCCCATGGAGCTGGCGCTCCGCTGCCAGGCGAGCTTTCGCCCAATCCCAAGCCCCTGTCTCTAGGATTACTCCCCAAACAGCACTTCTAAGACCTTTTGTAATAGATGCAAGTTGAGTTAGAGTTCTTAGAAGTTTGGGATTATGGGGGTCATTCGGGTGAGGGGATGTAAACAGATGGCAAGGAAGCGCTTGCATGAAATTAAATCGTACATGGTAAAAAGTTTGCCAGTTTTTATTTTGTGGGTACACCGCCAGGGTGGCGACAAAAGTTAAACTTTGATGGGGAAACATGGAAAACAACCCAAAAATTTCGTCGGCTGACAAAAACCTCGTTTGATAAAGGACGATGTATCGAGACGGGCCAGCCTATCAGCTTATATGGACGACTTTGGATGGTTAGCAATGGATGACACGCCTTTTTGTGGATACGGATTGCTATGGAGCCAATTCAATTTGGATAGTGCCTGGATGTGGCTCCAGGTCCAAAAAATTTTTCAAACCAGAGAGCAGGTAGGTGGCCCTCCAGAAAAATGGAATAGATTGAGGGCCTGTAGGGGCAGTCAAAAAATTTTTAAACCAGAGGAGCAGGTAGGTGTAACCCCCTCCAGACAAATGGAATAGATTAGTGCCTGTATGTGGCAGGTCCCAAAAATTTTTCAAAACCGAGGAGCAGGTTAGGTGGAGGAGCTCGAAAAAGGAATAGTGAGTGGCCTGTACAGTGCGCACTCCAAAAATGTTTAAACACAGAGGACCGGGTCGGTGGCGCTCCAGAAAATTAAATGCATTTAAAGTACTATAGGTAGAGCCAGTGGGCCCTGTCAAAAAATAGCCAGTTTCTTCCTGCTTATGTACAAAGAGCAGGAGAAGGAGGAGGAAAGGAAAATGAGGGGAGGAGAGGGAGGCTACAGGGCGATAAATTATCAGGTTGAGTTCCTCACCTGCTGGAGATTGGAAAATTCGGAGACAAGAAATCCATGCTTGATCATCTTGATAAGGTCAGACCTGTCAGCGGCTGTCAGTGACAGGGTGTTTTGTACGCTTATCGGTTGATGATGCCACCAGCGAACTGAAAACCCGGTAGGACAAGCGCTAGCCGGCCGGGCAGGCAAGAACCTCCAAGGCGTACAGCGCCAGTTCGTTGCCACATGTCCAGCTTTGAAACCAGTAGTGTAGGAGATGAATTCGTAATCGGGGTAGTGATAAGTGGACGATGGTCTTATGCGTCAGCTACGTACTCCCTCACCCATCTTTCTGCAAGACAGCCCTACTCTGCCGAGACTGGGGACAGTGACAGTGTCCTGCTGGGGTGGGTGACATAAAGCTGGCAAAAGCCTTGTAAACTTATACCGTGGCAGTGATGGACAAGCTGCCTGCTCGCCTACTCTCCCTCGCTACTTGTCTCCGCAGCAGAAATACGCACTCTGCCGCTCGCGCGGTCAGAAGGGAAATACGTTCCAGGCTGTGCACCCAGGCCTGCTGGTCTTGGTATTCATCATTCTCACATCCTTTCCTCTCCAGGGAGGAGAGTGGAAGATTTTGCTTGTACCCCGTGGGTCAGGAGTGTGAACACCAGTAATCGGTGCGGAATAAATCTTTGAAAGCGAGGGTCAAGGGAGGATAGGCAGCCTAGCATGAAATCTGCCCATATGGCCAGAAGTACAACGAGTAAGGAATCGCCTCCCTCACTGGCTGACTGTCCATTCTCCTCCTCCACTCCTCCAATCCTCTCTTCTGCCCATCCCGCTCAACAGTGAGGACTAAACAATGGTCCACTCTTGTGTTCGCAAACATTCGTCATCACTCTTCCTCACATCTCCCCACCTCCCCTCCTCTCGATTATGCGCTGAGAAAACAGACCTAAGGGTGGCTTTTGCTATCAACACGGGAATCTTTCTTCACCGTCTCTTGTGAGAGAGCGCAAAGCTTCCGACTTCATTGCTGACCAGAGAGTTTGTCAACAGGCAAGCAGCGGGATGGAGAGGCTGATGATGGCGGCATAGCCACTGAACCAGCGGTATGTTGACTCCTCAAATGTTACTCAGCACTGACAGCTATCAGCCGAAATACACGCCATCTCATTGTAGACTGAGGAAGATGAATGACATGACTACAGTTCTGTGGAAGTTGACATCTGGCCAGTCTACAATCGCGCGGCGCTGGCTGGTAAACTCTGGATTAACATGGTCAGTGTGAATTCCACCTCGTGGGCCACGTAGCACAACAGTCGGTGAGAGGGAAGTTGGAGCCCAGGCGCTGCGCTTGCCATGAGAGTGGCCGATTGTGATGGACTTTCATGAAATGAAATGCGCACAAGAGCGGGCGCACCTTAGTGAGCAAATCAGACAGATTGGGGGAAGTTGAGGAAACGTTGAACATCAGATTTAACAAGGGCCAGGAATGGCAATGTGTCGTATGCGAGTTGCAGAGCGCTAAAGGTTACGGAGTTGTCACACACAACCAGCCTGGCTCAGGGTTCATCGGTGCCACAGCCAAGATCAGTCTCCTGCGCACGTTGATGCCCTGTAATAGTGCTGGGGCGGGTGCCTTCTTTATCGCTAGGCTCGCAGTTTGAGCACGCCTGCTGTCGCTTAGCGACGGCACTGCTGCTGTGCTAGAGCTACAGACTGATGGGCCATGCAAAGGATGGGTTTTTCTTTTTTTCTTTGCTTCTCCGGGGGGGTCGTTCGGAGGAAGGAGGACGGTGGAGAGGGGTGGGAGGAGGAGGAGGCTATAGTAGGCCTCAAACACCTTGGAACGAGGTAGGCCACGCAATCCTCGGCGTCGGCCAAGTATATGACCAGCCGCAGGGTAACACTCGGTCCAGCCTCCACCCAAAGAACCCACAATGTTGCCGTCAGAGATAATAGTGGCCCTGCCCGGCAGCACTCGTCCACGTGTCCGTGTCAGGTGGACTTGTCTTTTTTTTCTGAACGGCGTGGGCAGGGACGGAATGTTGCATCTGACACGGCTGGCAGGGCGGGGACGGAACAGCGGTAAAAAGGTACGTGGGCGGCTGGGGACCGATTACCGAGGGGCTGGCCGCCGCCATGAGGCTGCGAAAGCACGTCTCTACTAGCGCTATAGGGAAGCATATCTCCAGGCTTAGCAATTGGAGATGTGCACAATTATTATAGGGCTTGGGCATGCGGGTGGGTTGACTATTATTGCGTTTCCGCTCAGCGTCCTCGGGGTATGGAGTCAGATCTGGAACGATGGGATGCTCGTGGGATGATGTCGGACGTGGACGATTGCGGGTTTTTTGTGGCCCGCGTGTCCTGGCAGTGGGGTACTGACTATCAGCTGCCCAGGGGAAGGAGCCTCGGATGGTACATGTGTGTCACGGCCGGTCGCGTACCTGGTGATCTGTAACCTTTGTCACCACTGAGCGTGGGTGTAGTTTAGCATTCATATGCCGCGCATTATTGAGTTTGGTTGAGTGTACACAGCTCTAGTGTGGTACCGGGCTCTCCCGCTGATCCTGGTGATTTCGCAAAGGTGGCTACACACTGGTTTCCGTCGGTCATCTCCGTCGGTGGTCCTTAAGATCACCTTCCAGACGATACTCGTAAAAAGCTAGCCCTGCACCGCGCATGATGCTCCGGCATGCACGAAGCTTCATTTAAGTTGGACCATTGCGCTGATGCACCACTCTGGGCCCTGCCTCTCGTCTGCCCACACCACTGCCTCTGCCAACTGTTGCTGGTCGAGGAACTCTCTCCGTCTCAGAAGCCTTGTTCACCCGGCTCTCATCACCACTCGATTGTCATCCCTACTCATACCCCGAATCCCCTCAGTTCTGCTCCCTCCCCCCTTCGGCCCCTCCTGCCTGCCCTGACAACAACTTCCCCACTGTCGTGACAACCGTGTCTCCTCTTCGGACACCATCTTTACAGTTCACTTGCTTGCCCAGCGTAAGTCAACAAGTCATCATCAACCACACAGACTGCGGACTAGTGGAAAACATCGGCATCGAAAAATTGTCACCAAGCAATCCGGACAATGTTGTTGACTGGGAGATGGATCCAGAAAACAGTTTCCTCAGAGTATGGGCCTGTTCAAATGGCAATTTTGATGGGAGGGGCACCTGGGGGGGGGAGGGAGTGCACAGCTGGGGGTGGATGTGGCGCAGGAGCTGGAGGAGTGCGATTAGTCGGTTAAACATGGGTGGGACTCTTCGGAAGTATCTGACCTGGACATGGGACAAATTGCTCGAAGCTTTAATTGTCGCAATCCACCGACTCACTCACCTGTTACCGCGCGTGTTCTGCCTGGTTCAAGCTAGAAAACTTGTGCTACCCACGTTCTCCAGAACTTCAGAATGAACCTAGGGCGTGGTAGCTCTGCTGCGTTCCCCTGCTCCCTCATAGCAGGTGTGGTCTCACACCCGCCCAGGACCACGGCCTCGTACACCCGCTCAGTAGTTGGACGCCACCACGTCCCCCTTGCCCTCGTCCTCACCCCTAGCCCTCGGGTTAAAACATTTTTGAAAATGATGAGTTATAACTGATTTTTTTTTTAAACGTTTTTTTTCTTTTGTTTTTTAGTTTTGAAACCAAAACGATGCTACCTATTGTTATGGCATTTTATAGCCAAGTATGAGCAACACTGCTATGGCCAGATGAGATGCAGGAGTTAATGAAAAATAAACGTATAAAATAAAAAAGAAATGGCAGCAGACGTTTGCCTAATTGAAATAAAACCCAGTGGCCCTTATAAAGTATTCCCACTTCGGTCTCTGACGATGGTATCGTGCGTCTACTAAAAACACAGTTGTGTCGCCCAAGTACGCTCCAAATTGCGCATCAATTTACTAGTAGATGCACTGCCACAACTACAGCCCCAGCAGATCACCAGAAATCAAATATATTACGCTACTGTAGGCTAATTAAGCCATTTTACTTCTCCTATGGCTATTTTCTATCCAAGTCTACAGCTACACTACTATGCAGATGGATGACGCTGAGTTTATGAAAAAAATAAACGTAAATAAAAAACATGAAATGGCAGACGTGGCCTAATTCTACTCAAATACCCTAATAAATTTTTTCCCACTTTGGTGTTTGAGGTGGTGGATTGTGTGCACTAAGAGCTACAACAACGGGTAGCAAGCCCCCCTCACAATCCTCACAATATGGTACTAGCTGCAATCAAAAAAAAAAAAAAAATTATAACGTGTATTGTAGCCTAAGAAGGGCTGTGGGTTCTTTTAAATCACTCCTCGCCTAAACAGTAAGCTATTAGAACACCCTAACGCTTTCCCTGACCAGCATCCTTCCCCGACCAGCTTCCTGCTCTCCTACGCATCCAGAACACAGATGATCCGAGCAGCGCGGGCGCGGCTAGTCTATCCACAGGGGTCACCGATCTGGCCAGCCAACCCGGTACTATACGTGTAAGTTTAGGTACCAACTTCATGCGGGTGGAGTGCAGAGTCTCCTGTACGCTGTGATGTAGGCTCTGTTTCTGGCCGCCAAAAAGCAAAACGGGGAGCTAGCCATTTTACTCGAGAGGGCAGGCTTCGAAATACTCGTCCGCAGCCGATCAGTTACGGTCACGCTAATCCGCCGATCGAGCAATCAAGACTCGACGAGTATTTTCGTTGCATCATCTCAGTCCTTGGTATCTATCTTGAGTTGACGAGACCACTGTGTAAAAGCTTGCATCCTTGTAATAAATCAATATAGATGGCCCCCTTTCACAATGCAACAACTTACTAGTTTGGCATAATAAGACAAAAAAAAACAGATATAACCGATACAAAAATGCATAAAAGTGCGTGCAGATGCAAATCACTGATAATATTGCCAAGCAGGTTATTTAGTTTCTCTGCAATGTGGGTCCCTACTGTGTTTATGTACCCGGTAATGTGCCCAGTTGGGTGCGCGACACCACATGATGCTTTTGATAAACATACCCTCTTGAGTCTTGTGAAACAAATTTACTAGGCAACTGCTAATTCAAAATACCACCCCTATAAAAATTACAGCTGTGATGAAGAGAATTGGTGTAATGACATCTGCTTTATCCAAAAACAGCTGCACTTCGTATCCTAAGTTTTTTGTGGTATTGCAGCTCAGCTCTGTTCTCTTTAAAGGGGTTGTACCAAGTTTGTTTGTTATCACCTAAAAATCTTATATGTGGGGGTCAAACGCTGGAATCCCCACGATCATGAGAACTGACCCCCAGTGACCACATGAATAAGGGTCCCGTTCACACTTATTGATGAAGCAGCAGATTGAGCATGAGTACTGTTGCTCCTTTGAATACTATTGAGGCACTCAAGTCTATCCCTACCACTTCTCTCGCTAATGTGGTCTAGAGTGATGTGGTGTGCGGCCCCATTGATGTATGTTCCATATATATGAAGTGGCCAGGATGCATCATGATGCTCTAAGTAGCACTCTATCAATTAGTGGCAATGGGAATCTTGTTCTCATCATGAATGGGGGTCTTGTTTTCCTGTTGATCGGGAATAACAATCAAAATTGGTATAACCCTTTAAATTATCCCATGTATGCAGCTGGTTTTATACATGCATACTGTGAACTTTGGAAGAAAGTAGCCATGTTTTATTTTATAGTGTGGACAAGCGATTTAGGTTTTTTTTAAGAATCTACTTGGTATGTGCAGTGATTGCAGGAATTATTTTGTACTTTTTTCCTCGATATTAAAGATTATTAAAGTGCATTACGATATGTAACAAAATTGAGCTGGGCTTGAGACTTCTTACACTCACAGCTTAAATAATAATTTTGTACGTTTGGAAGACTATTTTTATCTTGACATTGTCTTGTATTCCATCTGAACAATGCAATATGAAGCAATCCAGGACCAGTAGAGGCTCTATAAACCTTAATCCTTCCTGGTTTCCTGCAGTGAGGCTTCCTTGTTAATCTCTGATCCATTGCCCATTTCCTTTTACACATTTAATGTTAACTCCTTGTGACTAATCCTGAAACCTCAATGTTGCTGAGATATCCAAACACAGACAGACTTATTGGATTCTACACCCGTGTGTATTTTCATCAGAGTTGTGTGTTGCATGCTTAATGCAGCATAATCCCGAGCTTGTGCATTGTTGGTAAAATGGTTGTGTTTATTATAATTCTATGTGCTTCTGACATGCACGTGTGAGAATCTTAATATAGGGAGGTGTTTTGCCTTTCGCTAATCAAGTCCAGTCATTTAATTAACAACTGCGGGACTCCAAAGAAGGAGAGAACCATCTCTGGAGGATCAGAAGGAACGGATAGTGTGTATAGTTACTATGAGCTGTCAAGCACAGGTCTGAAGTACTTATACTTTGTGATATTCAGTTTTTCCTTGTTAATAATTAGCAAAAATAACTACATTTCATTTTTTTCTGTAAATGTATTTGTTGTGTAGAGTGTAGATTAATGAGCAAAAGAGAAATGATTTTTGATATTACTAATTGAATAAAGATTAAAAAAGTTATAGGGAGTCGAATAATTTCCGTACCCCACTGTAATTCTGATAAAGAATCTGAACTAGTGCCCAAGACCAACCAATCTACATGCATATGTCTACTTTTTTTACGGCTTGAATGATTATTGTGGCATGATGATAAAGCTGATTCTTCTGTCAAGAGGTTATATGGCAGGTTGTGCTACATGAAAAAGCTTTATCCCCAACCTAACTTCTATGAAACTCTCAGGGGCTATGCTCTTCTATATAATTCTGGATCATGCCGGGGGTATCTTTGCAGGCCTGACTTAAATAATATCGCCAGTACATGTTTCGACTATAACTCCTAATATTAGGTTGTTTTATAGCATCCAATTAGGAATCTACCACTCCGAGAACGTTTGCTCAATGTGCTAGATTGCTGCACCTGTTGTAGAGAAAGCACTGGTATAAACATTTCCTATTCTGTTCCATATATGCCTGATATTTCCAGATTACAGTGTGTGCCTAACGCCCTCATTGCATCTATATTATCAGGAATATCTTGGAATTTGGAACGGAGCCAGAAATCATAAGTTCTACTTTTTAAAATTTTTTAGTGGACATATTATAGATTTTTGTCTGTCTACCTACAACAAAATCAACCTCATTTCTTTCTGCTCAGAAGCGTTTTGTGCTTTGTGTCAGTGAGCACATGGCATGTCACAGTCGTTTTTTTTCCACAAGGTTGTACATATATAAAATTGTGGCAGAGTTATCCATTTCATTTTGGATAGTCACATGGCAGAAACATACCATGGCATGGCTGTGGATGTACAGTCAGCACCATATCTTGTCTAGTCTATCATCTTCTCTGTAAATTAGAGCTACAAATATCCATGGTGTTAACACAAACATGCCATATAAAGCAATGCAAGCAGAAGTAATACTACAAAATTAACATCTCAAAACAATAAAAGGGGATTCAACCTTAAGTGACTGTTAGTGAACTGTGGTGAAACCTGCTTGGATCAGACGAAGCTACTAAGACTAAATTTTATCTAGTTGTCCATATCATTCATTTCACTAACACAGCAACTCAACCATAACTGCTTCCTCTAGTGTAAAAACACGACACAGCACAAACCGTACACTAGCATTCAACCTGAGCCTGTGTGATACCTGCAGACTGTGGCCTATGTTGGCTTTAGGATCACTTGAAAAAAAAACTTTTTTTGGGCTTAAACAGGAGGGGGGGGGGATACCACAGTTGATGGATGAGAGAGTGCACCAGTCACAAGTAAAGACTCCAGCAACCTGGAGAATGGAGGGCTGTTCTCTTTAATGGGTGAAAGTATTGAAAAATGCTGAACAAATCGCCAGCTGGCATGACATAGACAATGAATGGGAGTGCAGGTATTGCCCAGCGCCGACCTGCAGTACTGCACTCTGAAAGTATTGAATGAGTGGGAGTGGCAGGATGATGCACTCCGCTCTGCAATTTTCCAACACCAAACATTAGTGAACAACAGGGACCTCATTCTCGGATTCCTTGGGGTCTGTTGCTTCACGAGGGTGGAAGTCCCAAAAGTTGTCCGTCACCCCCATTTTTTGCTTGTTAGCTCTTCCAAAAATTGGAACAACCATTAGAAAAAATATTTTTATTTTATAGGTTGTTAACTCAGATTTAAAGTTCTCAAGGTGCTTTGATTTTGTAATGCAATGACCCATCTTGACTACGGATGACAGCTATCAAATCCTTGGTAAATATGTTTGTAAGGGTCAAAAAGGACGCAGTTGATAAAGTTCATCTCAGTAATTTCTTGTGGTGTTGACTAAATATATCTGTCATGTAGAGTGAAAGATGTGTAATTACACAAGGTGTTCTAGGAAGCAGTGTAGTGGGTGTGTAGTCAATCTTACTTGGGCTAATACATACATTAATGTTATGTGAACCACTGTTTTGCTATTTGACTGTCCCAGTTCCCCAACTGCACCCCTTGCCCAAAGGCACAACCTCTAAATTGATTACTTGATCCGTTTCATTTTTGAATGCCAGCAAGAGCGGGGAGGGAGGAGGTGGTGGTGGCCAAGGTACATGTGCTGCGGGCGTGGGTTCACCAATTAAATAAATTAAAGATGTTTCTGGAATCTAATAAGAGAGATGAATTAAACCAGACCCGCTGCATATATAAAAAAAAGTAAAGTATACAAGCTTGCATGATGCCTAAAACTGCCCACAATCGATCGGTTTTCGAATGGCCTGTCACAGTAGTGTGAGTGAAGTTTGGGGGGGGGGGGGGTGTAAGACGCATATGAGTAACATTCCCTTAAGCCTTGGGACACAGTCAGGGGCTTCTGTGGAGACCAAGCAAAGTCAAGTGAAATGAAGGAAAGATGGTGAGGAAAATGTTTATATACTTAGTGGACTACCATTAAATTATAGGTAAACAACAGTAAATGAATTCAAACTTTAATAACAGATCTGCAAAGAATTGGCTGTCCTTTCTGTGAAAGTAATATAATGGGGCTTATTTATAGTACTGGTCCACGGATTGCACTTCGCGGATTTTCTAAGTTTTCGGGATTTGTGTAGAGTGGAAGGTAATTAACTGGGGATTGTGTCGACGCAATCGGTTGTGGGCGCAGCTGCGCCGGCTTCGTGCAACAGAAATCGGGGGACGGGCCGTCGCATGTTCGGACTGAGTGCGGGATTTTAGATTCAAATTGGTTCGTATAGACAATGACCTACATACACCGAGGAAGAAGAAGAAGGTGAATTCTGTCCGACCTGGTGGGGAAGCGACACATGCAGGATATTGGGCGCACAATTTTGTAAATTGCACAGGGTGCATTATAGTTGGACAACTCCGTACTCCATTGGGGGCCATTACGAAAGTTGGGGTCAAAATCAGGACAGAATACTGTGTAGGCACAAAGGGCATTATAGGGAGAATGAATGTAAAGGGCATTTTGCAGTGTGGGGAATAGAATGGGGGGGGAGTTACAGCACTGTTAGATAGGAACATTATTTTCAGGAGGCCCTCTGTGTAGCAGCATGCAGTATGGTGGGGCTGGTGTTGGGGACAGCTGCAGGATACACTACTAGGGGACCAGGCATGTATGGTACAATGTAAAAGTGAGAGCATAACTGTAGCATTTATTAAGAACAGTACATCTGTACTATGTGCAGTTACCTTGTAGTGTTACAAGGGGGCGCCAGATTTCGCCACATGTTTCTATGTATCTGGCGCCCTCCCTGCCCTTCAAACAAGTACATCTTTTTTTTTGTGCACCTTTAACAGGGTGGGTGTGTAGCAACATTCTATCAGACTTTTGGTTAAATGTTGAAACGTCTGAATGACCACCGGAACACCCCCTTCAGTGCGAAATATGTGTCGGCCAAAAATGGTCACGTTTGAAAGACGCTTTATGTGCAAGCAGTTTACACTAGATAGAGCGTGCAAAGTCCACCGAAAGCTGGCACACGGCCCTTTATAAATGTGCTCTACTGTCTGTGTGGTAAGTCCACGGGGACAATGTGTGGCGGGAGATGAAGACATCGGTATTATTTACCTAATAAGAAACAAGCACAACTACAATCCGAGGGCACATTGGTCCACATTTATCAAAAACAGTGCAGTTTTGCCTGAGAATAGTGTAGATTGAAGCAGATTCATGAATTATGGCGACATCTTCATGAATCTGGCACTCCTGCACTGTCCCGACAGAGTGGACCAACTTTTTTTGTGCACCTTTAACATAGGGCGTGCAATTCAATTCTGATCTGATCGATAAATGTGACGCTGTCTGACTCGGAAGGGGCTTAATAATGTGGGACATCATATGCAGTGGCAGCAGCAGTGACATATAATGGTGCCAGATACAGGACGGACGCTACTGAGAATCATGGGTACATAGAATTTGAGCTCCTGCTACCTAACAATGCCGCCTACTTACTGTTATAGAACAGAAATAATATATGATAGTGAGACCTCAGGGCATTTTTCAGTTGAATGTATTCAATACTACCACTGTCACAGCATCATCAGCAAGGATTCTCCAATACTAAAACGTATAGTTGTTCATTGACTTGAATGTTTTCAAAAACTGCTAGAACAGCCACGGGTCTACAGCTGAAATCAGGCTGCCAAAAAGCAGGCATTGTAACAACATTGATGTTTAGTAGCCAAAAGCTTCAATCTGACAAATCCAAACAAAGATAGGCCAATCCCCAAAGCGTCCAAAGTAGTGCCCACCACAGCATATAAAAATATGTGCCACATTGTCAAAGAAGGAGCGTGTGGGGAGAAAGTAACCCTGCATCCAGCACAATGGAAGGTAGAAGGAGGAAGAAGACATCAGTTTTCATTGAGGAGGAGATTTTTCATTACAGCAATATAATCCCGCCAAGGAGAAGTCCAATCAGGAGGAGTAGGCAGCTCTCTGGTTACTATGGTATGCAGTTTGTGTACAGATGGAAACCTGTACAGAAAAGGGAAAAGTAAGCAGTTATAAGAGTGTATGTTGTGCATAAAGCAGGATCACACCATATTCCATCAGTATGCAGAAGGGTATCATCAAGAACACATGTAATTATAAGTTTTTGGAGAACTGTTTGTACTTCAGAATATAGTTATGACTTCCAAGAGGAAGTTACCAAGCATCTGATAAATTACCCAATGTTTTACATCAGCTCAAGGCAGAATAGTTATGACTTCCAATAAGGATTTGCTCAAAGGCAGAATATTTAGTCCAAAGTACCGTGCACTATGCACTTTGTCTTGACTTTGTTTCTTTAAATATTGAATGTCAGTCTGGGTAAAGTCTGAAGTACTTTGATAGCTGCAGCTAGATCTTTAATGAATATAGTGGATGAGGGTTTGCCTCTGAAAAGGCGGGTCTCATCATGGGGCATGCTATTATTACATGCTCGCTCACTGTTCATGAGTGCCCATGTGTAAGTAGATTGACTTTAATGTAAAACTGAAGGCTATGATAACTTTCCCCAAAATGACACTGCGTGATTGTTATAATTACTGCAAAACCCAGTGATCAAGCACAAAAAAGTTGGTATGGCCCTACCAATAATTGAATGTCCAAAATGTTTTTCGATTCGTCACAGGACCCATTTTCAGAAAATTAGCGACATAGTCATAGTATAAAATAGACTTGTGACCAGGTAAGCACCGGAGGTAGTAAGTATTACTTTTATTATTTTTAAGAGGGTCTACTGCAGGACATTTTATTACAAGATGAGTCATATTATTATGGGGGAAGAGCACTTGGATGGGGCATGTCTCTTACTTGGGGAAAAGCTGCATGGAGAGGGCTTCATAGGGCATAGTATCTCTGGGGAGGCTGCAAGGGGCATATCATTACTGGGTGAGGCTGCATGGGCATATCATACTGGCAGAGGGCTGCATAGGGGCATATCATTATGGTGGAAGACTGCATGGGGCATATTATTACTGGGGAGGCTGCATGGTGCATATCATTACTGGGGAAGGCTGAATGGTCCTAATCATACTGGGGGAGGCTACAGGGCGATTTATTTTTACTGAGGGGAGGTTCATGAGGTACTTCATTTTGTTAGTGAGGAAGGCTGCTGAGCATTCATTACTCGGGGAGTCTATGACAAATGCATTCCCTTCTAGGCTATACTCCAGTCAATAAATTCCCCAGTATTTTGTGGTAAATTAGTTGCTCGTTCTTATACCTGGTCGGCTTATTCTCAGGGAAAATATGCGGACTTTGCAATCTGTTTATGTGGTAGCACGTCTCATCTTTTTTACTACTGTTGTTTCTGGCAAAAGGTTTTATTATACCTGCATGGGCTCCGACTCTGCAGAGAACTTGGCATTGTCCTCCACAATTGGGACAGTCCTTTAATCCCCTGATAAAAAACCAGAACTCAGCTAACCCTGAAAACGCTCCCTCTGTCAACTCCTTCATAATCATATAACAAGGTTACTGCTATTTGTAATAGATGATCCTAAGTAGTATGCTTGTAAGAGAACGCACATTACTTTTAGTAGCTACATACAGTGTGGTTTCTGAGGGCCTTTTGGGTTCTGTATTGGTCACATAGATCTCTACCCTGTTGTGAGAATGTGTTTTGAAGGCAGGACACTGCATTATAGTGTATGCTTACTTATTGCTTACAGTACAGTACTGCACATTCTAATATTCTATTGAAAATGAACCCCCTTTGGTGGATAGGTATCTACCATAGCGGGCGTGGCGAACCTATGGACCCTGTGCCAGGGGTGGGCACTCAGAGACCCTTTCTTGGGCAGGCTATTGCCCCAGGTGTTGACAGAACTGCATTATCTCTAGAAGTCATCCTGCTGGACCATCATTCTTCCTGTACAGAGAGATCTGAGAGAGGCTACAATGAGAGTCTGAATTTTCAACTGTATTGGCGCCTCAGGGGGCCGATAAGACTGAATGATGTGGAAAAAACAAGTAGCAATAGGTTACAGCTCTTAAAATGCCATGTTGGCACTTAAAGGTAATAACGTGGATTTTGGTTTGCAGTTTGGGCACTCGGGCTCTAAAAGTCTGCCATCACTGCATAGGGGATAAACGATATCTCTTAAATTCTCCATCAGATCTGTAGCTCAAAGGACCAGTACCTGTAGCTTGTAAAGAAGCAGTTCTTTACTTGAGTTATATTGCCTATCTAAAGAATCTGTTCCTTTAAAGCTTGGGTTATCTAGGTTTCAGCCCTGGTCACACCTAAAGACACCTAGTCTGGCCACCTGCGAGGGTGTACAACTCCATTGCTCTTCCATTTCACAAATGCAGGCTGCTGTAAATTGCATGACCCTTTATCAATTTATAAAGATAACTCTATGGTGAAACTGTTAATAAAGAGTGGACGTAAGGCTACAACTGAGCTCGGGAACAAAAATATTTTGTTGGTGTTTGCGGTATATCATAATATAAAGTGCTGCTCAAAGCTCCTGTTGCCCCTAATGACCCCAATATGCTAATTAGCTAAAAGGACTGTGGAAGTTTGCATCTCAGACAAAGCGTTACGTGAAACACGTGCGGATCGGCTTATAGTGATCTGTGATAACATGTTTTGGTGCTCTTCTACATTGTTCTCCTATATTTGCGATCTCATGCTGGTATATTTTAGTTGTATAGGACTTGTTCTTATTTCTTGGTGATTAAATAAAATATATATTAATGTACGTGTATTGGGTTTCCCTTTTTGGGGTTTACAGTGCATAGCATGTTTCAACGTTCCCTGTCTACGGCACTTGCAAGTTGGGTCACAATAAACAGTGTAAACTTACGATGCAGTGTGAGTTATTAGCTCAGTGTGTGAACGCTCACTCCCATTAAAGCACTCACAATTTACATTGTCATCTATATACTGTGAAGTAAGAAAGAAGATCGCACACTACTCTTATATTCTCCTGAAAAGTAAATACCACAATTATTTGGTCCTCAGAAAGCTTCGGCATTATTGTGGCCAACCACATATAAATAGATGGATAGGATAGTGAGAATGTGAGATTGAATAGTGATACAAAAGTCTCTCTAAGATCTGTTGTTAATCTGTTTGACCATGAATGCAATTAAGAATTTATTTTTAATTCAATATTATTGTAGTTCATGGAATACATCTCAATTATTCATTTCTAAATAATATTGTCAAAATATGCTAAACGAGGGGGGGCTAAATGGTACAGTATTAGCATTTGCCTCTTTTTACACCTCAAGGGGTTTCCCTGGTTATGGATATTGATGATCATTCTTAGAATATATAATAAATTTCACATTAATGACCTTAATCAACACCTGTCAACCCGTAATCAAACAGAAACAGATTAACAAAGGGAATGTGTTTATCTACACTCTTTTAGACATTGGAGCTATAAATCTTACAATCCAGTCATTGATCCTATCATTAATTATTACTATTGTGAATTATGCAGTTGACAGATAGTTGCGGCCAATCTTCCAAAGTGTTACACCTTACTAATGTTGCATCTAATGGAGCTACTTATGCCTTCTGGATAACATAATAATAATAATTTGTACAATATGACCTCATACATGATATAGGTCTTATTACACGCAGAGATTATATAAGGTGCCATAATGTAATGAGGTTATCTATATAGTCTATATCGGGGACCCTGCTCTTTCTATATGTCTGCTTGGGTTTCCATTGTTATATATCTGCTTCGGGTCTCCAGTATGTATGTCACCCTGGGATCCACTCTATTTTATATTTCTGCTCTGAGGTTCGTCAGTATTATGCATTTGCTCCAGGGTTCTCCCACGAATGCAAGCTAGGCCCTATCTACAGGCGACCTCCGTCAGCTCCATAGAGATGGGTGTAATGGTCATGCACGATTGTCTGCTCCATTACTCTGACAGAGAACAAGGGTCTGACAGGGAGGACAAACAACAGTATACAGGCTGAGAAGCGCGAGTTCAAACAAACAGGGTCAAAACCAAGATGATGGCAAAGGTACAGAATCTCATATGCAAGAGAATGGTCATAGGCAAGCAATACAAAGAATGCAAGAAACGCAATGGCAAGAGCACTGATATCACAGGAGACTGAAAATGAAGGGCTGGCAGAATATAAGGCAGTAAGAATACTACCTCCAGTACTGAAATTTCTGCTCTGAGGTTCTCCAGCATGGGAATGTTGCTCTGTAGTTCCCAGTATTCCAGTCTGCGTTGTGGGCCCTACGTATTATACATCTGTTATAGAATCTCTATTATTAATGTAAGATTTTGTGGGTCTCTAATATTTATATATCTGAGGACTGTGCAATACCTGATATCTGAGTACAGGGGGCTAACCCTTGCCACTAAGAGTAGATAATAACCATCCCCATGTAGTCATTGGTACACAGATGCCAGAGCCACTATCTGTTATATTTGCACTATATTGTCATTTAAATAATCTCTCCCACTACCTGTAGTTTGACTGTGGTATATAAATAGCTGAACCAGGGTTTACTAAGAAGCCAAAAATGGCTTGAAAAAATGCACCTCTGTCCATCCTTTCTAAAGGCAAGGGAGAGGTTTTGTTTTTACCAAGTTCCCGAATAATCCCTTTATCATAAAATAAAGGATATTCCCATCTTGGAAATGAATGGCATGGCCTGGATCTTCTTAAGATGGGGATACAATGTTGAGGGACAATCAGACAGATTCTAGCTTTTTGCTGATGCAAAAAATTAATGATGGCCCACAAACACACACACACAACAGCAGCCTACACCTGATCCTGGGCCATGACTTATCAAAGCAAAATTTGCTGCCGGACATCTTCGGCTCCCACATGCACATCTCCACACTGCGCCCCTAAAAGTCACTTACAGTATAATGTCCCTGGATAAATACGCTACATACAGGAATACCTAATTAATTAGCATCATTATAATTATGTATGATATTGATATGCAATGTGTGTTTGAAACCTATGGGAGAACACACAAATCAAACCATCAAAAAACCCATATTTATAAGTGTGGGTGGGTTTGATGATGCGTTTTTCCCAAGCGTTTCAAAACACAATAGAACGGGTCATGTTTTTGTAGTTTCAAAAGAGGGACCTCGCTTTTTTTCAAACCACGATTATGCCCTTCACGTCTATTTGTATTCAGCCCCCTCATGTCTAACTAAATACAGCCCTCCCCAAATTCTATACAGTCCCTCTAGTAAATATATGAAGGATGTGGCCATTATAATTAATAAACTAATCTCCTTACTGTTCCAGCTGCCGCGTGCTGTCTCCTTTCCCCCGCACTCTTTCTATGCACAGGAGGCGTGTGATGACTCACCACACACACTTTCTGGTCTTGGAGCCTCGAAGCACCAAGACAAACAGGTCTGCCCTGCATATCATGACATCTGTGTCTCAAAAAACAGATGTACTTGACAGTTCGCATAGTATGGACTTGCCAACAACATCTAGTATGCATGGTGGGCAATTCAGAAGAACACATTTGTCCACATACAACAGCAACTCTGCCGCCACCCCTCAGGGCTCAGTCTACTGCCGCTAAGGTGGCAGCCCTGAGGCTCTATTTTATGCAATTATAAAAAAATAGCTGCACTTTCCAAACACCAAGTTCCCAAATATATCAACATGTAGTCATCCTGACTCTCACATCACTAGATAATTAGTGCCTTTCTAATGTGAGTACTTAATCATTGTGAACCTCTACTTTGCAGTGAATACGGAGTTAACAAACACAGTCAAAATAATAGTGTGGGTTTAATCCCAGATAGGTGTCATTATCAGTCTTTTTCTGCTGACTACAAGTGTCAGTCATTTGCAGCCTAAACGGCAAAGCACAAAGGTTGTGTCAGAGAAACAGAGCCCTTCTGCGGCTCCCCATGATAATGAGGCCATTCAGCTAAAGTGAAGCTCCATTTGGTGCCAGTTTTATGAGAACTTGCCATTCTCTTATCTAACCTCTTGCCAGGATCAATCCCTTTTAAGTGCTTTAATCTGATCATTTTCAGACTGCAGGGAATTCAAAAATTTTCAGCTGCCCTTTAGTGTCAGCACTATAGACATGGCAGGCATAAGTTTAGATGAATGGTATGTATACCTGTACCAACTGTAGTGTATTAATATAGTGTAAATGCTGGAAATAAAATAAAATAGTTGTTCGGATTTAAAAAAATGTGGCTGCTGTCCTTTCAAAACATGCCACACCTAACTACAGGTTGTGCAGTTGGTATTACAACATAGCTGCATTCCATTCAATTACAGTAGTGCATCTAGATGTTAAACTTACTTTATCACGCTTTTACATGTCAAGGGGCCGCCAGACACCCACAAGTCTACAGGTGTAGCACAGTTTTAGAGATGATAGTGCCACAGACTGCAGAATATGGCTATATTTGGGGGTAGACAGTTGAAATAGATTAAGAGTGAGAAAAGTAATGGTAAGCAAAGGCTGGAATCAGATCATTAACAGCTAATTAATATATGAATATATATGGCACGGCTGCCACCAGCTGGCTGAATTCCATGCATCATATTTCAAAATTATTCAGGGAGTCTCATTCCTGGGACTGTGCTCTGCTGGAGCATGGTCATGGGGCTCCAGCCTAAAGATTACAGAATTGGATGATAAAATCAAAAGTGGGAGTGGATCAATATCCTGGACACGTTGTACCTATTTCTTTGACTGGGACACGGGCAGTTCCTCAGGGTGCGTTCACCATGTTGCAGTTAAAACTTGCATTGCATCAGCTTTGAGGTGGTTGTACGGTGCAGTTTTGCAATTGAACAGGTGAAAGACATGAAACTGAACGGGTGAGTGACATTTGTGAGGAGAGGTTTCCCCTTCAAAATCAAATTCACTCGTTCAGTTCATGTCTTCACCTGTCAATGACAAACTGCACCTAAAACCACTCAAGCTGATTGCGATGCAGTTTTAACTGCACGTGTGAACGGCCACCCTCACCCTTTCCTTTGGGTATAGTATAGTGTGTTAGTGGAGACCGATTCTATTGTTGCTCTCTGTACTTGGGAATGGGTATTGTATTAGTAGAGGATTATTATGTTATACACTGTCAGTATATAGTTATCAGTCAAGCGTGGTGTTGATGGTGTCTCAGCTCATAGCGTTTATGGCCTCTGCGAAGGGGCGGTGTAAGGCAGTCCCCGGGTGTTACGCACAAGATAGGTTCCATAGGTTTGTTTTAAGTTGAATTGTATGTAAGTCGAAAGTATATTTTATATTGTAGATCCGACCAAAATTTTTTTGCCCCAGTGACAATTGGAGTTTCAACATTGTTTGCTGTGATTGGACCACCGATATCAATAAGCTTCATTACAAACACTTAACAGCTGATCATTGCAGTCTGGGACTAAAGTAAAGCATTCAGAGAGCTTCACCAGAGGTCAGAGTGGTCCGTCTGTAACTAGGGGTTGTCTGTAAGTAGGGGACCACCTGTATGGACATACTGAAATATTGGAAGCCTCCAATAAGTAGTTATTTTAAAGCTTGCATTATGGGGCATGCAAATCACGAATAGGTTAATATTGTCGGGGTTTCTACATTTAAAGTGTAACCGTCATTTCAACAAACTTTTGAATGTTGTAGGGCAGGTAATTTAAGCCCTTTTGCAATTGGATTAGTTACCCATCTTGTCCTTCACTTGCATTCTGAGACTTCCCTGATATCAGGATCCTCAGATAGCTGTTGCTAGGCACATTTGTCTTCACTGAGGAGCTGACTACCCACTCTCCTCTCTCTCCTCCCTGCTGATTACCTCACACTCGGTGCTCCAGCACTCAGTCATGTGCTGACAGAAGCCCCTCTAATGGAATAACCAAATACCTATACTCTCTCTCAGTTTTCCCTACCACATATCTCTCACATCAGACTTTACCTACACTTATCCACACATACACAAACTCAGAACGACACACATTCCCCCCTCCCCCATCACCTCACACTCCACAGCAGGAACATTGAGAGAGACCCTCAAGTCTACATAACTGAACCCTCATGTGCTTGTGTTGAAGGGATAGATAGATAGATAGATAGATACAAAAAAGTAGAGTTTAACTCTGCACAGCTTTATGGAACCCTCATGAGGGGGTTGCAAAAGCCCGCCAAGGTCCTGGCTTGGTCCTTATGACGATACAAATTGGAAAAGCGAGCAGCACTCAAAGGTATGAATTCAAAAGTTGGTAATCTTTATTGAGGCAAGTGGCAACGTTTCGGTGTTGGACACCTTTTTCAACAGCGAGTACTGCTCTCTTTTTCCAATTTGTAGATACATAGATAGATAGAAGATAGATGGATATGAGATAGATAGATGGATATGAGATAGATAGATGGAAAAATAAAATGAACGGCGAAACATCAGTGTAGTGGGACTAACAAGTGGTGTTATTTCCAAGCTGCTACGTTTCAGCTTCCTCCGAGACCTTTGGGTGCCATTATTTTATTTTTCTATTGTTGAGAGATGTGGCTGGTCCTGATGTAGCGTGCACCGACTTTAATTGTTTGTGTTTTGCAGTGCCGCTAAAAAACTTTTCTATGTCTAGATAGATAGATAGATAGATACGATAAGAAAGTCCAAGCAGCACACTCAATGGGGCAGATTTATCAAGCAGTCTGAAAATCAGAATATTTCCAGTTGCCCATGGCAACCAATCACAGCTCCCCTTTAAATATTCGATGCACTCACTGGTGGAAATGAAAGCTGAGCTGTGTGATTGGTTGCATGGGCAACTGGAAATATTCTGACTTTCAGACTGCTTGATAAACTGCCCCAATGTTGTTGACCAGGTGGGTGCAGGAGTCTCAGAATTGCCTCAAGTTCTCAAACATAAATGCAAGAGAAATCAGCAGCACTCCATTTGTAGAGTAAACAAATGGTTTCTTTTATTCATCAAGGGACATAGCGACATTTGCCCCTGGAAGAGCCTTTTTCAAGCCCTTCCAGGGCCGAAGGTTGTGTACTGTACTTATGATGGAATAAAAAAGGACCACATTTGGTTTATATAAAACTGGAGTGATGCTGCTGATTTTTGATATGATTATACGATAGATAGAGATGAGATAGATAGATACCATACTATGATATGACTAGATAATAGATAGGTAGGATAACATAGATTACTATATATATACTATATATGTGAAGAATGAATAGTAGATAGTAGATATGAGAAAAGTAGATAGATGATAGTAAAAGATAGATAAGATAGATACATACATAGATATGACTAGATACTAGATGGTAGGATAAAACATATAGTGAAGACATCGATAGATAGATAGATAGATAAATAGATAGATAGATAGATAGATATGAGATAGATAGATAGATAGATAGATATGGGATAAATAGATAGATAGATAGATAGATAGATATGGGATAAATAGATAGATATGGATAGATATTAGATAGATAGATAGATAGATAGATATGGATAGATATTAGATAGATAGATAGATAGATAGCTCTGGTGTCATTGGTCAGCAGCAGGCGCTTGTGATGAGGTGACAGTTGTCAGGCCCCTTCCTTCCATCTTGCTGATTGTAGTTTTTTGAGAGCTGGAAACCCTGGTTGCTATGGGCCAAAAAAGATACTAAATGAGGACCGAGAGGCAAAATATTTTGAGGAATGATTTCCAGGGACACTGGGAGCAGAATTATGTATTTTAGTTTTTGTTTTTTTTTTTGCTCAGAATGATGGTTACACTTGAAATTATTCAAAGGGGTAAGGTATCTTCCTGCAGTCTTCTAATCCTAGAAAAACTCTTACAATTATTCAATTGCATTATGGAAACTGAAGTTATACAAAAAGCTAATATTTTCCTTAGACTCAATTTTAGAGAGAATATATTGGTATTTATATTGGGCATTGTAAGTAGGGCTTTATTCTTCGTGCACATTGACAGTGGCACTAAAGGGCATTTGACATATGAGGTATTGCCACAAGTCACCGGTGAAAGAAGTCTAAAAATAAACATGCCATAACATAGTATTATACATTAACCTCCCATACTAATGCGTGTCCTAGCCTGGCATACATGCCCAGAGACTGCAGGGGAGGGGGACCCGTTCTACTAAATACCTTTCCAAATGTCAATCATAGTATCAATGTTAAGACAGATCAGTAATAGAAAGACATTAAATCTACTCACCAATTTTTGCCAGGGAAGCCAGCAGAATCCATAAAGTGATCTCAAATGGCACCTGGACATGGGGGTAATCAAGAGTGAAGACTGACAGCCGAGTCTCTGACGTGGTTGCCCCATGCCCTGTGCTGGTCTCTGTATTGGTGCCAGGAGATGAAGTAGTTAACCGGGCGAATGTGATGATACAGATGGGCAAGGAATACAGCAAGCATCTGCGTAGTTGTTGCTTCATGATGTATCACTGTAATTCTGGTTATAAGCAAACAGATGTGCCCTGTTCACTATATATGGCAGGGTTGTGCGGGCATTAGCACCATCCCTGGCAATACTAGATGATTAGAATCAGTGCCAGCAACTCACGTAAAGAACTGATTCAGAGAGACCTTGCACTGACTTCCTTCCTAGTCTCCAGGAGTCTCATAGTGAGAACAGGTGCTGAACATGCTACCCTCCCCTTTAAGACTGGCACAGCCCAGTAACTCAGCCCTAACCCCGCCTGCCTGACAAGGAGCTGTGTGTTATACAACCTGGTGTCATTCTGTCCTGTGTGCAGGACTCTGCGCTTAGAGACAAAAGGAGAATATAGCAAGTAATCTGGAAATAAAGGAAAGGATGGGGCTCTGTAGCTGAGTCGCCTTGTCAGCTTTTTTCTGGATTGCAGTTGACTGTAGAGATTCAGGCAAACTAGACTGCAGGGTTTCAGGAAAGCTGGATAGTTGTTCCATGATTCTTCACTTTCTTTGATTCCTTTGTTCTTTACTGAGGGTCTTGTCGGACAGTCAAGTCACAGCGGTTGTTTCACTGGAATGCAGGGCTACAGAAAGCTGTGTCGTAGGGTTTCAGGAAAGCTGGGTGGTTGGCTCTTTCAACATTACCTTTTACTTCACTGATACCTTTGTACTGTATTGTAGGTCTATGATTACATCTATGAATCACTGCAGTTGTTTTCCTGCAGGGTGCATAAAAAACTGTATACCGGTAGTTTCTTTATAAAATCATTATTATTTATGTGTTATTTATCTTAATTTTTCTTTTCTAACATTTGCGACTTTTTGTGAGCATTTGCAAATTTGCTGAAAAATTGACAACATTTTTACTTGCCCAGTAAAATTAGCTGTTGTTCCTGATTTATTTTTCTTCAGAATCCAGATGTGACCATTAATATTTACTGTGCACTGTAAATGCAGCAAAGTTTTATCAGAAAAAAGAGGGATCTCAAAGCCCTTTCTGTAGGCACCCAGGCTATTTGCCAGATAGGAATCAAAACTTTTACCTGCAGTCTCAGGCAGACCTGGACATGCTGCAGTCAGTGCTTTTTTACCTTTAACAAAGGATCAAGGAGGTATGGACCACTCTTACTGTAGCGGAGGGGACCTAGAGGAAAACTATGATGATAATCTCAATTTCTCCTTCTTAGTGGCCTCAGGATATTTGTACGGTTGAAAGCTGTGCCAGAGCAAGGAGCAATAAGTTACTGCTTAAATTGACATGTTGGTACTTTGCAATAAGTAAGTGGGTATTGGATGAAGTTTGGGCACTCGGTCTCTGATTTCAGAGATTTTCGTCCTGAAAAAAAAGACATCTTACACAGCTCCCCTGCACACAGAAGTATGAAAAAGTTATTAGCTTCAAAAGATGGAGAAACAACTTTTTTTTTGTACACATTGGGGGTCATTTACTAAGGGCCCGATTCGTGTTTTCCCGACGTGTTACCCGAATATTTCCGATTTGCGCCGATTGTACCTGAATTGCCCCGGGATTTTGGCGCACGCGATCGGATTGTGGCGCATCGGCGCTGGAATGCACGCGACGGAAGTCGGGGGCCGTGGCCGAACGAAAACCCGGCGGATTCGGAAAAACCGCCACATTTAAAAAACGAAAATGTGTCCCTTGGGAATCGCTTACCTTCACCTGGTCCAGCTCGGTGTATTCCGGCACGTTCAGATGATTTTCAGCGCAGCAGTGCCACCTGGTGGACGGCGGAGGAACTACCTTCATAAATCCTGTCCGGACGCAAATCCTGTTCAGAGAACGCGCCGCTGGATCGCGAATGGGCTGGGTAAGTAAATCTGCCCCATCGTTTAATTTTTTTATGTATTAATGTATTAAGAATAAAGTATATATAAAGTAAATAATTTTTTATCAACTTCCCAGTTCACGACATGGAATAATAACGTCACTGAGAAGTAAAATTTGTTATGTAGAAAATTAACCCACACACAGCTCACAGCTCTGTACACGGAAAAATAAAAAAGTTATAGATTTTTGAATGTGGGGAGTAAAAATAAAAATAACTCTGCCACCTTAAGGGGTTAAAGAATGCAAGAAATGCTGCAAGGGTGGACATTTTCATAAACCGCAAGGAGGCATCTGGTTCAGCAAGCTGTAGAGGAAAAGTTGAAGTTGTTAAGCTTGATGGTAATCTCACACATGTATTCCATGCAGGCACATGGCAGCTTGGTGCTCTAGGCAGAAAGGCAAAATTGAACCTACCCCCCACCCCCACCCCACACACTCTGTAAAATTGTAGAAACAAAGCAAAATTAGGGCCATTTCTAACGTAAAAATTGAAATGGCCACCTTCCCCATTAAAAATCATAAGAGCGATATCTAATAAGCCAACTATGCTATGGGATCATTTTCTGGATTGCAGTTGACTGTAGAGATTCAGGCAAACTAGACTGCAGGGTTTCAGGAAAGCTGGATAGTTGTTCCGTGATTCTTCTCTTTCTTTGATTCCTTTGTTCTTTACTGAGGGTCTTGTCGGACAGCCAAGTCACAGCGGTTGTTTCACTGGAATGCAGGGCTACAGAAAGCTGTGTCGTAGGGTTTCAGGAAAGCTGGGTGGTTGGCTCTTTCAACATTACCTTTTACTTCACTGATACCTTTGTACTGTATTGTAGGTCTATGATTACATCTATGAATCACTGCAGTTGTTTTCCTGCAGGGTGCATAAAAAACTGTCTACCGGTAGTTTCTTTATAAAATCATTGGGTGTTATTTATCTTAATTTTTCTTTTCTAACATTTTGACTTTTTGTGAGCATTTGCAAATTTGCTGAAAAATTTATAACATTTTTACTTGCCCAGTAAAATTAGCCGTTGTTCCTGATTTATTTTTCTTCAGAATTCAGATGTGACCATTAATATTTACTGTGCACTGTAAATGCAGCAAAGTTTTATCAGAAACACTTTATCAGAAAAAAGAGGGAACTCAAAGCCCTTTCTGTAGGCACCCAGGCTATTTGCCAGATAGAAATCAAAACTTTTACCTGCAGTCTCAGGCAGACCTGGACATGCTGCAGCCAGTGCTTTTTTACCTTTAACAAAGGATCAAGGAGGTATGGACCACTCTTCATAGTATCATAGTATATAAGGCTGGAAGGAGACGCAAGTCCATCAAGTCCAACCTTTAAGAATTAAATAAATGTTTTATCCCCATAACCCGTGATATTTTTTCTCTCCAGAAAGTCATCCAGGCCTCTCTTGAACATGTACATAGAGTCCGCCATAGCAACCTCCTGCGGCAGAGAGTTCCACAGTCTCACTGCTCGTACAGTAAAGAACCTTTGTCTATGTTGATGGTAAAATCGCCTCTCCTCTAGGCGTAGAGGATGCCCCCTTGTCCTGGTCACAGGCCGAGGTATAAAAAGATCTTTGGAGAGATCCTTGTACTGTCCGTTCAGGTATTTGTACATTGTAATGAGGTCTCCCCTCAGTCGTCTTTTTTCTAAACTGAATAATCCCAAATTTTGTAATCTGTCAGTGTATTCTACAAATATATACAGTACAGTAAATATATGCAGTAAATGCATTTATTCCAGCAATTAATATACCAAACTCATAGATACCAATGACTATGCCACATATAAATATTTACCATCAATGAATAAATAGAACACATAAAAATATCTTGCACATCTCCACTGCCCATACTTTTGCACTTGTCAAATTTTGTTTTAATGCATATTACACATTTTCAGTTACAATGAACCTTATTTCAATCCTGAAATATTGCTGTGTCCATCAATTAATAGATATATCAAAATGAAATAGCTGTTGCAAAAACCCAAATTTTGTAAAAATGATTAAGATTAATAGGGGTTTTCATATGACTGTGTATAACCCAGCACATGCCACCAATTTATTTGTAGCCAAGCACATGGCCCCAGTATACAAGAAGACCAGCATATGCCGCCCATCACATACCCACACTCTCTGCAGCTCCTCTTGCTCACCAGCAGTGTGATGACGCCGCTACAAGCATCCTCTGTATGACACAAGTAGCACCCACAAGGTCATTACTTAGTCAATGGCACCACCTGGGTCACGCAGAGGGAGTAGGCAATGGGAACATTGCTCTGCCTGCATCCAGTAATCTTCGGTATATGTTTGTCTTAAAGTGTCCCTTAGTATATTCATCATTTATTTGAACAAATTGTAAAATAGACAAGGAATATGCACATACATACATACATATGGAAAACTGTTGTTACCCTCAAAATAGAAGAAATTGTACCATATCTAAAGCTAAGCCTACAGAGTTTACTCCAAATCATATGCTGTTCTCAGACTTTTCATTACTTGGTTGCAGATTCCGAAGTTTAAACAATAAATACATATGCTTGAATGATAGTTATGTCAAAATGATGCTCTACACAATGGTTTGGTGTGAAAACAAATGGTTGTTGTGTACTGTAAATGAAAAGGTTTCATAAATAGTGATTGTTTTTGTAGTGAACATATTAAAAGGAATTCTATATAACATATGTTTTATTAGTCTTAGTAGTTAAAGGAAACCTACCACTTAGAATGGTCGGTGTAAACAGTAAATACCGAGCACCAGCTCAGGGTGAGCTGGTGCCGGTATTTGCTTTCGTTAGTGTTATAAACCGCGGTATCACGGTTTTAACACTTTTTAAACTCTAGAGCAGAACAGGCTTCGGCGCTGCCTACATAGGAAATGACGGAGACGTTGCGCGTGCACGGTCGCGCGCAGCGCCGAAGCCTCTTCTGCTCTAGAGTTTAAAAAGTGTTAAAACCGTGATACCGCGGTTTATAACACTAACGAAAGTAAGTACCGGCACCAGCTCACCCTGAGCTGGTGCTCGGTATTTACTGCTTACACCGACCATTCTAAGTGGTAGGTTTCCTTTAAGATGTGCTTCATTGGGATAGAGATATGGTTACGTGACAGTGGCTGTGATTAAAGTGGCACTATAGTGCACCATAATTCTGGAGTATAGTAACCAAATTATTGGTGATAAAAAACTTTCCACCAAATTATCATACACTGGAATCCACATGCTTGGATGCAAAAAAATGTGAAAATGTGTCCTGACCTCAAAAGGAACTTGTCAGGGCATTTGGTACACAAAACTACCCACAGATCCTTATGGAACGGTGGTTTAGTGTTGTGTTTAAAATTGCCCTTTGTGTGGCCACATGTTTTTTTAATAGAGGCACCCCAAAACTAATATACAGGTGGATTTGGGGCCCTAAACCAGAGGTCCGTACGATCCTATAGTTGGTTTAGGGTTTTAAATCGACCTGACAGGTCTTCTTTAAGTGCTTATTCAGATTACAGTGAAAAGTAGCCATTTTCAGTCCAGTTTTTAGCAGACCGAACATGACTGCACTAAATGCAATATTTTTTAATGGATCAATACAGAGACCCTGTTTCCATTCCAATAAAGAGGACCACCGCCTGGCTAACTCCCATTGCCAGCCGGCTCCCTTATGAAGGGGGTGGGGGAGGATTATGGGAGGCACATTTGGTGGGTCGGTTTTCCGGGTGACAGGTCCTCTTTAAGAAGCTTGTCCTAGTCTGAACTGTGTTTCAACGATCACCATAGAATATTGCTCATAAGTATCAGTGAAAAATGTCAAACTAACGTTGCTATGAAAAATGAAAGTGTGGACCTTACCTGTCTCCCTGTCAGCAGAGTGTAGTGAGTCCATGTTTCTCCTCATGCCTTCTTCCTCTCATCCACTCCATCCCCGTCACTCCCCTGCCTGCTCAATGCACATGACTGGAAGAGGGGAGATGGGAGGGAGCTGGAGGAGTGTAGGAGACATAGGCACACAGGCTGCAGCTGTCCCCTCCCTGGGGACTCACCAAACACTTCTGGCAGGGAGCAGGTAATGTAAAATAAAGTATTACTGTATAAAGTACTGAAATGATTCAGAATTCTGACAAAGGCATATGCTATTAGTACCTGGCTCTAGCTAGCGTTTTTTTGTCATGTAAAAGCTCCACATGGATTTCCACCTTTGCAAAGCAAAATTTAAATCCAAAGAATAATTTTAAGCATAAAGTGACATAGCTGATTTAAAATCTGCAGTTTGATTTCCTTTTTTTTAAGAAGTATGTACAGTAGGTGGCTTTTTACTTATCTTATTCATTACACTGAAAAAGTTGGCAACGGAAGAATGACCAAATTCAGGTCTGGAATGTATCTTCCATTATTGCGTTTTTAACATGATATTTTTGAACATGTTACTTTTATGATTTTTAATAAATAAAACCAAGAAAACTTCATTATACAGATGAATATTATTGCCCTATTAACTATATTGCCATTGTAGATCGCAGCAGGCAGCAAACACATCCCTGCTGTTCTCAGGGACCTTGGGGTGATGTTTTTTTGTCAGTCTTCAGCAACATATTCTTCTTGCTGGATCCATTTGTACTTGTGGAAAATAAAATTATATGTTGAATTTTAGTCTAGTTAACATCCTAGTTAATTGGAATGTTCATGTTTGATGGATACTTTGTATTACACATTATTACCGTATATATTATCATATAGCATCATCCCTGTTAATTAATATATACTTGCATCTGAAGCTGATCAATCTGACACTAATAACATTTCAGAGCTAATATTTAGTTTTGCTATGTGGGATGTGAGTGTTAAAAACCTCCTACACATTAATGAGAATATACAATGGGAATTTGTTTATCTATGTGCCTTTGCTCAGTTATAACTTTATCTCACAAATCCAGGTGGGTGGGAAAAGAGGAGTCTTCCTGATTTCATGGGGAAACATGGGGTCCTATGACTCCTTGATTTGGTAATCCTGTTTTTTGCTGTCCTGTGGACTGATGATTTCATGGGGTTGTTGATGCGAGCAGGCCACACAGCTGTTGGTAGCAAATCATTCTTTGCCTCTCACACTTCAGGAGACTTTTCTCCTGACCCATACTATGCCTATGCCTTGTGCCACCCAGGAGAAGTACCACTGGGGCAGTCATGCCTGCCGCATTTTGGAGAGGGTTGTCTGTCCTGCCAGCAGGTTAGTATGGGGAGTAGGTGAGCCAAACCCGGCCCCGGCATCACCCTTATGTTATTTGTTTGGAGGAAATTGCAAACCACTACCCCTTATCATACACTGTGTCACAGATGCACCCGCGATTCTTGTCACGGATCGCAGGTAGACCCGTGCCCTCCATGAGCCGTGGTCCCCGCTGCCGCTGTCCCGCTCCCCGGCCTGGACTCACCTCTCCACACTCCTGGCTGTACTCCTGGTAGGCTGGGCGCTCCCGCTCTTAGGGCACGCGCCGGCTCTTTAAGACTTAAAGGGCCAACGTCCTACTGATTAACCGGCTCGCCCTTTAATCCGGCTCCTCCCTTCACTCCCTGCCGGATCTTCAGCAGCATTGCTTCAGCATCATTTCCTGCTAAGTGAAAGCCCTCCTGAGTTCCCTGTATTTCCAGTGTACCTCTGCGTTCCTGCGTTTCCAGAGATCCTCTGTGTTGCTACCATTCCTGTGACCTGCTGTGCCTTCCAGGGTTCCTGTCCAGCAGAATCTTCAGTCTGTGCCAGCATTACCAGTGTTTCTGTGTGTGCCAGCGTTACCAGTATTCCTCCGTGTTTCCTGCTGTCATCTCAGGTTTGGACTGTTTCCTGCATTTCCTACTGTACTACCTTGGCTGCCACCGCGGGCCTAGTCGCACCTGTGGAACGACCTGGTGGCACCCCACTGCAGCTAGACCATCTTGCTTTCCGATGTGCTCTGGCGAAGACCAGGTGCCACTTAGACTCTGGTTCCAGGTTGCGGCTAGTACCATCATCTGCTGCGATGGTCCAGCAATTATTTGCTTTCACGCTCTTAAAAACCCCTACCAGTTATTTTTACAATATGGTCCACAGACTCTTTTCAATATGGTCCACAGACTTTTCCTCACACTTTCCCTCCTCCTGTGTGACACACTGATTCAGGAACATTTCATGACCTTCTATGTGTGTCCCGACTTTTTCCCTTTATTTCTAAGTTTGTGTATGTGTTCAATTCTTCCTTCTCTTCTTTATTATGATGTGGTTTGATTCCTGTTATCTTCTGTGTGCTCCTTTGGTTTACTTTTACACTACTGTGCTTGTTCTATTAGTACACAGTAAATTGTGATTGTTTTGTACTGGCTTTTTAACTAATAAAACTCATCTATTGTTAAAAAAAATGAATGCATGGGAAACATTGTATATTCGTGGGGGTGGGGCTGCATATATATGGGAATATTGTTTGTGTTATTAAAATTATTATGATTAATGTTGGATACATTGTATTCATTTTAATGCCAGGGGGGGGGGGGGGGTTATTTTAGATTCACTCTGTAGTACAAATTACCTAGAAAGAAATTGCCTGAATTTACAGTAGAAGGAAAGTAGAGGGAACGCGTCCTTGGGAGTTTAGGACTTATTCGACTTCACTTGAAATCTGATCACATATGAAGATCACTTGTCTCGTAGATGATAAAACTGGAATATGAGTAATGCAGATAATAATAGCATGCAGGTGCTGAGGAACTAACTTACACTTTGCCAGTCATTTGCTACATGGGCTTCCTTGTTGAAGTTACAGGATTTCTTTGTGCTTATAAATATACTTAAATGTATTTAACATGTTTATTTGTAAATCTGATGTGATAATTACTAATGTTTTTGCTGTTATCTTTGCAGATGCACTAGGGATCGCACTATAATTAAAGGGAATGTCTCATTTTTTTAATGTTAGTTTCATGAATTAGATTTAAGTTTGAAGAAGACAATAGTGAAAATTTAGGAAGCCACTTTGGCCAGACTGCTGGCATAATTTGAGCCATTTAGCGAGGCTTTTAGATTATTTTGTTCCCAATTTTCTGACAAAGGTCTGTGCACCAAAAAAAACAGTTTAGACCAGCCAAAAGCAGGTCTAAGATAAAACCTAGCAGTCTTGAACTGTGCCAGAATTTATCATCACAATGGCCCACATTTATCGAAATCTGTGTAAATTGCAATGTGTGCAGTTTGCCTGTTTAGTGTGAAGGGTGCACCAGATTCATGAATTGTGGCACACGTTTTTTAATGAATCTGCACTTAGTGAACTTTTTTTTGGTGCATCTTTTACGTACGGCATGCAACACAATTCTGTTGGATTATATTATGTCGGGAGTAGGGAGCAAGCATGGAAGACAGCATATATTTGCAATGCGGGTCTTATAGCCTTTGTACCCTGTGTCAGTTCCCAGCAAGTGATGCTCAGACTATGGTGTACCAGTATTATCTTCTTATACTCAGTATAACAATTCTGTTGGACACTGCATGATAAATGTGGCGCACGGTCTGCCTGTGCACAGGAACGCCCCTTTCTGTGCAGAATTTTTTGTCGCATGTCAGGTATAGTATAGCCATTACATGTGCAAGCAGTTTGCACTTAAAGAATGTGCACAGTCAGACAAAAAAACTAGGCCAATGTAGTGGTGGGACATACACTACTCTAATAAATTCCCACAATGTTTTCCATTATAAAGATGTCCTATCCAAATTTTATTGAAAATGTTCTTGGGGGACATTGTTATTGCATGTACACAATTACCATATTGGTTTGTATATACTTCATGACATTTACATGTATGTATGTTTTGTGTGAATTTAAGGGGTGTAACACAGACATTTAGACACATACACTATAGCATACCTCCCAATCGTCCCGGTTTTAGAGGGACAGTTCCCGTTTTTTGGGCTCTGTCCCACTGTCACGGGTGGCTGGGAGTATGTCCTGGGTTCCACCTACCTCCCCCGGTTTGTCCCGCCTCCCCCAGACCCCGTAGATTAGCGGTGTAGAGAAGCCGAGGAGGATGGAGGAGGCTGGGGGACAGGAGGAGGCTGGGGGACAGGAGGCGGCTGGAGGACAGGAGGATGCTGGAGGACAGGAGGAGAAGGCTGGGGGACAGGATGGGCCTGGAAGACAGAAGGAGGCTGGAGGACAGGAGGAGGAGGTTGGAGGACAGGAGAAGGATGCTTAGGAGGACAGGAGGATTCTGGAGAAGACTGTGGGACAAGAGGAGGAGGCTGGAGGACAGGAGGATATTGGAGGAGGCTACAGGAGGAGCCTGAAGCACAGGAGACCACAGGAGGAGCCTGGAGGACAGGAGACCACAGGAGGAGCCTGGAGGACAGGAGACCACAGGAGGAGCCTGGAGGACAGGAGACCACAGGAGGAGCCTGGAGGACAAAAGACCCCAGGAGGAACCTGGAGGACAGGAGACCCCAGGAGGAGCCTGGAGGACAGGAGCTACTGAAGAAGGATAGAGAACAGGGACCACACCATGTGATGAGGGATAGGGGTAGGAGTACAGAGTATCGTGTATAAGTTAGAGGAGATAAATAAAAATGGAAAACCAAATGTAAATTTTAATTAAAGAGTGGTTTTATATGATGCAGAGTTGCATTAGGAGGTATTAAAGGGGTCCATGGGGAGGGGTAGGCCACAGTAAGGGGCATTGTACTATGTGGGGACCATCAAGGTTGATATTATACTAGGAGGAGGAGGATGAAGGACATGAGGAGGAGACTGTAGGACAGGAGTATACTGGAGCAGACTGAAGGACAGGAGGAGGATACTGGAGGAGGCGATCAGGGGACAGGAGGCTCCAGGAGGAGGCTGGGGGACAGGAGGCTCCAGGAGGAGGCTGGAGGACAGGAGACTACAGGAGGCTACATGAGCTTCAGGAGGAGGCTGGAGGACAGGAGGCTACAGGAGGAGGCTGGAGGACAGGAGGCTACAGGTTGAGGTTGGAGGACAGGAGGAAGATTGAGGGCAGTAGGCTACAGGATGAGGCTGGAGGACTTGAGGCTACAGGAGGTGGCTGGAGGCAGGAGGCTACAGGAGGAGGCTGGAGGACAGGGGGCTACAGTAGGAAGATTGAGGACAGGAGGCTACAGGAGGAAGATTGAGGACAGGAGGTTACAGGAGGAAAATTGAGGACAGGAGGCTACAGGAGGAGGCTGGAGGACAGGAGGCTACAGGGGGAGACTGGAGGACAGGAGGCCACATTATGAGGAGGATAGAGAACATAATGGGGGAGGGGAGGGGAAGGGGTAGATAGGAGTACAGATAGTATTATGTGTAAGTTTGGGGATATAAATAAAAGTGGAAAACCAAATGTAAAGGATAAAATTAAAGAGGGGTTTTATATGTTGCAGATTTGCATTAGGAGGTATTATACGGGTCCATGGGGGGGGGGTGGACAAAGTAAGGGGCATTGTAATATGTGGGGACTGTCAAGGTCGATATTATACTATGCTTGTGGGTAGCACATGGATGTGGTTAGGGGGAGGGGCTTTCTGTTCCTCTTTCTCTCGTCCAAAAGTTGGGAGGTATGCTATAGAGGCATGATAAACACATATATACACAACATTTATATGATTACACACATACTACACACAAATTATCCAAACTGCTCATGGCAGCTTTTATTTAATAAACTGCTGTGAGAAAATTAACGCTGAGCTATGCCATGAGCAACTAGAACAGTTTTGCTCTCTTTTGATAAATAAGGCCCACTATAAGTACCCCTCGCACAAACACTATTTATATATACCAAAAGTTTATGTGCTAAACTCACATAACTGTACAACACTGCATATATACCAGCAATGATTATACCAAACATACATATACCAACAGGGAATGCAGCAAATATACCTCAAAAGTCACTGTACTTATAATTAATTTATCTACAGCCAAGCACACTTACATACTGGCAGGTTCTGTTCTTTTTAAGCTTCTGCTGCCCTTGTTTCTTAGATAAAAAAGGATTAAAAAAGAACGCAAATGAGCCTGAGGGGCCTGAGGGGTTCCAGGCTCCATTAACACCTATGGAACCCAGAGCCCCTTATGCTAATTTGCATAATTTAAAAAACCTTTTAAAAAACAGGGCATAAGAAGCTAAAAGAAGAACAGATCCTGTCAGACGGGGTTCAAACCAGTATCTAAGTGTGCTTGGGATAAAATCCTTCATCCTCGTGGTAGTTCCTAATTAATTTTTCCACACCAGCACCCCCTTATTAATGTAGCACAGCAGTACCTCTCTTGATTAACCATTTGATGCCCAGGTTTTTTGGGGGTTTTGCATTTTGGTTTTCCCCCCTTCCACAAGATTTTCTTATCTTCCATGTACAGGGCTGTATGAGGGCTTGTTATCTGTGGAACAAATTATAGTTTCAAATGGCACCATTTAATATTCTGTGCCATGTACTGGGAGGCTTGGGGAAAGAAAAGATATAATGTAAGAGATTCACACCATGAATATATGGCATACAAAAACTTTATTGAACAAAGGAAATAAACACTACATGGGTTAAAACAATTTGTTTGATCAAAAGTTTGAGAAAAGCAAATAACACAATGAGGTGAGGCTGTAAGGCTGCAGCCCACAAAACACCCTACCCACTGGAAATAATGGGGCGTGTATCTGGCCTAGGCCAAGAAAAATTCTAACTAATGATAACAAGGTATATGGTCTGATCAAAAAAACAGCATAATAAAAGTCAATGCATGCAAATGTTCCTAAGTTATCCTGCCTATGCCTATGTTATATCTATAACTATATCAAAGTCCATATGAAACATCAGCAGGGCTTGATACTAGCTAAAAATATATTATGATCACATGAACAGAACAATTTATACAAATGATCGAGAGTTAACCCTGCTAAAGAGAAATATGTCTATATCACAACATATGATATAATAGCAGTAAGGGTTAATGGATCAAGTTTCCAAGCTGAGAGATACACAAAGCTATGTTGCTGGTCCAGGATGTCCAATGCTATAACCTGACAGCATGTTAGTAGGATTTATTAGAAAGGTGCCTGCCATCTAGTGGCTCTTTCTGTACTGGGAAGCTGGAAAAAAAATCCAAATGTGATGGAATTAGCAAAAAAACCATGCTGTAATTGGATGGACTTTGGATGGACCGCTAACCCTATTCTTTGGGTTACTACAGAGATACTGAATTTATATAGTTTTTTTTTTGTCTTAACACATTTAAGAAAAATTTTGAAACTTTGCATTAAAAGAATGAATAAACTATTTTGACACCTGTAACTTTTTTACACTTTGGTGTGAAATAGAATTACGTTTTCAACTATACCATTTGGACAACTATATGACCTTAGTCCTGATTTAACATGACTTTCTTACTAGTGCCATTTAAATAAACTCCCAAATCAACCTCACCCAATCTGGTGGGAGGAGAAAACATGAAGCTATGACACACAGATACAATATAATGCTTTCAGTGATTATACAATATTAGTATTACACTATTAAATATGACAATATGTTATTCAGATAAAATCATTGTAACACATGCATAAAGCAACTTTTGACTTAATAACTAGTAATAAGATCATGTCGGAAGTTCATTCCTCTAGGTTGCCTAGTGTCTAGAGCAAAAATCCAATAGAATTCTCTATTAAAGGGGTATTCCAGGAATAAGCAAACTTCATATACAAATGGGCACTCAAAATCTAAGCTAATGTGTAATTAGTTGTTATTTAAAATTTTGCTCCCCTTAGCAGAAAATGCTGGTGACATGCAATGTAATGAAGAATTAAAATGCTACTGGCCCTTTAATCAGTCCGTTAATTTCCTCCGCGCGGTCCGTTGCGGAGCAGACACAGGACAGAAGATGGACGCTAATCACATGTCCACATCACATGTCCTGTACCTGCCTGGGCAGGTCATGTGATCACCACTACGTTTGGCTGTAGTCGGTTGGTTGAAGTGCATCCAGTATGGCCAGTGTTGTGGTGATGTGCAGCGAAGGCAGTTACACATCATTACTATGGTAACAGAGCAAGAAAGTCTGTTGTATCATCACCGTGAGCACAGCATAAGAAAGAGGAGGAGTTACTGAGAACTAAAGGATCATGGAACTTGTAGTTTCCAGTGGCGGCCATCTTAGTGATAACTCCACCTACTTTAGAGAGGCCATAAATTTTGTAAATCATAAACATTGAGTATGGTTGTATTCATTTATTTATAGCATCATGGGTTTTTGTGTCAGACGTTCATATTCCTGGAATACCCCTTTAAGTATTTTCTTGTGATGGTCACCCCCTCTAATTGATCTGTGGACTTTTTCAATGCCTATCCATCTGAGATCTGTAACAACCACCTCATGTACGTCCCTAAAATGCCTTGTGAGGGACGATACGTTAACGAGTTCTAACTGGACAGATAGTGCAGTCCACATATTGAATTCTGTAATTAATGCATGCTTCCAAATAGACCACATAGGAAGTGTTGCAATTAATAAAAGTTTTGATGTTACATGTTGCCTGTGTGGTGTAGGATGTATTACTGCGACAAATGTGTTCACACGCTTTACATCTTCTATGGCCACATCTGTGGCAACCTGGGTGGTCTAACCAAGTAAGTCTATCAGCTAATGGTTCCCAAGGTGGTACCTCTTTTAGCTACAAATCTTACTCCCTGAGACACTACATTGTGAAGATCTTTATCTTGTGAAAGTATAGGTTAGTATTTCTTTATTATTCGTTTGATCTCCTCAAACTGCCTACTATACTGTGTTACAAAGGTGGCTGGTTTAGACCTTACATCTCCTGCTAAGTGAGGTTCACCATTTTTATAAACCAATAGTGACAATCTGGGTTTAGTCTCATGGCGTTAAAGTGTGACCACGGGGAGAGTGCATGGTGCTGGTTAAGCTACTGCTGAAGATTGGAGAGGGGAGAAGAGCTGCAGGGTGTGCCAGAAAGTGAGTACTTGGTTTATTTCTTTATTTTTTATACTGGGGGCAGGGGCTCCCCGTTTCTTCCACTGGATTGTGCCTGTGCCATTGCCTGCCCCACCTGGTAAAAGAAACAGGCTTGTGTATACACCTCATGCAACAGAAGTAACGTAACCCAACCCTCCGCCCCCTTCCCTCACACACACACAGACATAAATACACTTTCAAACCGAATCCAAAACACAACCCCACCTCCTTCATTGCACCTGAACAAAATGTCCATGTAAACTGCTGATCCCTGGTACTAATGAGAATCAGGACTACTACAGTCTGACTGTTGTGCGATATAGATACAGGCGGTCCCAAACTTAAGGACACCCGACTTACAGACGACCTCTAGCTACAAACTGACCTCTGGTAATTGGTAAATTAGTGTACTTTAGCCTTAGTCTACAATAAACAGCTGTAACAGTTATCAAAGGTGGCTGTAATTAAACTTTATTGTTAATCCTGGTTCTTATGAGAATCCAACATTTTTAAAATCCAATTGTCACAGAGACCAAAAAAAATCTGTCTGGAGTTACAATTATAAAGTATACAAGTCCGACATACATACAAATTCAACTTAAGAACAAACCCAAAGAACCTATCTTGTATGTAACCCGGGGACTGCCTGTACGTCTTTTATATAGCCAACACCAGATGGCAGTATTATCCTCCCTTATCTGTCTCCAGAGAAATTAATGACTAAACCATTCTGTTGTTTGGATTGTTCTCTGTAGAAATACTTACATTGGATTCTTGTAGTTCACGGCTTTGTTGGAAGTGGAATAGTGTACAGTATTATTTGGGTCATTATGCCTTAAACACCAATAAAACATCTTCTGCTGTATCTCAACCAAGTTTCCTCGCTTGTAATTTCCAAAGAGTCTTATGCACCCGTATTTCGGTCATTAATTTATGCTTGTATTTAGAAGCCAAAACCAGCAGTGATAAAAAAAAAAAAGTGTCATGGAAACATCTTTATGTGTTCTGTGTTTAGTTTCCATTTCCAATTTTGGCTTCCAAATACTGATGCAAAATATTGAAATGGTATTGCCCTGTGAGGCTGGCCTAAGACATACAGTAAATAGAGGTATTGTACATATAGCAACCCCGGCAGTCCCCCAAAGGTCTGTGGGGCTGGAATGGTAAGGGGTTTTTTTTACTGATCATTCTTCTATAATACTTACTAGCATTACAGGAGGTATACGTCACTAAAGGCATTAACTACAAAAATGTTTGGTTAGTTCCTAGTACCTGCAACCCTACTCCCCCACCTCCTTGGTAGTACAGACATTAACTTGACTATTTTAGGGGCTTTTGTTGTGTTAAGTCACATGGCTGTAGAATGCTTAGCCACTTTCACATTGCCGTAATTATACATTATCTGTATGGTACATTTTATGTACTCCTGTATCTAAATATTTCAGAAGATATTCATGAAATACCTGTTTCTATAAATACCTTTTAATAACAATCCATTAATGAGAATCCTAAATAAGCGATCACAGAAAGTTCCTGAGCCTGAGAAGCTGAAATAAGATACCAAGAAAAACCTGTTTGAGTTTCAGTTAATGAGCAATGGCCTTCTAGAAAGATAGAGAAAGTTATCTGAAAGTATTTTATATCAGACTTCAGAAGTCTTATTTACCTGCCTCACACTTATCTTAGCAGATTTGTTAACCAAATAGAAGCCTTTCCATTCCAGTCCTCAGAACACACTGACTTCATACAACAATAAAACTAGCCGAGAGCATGTTTTATTCTACTTTGCTACATGAAGAGGGTCCTAGGGGTCATTGCACTTCATTTTCCTGGTCCAGAAGTCATTATTCCCCATAGATAGATACTGTATAAGTGGGTTCCTGCAGAGTATATTCTCCCACATTGCTTTGTCCAGTTTTAGAGTTGTAAGGCATCAAGAAAAACCTGTTTGAGTTTCAGTCAATGAACATAATAAAATCTGTTATCATTAAAGTAACTTGTGTCGTAACCACCACCATGTTACCATGAGGTTTATTGTGTATTTTCAATGTAAATGATGGGAAACAACGAAAGCTTTATGCATAAAACGCAGAGTAATCTGCAGGCAGCAAGAGCTTATTGATTTAGCTTATCTATCTATCTATCTATCTATCTATCTATCTATCTATCTATCTATCCATCAGTCATCTAGTCCTGGAGGTACAATGTTAACCCAGCAGGGCCTAACCGAAGTGTTGAGGCAGCTTGATTCCCTAGGACCAGAGTACCAGGTTGTAGTTGTGGCCTAAGGGTGTAATGTAAGCTTAAAGGTGCTGAGTTTAGAGATGACCCATCTTGCGGGACATTACAGGGGCAGTCCTGCCAGTGATTGACAACTACTGTATATCTGTAGCTCAACAAGTCATGAAAGTGATTGATAGCCATCTCTGTATATATAGTCATCTGGTCATGGTGCTGACTTAATCATCTATCTTTGCTTGTATGGTACTACTAAGCATATGAAGATCAGAAATATAAATTAATAAATGATACGTTTAACTGAAACTTAGCCCACAATATTATATATCAATCTGCTTACATCTCTTGGTGCAAAACATATTCATTAGGAGACTGTATTTTTACGGTGACAGCTCCTAACACTTTTAAGGATATAGAGATGTAATTTTCATCTTCAAAAATGTCAGAGAAACAACCTTTTTAAACTGATGTCAAAACCTGCTTCAGAATTTAAATGATTTCCTTTCCACATTAAAATGAAATTTAAATGAATGATTTGTTAGGCAAGAACAAAGTCTCAACTTCTGTTTGGGCTCCCACTGTCTACCATCTTGGCTTGGCTTGACCTGAATGTCAAATTACAGGAACGTGTGAATTGTAGAAAATAAATATATTGATAAAACAGTCACACTTTGTCCAAATTTTTATTAAATACAACGTCTGTACTATACAAACACAATCTCACCCTATAATAATCTTATATGCTCACATACATGCCACATATCTAATCATGAAAAGGGAGAGGTGGAAGAATATATAAAGTATGAGCAACACATAACTGTGCGATAAGGTGCAATTCCTAGAGAAAACTGAATGGAGAAATCTGGTGTGGCATATGTTACCGTAGTAATCATGTAAAGAACACCATATATAAATATATATGTGTGTATTGAGTCTGGTATCTTAGTAAAGAAAGCTTTAGGGAGATATTCTACATCCTTCTAGAACAGTAATACAGCATGCTAACATGTGCCATATTACAACTAATTTATGTGGACAATGCAAATATGAAAATTCAGTGGGGAAAATTTATTATACTGTTCTCCGTATGATCCTGATAAATCTGGTGTGCGCATGTCACACATTTCTACTCCTGAACAGGAGCAGACCATAGCTAGTGCACAGGCATTGGGCAGTAACGAACTGCACCAACCCTCTCTACAGCCAGGTATGCCCCCCTTAACACCCCTCGATGCCCACTTGGTGTGGAGTTGCCGTAAAGGGGGGAATGGATGTAATTTCTCGCCTTGCCCCTATTATCTGCCCAAGTAAGCAAGTCAATGGGGATTTACAGAGATATAAAACAGCTATGTGCATAAACTAGATACCTGTACTTATTTGTTTTCAGGCCAGCAGAAACAAATTGAGGTGGCCACCTCTACAGCACCAGGCAGGTTAAGATGTACAGAAATGCCTATTCAGAAGATGAGTATAGGACCCAAATGTGTGACGGACATCTGCCATACATTTATGACATGTCCTGTGGATATGACCTTTTGTAGATGTCTAAGTAGGTAATACTTATTAAGGGCTCATTCACACGCTCGTCTGTGGGGATGTGTCATAAGGTGTCAGAGGTGTCACCTCTCTGTGTGAATGTACCTTAATTCTTAGCAAGTCATAACTATTCACTGGATGAAGCACCTGGCATAAGACTGCAGTATTGCACTTTTTAAATAATTGCAAAATGAAATAACTAATATTGCAAATAAACATTCTAACAACATCATGTTTTTTTAGACAAATATACAGTATATTTTACTAATATATTTTAATTTAACTCAATTAAAAATGTATTTGCATCTCTTACATTGCATAATGTGACTTTGATTCATGTACATGGCAAAGTGATGTGAATGGAGATTTTATACAAGTCTTTATCCAAATTTGATGTTCAGCAGTCGGGATTTCATTGGCCACTTCCTTTTTCAACAAACAAAGAATAACCTTGTACATGTGGAGATTCACATACTGCACATACTGTTGTGACTGCTACATTGATTCAGGGCCACTTTCAATTTTTTTTTCAGCCTCCACAGTTGCCGAGATATCAGTCCCAGTATCTGACCATTGCAATCTACTCCACTGTCACAGAGGAGGAGCTGGAGCAGAGGAAGGCCATGTGTTCTGATAATTTTCTGTGACATTTTGTAAACATTCAGTTAACTCTTTTTAAGCAACATTTAAGTAGAAGCAACTTTAACATATTGTTAGTGTCATGTAAATATGTGGGGTTATTTATCATTATACCAGTTCCTTGGGACAGTTCTATGTCTATTTTTGGTGCTCCGTTTGCCATCAGATTAATTAAAGTGGCTTTGGCCCTTTAACCCCTTACCGACGTGCACCGTAATAGTAAGGTGCACGCCAGGTGTGGGTACATGTAGAGGGCTCATGGGCTGCGTTCTCTCCATAGTCTTTGCTGCATAATGCCCATGAAGCTGCGGGCAGCTGCAAAAAGATGGCAACGCATGGGCGCGGGTCTATGGACATCATCTCGTTTTAACCCTTTCATTACAATCTGCGATCAGCACATTGTTATGAATGAGGAGGAAAATCCCAATATACTGCCATACTATAGTATGGCAGTATATGGTAGGATTTATCAGACAACCTAAGATGAAAGTACTTTAGGGAGTCTGAAAAATAGTAAAAATAAAAATTTAAAAAAAGTTTTAAAAAAATTATAATAAAAACACATAAACATTCAAATCACCCCCTTTCCCTAGAACTGGTATAAATATTAATACACAGTAAAAATCACAAACACATTAGGTATCGCCGTGTCCGAAAATGCCCAATTTATCAAAATTTAAAAACTGTTTTTCACTGCATTTAACCCCCTAACAGATAAGTCGAAAATGGTACTTTTTTGCCATTTTGAAAAACCTAAAAAATTTTATAAAAATTGATCAAAAGGTTGTGCAGTCTTAACATGGTAGCATTAAAAACATTGTCAAAAGTTGCACAAAATAATACTACCCACAGCTCCGTGCACTGGTAGGAAAAAGTTATTAGCCCCAGAAGATGGCAAAATAAAAATTTTCTTTTTTGTACAGGAGGTTTTAATTTTTGTAAATGTATGAAAACAGTATAAAACCTATACAAATTTGGCAACCCCATGATCGCACCAACCCAAAGAATAAAGTAGAATTGTCATTTGGGGTCTTCAGTGAAAGACGTAAAATCCTAGCCCATAAGAAAACGGCGCAAATGTGGTTTTTCACCATTTTCACTGCATTGGGAATTTGTTTCCCACTTTCCAGTATACACCATTGAATATTCAATACAATCACTATGAAGTGCAAATTGTTACGCAAGAAGTCACAGAGCTCTCAACATGGAAAAATAAAAAAATGTATAGATTTTTGAAGGTAGAGAGTGAAAAATGGAAAAAACAAAAAAGGGCCAGGTTGTTAAGGGGTTATTAAATGTTCTTATGGTCTATTTTATTTTTTTTGTTAAAGTCCCAAGATGCCTAAAAAGTCTCAGCAGGGAACTGGAGTGAGTATGAGACTGGCATTGCACAGTGTTGCACTAGCAGTACTCTAGTTCTGTTTAGGCCAGATGAATGAAGAGGTGTATATAGTCCTGTGAGATTTTTTAGCAGTGAAAAGTCTCAAAAATCCTCAATGTAACTTCTTTGAGATGACATCATAAAAGCTCAGGAAACCCAATGATAAATAACCCCCATTGTGTTCAAATGTTGTTTACTTTAACAAACTAAAATATACATTATTTTCAACAAACATATTATTGTTCCATCTCATCAAAACTAAAATTTACTGAGCTTACCTCAGTTTATAAAGAAATGTATTATGGTGCATGTTTTTCCCCCTAGATTTTATCCTTTTCCATTGTCATAGTACATCATTGTTGCCATCTACATTTGACTCATCTTCTTCAACTACTATATCAAAGTATCTTTTTGGTTTTACAGGTTGATACATGGATCTTGTTTTGATTTGTTTCTTTGGCTTTGATGGCCTGTGTGTTCCTCTGGTACTTTTCCTTGTGTCTTCCTGTTCATTAATTATATGTGATGGTGGTTTTGCAGAAATGTTACCAGGACTAAGTAGGATCCTATTTGTATCTTCAAATACAGAGTCATCGTCATCATTAGCCCAATGATCTGTATGAAAAACAAAAGACAATTACTCTATATTCCCAACTGAATTTTAAGGCTGAATTCACATGTTGAAATTACACTGCATTTTGAAATTCAATACAACATCCGCCAAGAGGAAATTTTCCTAATGAATTGCTGTTAACATTTGCATCTACAAAATGCAATATTAACGGAATGTGTTAACAACATGTTGCATCAGTATGAGAAGGGCAATAATAATATGGGATAGGAAAATTTTATATTTGGGAGGTTTGGTCAAGTAGAAGAAAACAAGACAGGACATAATGACATGATGAGTGGTTGTGTGTCCGCGATGGAGAGGAGGAAATACATTACATACGGGCCATAACGTCCTATCTTTTTGTTCCCCTGCGGTAGTGTGCATGGGGCTTTAGTGTGGTAGTGGAATGAAGTAGGATACCTGTGCTATATGTATTGTATTATGTATTGCATGGTTATGTCATGAATAACAATGTGCAGGCAATTATTGGATGATTGAATGTAACACAATTTATATTTGTTTAACTAAATAAAAAAGTTGAAAAAAATAGCACAGGCATATTTTGTAAGTGCAAATCCAAACAAAAACGTTTTGTCATCCCCTTGATAATTTTCATGCGAACAAGGATTAACAATAAAGATTCATTGCAAACACCTTTCATAATATTAGAGTTGTGACCGCCTGGTGAAGCTCCCTGGATGCACTGGATGAGTAATTCCGCAGTGACATCACTTTGAGGCCTTATGAACTCTTCCACAGCAGCAGACTTGTGCCGTGTGCCGCAAACAAGCCAGAGAAGGAGGGGGTGAGCGCAGTTCACACCTCCCCTCCCAATAGGGAAGCTGAGTGGCTGCGCCCAGCTCAGAAATGGTGTGGTGAGACAAAAATGTGCTCACCATACCATGCCTGCACGCAATACATGTCTAAGGCAGCCATTGGCAGATCTTCATATGGGCAGTCCGGGCAGGCACCAGGGCGTTTGGCTGCTCAAAAGAGGGCCCCATATGAAGATGTTAATTGGATTTGGGTCGGTAGACATGTAGGCGAAATAAGTCAGCTGCTGCAAGTACACATCACAGTCTGTGGTGCCGGCCCTTGCTCCAGGAACCACAGGCAGTGCCTGTCCTACGTCTCCTGCAGGGCTCCGCTTGCCCAGGAGATACTTTAATAAACTACATCCCTACTCTTAACACTCTCTGCTCTGACACTACATACAGCAGCCCTTGGAAGGTGAGGTTCCCATCGCAGGCTGCATCTATCTTACTGAAGGATAGTAGTGATAGCAAAACTGTCCATCTCATTGCTCCCTCCTACCCCTCACTGAACTTTAGCCCGGAAAGACAAGATTCAGCAGAACCGGGTGCACAGCAGCATCAGAACCAGTAGCAACGTGAAGATAAGGTATCAAAGTCCCTCACTACCGAGGATGAGAAGTCGGGTACTAGCTGCTATACCTGATGTCTGTGTAAGCCGTTGTTAAAGTGGTAAACATAACACCCTCTCTGCCCCATAGACTCCCCGTAGGACTTCCCAATTCCCCTCAATGCCCAGTTAGTCTGCTTTTATGTTACCAGATGTGACGTAGGCCTCATTTAGTCACCTTTCTTGCCACATTTGGTCCCTACCCGTTTCATCCCCTCCTCGCTGCTCTCCCAAAGTGCTGTGATATTCCTTGCCTCCTTCTGCCCCTCACACAGAAACACTTGTTTCATCCTCAACCATCCCTAGAAAATCACCACAGAGCCAATGCTAACACCTATCATCCTCTGACACCCAGCCACCCTATTAAGCAACTTTAGAACATTTGATAAATTTAGACATTAACGCTTGCAATCGGGATTGAGCACAACATATATTATATGTCAACAAATGAAAACATGTGGTGCTTGTTCATGGATGCAAGAGTTTAAGACTTAATGCATTGATGTGCAACACCCATGCCAACGCATGGGCAGAGGAGTGTTTGCGAATGAGGCCCTTTATCTGTAGCTCCCCAGCAGGTGAGCCTGCGCAACTCACCTTAAGGATCATGCAGTCATTATTAGACATCAGCAGCTGTAGATTCTGCCTGTCAAGGCAAGGGTTAAGTTATGTGAATTGACAACCAATTGTATTCCTTTATGTACACTGGAGTGTGATTGGAGATTGAGCCACCACCTGACCACGGTTTAACAAAACCCCTGGACAGGGAGGGGCTGGCTCTTAGGCCTTGGCCCTTACACACAGCAGAGAGTCTGTCTTAGCTCTCAGCTCTTTACCGCCAGGTCTGTTCTCAAGACAGACCTCAGCTCTTTACCACCAGCTCTCCCTAGAGAGCACAGGTCCGTGCACACACAGTGGAAGAAGAGTCACCTGATCTTATAGTGAATTACATGGCCTAGACGGACAGGGGAAGAAAGAAGAGGGACCATGGACCAAAGTAGAGCAACGGAGGATCAGGACAATGATCAAGAACTTGAAAATAGTGGGACATTTCAAAAGCAGCCTGTCCCCAAGCCATTCTTGAAAGTTAGAGGCTGCCTCTACTAGGTGGAGGTGGAAATGACCACAACACAATGTCAGATCATGCTTAAAATCCCAATGGGGACATGATTCTATCTACCTGTGAAATTGGTTGAGGAATATATATTTTTTATACTAGCATAGTTTTCCTGTAATGCAATACATTACCTTGGAGAGATTCTTGCACAGAATATTTTCCTGGCTTATATCGGTCATGAGGCAGAGATAAAAAGCGGACATTCCGTGCTTCCGTCTATTAAAAGAGATATAAATTTAAAAACAACTTTTAAACATATGTTAAATCCATGAATCTTCTATGATTGTGTGAGCTATGAAAAGCTACAAAATTTCAGAAGCGCTTTATTGGGATGACACCAAAAAACAAAAGTTACTATTACCCTTATATATCATTTACCTGTCTCCCCCATGGAAGGCTGCTTCCTTTCCTGATGTCTGAAAAACGACGATTCAGTATTTCACTATTTTGCCTTTCATTGTCCTCTTTTGGTAAATTGTACTTGACATATGAAGATGTCTAGAATAATTGGAAGAAGAACTAAAAAATTCAGAAAGAAGCAGTCATAGAACCTGAACTTGTGAACTTTTGGTATCATCTCACAGTTTGTCATCTCTTTAGGCTTTCTAAATATAGGTTTTTTACAGCTCTCTATAACCTGAATAGAGCTGTAAACTGATATTATAGACTTTTTCTGAGGTCTGTGGAGTCTCTAATGTATTATGCAACTATTTTCATTCCCAGGAACTATTTTAATACAACACATGGACTGCCATCAGCTCCATAGCACATAGTCACTGGGAACAAGTGTGCCCCAAAAACAACATTTAGGATGAGTTGTACCTTACCCTTTGACGAACACGATATAGACTGTTTTTTAATATGTTCTGCATCTGTACAACTTCTTCTGTGCTTGCAAGTTTTCCTTTTCTATAATTTCTAGAAATTATAAAAGAACACACTGATTATTTTGGTATTTGTTAAGTCTTACCAACCTGAGTGGGTAGTATGTGTCTAGGTTTAGAATGTTCTGCTGCAGTGTAGCATGGGAGCTGTAGGAACAGTCAGGGCTACCATCAGGGGGGAAATATAGGGACTCCACTCATGGACCCGGCCACTAGAGGGAGCCTGGAAACCAGAGTCTCAGTATTCCACCCTCCCTCCCTGATTGCACAGGGGTGAGAATGGCCCCCGGATCCCACCTTCTTTTAGTTTGTCAGTGTCAGCACAGAAGCTTTCAAGCCCGTAGGTAAGGAAAGTCCAGAGAACTGGAAGTTTTAAGTAAGTAAGTAGGGGAAGTCTGGTGGGTTCAGTTTCAGGGCTCACAGTTTGTGTCTATCTTTGTTTTTCTAGTCTGCCTCTCCTTCTTTCTGGGTAGGTATGGCCTTTATTCCAGATCTTGGAAACTGGGTGGAGGGTTAAACTAACCTGGTGTCTGAGTGAGCTGCAACCCTGTAACTTAAAGCCAAAGCTGCTGCATTACCTCTTGCAGTCCAGCAACCTCCTCCCCCTCATGAACATAAGGTAAAAATTTTGATCCCAGATAGTTTCTCAGCTTCTTAAACTGGGATTTACTGAATCTGTTAAAGATGCCTGGGTTGGTCATCCTAACATAAGTTCCTTGTGAGAACTAGTCACCCGCGGGACTGCCCCATCAGAACCAAGTAATCTCTGGAAAACTTAATTGCCAGAGTGGTAATTCATGGTGCCATTTTGGCAATGAGGTATCTGATTGCATTGGAGTCAATTTCTAAAATGTTGTTGCCGTTATCTTGGTCTGTGAGAGATTTCTGGACAGACTATGGTTGCTTCTAGATCAGTCACTAACGTCATTTATTTAGTTTCAGCTCTAGACCTCGAATTTGGTTAAGAAGGATCCTCCTATTCTGGTCAATGGGGTAGAGTTTGTTTCAAGATTCCACAGATCTGCAAGTTGGTTCAATCCACACTGCTTATAGTGTTTTTTGTCCTTTTATCTTATTTTGGGTTTTCCATGGTTGGCAGTACACAAGGGGAATTAGTTAAATATCCCAAGGTAAGGTTATTCAATGTCTCCCGCAGAACTTGAGGTTATGCAAGAATATATTTGGGACACTCCAGAAGGTACACAACTGCCCCTCAAATTTCCCTATGGATTAGAGTTAAAAAGGTATGTCAGACTTAGATCATGTATTGATTCCTTCCTTGTTTAATCAAGTATTGATATTTCCAAGGCCAAAAACCTGATTCAGATCAGACAAGGGGATGAGTGGAAGACTGTATTCAATACATAAGAAGGGGTATTTTAGTACTTGTGATGCCCTTTGGATTGTGTAATGCACCATCAAAGAATCACGTTTTGCACACCTGAATCATTTTGCATGGATCCACTCAAGGTCAAGGCTATTGACAACTGGAATGCCCCATCAGCCCTAAAGTTTGCAAGTTTATTAAAAAATTTTCTTTTGTGGCAAAGCCATTGATAGATCTTACTAGAAACAGTGCTGATTCAACCATTGGTCTCCAGAAGTTGAACTAGCATTTGCGCATCTCAAGAAGTCTTATGTTAGCATGCCAGTGTAGCTACAAACTGATTAGAATTATCTCTTTGTAGTGGAGGTTGAAGAGTTTGAAGTAAGAGTGGGAGCCATTTTGTCTCAGGGGTGGAGTCTATTACTAATCTAAATTCTGTGGCTTTCTTCTCAAGGAAGTTCTCTTCTTTTGAATGCAATTATGACGTGGGCAATCAAGAGCTTTTTGCCATGAAATGGGTGTTCACGGAGAGAATTCTTTGAGGGAGCGAAAAACAGAGTTACTATTATCACTGATCAGATAGGCTTTACTCATTTTAATTTAGTTGTCACATACCATCCTGGTACTAAAAAATTTATAGCAGATACCCTTTCACATAGTTGTTGGACTAGCAGTACCAAAAAGCTGTCATTGATCGTGATCTCGCCACGTCTATTTCTACTTCCCAGTATCTAGCACTTACAAATACTCCTGTGGCTAAATTGTTTGTGTCTCCCAACCTTCACCTATGATTGCTGGAAGAAATTCATTGTTCTGTTTTAACGGGTCATCCTGGTATTGCTGGCACTAAATATCTGGTGGCAAGATCATATTGGTGGCCCTTGTGGTCTCGTGATGTTCAGGAGTTTTTGGAAGCATGTGAATTATGTGCCAGAACTAAGATGAAATGAAGAGTACAGAAGGGGCACCTTCAACAACCTCCTCTTCCTAAGAAGCCCTGGGTCCACATTTTATGTATTTTATTACAGTTTTGCCAGTCTCCCATGGACAAACTGTTATTTGGGTGCTTTGTGATTCAGTCTCTAAAATGTGCCATCTGGTACCGTCAAGAAACTGCCTAGTGCTAAACAGTTTATTAGTCAAATCCTGCATCATCTACATGGCATTCCTGAAAACATAGGAGCACATTTACTAATCTGCTTGCACCAGTATTCTGGGGGGATTCTTTCATGTGCAAACTGCTTGCAATGTATTTAAGAAGTGCCCGAGCCACATGTGTCGCATGTGAACCTTTTGTGTTGTGGCTACAACCTTTTCTCAGTGTTTGGTAAAGTTCACACTTGATCAAGCTTGCATGTATTCTCTTATCTTCTGACTCATTGGCTTGCCTTCCTGGTTAACATTTTGTCTGTAAATTTGGTACTTTGTTGTACTCTTGAATTGACAAGGCTTTATGAAAAAAAAGAGAAGTGTCTGCATCAGGGTTTGCTCATCTAAATGTAAGTGTCAATGGTTGAGCTATTCTAAGTGGTATATTTCCTTTGAAAACTCTAGACTATTGGGGAGGCCATAATCTCTTTAAAACCCATGATAGTCTTCAACTTACACTACTACACTATAATAGCAAACATAACATGGGAAACGTATGTGTGGGGAAAAGGCACAAATCATGCCAATCACCGGGCCCAAAATTCCTAGTGTCGGCCCTGTATACTGTGACAGCTTCCGGCCTCTACATGGAGCATCAAGCCAATGGTTCTGGTTCCAAGTCACATGATTATGAAGGGCTAAACAACTGATCCATGCATAGGACTGTTGTTGACACACTACCATCAGATATTGATGGTCTATCCTATGGATAAACTATTTGTGATAATTCTTGAGGTTGATGTGCTGAAAGCAGAAAAAAGTGACAAAGTCCACATTGTGATGGCTCAATGACTAGGTCAGAAAATCTCTATATGGCAGGTGTCTATAAGGATAATATAGGTAGTATAATCCCAATGTATGGTAGTATGACACTGCTATTAAAAATCCAACTTACTCAAATGAGGTCTGTGAAATATCTCTGTTCATTCCAAACCTAGTCATCTCAATGGCTTGCTTGATTTCAAGCTTTCGGTGGAGGTCCAGAATTTTTGATTTAGGCTGATTTTCACGAACAAGTACTTTTCTCAGAAACTTATGGTCAACTTTTTTAAATCTGAAATGCAAATATGTCAATGAAATCTTATATAACCAAATTTATATGAATTCATTTATGTTTCTTCAATAGTTTATCGGCTTACATACATAAATATGTGTATATGCCTGAAATTTTTAAAAACATTTGCAGTTGGGTGAACTAATGGTTCTCTATTGTATGATGAAAACTGGCAATTGGATTTTATTGTTAAAACTTCTAAAATACTTACTTCTCCCTCATTTGATAGTGTCCCCAGTGGCCACATATATCAGTTATTCCTGCTTTCAGATGATCCATTAGCTGATAAGAAAAGTTGTAGAAATAATTGCCTGAATATTGAGTTAAGGGGGGGGTTCCAAATTAGAATACAGAATAGTACAGGACCAAATGTATATTTTCATTACACTACCAATCTTTTCAATGAGAATTCTGGATAGTCTGCAGAATACAATAATACACCATACATTTCAAAATACCATAACTTTATTTTAACTTTATTTATTATTATACATATGGAAATGCTCTATATATTTTGGGGCACTTTCAGAAGCAAAGAATATAGAGGCAAATATGGTGGAAGACAGAAGACCTCTGAAGCATATAAGGTGGCACATTTTAACATTATGGTGAAATAATAATAGGGCATAGAAAAATAGCATTCTTAGAATTAAAGTACATGGGGCATATAACTGGTGGAATTTAATAAACATTTGGAGTATTTTGCCTCTCAGTCCCCATTAAGGACCTTTTTTGGCCGATAGCAACCATGGTTTCCACCACTAAAAAGAACTGCAATCAGTAAGATGGAGGAGTGAAACCTGCCTCCTGTGACATCATCACAAGCATGTGCTGCTGACCAATGAGACCATAGCTTGTGTATCTTAGACACACCCACACAGGTGAGTGTGGAGCTTGTAGCTAAGGGTGCAATCACATGTTGCATTTTGGTTCCATTTTTATTGCATTTTGAAATGCATTACAACAGCTGAGAAGAGTTGATTTGCCTTATTACATTACTATTAACATTTGCGCTGACAAATTGATATGTTAACGCATGTACAAAATGCAAGTGTCAATGTGATATGTTAACATTACATTTACATTGCATTTTGTAAACTCAAATGTTAACAGGAATTTAATTAGGCAAATCACCTCTCCTCAGCTGTTGTAATGCGTTTCAAAACGCAATGAAAATGCAACCAAAGTACAACATGTGACCGCTCCCTATGAGGCTCATTCATTTACATACGGGAAAACATGAGGTTTTATTCAATGACAAGAAAAGTTTCAGTATTATAACTTTTGTAGCTAGAAAAGAGTGAACGCTGATACAAGTAATAGGGGGCACAGACACACAAACACATTAGATTAAATAAATTGTTACTAAAACCAAATAACACCACAAAAAAAGGAAAAAATAACACTTTATTAGATCAATTAAAACAATTGCATTTAAAAAGACACAGAATATACCCAGGAAAAGTCCACCAATGGTGAAATAACTAAATATATATGTTAATAGTCCAAGGAATGGGCTGCACTCACACTATTAAAAAGTGACAACAGGATGTCTTCTTCCTAATGTGAGCAACCAGCTGACAAACATTTATAGGCCAATATCCTCCCCCATTGGTTGAAGATTGGGGTGTGTAATCAAAGTTATAACACGTCAAAATACATATTGTGATATCAAAATCATAGTGAATTACATATATTAAATGTCTCATTGTGTAATTATCTTAAAATTTCACAAACAGTGTACAATTAGGTGAATACATAAGTAAAGGGCACCTCCTATCGGACTAAGGACCACCCTCCACCTCTGAGAATCCTTCATAAAAATGCATTTGGATTATTGATTGAGGACCTCTGCCACTGGCCGTCTGGACTTTGCATCCCTTATCTGGAGTGCTGCTCCAGCTCTTCTGATACATACATAAATATATATGATAAATAGATCACTTTTACCCTGTATAAAGGTATAAAAGGTCTAGTCCTTAGAAAAATTCAAGGTATTTTCTTAAAAACAAGTACAGGCAGTCCCCGGGTTACATACAAGATAGGGTCTGGAGGTTTGTTCTTAAGTTGAATTTGTATGTAAGTCGAAACTGTATATTTTATAATGGAAGTTCTAGAAAAAAATTTTTCTTTTGCCCCTGTGACAATTGGAGTTTCAAAATTTTTGGTGTAATTGGACCAAGAATTATCAATAAAGCTTCATTACAGACATCTTACAGCTGATCATTGCAGTCTGGGACTATAATAAAGCATCCAGAGAGCTTCACCAGAGGTCACAGTGGGCAGAGGGGTCCGTCTGTAACTATGGGTTGTCTGTAAGTCGGGTGTCCTTAAGTAGGGGACTGCCTGTATTGCACATTACCCAGAGGAATAACAGAGGACAAGGGACACATACACATGTATATAGACACACTTACCCTTGACGAAGCAAGGCAAAACACATGTCAGGTGGTGTCCACCCTTTGTGTGTATATACCTGTGTATGTGTCCCTTGTCCTCTGTTATTCCTCTGGGTAATGTGCAATTCTTGTATTTAACAAAATCCCTTGACTTGTTCTGAGGACTATACTTTCTCTACCTCTATACAGGTCTAAGGTGATCTTTTATCATGTATATTTAGTTATTTGACCATTGGAGGACCTTTTCTGTGTATGATGTCTTGATTTGTTTAAATCTATTTATCCATGTATATATATACTTGCAGAGGCACATATCACTGCTGTCAGGAACCAGGGGTAGTGGACCCACTGGACCACCGCGGACGATGATGTAAGCCGACACCTGGGAGCAGAGTCTAACTGGTTTACACCAGAGCCCACCGCAAATTGGGTTTGACTTGCTGCAGTGTGGTACCATCAGGTCGCTCCCCAGGCGTTACTTTGTCCACGGTGGTGGCTAATGCGTAGTACAAAGTCATAAGGCAAAACCGTGGTGGGGGACAGGTAGCAGAGTATCAGAGTCAGGGACGTGGCAGTAGGTCAGGACAGGCAGCACAGGAGCGAAGTCAGGAACGGAATAAAAGTCACAACGGGAATTCAGGATAAATGCACAGGGCAAGGAACAATCTTTATCTCAGGCATAGAAGCCCAAAAGATCCCAGCAGGGGACACAGGAAGGAGCAATTTTTTTAGTGCAGGCGGCCAATTATCGGCGCGCTGGCCCTTTAAATATTAAAGAGCCTGGAGTAGAGTGCTAGAGTACTGAGCCATGAGGTAAACAGCTGAGAGCAGGGAGAGAGGGTGTCTCACATGTACAGTCTCTCTCTGTATACAGCTCAGTGAGTACGGGAAGTGTCATCTGAGGAGTCATTGATAACTGGGGGAAGTCTACAGAATATAAGAGGAAGGAGCAAGATTCAGGTAACTAATCCAATTGCAAAGGGGCTTAAAATTGCATGTTCTACAACATATCAAAAGTTTTTAAAATGACGGTTGCTCTTTAACCTCTTCCCGATGCACGCCACAATAGTATGGCGCGTCAGGTGCTGGTGCATGAAGAGGGGTCACAGGCTGAGCCCCCTCCATAGCCGGTAAGTCTTTGCTGCATATTGCAAAGCTGCCGGCGGCTTCATCTTGGTGAAGATCATCGCTCCCTGTGACGTCATTAAGAATCAGCGATCGGTCACTATAACAACCTCGGTTCTTCCATTCCTCATTACAATGTGTGATTTGCACATTAGGCATTGACCCGTCTGAAAATGCCTGATCAAAATATAATAACGTTTTTTCACTGCATTTAACCCCCTTGACGGCAAATAGCGCCCAAAGTCAAAAATGGCACTTTTTTGCCATTTTGAAAAATTTTTCAAATTCAATAAAAAGTGATCAAAAGGTTGTACAGTCCTAAAGATGGTAGCATTGAAAACATCATCAAAAGTCACAAAAAATGACACCATCCAGAGCTCTGTATACAGGCGGTCCCCTACTTAAGAACACTCGACTTACATATAACCCCTAGTTACAAACGGACCTCTGGATATTGGCAATTTATTGTGCTTTAGTCCTAGGCTACTATAAACAGCTGGAACAGTTATCACAGGTGTCTGTAATGAAGCTTTAGTGTTAATCTTGATTCTTATGACAACCCAACATTTTTAAAATCCAATAGTCACAGAGACCAAAAAAGTTCTGGCTGTAAGGGTACCAAAGTATAAAAAGTTATTAGAATATGGCAAAATGCCCCCAAAAAAAGTTTTGTACTAGAGTTTTTCATTTCTGTACATGTATGAAAACATTATAAAACTTATGCAAATTAGTTATCCCCATGATCGCACTGACCCAAATAATAAAATAGACATGTTATTTGGGGTGCACAGTGAAAGCCGTAAAATCCAAGCACACAAAAAAACGGTGCAAATGCATTTTTTCACCATTTTCACTGCCTTCAGAATTTTTTTCCTGCTTCCGAGTACACGCCCTAATGTGAGCAACCAGCTAACAAACATTTATAGGCCAATACCCTTCCCCATTGGTTGGAGATTGGGGTGTGTAATCAAAGTTATAACCCGTCAAAATACATATCGTGATATCAGAATCATAGTGAATTATATATATTAAATGTCTCATTGTGTAATAATCTTATAATTTCACAAACAGTGTACAATTAGGTGAAAGAATAAAGTAGACATGTCAATAGGGGTGCACGGTGAAAGCCGTAAAATCCAAGCCCACAAAAAACTGGTGCAAATGTGTTTTTTCCCCATTTTCACTGCATTTGGAATTTTTTTCCCTCTTCCGAGTACACGGCATGGAATATTAAGTACCATCACTATAAAGTGCAATTTGTTGCACAGAAAGCAAGCCCTCACAGAGCTCTTTACGTGTAAAAATAAAAAAGTTAGATTTTTGGTGGTGGGGAGTAAAAAATGGAAATGAAAAAACAAAAAAGGGCCAGGTCATTAGGGGGTTAAGAGGACATAAATTACAAAAGTTACCTTTTCTTAAATCTACATTCCATTCAAATTTCACATAAAATATATTATATCCATTCTTCAAAGCTTTAGAATTTGAAGAAGAATCAAAATAAAGCAGCTGATCAGAAAAGAAGCAAAATGCAAAGGAGCCTGGATATTCACATCTGAGTTCCCTGACCTTTACAAATCTATGTAGCCTGTACAGGCAGTCCCCGGGTTACATACGAGATGCGGTCTGTAGGTTTGTTCTTAAGTTGAATTTGTATGTAAGTCGGAACTGTATATTTTATCATTGTAATCCCAGCCAGAACTTTTTTGGTCTCTGTGACAATTGGATTTTAAAAATGTTGGGTTGTCATAAGAATCAGGATTAACACTAAAGCTTTATTACAGACAACTTTGATAACTGTTACAGCTGATCATTGTAGCCTAGGACTAAAGTAGAAGAAATTACCAATATCCAGAGGTCCGTTTGTAACTAGGGGTTGCATGTAAGTCGAGTGTTCTTAAGTAGGGGACCGCCTGTAGTCTTATATGTTGTCACACATGTAAATATTAAATATATCACATCAGTGTGTCATATTCTTACTCGTGTATGAATCTCATGGTTAATTGTTTCTTTTCGGGACGTTCTTTTCACATTAAGCCATCTAACCAATGGTCCAATTGTAACTCCCTGTAATAAAAAATTATACATTAAATATTGCAGGTTTTCTGTATGATATATATAATGCAAATGTATTTGACTCTTACCATGATAAACACTGTGAAGTATATTACCACAATGGTAGATGTGATAAACATTTTCTTTTTTGGAAATAATAAAACAGGTAGCAAAAACACCAGCGAAAAGCTGCTGGCACCGCGTAAACCACTATAGGCAATGATGAACTGGTCCTTCATAGTGAATGGGTATGTACGGAAACGGTTTATGATGGAAAACAAAAGGAAAACACCTACAATAGATAGAAGATTGGTAAAAAGATATTTCTGTGCAAGAGTCACAAACCCTCCTCTTTGATGAGCGCTGAAAACCCATCACCTAGATGTATTACCTCTGTGTATTAAGCACCATTAGGATTCTGTTACCAATAGTATAAGATTCACTACTGTGGTTAGAAATGAACCTTGGTTTAAAATGAACCAAAATGCATTTTGGTGCTTCTAGTTTACAAATTTAGATTTTTTAATGTGTGATAAGTTGGACACCTGAAGGTGGAACTTCAACCTAACAGCTTTTAAGATAGTAACAGCCCTGATAACATACAAGTCACATAAACAGGGAGGTGATGAACAACCTCCTATTCTGAACACAACCAACTGAGTTCATCTACAAATACAAATGTAGAAATCAACATAAAACAACAGAACCTGCACAAAAACACTAAAGTACGGTATTAGAAAGTTAAACATTACTTAAGAATCGTTATTAGAAAATGTATCATAAAATATTTTTTTTCCTGCTCATGTATGACAAAACTAAACAGTATTATATATAATAGTCAATGAGAAATGTCTTACTTAATGCTCTCCAAATGAGACAAAAGAGTAATGTGAAGACGACAAAAGGCCAATTCCATTCATGATTTTTTCCAATTGTAGAGACACCCATGAAGATAAATATTAGAGTTTCGCTTACGCTGCTCAACATCTTCATGAAGTATTTTATGGTAATACTTGAATTCTTTGAGATGTTTTTTTCAATATACTTTTTCATGGTCATTGCACAGGCTGTCATACTGTTGAGCATAAAAAAAGAACATAAAACTGTTTTCTATGGAAGCTGTCTTTAAATTTTGCCATATTGGGGCACATTTACTAAGGGCCGTGTGCCAGTTTTCTGTCCGACTTTGCATGTTCTTTTAGGTGAAAACTGATGACAAAGGTATTTAAGAATTGCCTGTACCACATCTGTGTCGCACGTGACCCTTTTGTGGAGCAGCTGTACTAGGTATCATGCAACACAAATTAGGGGCGTTCGAGTGCTCAGCTGGACCGTGCGCCAGATTTATCATGCAAAGTTCGACAGAATTGTGTTGCACGCCCCATGTTAAAGGTACACAAGAAAAAAGTTCCTGCACTCTGTCAGGGCAATGCAGGAAGATCCAAATTCGTGAAGAATGTGCGCCAGAAATCATGATCTGGCGCCCCTGTGCACTATCCACAGACAAACTGCATTTAGTGCAGTTGGCTCTACTCTTAGTAAATGTGCCCCATTGATTTTTAACTGTATCTATTCTGGAAAATCTACTAAATATAGAGTCTCACTGTTATTCACAGAGTTATTTAATGTTCCTATAGAAGAATGTTCTATTAATAGAAACTATTTCTAAGAGGAAACCTGCCTATGGTAAAGGGGTGGGAAATATTAGGAATATGAAAACATGTAACATATATAAACATATGAAACATGCTGTAATTAATATTATGATAAAAGCAGTTTGCCAAGAAGTAATATCGCAGTATAATACTCACGACAGGATTCCAGAGAGGTAAAATGCTTCTGCTGAGAGATAGGAGAGGTAGCTGAACATAAAAACAAGAAGAGGCTCAATAGAAGTGATGTTCCTGGTGAAACGTGTGATTAAAGCTGATAGGAATCCAAAAATGATCCCAAAAAACACTCCTCCAATGCCAACCATAAAAAATCGCCCTATACCAGCAAGAACATCTACTGCTTCGATTTCCTCATACGTGTGCATTTGAGTAAATGATATAAAAATGTTGTATAGCACCTGAGGGAAAAGGTATACATTAGTAGTCTATAAATTGGGAGTCCTTTTATAAACATATACATTTATCAAGGTTATAAGGGTATTTTAATGGTGTCAAATATTACACTCTAAATTAATTGCTCTGATTATAACTTTTATGATGTGGGAACATTTTTTCTCATGGATGTCTAGCTGCAGATCAAATATATATACAGTATAAAACATACATGTGTTATACATTTTTTATGCACAGAGAGGCAAGTTTATTGACGGAAGTATGAAAGAACCTGAAAAATTAGGCAACTTTCCCTTGGCCACTTTAGTCTTCAAATAAACCGTTGGCATTTACACATGATTTACATTTCAAGATTTATTTTTCATGCAATCAAATCAATTGCTTGCCACCTACAAATCACCCTACACAGTTCTAGAATTAAGCTACTTCTTATTGATCAGTTAACCCACACTTTAAATTGTATCGGCAATCATGGGCTGGTAATACAGATTAAAGTAATGGCAAAACATAGAGCACTAACCATAGAAATGCTCCCCCAACATAATTTTGATTTGGGCCCCTAGTAATGCCAAACCACCCCTTGTGGATGCTATTTAGGGATAAGGCCATATAGGTAATGACTATTCACCATGTGATGCGAGTTCCAACTGACTGTATTGTCCGAAAATGCTTTAGAAGCACTTGTATTGTTTAAAGGAGTATTTACTCAAAGACAAAATTAGCTGTCTAGCAGTGTGAAGAGGAAACTAGCTCTACAAACAAGATAAATGTCTTCATCTAAGGAGGGAGGGCATAGTAGAGCTGAGTGTTTAGCAATCTTATATCCATATCATGACTGTGAGCTGCCTCGCTTTCTATCTATGTGTCAGATATTAGTAGAAACTTCAGAAGCTAAATGAAAGTGTAGCTAAACCCTGTACCACAATAATCTAAGCACATTGTCAGCACACAGCATCTTGTGTATGACCATATCACAGAGGAATCAGGGAATGTCTGCTCAGCTACTGCCCACCCATAGAGCTGAACCATATAATGCAGTGATAGGAACAGCTGAGTAAATCTGCAAAGTAAGGGATTAAACATTATATTAATCATGTTAGCATCATCACTAAGGGAATGAGGAGAAAAGTTTAACTCCTTTAACTCAATCTCTCCTCAGGAGAGGAGAGATCCTCCTCATTTTGTACTTCCACCGCAGGGGTCTTTATGTTATATGCTGAAGGTAGGGGTGGATTTATGCTACAATGATCCCTGGGCTGTATGAAGATTGTGGCCCCCTTAACAGTATAAAGTTTCAAAATAGTTATTACCAGCTACAGATTCCAGAACCAAGAATATACAGTGTCAGATCCAATCTCAGTACATAGATATAGTGCCAAATCAAACTTACAACTTAGATCTACATCTAAAACTAAGTTTACCACATAGATGCAATACCAGATGAAGTTTATTACTTAGATACATACCAGAACCAAGTACACCACATATACATAGAACAAGCATTACGCTATCTACTTAGATACAACCAAAAGCAGGCTTACTACTAAAGTATTGTATACATAATAACTCACATACGGCGCACAATACAAAACAACAATACATTTTTTACATATTATTATAATAAAAATGTTTTAAAAATTGTTTAAAAAAAAATACCCCATCAATAAAACGCTGCAACAAACCAATAAACACATTCAATCTACTTCATCTGCTGCTGAAGCCAAACGCACTACACAGATACAGTGCCAGAACAAAACTCGCTACACTGATGTGGTCCCAAAAACAAGTTTGCTACATAATTGCACAACCACAACCAAGCTAACTAGATAGATGCGGTACCAGAACCAAACTTAAATCATAAATAAAAACAGAGCCAAGCTTACAGTATACAAGCTTTCGTTTTTATTTCTATTATACTGCAAAGTTTAGGCTAACTTCACACGAGTGCTTAATTTTCCATTATGCTATTTCATTATAGAAGAGTATAAAAGATACTATAAATAGGTTTTCCGCTCACCTTCCGTTCGGAAGGTCCCCTTCTGTCAATTATAAAGGTTAAAATGACACTAGCTGCAGCAACATTTTCATCAATATAAACAATGGAATAGGAGAACGGGCTGAGCCCTCTCCATACAAACGGGTGTTTGCTGTATAATGTATAAGACCCACAGCTCTATGGTTCCTGAAGATCAGTTTCAATGTTCCAGTGAAACATTGTAATACATTATGTATAAAATCCACATATACTGCAATACTGTAGTATGTCAGTAATATGGTAGCACCAATCAGAAAAATAGCAAAAATAGAAAAATAGTAAAAAGTTTAAAAAAAATTAAACCTAAAAGTGCAAATCACCCTCTTTCCCTAGAACTAGAATTTCTCCATAGAAATGAGCCCACCAAAATCGAAAGCAGCGGAGAAGCTGAAGAAATTCGTAAGATTCAAATCAACAGATAAAGCACGCTCCCCGCTGCCTCCACGATCAGTCCAGTCCAGACCAGAGCTGCTGCTGGCATAGGTATCACAAATCTCAACTCCACTTCTGAGCAACTTAAAGAAAAGGCAGAAGGCAGATGATCTGGAGAACGGCCTGTGACGTAACAATGTCCGGTTTGTGGGAGTCCAGAGGGAGCTGAAGGATTTTCTGGGTGAAAAAAAAAGAAGGGTCACAGTCGCTGATATCAAGAGGAGGCTGCGTGAGAGGCGCATCCCTTTATTCAATGTCATATCCTGCCCATCTTGAATGGTGGACAGTGATAGGGCACTTGTACCATACAGTAGATACAGTGGTAATATGCAGCGGTAGATACTGCCTGGATAGGCAAGGGTTAACCTGTTTACTGATGTCATCCAATAATGTTCCACCTTTGTAACTGGAGTGTGATTGGAGATCGAGATCACCTGACCAGGGATTAACAAAACCCTTAGTCAGGGGAGGAGTTGCTCACTTTAGGTCCAGATCCTGACTGAGGAGCGTCACCTCAGAGCACATGCTTTTGCTACAGGCCTCCTAGGCCTCAACATATCAATTACATACTGAGTGACATAGACAGTGTGTGCCTCATACTTCTAGTGAGTTCACACAGAACAACCAGGATTAGAGCTGCAGCTTCCAGCATTGGACACAGCTACAGGCCTTCTCTTTTTATAGCCCTTCATTTCACTCCCTGTCTTGTATTGACTACATTCTGGGGTCTGCATCACTCATCACTACAAAAATAGGACATGCAAGGGAGGGAGAGGGGGTATAATATTCACAGAAAGGTGGCGGCTGTTTCGTGCTAATCTCGCTTCTTCCGGCCTCCGTGCATAGCAAGAGGCCGGAAGAAGCGCGAGTAGCAAGAAACGTCCGTCGCCTTTCTGTGAACATCATACCCCCACTGCCTTTGTACGTATTGTTTTTTTCCATAATAAAAGAAGAAATTACTTACAGGATACTGGTGAGTGCCATTCTTTCAAATGTATTTCTGTTTCTCCTGCTAAAACTAGTGACATCGTTTAAATACTTAGGAAAACTCATTTTCAAAGCCCATCAGCACTCATCACAGCAGATTACGGACCCCCTAATGACATTCGTCAGTACAAATTCAAAGCCTGGAAATCCCTTCCTCTATGGGTAACTGGACGTATAAATTTGTTAAGGAACTGCATTCCTGTACAGGGAGATTTATATGGGGGAATTCTAGATCTAACTTGTTCCCTATGTTCCCCTATAATTTTAAAGCATAGGAACTTCCCAGATAAATTTTATCAAATATGGGGAACATGGTGCGAATCTAACCGTACTAATTACTACCTTCGCAGATATCGAGACCCACTCTCTAACCTATTGCCTTACACATAATCACTACACCAGGAGACGCTGGTGAGATACTTTCCTTCCTTGTTTCCCCTTGTAATCAATGTAATTATCCACGTCTGCTGGGGTGGGGGTTTGAGTACACATTACCATGGGTTCCCATTTTTTGTCTGTAAGATAAGGTCTTGTCTGGAAACCACAGAGTCTAAACTTGTATGTTTTCTTTATTAGACATATTTGTACACTTTTTGATTCAACACGTCACACTGCACAGGCTGAGCGCCCGATATGACTGTATGATGCAATTATGTTTTTTATCTGAATATGGAGATATATACTTTGCTTTGTTTTCACATTATCATATCTAGGTTTCATTATTCATTATGTGCTGTGTGATTGTCTTAATTTCATTAAACAGTTAAAGAAAAAAAACCTCAGATTTGATATTCTGATAAAAACCAGCCACCTATTCTAAGCCTTATACCAAGTTTTGTTGATTTCCATATGTTTAACAAGAACATTAGCAAACAACAAAAATGTATATGTGTCAATACAATACACTAAAATTAGTACAAAGAAACCTAGAATTTTACAAAGGAAATGTCTAAGATAATGGTAGAATGCTGGGAAAGTATATATTCTTTATTATTGAGGAGACTAAGTGGAACAATGACAGGATGATCATTCCTTTTCATATCTGATAAAAGTGAGATAGTTGGAGATTTTCAGTTTTGTGAAATGGAAGATTAAGTGGTTGATAAAATATGACAAACAGGAATTCTATAAACTGCGGTTATTTTTGGTTATGAAAATATACCATGGTAGGCAAAAGATAATATGGAAGCAAGTTTCTAATATTTCACTCCTGGTTGTTGATTTCAACCCCACCACCTGATCTGCAGATGGTTAAACTAGCTGTGATGGACCGATATCTACTCCACTCAGATTTCTCCCATACTAGTCTGTATTTCGGGGACCTGGTCTAATCACTCTTTGGGGCAGTACTCTAATACAGGCAGTCCCTGACTTACAGATGACCCCTAGTTACAGATAGCCCTATCTGCCCACTCTGTTTACCTCTGGTATAGCTTTTTGGATGCTGATAGTTCACTGTACTTTATATCAAGTATATAATGATTGTCAGGCTCAGTGGTTGTGGATCCTCTGAACCACTATGGACGATGACACAAGCCACTACCTGGGACCGGAGTCTAAGTGGCACCCGGTTTTCACCAGAGCCGCCGCAAAGCGGGTTGGACTTGCTGCGGCGTGGTACCACCAGGTCGTTCCACAGGCGTGAATTGTCCGCAGTGGCAGCCAAGGTCGAGGTACAGAAAAGGCAGGCAATCTTGTAGTCGGGGACAGACAGGAGGTCAGGAAGCACAGGAGCGGAGTCAGAGTCGTAGCAACAGGTCAGGGCAGACGGCAAAGGAGCAAAATCAGAAACGGAACCAGGGTCACAACGGAAATTCATAGGAACAGGGCAAGGCATCAAAACAGCTTTCTCCAAGGCTCAAGGCACAAAGATCCGGCAAAGCAGGAGGGGAAGTGCTGGATTTTTAAAGGTGGAGGTGTTCAGCCAGCGCACACCAATCTGCGGTGCGCTGGCCCTTTAAATTTCCTGAAAATTCCGCGCCCTAGGAGATGGGGACGCGCATGGAGCTTGGCTGTGGATCTGGAACGGGGAGAGGTGAGTTGTGCTGGCGCCGCACCTGCGAGGCCCCGAGTGACACGGGTGAGCCCGCGACCAGCAATATGCCACCCGTGACAATGATCATCTGTAAGTTGTCTTCAATGAAACTTCACTGTTAATCCTTGTCCCCATGATGACCAAAATGTTGAGAATTTTTTTTTTAGTCTGGCGTTACCCTTACAAAATATTTTGTAAAATGTTTTGATTTACATAAAAATTTAACTGAAAAACAAACCTACAGAACCTATCCTGTACGTACACTGTATATATCTCATATGGGTATTGTCTTCCCACTTGTCAGTGCTTCTTACCATTGTTTGTTTTTGAGAATCTGTTTGACTGTTTTCCTCTTGGTTTTGACCCACATATATGACTATTCTTCTGTGTTTATTTTGGTAGGGAACATTGACCACTTATCTCCTACCATCTTGGATAGGCTCAGCAAGTAGACAGGGACAGCTGGGTTGTTCTATCCTTAGGGCTAACTGTCTGTGTCTGTGTTTTCCTTAACCATATTTTTTGTCTGTTTCTAAACAGCCGCAATACAGTTTGCTTATCAAAGAAATCACTATATCTGGTATTTATTAAGATACTTAGCTGAAACTATATACCATCTGTACCATCTCTTTTTTTGTACAAATCTTTGTGTTTCTAAGTAATTGCAAAGCAATTTTTCAGAAGATCTGCACTGAACAGGGATGTATTTTAAAGCAATCAATATTTTTTCCTTATGTATTTGTGAAGAACACAAATTAAAAACAAAATGTACTATGCAAAACAGTGCACTTAAATGACCATGAATTCCTCCTCCAGGAAAAGCACTTTGCTTTCAAACATTGATTTGAAACTTATCTAAATATCAAAGAGTACAGACAGTATGTGTACGTGTATAGACTAAGGACAGAAAATTAGTTCACGGGAATAACACTAGGATCTAGGCAAAGCTGAAGCTAAGGCCAAACATATTTATGTTCACTCTGATCACCTGTTCAAATATAGCAAGGCACGGTTATGTTCACACAGAAGATTTTGTACCCGATTTTAAAAATGTTTTTCTGCAACATTCACTACTAACATGCCCTGTGAATTTAGTGGCAGTAAGCCGAGGCTGAGCTTAATGTTTTTGCCACAGGTTTGCACATAATTATCTCAAATTTTCTTCATTACAGACATAAAATGCTGGTGCTGGTATTATGTAGCTCTTGCGTTTGTTACATTTTTTTCTCCAGATTGACTAGATATACAGGCGGTCCCCTACTTAAGAACACTCGACTTACATACGACCTCCTATGGACCACTGGATATTGGTAACTTATTGTACTTTAGTCCTAGGCTACAATAAACAGCTGTAACAGTTATCAAATGTGTCTGTGATGAAGCTTTATTGTTAATCTTGATTCTTATGACAACCCAACATTTTAAAAATCCAATTGTCACAGAGACCAAAAAAGTTCTGGCTGGTTGATTACAATGTTAAAATATACAGTTCAGTACAGTACAGCACTTTTAAAAATATACAAAATTCAATAAAAAGTAATCAAGAGGCGGCATAGTCCTTAAAATGGTAGCATTGAAAACGTTATCAAAATTCACAAAAAATTACACTACTCACAGCTCTGTGCACTGAAGTATGAAAAGTTGTTTTTTTTGTACAGAAGGTTCTCATTATTGAGAATGTATGAAACATTATAAAACCTATACAAATTTGGTATCCCTGTGACCGCACCAACCCAAAGAAAAATAAAAGAGATATGTCATTTGGGGCGCACAGTGAAAGCTGTAAAATCCAAGCCCACAATAAAATGGTGCAAATGCATTCTTTCACCAATTTCACTGCATTTGGAATTTTTTTCCAGTACATGGCATGAAATATTAATTACTGTCACTATGAAGTGCAATTTGTCACACAGAAAATAAGCCCACAGCAATTTCCATGGAAAAATAAATAAAATTATAGATTTTTGAAGGTGGGGAGTGAAAAATGGAAATGCAAAACAGGGCCTGATTGTTAAAGGTTAACCTGTCTTCAGGGACCTAATTTTTCACTAAAGAGGAGTCCCAAAACCCCATTACACCTTCATTTCAAAGATGCCTTTGTCCTTTCTTTAAGCATTTTCAATTCCTTATAATTCTATATTTTTACAAAATGCCCAGGCAAAGTGCCCAGGGCCCCCAGCCATTAGCGGTTCCGGTTGGTGACTCCTACTATGGGTAACACTTTTGGTTCTGGCATTATTTTGGTACACATTGTTGCATTTTTGGTCATGCCCTTTTCTATCAAGCCGTATTATCTTATGAAAAAGCACACCTAGTTGTTGAAAGAAAGTATATAAAAAGGTGTAAAAGTCATGAAAAAGGTGTACCACATGTTCAGCAGTTTTCTGACACACATTAAGCCAAAATTTCAGCATTTAGGTTTCTAAATATAATCTACTGTGCAACAACAACAAATTGGCTTAGATCTCAGCAAAAATTATACACCAAAACTTTTGCAACATTTTTTGATCATGTTGTTTCATGACCACTGTAGTTAAGGGAATACCAACACATTCCCTGGTGAGCTTACCGGGGAAGCGGGATCTGCTCTTCTTCATGGTATCCCCAAGGGGCTGTCCGATGACACCTGCAGTCATATCCTTTATGGGTCTGACTGTAAATTGTCTGCACATGTGTCTACATGCTTGGACTTTTTATACTGCACTGCAAAACATTAGTATTGCAGTGCAGTTTCTTAGACTTCAAATAGCAATCGGTGCATCCCTGGTCCAAGTGTTTATAAAGAGGGGAAAAAAATGTCCAAAACCAGAACATTCCCATAGAAACACCTAATAACACAAAATAATACACCAAATACACAAAAGATGAAAAGATAGCGATGCTGAACACAACAATATTTTCTCTAAATTAGTTTTATCCAGTAAAATATTATTCAGTGAAATAAAAATATCATTCAATTTTTATGTTGTGGTGAACCATGATTTTCAATTCCACCTCCATGAAAGAGTTAATAAAAAACCTCACCAATTTGCTTTAGATGCCCCAAAATAATGTACCTAAAAAGTGGATTACATGCAACTAGAGATGAGCGAGCATACTTGCCCGAGCTTGATGCTCATTCGAGTATTAGCGTACTCGAAACGGCTCGTTGCTCGGGTGAGTATTTTGCCTGCTCGAGAACAAGCTTTCACTTCACACAGTGAACACAGGATCATTAAGGATCGTTTAAGTGAACAACACAGTGAAGAACACATTGCAGATGTTTCCGTACATCTTCTAACTAATCAGAAGACATTAGTGCAGAAAGGGGTTCTTCATAATAGTATGTGAAGAACAATATGTGTGAAGAGTCTTCTGCACTCATGGGACAAAGCAGTGACACCTAGATGTTGCACATAAGGGTAAGACCGCAAAACAGCAGGTATATCATGTCATATGTCATGATTTCAGGCCTTGATGCAAGGAGTGGATTACAGGGCATGACAGGGCTTACCTTAGTAAACGGTTAGTTTAAGGGCGATAGCTACCAACTGTATTGTGCTCATGTATGTCACTTAGTCCGATACCAACCTGATGCCGCTAACCAGGACCATGGAAGGTTTATCTTCCACATAGCCAAGGTATCTAATATCCTGCCCATAGACTTAAGCACATTACGGAAGTGTACTTTATTTTACTCCCTGGCCTCCAGGTATATGCCACCAGTGGATCCTCTAAAGGCTGGGTAAATCTTGTATACTAAGGGTATTCAACATCCCTGTCAAGCCATGGGATAGGTAGGTGTTGCAAAAGTGTCCCTCTCCGTGTCAGTAGCCACCCGTGTGAAATTGATCACCTCATTAGGAGGTCTTTAACATGGTAAACTTAGTAACTGCAGCTTTAAGCCTCTACCTGGGAGGTCAAGACTTAACTTCCCTATCCAATTGAATTCTCTGTAATTGCTGTGAAGGAAGGATTGTACTGGTTGGACAAGTGCTGCACGTAAGTGCTGCAGAATCAGTGTTCCTGACCAGGAAGCAAACGAGTCACAGGCAAGCTGCACCTTAAGCCAAGAAACTAGGACTGAGGACATAGATCTACCATCAGGACTCTGTCCCATCTTTACAAGCCCAGTCTGAAGCCATTATCCAGCTTGTGAGCAACCATCTTCCTGTGGACCTGCCATTGCCTGCTGTTCGCTGTTCCAATAAAGAACTGTAAATAATTCTGCACTAACATGCCTCTGATTGATCCCTGGATTAGGCTTTTTACCAACACAGGATCCCCAGGGATCCCTAGCTAAACATCAGGGTTGGCTCAGGGTGAACCCTATTCTATCAGACTCTCCCTGCATTTTCTTGCACACAGCCACTGCTGGACACCTGCCAGGCTCTGGACAAGGCCTCTGTTCCTGTATACAAAGCGCTGTGAACATCGCATGCCTAAGGCCGCATCAGCCAACCACTTAGGTTTTCAAGACCCCGGGTTCATCCAGGCCAAGAGAAAGGCTCTTATAGTGACACAGGGCAGATTTGAAAATGGGTTCGCGTCCATAAGGCCAAAAGAGGCTGAGTCCCGTAGGGGTTAAGTTACATTGTTATGCTTTATATGAAGCATGACTTTCTCAGGAAGCCTAGTGACATGATGTGGGATAATGGGACAAACCAGTGTATACATACAAAAGAAACAGACTACTAACGGCCGTCATCACTGTTTCAATGGGGCACATTGTCCGATGATAATGCACTCTGACGCGATTCACTAAGATTGTTTGCCTGATATCCTGCATGTGTCGCTTCCCCACTCAGGTCTGACACCTTCACCTTCTTCCTCCTGGTACATGTAAGTGCATTGTCTTGCGACACAATTTGAATATTAAATCCCGCGCTCAGTCCGAATCAGTCCGATTGTCCGACAGCCACCCCCCCCCATTTTTGTCGCATGAAAGCCAGAGCAGTGACACAATCCCAGCTCAAACCCCTTAAATACCTGTCAAAGCTGCGCAAATTCCGAAAACCGCCGAACAGTCCGATCTGCGATCTGCGACCCTTAGTAAATAAGCCCCAATGTGTTTGCATCTCAGGTCATCCATGTGCGTCAGGGAAGAACAAAACAATATGTGGAGATTTTTCATTTACAGGCCAGTGTAGCAGGCGTATGGAGACCTACAGCCTACGCAACCTCCACTGGGATTTCTGGGAAAGAAATATTCAAATATGTTTTCCAGGGTAGGATAAGGAAAACAGCCTCAATGTTATCTTGAAAAGGACGCACTCCTGTATAAAAATAGCCACATTAAAGCCTTTGTTACACTTCAATTTCAATGGTGGATTTTGTAAGTATTCAGTGATCTGAATGGAAAATAATTAAAATAATTAGTTTGTTTGCAGTCGCCATATGTCAGCTTGTTTGCTTTAGGTCTATTTCTCAGCACTCCAAATGAGATTTTTTCTTTCATCACATTGTACACATGTATGAATAATAAAAAATACATTAGCTGAATTCCTTTTTACAGTGGCTGAAACACATGAATAAAGTATATAATTGATGCCAGTTATCTGAGCTCAATATTTACTTTAAAAGTGACATTACAGGTTGTATCATAAGCCATTTCATCTAGCAACACAGTGAATGTATGCACACACCTTACGCTGATATGTAGGTCTCGGGTTTCTGTGTTATGTCTCATTTAAACATGGATATTTCCTACCCATGTTCCACTATCTTAGTCCATTAATCTAAGTACCTTTCTTGTTTCCCTATCATTCATCATTTAGGAGAAACAGAAATTAGTGTGTTCATGCAGATTCCCTTCCCTTCTTCTGGAGCACCCATTTTTTTATTTATTCCTTTTTTTTTTAATCAAATATGTCAATCAACACTGGAAATAATTAAAAGAGGTAAATACTAACAATTGTGTGCAGGCTAGACAAATGTCCGTAAACCTACGCCCTGCGCTAAAACCACATCCAGAAACTGATTGACATTCCCTACACTGAGTATGTGCTCAGAACAGATGAAAAGCGAAAAGGGAAAGACTGATAGACAGAGACAAGCGTAGTCAGGATATCTAGAACAAAACCAAGATGGCAGAAAACTATATAGAAATATGACAGTAAGAGTAACCAAAAACATAGCAAAGATCAGAATACTAGCAATAGTACAACAAGTATCAAGACACTAGTATAAGCACTCTCACCTGAGTGAGGTTAGGAGCAAGTATATGTGGAGCTCCTGGACGCCCCCTGGCCACTGATTGGCTCAACCGTCTATTAATCAAGCCACACCTGACACACACACTCACACTAAGCTCCAAGATCAGAAAGTTCAAGATCAGACAGATCTTGAGTAATAATCTCTTGCTGGAATTCTTTTTACCATATCAATATTTGTTGTTCCAAGTCTTCAGATCAAATATTGCTCTGAAATCTGGCTTTTTCAAAACATTTGTATCTGTCAGTCTTTATTAAACAACTGCCACAGCATTAAGATGGTCTTTAACATTTTCTTTTGGAATCTATTATGCAACATCATGCATAATCATGGAGAGTGATCCGTAGGAATGGTGCACCAGCCTGATAGTAGATGCAGGCTGGGATAGTTGAGGTGGAGCTGTGTCCAAATTGTCGAAGCTGCAGCTCTGGACTGACTGAGACCAACAGAACACGTGCTCCCACTGCACAGGGGTTTTATACTCCCCCTGGTCAGGTGGTAGCACCTCTCCAATTACACTCCAGCTAACAATACAGCCACATAATTGGATAATTACTTACACCAATTTAACTGTTGCCTTTCCAGGCAGAATCTATAGCTGCAATTTGCACTTAGTTCTCCTAGCATTATCTTCTGGGTGAGTTGCGCAGGCTCGCCACATAGATCCTGACATGGAGAGGGCGCTGTTCTCAACTACCACCTTGCCTATACGTTGGCAGGGATGTTGCAATTACCTTACAGCATTATGCTTTTCCATTGGCTTGTAGACAATGTCTGTACTAAAAAAAAGTTATGCTGTTAAAATAGTTACCACAATCATGATCCATGTGCACTAAAATCCCCACTACACTTCCTAACTACGTTCATTTCATGGATTCTTTCTTTGGAAGTCAAGGATTGTGAACCAAGCACACTGACATACTGGTGTGTGCCCCCTCTTTCAGCATCTGTTCTTCATTAAGATTCTTATGCCCTTGTTTGGCTTGTTGGCTTTAAATATTATGCAAATTAGCCTGAGGGGTTCCATGCTTCATAAATACCTATAAAGCCTGGAGCCCCTCTTGGCTACTTTGCATAATTTTTTAAGTTTTTTGTGAAAATCAAGGCATAAGAGGCTAAAAGAAAAGCAGATCCTGTCATAGGTGGAGCACACCAGTATGTCAGTGTGCTTGGTTAACAATACTTAATCCTGGTGGTAGATGTCCTTTAACTGTCTCCCCACTCACTGATCCGCCCCTCACATGGGTCCAGTAAGTCAATAAACAATCTTGATTGACAGTCAAGATAAGTCAACCCTTAGAAGATCAATCAAATTTATGGATGTGATAAATCTAACAAATATGTTAGCCCATCCTGAGGTGTTAGTCCACTCACTACAATCACCCCCTTTTTGGTGTGGGACTTTTAAATATTGATAAATCAATGCAAACTACACTCACTTTTTAAAACTGGAGTGAGCAGAGGAATGTTAGAATTCTGGATTAAATACATGTTAAGTATCATTAGTATGTTCTGTCTGAATACAGCAACATTTAATGTGGACATGTTTTCAGAAATTAGCCTAATTAACCACTACCACTGCCGGAATATCAAGCAACTGAACAGCGTCTAGATCATGTTTCTTTCATTTCCCAACTTGCTGGCATCATCCAGAAAATAAACTTTGAAGTGAAATGTTAATTAGTTCTATAAATACAAGGAGGTGGAGTGATTAACATATAAGTCAAGTTCTCCATTCCTCTGAACACCTCAGATATCAGACTTCAGGAGATATGGTCAATGATGTCTCTGGATGCAGGACCATCAATTACAGTTAAGGGGGCTTCCTAAGACAGGGAAAGCTTGACTTCAGTGTTAAACTCTCCTCCGCATGACCTCATAAAACCTCTTACTCTTACTGAGAAATAAATTAAGTGAATTGCGAAGAGATGTGATAAAGATATAAATGGTTGGTTCCCTTCCCAAAAATAGATAACTCACTGGAACTTAATGCCAACAATGAACAGGATTTCTTCATTGAAATATTAATGTATTATAGTGAAACAGTTCTGGTGGAGTAAGTGCGACCACTCTCCATTCAGGTCTGTAGGCGCAATGAAAGCCCGAAGACTAAGATATTTTCACCCCTCCAAGGCCTCCTGCAAACTGCCATGACCTATCTGCACAAATTGTGTCTATTGTGTCTCACTGAACCGTGAGCAAACTGAGCGGTTGCTCAGTTTACCTGCCCACGTCACCTGTGCAGTACAGGCCACAGACTTTCCCACGTTTAAGTTCATGATACCTTAAAGACACAAATGTAGAGTGGCTGCACATGTATGAAAAAATCTTCATTAAGCTACGAGAAAGAGTTTGAAGGACCCACATTCTCAAGATTTGAATAAACACTCAAAAAACCCCTTTAAATGTATAGTACTAGAATGTTGATCCAGTCTAAATGCCAGATGGGATCTAGAAGGAAATTCCCCCCTTTCAGGCTAGGGACATGCAGTACAGTATCCATGCCCAATGTCCATTGATCGCAGCAGAGATCAGAAAAGAATGGTTGTAAGATACAATTTTGGTACACTGGAAGGGTAAAATGTTCTAAAGGTTAAAGGGTTTGTAAAAATCCCACCAATATTAAATTTCTATCTGGTTATTCCCAGAATTGCGTTCAAAACGTTTGCATTTGCCTAATTTAATTTCAATTCTCTCCTTTAGTTTTTTTTTTAACTTTTCCTGGTGGAACTTGGAGGACATCTCTTTTCACATCTTATTGTGCGCCCCTGTATGATGAAAGCCAGCGCATCCTGATGTATCTGTCTCCTGGTGCATAGGTGTGGGGAGGCGGCATTAAGTGGAAAGTACTGAACAAAACTGGCGTACAAGCCCTCCCTGGTAAATGTCCCAATCATTTTTATCATTCCGTCAATCCTTTGTCCTGTGGCATAATAAAAGATGGGAAATTAGCCAAACTTATTCATGGGATTATTTAATATAATTATTTCATCATTAACTACTCACCACAGTTATGCCATCATTCAATAAGGACTCTCCAAAGATCATCATGTATAGTTGCTCATTGACAGAAATTTCCTCAAAAACAGCAAGGACAGCCACAGGATCCACTGCTGAAATAAGGCTTCCATATAACAAGCTTTGTAGCAGAGACACTTCACTTAATTGAAAGGCTTCAATCTGGCATATGCCATACAGGGAGAGTCCAATACCAAAAGCATTCATTAGGGTCCCTAACACTGACCAAAAAATGATGGTTCCAATGTTGTCAAAAAAAGGCCGAGTAGGTAAAAAATATCCTCCTTCAAGCACAATAGGAGGCAAGAGATAAAGGAAATAGATATCAGTCCTCATAGCAGGTGGAGATTTGTGCTCTGTCCCAAAAATAATTCCGCCAAGTAAGACACCAATGGCGATCAGGATGCAACTTTCTGGCATTATTGCTGGCAATTTCCGATAGAGATGAAATCCTGAAATATAAAAGAATGATATAGGTATTGCAAATAACACTACAATAGAACTTAAAGGGGTTGGCCACTTTACCTCATGTTTTTTGTAACTTGTGTGTAAGTGTAAAGGGGCAGAATATGGGAAGTGAAGCCCCCTGTCTTTTACCTCATAATCCATACATTCCTGTCCATAAAATGGCTGCAGATGGAGGGTCATGTGATCTCTAACTGGCGATTGTTCATGGACAGTTAGAGATCACACGACCCCCATCTGCGCCCATTTTATGGTCAGCGATGTCTGGCTGATAAGGGAAAAGACTGGAGGCTTCACTTTGTATATCAAGAAAGCAGAGCAGAACTTTTAATAGATGTATATAAGTAAATTACCAAATGCCTCCACACATTACAAAAAACATGAGGTAAAGTGGCCAACCCCTTTAAGCTTTATCTCCACACCTGTATTCAATGTTAACAACCACGCCATTTCTCAATTTTTTCATCAATGTCTTCTACAAGATTTGTAGCTTTTAATAGCAAAATTTTGGGTTTCGTATATACTACTGATAAACACTATCTTTAAACCCTTTCCCTAAAGTATATTTTAAAAAGAACACAAATTTTACAGTCTAATAAAAGGTTTTGTGGACCTTAAAGAACAAAAAACCTTTTTTGTCTAGATCAATGTTTTTGTTTCACCTTATTTAAAAAAAAAAACTTTTCTGTCTTGTAAGATAAATACTTTTATAATTTTCTGACCTGGGTTGATACCGGGAAACTGCAAAACATGTGTGATTTTAATTTTTGGTTTTAAAGGAGTCTCTGCCTGGCCTTATAAAGGATTAACACAGGCAGCCCTAGGGTCCTTCAGTGGACCCCGGCCTGCCGTGAGATGGGTGTTGGAGTGAGCTCACTCCTTCTGCACCCACTTACACACTGTGGTCTACATTTGACATCTATGTCTAAGGGGTTAAACACCCAGAATCAGAGCTTTTAAAATTCTAGGTGTAGTGCTGGAGGTAGGCCACAGTATGGCAGTATATGGGGATTTTACTTCTCATTTACTACCAATATAATAATTTTTTGGTTTTATCATTTTGTAAACTAATTATAAAACTACATTTGCATTACAGAAAACTAGATTGGTGAGTAAAAAAGTCCATAGCAATGATAAATTCTGATAAACAACTTCAAAATGTATTTCTACACTGACAAAAACACATAAAAAATACACACCAAAGCTTGTGTATATCCCCTGAAGAAGCTACTGCATGGCAATACATGTGGTGCAATTACCCACACCTGCCCCCTTAATACAGGTTTGATTGACTCTATACATGCTGGGGCTATTTGTTCTACCCTTTTTCCCTGAAAATAAGACATACCCTGAAAATAAGACCTAGTGCTATTTTTTCAAGCTAAGAAATATAAGCCCTCCCCTGAAAATAAGACCTTGTGGCAGTCATTGCTAAAGCCCATGCCCTACATTAATATTAGTAGATAACTTAGACTGTTGTGTTGCATATGCGCTACAAGCAGCTACCAGGACAAGAAGTCCTCATTGAAGGAAAGTGCTAAACATGAGAGAGTGAGGCCAGTGATTCCAATAGAAATGGAGTCTCAAGAAATTTAGCATGAAATTCAGAGATTGGAGAGTAATAAGGATGTTATAAAAGTTGTTGACACATTGGGGCTCATTTACTTACCCGATCCAGTTGCGATCCAGTGGCGCGTTCTCCGACGAGGATTCGGGTTCTGCCGGGATTCACTAAGGTCGTGCGCCCGATGTCCACCAGATGTCGCTGCTGCGCCGAGGTCCGCCGGAGTTCACCTGCTTCTCCTCGGTGCATGTAAGTGCTGATCTTGCGCCACAATTTTTTTTTTTAATGCCGAGGTTTTTCCGAATCCATCGGGTTTTCCGATGGCCACTCCCCCGATTTCCGTCGCATGCAAGCCGGCACCGATGCGACACAATCCGATCGCATGCGCCAAAAACCCGGGGCAATTCAAGGACAAACGGTGCAAAGCGGTAATATTCGGGAAACCCGGTGATTCCACCCCTTAGTAAATGAGCCCCAATGTTCTTTAGATAAAAAAAAAGTTTTTTGTTCATAAATTACAACATCATAGCTTAGATTGTTGTACTTGGAAATAGAGTCACAAGGCTTACATGGAATTCATATAGTTATGCTGATTAATAAATATATATTTTTGATCAATAAATGTAATTTCTTGTTTATTAAAACATAAGACATCCCCTGAAAATAAAACCTAGGGCCTCTTTAGGAGCAAAAATTTAAAAAGGACACTGTCTTATTTTTGGGGAAATCCTGTGGCTAATCCTTGCTTTGGTATTCATCCTATAAGCCAGTGACGGCGAACCTTTTGGACAAAGTGCCCAAGCTACAACCAAAACCCACTTATATGTTGCAAAGTGCCAACATCACATTTTAAGCAGTAACTTATTGATCCCTCACAGGTTTTAATCGAATTGGCGTCCTGAGTTCACCAATACAATGATGATGGAGAAATTTGGATTGAAGCTTCCCTCCATGGTCCCCTGAAGAGGATGAATCAGGGTACCCAGAGCAGGAGCTCCAATGACAATCCATCTCTATCCACACCTTCTTGCTCACCCCGTAGTCCTGGCAACCAAGGATGTCGCTTTAAAAAAGCGCTGAGCATGGCACATCCTGGGCTGTATTGCATCACAAGAGGAAGCCTTAAAGGAGTATTCTCGTCTGGGCACTCAGTTTCATTTATCTGCCATATATAAACATTTCTTCAATTGGATGTTATTAAAAAAATGTTCCTGTGTGCAGATAATTTCTCATAAATGTAGTGATATGGTCCCTTAGAAACAAGACTGTGTCCTTGGATACGGCCACCACTGTTGGAGGGATTGCACAAAGAAACAACAAGTTTTTGTATATGAAATGTCCGGTAGTTACTGCATGTCCCACGGATGTCCTGTGGTAATGAACATTAAATTCAGGAGGTTAGGCAGGACTCAATAGCGCATGTCTGGCCACTGCTGCCAAAATGTGAGGTGGTCGTATCCAAGGAAACTATCTTGTTTCTAAGGGACAACATGGCTAAATTTATGTGAACTTATCTTCACACAGGAACATTTTTTTTAATAACATCTAATTGAAGAAATGTTTACATATGGCAAATGAATTTAATTAAATGTGAATGCCCATGATGCGAATACCCCTTCAAGTCCTAGCTGGCAAACTCTGTGCCCACAGAAAGGGCTTTGAGTGCCATCTCTGGCACCCGTGCCATAGGTTCGCCACCACTGCTATAAGCTGTATATAGATATTCAAGGCTCATATGAGTATTTGATTGTGATGTATTTCATTAACCGAGCTATAGCATGTTTCACTTTCACATTATCACCTGTACCCAACAGGGATGGAGTATTTTGGTTACATTGTAATTACTCCCTGGATATACACATGCCTTGGTGTATATATTTATTGTTGGTTTTAGTCCTATCCTCTGTGTGAGCAATAACCCTTTCTGCATGACTTCTTATTTTTCTCAAATAATCTTGAATCATAAAGGTCCAGCATCATGATTGGGCCTTTGCCTACACAACATATGCCCACTGAGATCAGTAATTGCTGAAACGTCACATAAATTATACAGTTGATACAAAGCACCTTTAGGGAAATGCTTAAAATGAGGGACCAGTAGAAGTGTCGCCGTGAGTCTAGCACTATGGTTAAAAGTACATCTGAATGAGTCCATATCCCTTTATCTGTAGCTCCCTTCCTTACATGCCCCCTTCTAACCCACAACCTGATGCCTTAGTGAGCTGATATCTCATCCCTCTCCTGCCAGATTTATCAGGAAATTCAATTTAATTAGTGACCGAGTTCATTCAGTGAATAAACAGCATAGGATGATGGAGAGATGGAAAGAAGCTTGACAAATGTGGAAAGAGGCAAATCCCCTTGTCAACACAAAATATCCTGTGAAAGATTTTTGGATTCATCACATATTATGCAAAGTTGAGACCATTTCAATCAGTCTAATTTAAAGAGAAAAAAATAACAGATTTGTTAACTGCCTGGTCAAAAGTATGCCACATTTAAGGAACACAGCAGTTATATTATCATGTTAAAGATGACAGGCTGTGAGGCTGCAGGGAACTCATATTTACAGTTTTTGGATCAGTTCTGTACATGTGAATGGGATTTTTATTCTCTATATACTGTAGAACTAAGGGATAGTTGCAAACATATGTATCATAACCCATCATTCCTATACATTTCATTTTGGCAGGTTACATATTCTTACTTTTGTGTGATGCATGTTTTGTAAACCCATAAATTAATGACCTATCTTTAAAGGTTCTATAAACTTAGAATATATCAAATTTAAACAGTAGATTACTTACCAATTTTTGCATAAGATGCAAGGATGATCCATAGTGTGATTTCATAGGGGACTTGGACTAAATTGTAATCCACAGTGAAGGCATGAAATCCTGTGTTTGTTTCTGTAGGTTCTGTTACTGGGGTCTCAGTGGTGACCTCCAAGCTTCCCCTTGTGCTCTTGAAAATCGTCAGTATTGTCAGAAGAATGCTTAGTTCCATCTTTTATAAGGAAATAAGTTTTACTTACAACAATGAAATGCAAATTCCACAAAATCGTGGTTTTCCAGGCAAAAAGGTATATTTTAATGTATAAAACATCATGAGGAATATACTGGATGTGAAATAGTGTGAGGCATTTCATAAATTGTAATACAATTCGGGGAAACATTGATGACTGCCTCGGGAGAAAGTCACCTGGCAGGTGTATTTACCTAAGATATCATTCATGTTTCCTTAAAACATAGTATTGTCCAGCAATCTTTCCAACAAGCAACTCCACCCAAACGTTAGTTACTGACTCTGTGGCATTGTGAAACCTGATCCGGACAGAGCACTGACTCCATCAGTAGTGTGGCGTATACAGGTGTGGTTAATACACACAAAGGTTCTGCCCGTCTGTATTTACAGATAACAATGTTGCCACCTTGTGAACAGTCAGCTCAACTACTTTTTGATATGAATACAAGCACTTTGTAGATCAGTTTTACAACATGACAATATCTTCCTTGAGATGAGATTTATTTTTAGTATTTTGGCTTAGTAGCAAAGTAATTGTTGTTTTTCAATAGTGGTAAAAAAACATTGCATTATTTTATAGGCCCATAACTTGCACAGTACATTATCAAATGTAATGTTAATGTAATGTAAAGAATAAATAGATACATGGATATGTTGATTTATCTGTGTTTTACTTGTCATGTGAACACGCACATAGCTTGCTGGCTGATTTGGAGTTGTTTGCACCACACCCTTATCCTTCTGCTGCCTGCTCTGGTCCAGCAACAGCTACTGTTGTGATTGACAGACCTCTGCTCCAATCGTCCTGGAGCTAAGGTTCTGATCGCCTATTAGTGTTTTGTTCTCATTCTGTCCAGTGACGTTTTTAGTTTTGCTTGACCAGTAAGAGTTACCCAGTTTGCTGTTTTTCTTGGCCATTGTTCAAACCGCTCTCTGTTGTCACCCAGATTGTTAACTTTTGTCTTGCTTTGTGTTTTCAGTCTGGCTTTGGGAGGCACTGTCTTCGTGGTTGTCCCGTTTTACTTAGAATATGCAGAGCCAAGGAGACATGGCTTTTCTGTGTTGTCTGTCCTCCCCGGACCCAGTTCCTCCATTATACTGTTACAGCTGCACTCCAAAGTTTCTTTGCTACTGGTAAAGAGAAGCTGTACAAGATTCATCTCTCTGTAGGAACTGCAATATGATGGAGGGCGGGTGTATCATATGCTATTGCATGGTGTGTCTATGATGTTCCTCCCTTCTCCCTGCACTTGCCTGGAGAGTCTCAGGAGGCTCCAGACTCCTGATACATCCAGAGGGCAGCAAGGCAGTTTTATGCCAGTTCCTAGCGCAGTTATATGTAGTATGCAGATGCAGGGCAGGAAGCAGAGAAAGTGCTGCAAACTCTTAGAGTGGAAGTGGCAAAAGGGGGAAAATAGGCATAGTTACTGATAGTGCGCCAGGAATTGCGCCTACTTCAGGAAACGTACACCAGTTTTCTGATGCACAAGTTCTGAAAAACATACCCCCATAGTTTTCTAAAACTGGCTCAAGGGAATAGAGACAGAAGATAAACACTATATACACCATTGCTTTTACCATTTTTTATTTTTAAAACTGCAATTTTTATTGAATAAAAAATCTTACAATATAATAAACATAAAACATAAAGACATGGATACAGCACCCAAGTTCCAGAATAATGCTGTGTTGATTTGCTAAACTGCCCAATAAAATGGGTTCAGGATTTTGATTATCTACCCCCAGGATAAGCAATTAATATCAGATTACAACCAGTCAGTTGTGCATCCTCTTCTTTATCCTCTCCTCGCCCACCAATTTAAAAAAGGTGAGACACGTTTATAATAATTTGCACTATTGTAAACATAATGTAATTTTTCTTTAGAATTCTACAGTAACTCATAGGTGGCAATAGAGTTCAGTTGTAGTACATATGCATGACTTGAGATTCACCACAGTGTGTACATATAATTATTATTTAACAATAATAATGATGCATCTGAAAAAAGTTTAAACAATTTGCCATTCTACATAAAATGAGTCCATTGTGTCTTAGTGTTCTGTTTTGACCTCTAGACCTTTGTTGGACTTGGTACATACAGTGTGTTGAATATCTGAATGTGGATAAGCAGGGTCTTCATCTGCCATGAAGTATGATGAAGTTCCCACCTCAAGCAGCAGATTGCGGGCCCTTTTAGGGCGACAGATTGCCGCCAGTAGTATGGACTTGCCAAATGCTGGGAAGTCCATATTACATGAAAAATCAATTACATCAGTGCCCCCTTAGGTGCCAACGTAATTGAATGGCAATGCAGTGCAGCACAGTGTGCACCGCTCTGGAGGACAAAGGCCAGGATGCATGATGACCTTTCACGCATGCTGGCCTGTGTCACTACACACAATGCGACTACCGGCGCCAGCGGGAGAGGAGTTGCGGGGGAGTACTGAGGCTGGAGGTAAGGTCAAGGTTTATTATTATTTTTATGGGTGTCATATCTAAATATAGTACTACTGGGGGAGCTGTGTACAGTAGTGGATTATAATATAGGCAGTTGGGGTGGTAGCCCAGAACCCTAGCCTTCTAGGGGGCCCGTGACCACCCAAACCCCCACCAAATTTTATACTGAGAAGGACCTTCACCCATGACACCCTCTGTTCCTGCTTTCAATACACATGTACCCAAGAGCCATTTCAGGACCTTTGATATACCTCCGATGGACCTGAAACCTGCAATAGGGATGCATCCTTCATTTGCCAAGAACCTTGATTCTATCATATGTACAAAATGATATCCAGACTTGTAGGGACTATAATATTCATATAGCCCAGGGCCCATGGCTGTCTTAATCCAACCCTGGCTATGTATACTTGGGGGGAGGCTGTGTATTCTGGGGAAGAGGCTGTGTATAACGGGGGAGGCTGTGTATTACTAGGGAAAGCTGTGTAATACTGGGGGAGGCTTTGTGTTGCTGGAAGTACCGTGGCTCTGTATACTGTTTTCTAGGGGGGGGGGGGTGTACTACTGGGGTTGTACTTATACAGAGTACTGCCTGTCATTTAATTTGGATGTATGTATATGGGGGCTAATAAATTAGGGGAACTGTATATAAATAAAATGGGTGTGTATATAAATTAGCTGGGTGCTGTAGTTCAGGGGACCTGGTATATCAAATAAATTGAGGGTACTGTAGATACTATAAATTATTCAGGTGACTATATAAAGGATGTTTTATGTGGGGAATAGTGTGCAGTTGTGCTGTGTATTTAGGACCCCGCTCCATAACAGTAAGGTACTAGATAGTAGATGTCACTAATGTATGTGTCATTGACTGACTACTAGTGTGTGAGGTAGCATCATAGGACGTGGAGGGTCGGGGGCAGCATTTTCAGTTTCCACCCAAGGTGGCAAAAATGCTTAAATCAGCCCTGTGGATAAGGAAATCATAAATTTACATTTGCCTGCTTTTTTTCACTGGCATGTAATACCTTATTCTTCTCCAGAATTTCGAAGCATGTGATTTACTGTTGGTGTCCCCTTTCCAGGATACAGTAGGTAGAGCTCTTAGAGCTTTCTTTACTATATGTGGTAAAGTTTCTGGTTCTTTAAAAGGTTTCAACTTAATTAAAATAAGTTTGAGCCTCTCCTGTTCCTCCAAAGAACATGTAATAGCTGCCTGGAGCTCAAAAAGGCTTGGGCCTGTTATATATCTCTGAGACAGTATGAAAATAGCACGCCTGCTTCTCCTAATGATCTTGGCAATGTCTTCAACATAGGCTAGAAAATAAAAGATAAAATATGAGAATATGTTATGTTAGAAAAGTTATAGTTCTGTATGAGCACTTGGTAGAATCTCCCATGTGCTGTAATGTTAAAGAGAACCCATCACCAGGTTTTACCCCACTAAACTCCCCTCAGGTTGTCCCCACAAGCTCTTTGTGTCATATTAAAGGCTTATGGCTTTGTGAACTACAGAACCAGAGATGCAGGCAAAACATATTTGGTAGTATTTTTAACTGCCTCTAGGTCCACTTCTGTAGCTCCCAGAACCATTAGCTTGATGGGATCTGAAAGATGAGATTCTTAGATGAGAAAGATGAGATAATGGGTTACTTACTCGTGACGTAGTAGTATGTCACACGTCAGCAGCAGGTGATTGGAGAGGTCTCACGGGCTAAGCCCTCTCCATAGCTGGTGAGTGTTTGCAGCAACCACCCACTGGTAATACCCGTGATTGGTGCTAGAACCGAGGCTGTGTCTTTTTACACAATGTAAAATGTTTCACCAATTGAATGAAGTGTGATTTGTTACGCAGAAAGCAAGCTCTCATACAGAAACTTACATCGAAAAATAAAACATTTATGGATATTTGAAGGCTGCGAGTGAAAATTTAAAATGCAAAAAACAAAAATGGCCTGGTCGTTAAGGGGTTAAGCATGTTTCTAGGCGCTACAGAACAGAAGATAGGGGCATTTGAAGTAACACTACCCTAGCAACCACTAAACTTGACTCGTATTTGCCTGACTGTGCAGAAAATTTTTTTGTCATAGGTAAATGGGTCAGTTTTCTAATAAAAGAGGAAATTTTGGAAAGGACATTTCCTACCCTACCCGATGAGTGACAGGTTCCGTTTAAGCCTTAAGTCTGCCCATCTTGCAAAAATGTTATTGATGAGATTGATTGGAATTCCAGGACTGCAGAACCTTTTATGTTTTGTTATTACAGATATAGTACATAAAGGGTTACTGACCCTCGGCTGGTGGGGGTGTCTACATCGAATTAAGAAGGTTTTGGCCAATTGAAAAAAGTGATGTAAGGTATTTAGCTTGTCATTCTTATTTGTATTGTGTACAGGTCTTCTTTAATAAATTAAGTATGACTGTATCCAACACAGATGAAATCAAAACTTGTGTCAGTCTCGAATAAACTCCCCAATTGTGTTTAGATCCTGACAAAGGGAACATTGTGGAGTTAAACTGTAAAGATAAAGTGATATTCACATGTTTGGTTTGGTATGTTCATATTTTTAGTCACATAGGATAGAGACATGGTTAATACAATTGTAAAAAGACACGTGTCCATCAAGTTTAACCAAGCAGGGAAGGGATTGGATGGATCATTTAAAAGAAAGAATTCTATATTATAACAAAGTTATGAATGTTATTTTGATGTAAAAATGAATCCTTTTTGAAGCTCTGCCATTACCTGCTCCTGAGGCAGGCTATTCCACAGTTCTTACTGTAAAGATGTCTTGTCTCCTCTGGTGATTAAACCATGTTTTCTCCAGATGGAGACAGTGGTCCCTTGTCTTTCCATCATGTTTTTGTATGTGCCATGCATATATATTAATCTCTTTTCAAGCCTAAATAAATTGAATTGTCTATTGCATTGTACAAGGTTAATTTTAAATCCCCTTCCGGAGAGTCCATACCACTTTTGATACAAACAAATGTGATCAACTAATATTTAAAGTACTTATGTATTGTATTATAGTATCTAAAGTCTCTATAAAAGTGTACATAAGCATGAAGGCAGAATTATGAAAATATTAAGAAATTGTATTTGCCTCCATTTGTTATGCACATAGTACAAATATAATAGCTAAAAAAAACTGTCTCACCTCCCCCTGGCAGAATATCTCTTTCCAGGATACAGAGTTTGTAATGATAGGTGTCCTCTAATACACTTGGCAATAAGTGTGTAGCAAATTGCTCATCCTCATAGTTTTCATAAGAGTTTCCTGTAGTTTCTTCACTAAACCCAGTTGCATATGAAATAAAGGCATCAAAGTCTTTATTATCTAAAAATTAAAAGTGATACAACTCATTTCTGCGACCAAAATCTGCTAATTGAAATATATGTATGTTCATGCCAATGTCTGGCAACAAAAAAAAATGGTTGAATAAATGTGTTTATTTTTGCAAAATAAACACATTTCTAAAAGAATGTAACCACAATTTCAACATTTTATGTGACTCCCTTTCCCTTCTGTCTTATGAAACCATCTCCTCTTAGGCCGCATGCACACAAATTATGGTTTCGGACATTTTTTTTTGCATGGCAAGCTCACATCCCCATTTGATTCTATGGGCTCACCCAGGTTTGATCATCTGTGCATGAACCAACCTCACACATCAATGACACACAACACACAGGCCACAAAAACTTATTCAGGTAAGTCACAAGCTCAGCCTTTAGCGGTGATGAGGGACCCATATAGGTTCTGAGTAACTATGTGCTTAAGTAGAACTAGGCACTGTTTATCTATAACGTGTTCCTATGAAATTGTGCAACTGCATCATAGAAGTAGAACAATTTAAATGACACTGGCTCACGCGCCATTGGCAACTCCACCTGGCTTATTTTGTCATATTTGCCGTATTTTGTTATGCCATGAAAAGGCATGTTATATATGTTGTGTTAAAAGTTACTGTGTAAGATGATGCATACCATGTAATGGAAGATATGGGCTCCCTGGCATGTAAGATACCATTTTGACTGATGAGATTGTATATAAAGAGGTATAGTACTTATAATTATCTTGAATGTACTTGGGCCTAACACTTAAAATTATAATGGGGCTCAGTCTTCGTCATATCCTAGAAAATAAACCCTAACAGCCTCCAAATTAGGTTATCTTCTGTTGTATCTCTAAGATCCAGTATTACAGCCTGGTCCACCAGAGATGTCTTGCCAGGAAAGAAAAGAAAAAAAAAATAATCTCATGTATGATGGATGAGATAAGTGATTTTTCTACAATAAATACTTGTTTACCTCCAATGGTCTCATCCTTTGATAGATAATGGCGATAAAGTAACACTATTTCAACCCAATATATATAAACTGTTCCAGCAGCCATGAGAATAATCAGCAACACCAGTATGGAAGCACACAATACATATGCCCGGATAACCAAATCTGTTGGGAGAAAATTATTGAAATTCAGGCAAGATTCTCACTCATTCACAGAAGAAAGCCTTGGTGATTTTACATACAGATTAGGACACTTTATTTTTCACTGTATTTTTCTGTTTCAGGTAAAATTTAAAAAATAAATCATAAATTTAGAAAAAAAGATTTAGAAAAAAAACATATGTGGTTTTACACATATGATAAACACAAAACCAACAGATGTCATGGAAAAGAAGGTCCTGGCATGTTGGGGGTGGCATGTGAAGTCTAATATTCTCCCATTCTTCTATTCCAAGGATATGTCATCAATATTCAAACCTCCCAAAGGCCCAGACAATTCCATATGTTTCAAGTGACAAGACGGCAGTGTGTCCCCGACTTTAATTTTAGTGGGTGACAAGTGACTGGGGGCAATAGAAGAAATAGAAGAAAATTCTATAGAAAAAGGGGGCATTGTAGGTTGGGGGATAATAGAAGGGCGCATTGTAAGTGGGAGGGCTATAGGAAGGGAGAATTATATATATGGGGCCATCTTTGAAATTTGACATTGAAATGTATTTGTTCCAACTGATAAAATTGAAATTTCAATAATCTTTTCCAGGATTTACAATTCCTGGTTACCTGGTTCTTTTTTAGATAGTCTGACTATAGTTGTAACATTTCCCTGTGAATTCTGAGCTGAGCACTGATATATTTTACGTAAATCTTTCTCTGTGACTTGCTCCAAAGTTATTGTAACTGTACAGTCGTATCCTTCCAGACCACTGGATTTACCAGAACCAGAACTAGAAGCAAAATGTAAAATGGTCATTAAAATAACAAAGGTACACAAGAACAATTCATTACATTTCTTGTTGTTTTTTGAGTTCTGCGATAACACATATCTCCTCAATAACTTCCTACCTAAACATTACAACATTAAATTACAACTGCTAATAAACAAACAAGCCGTTTTTTAATGCGTTCCTACACCACATTCCTGGTTGCATTGTAGGTAATAGAAGAGCAACGTTTGAGATACACCCACTTCCCCGCAGTGCCGCCACCATGACATTTCACATCTCTTTGCTGTCTGTCAGCAAAATCATGGAGTAGATTTAACAAACTGATTGCAACAGAATTCTGTTGTAATCCTTGCAATAGTCTAAAACACTTTGTACCACTTTAATGAAAGGGTTTCAGACAGTTTCTAGACATTTTTGCGGCTGGTATACCAAAGTGGTGTGTCCTCAGTTAAAATGGGTGTTGTATTTAGGTAAAAGGTGCAGAGACTAAGTAGTAACAAAATAGTGCAACAAAAATTCAGAGGTTAAAGTTAAACTAGACAATCTTAGACTACATTCACACGACTGTTGGGCCGCCGTATATACGTCCCCCACATGTGCAGCACCATACTGCTCTGTATCTGGGGAAAGGATAGGACATGTCCTATTTCTCCCTGTATTACTGCGCCTTGCTCCATGTATCTCTATGGAGAGGTGCGGGTGCTATGTGCTATGGCACGACAGGCACACGTTTGTGTGAATGCAGCCTTAAACCACATTTGTGTCCAGTCAGGGCTCTGCTATGACTTCATCAAGTGTACAGTCCATCTTACAGAAACTGAGGCCAGTACCAATATTCAATGATGGTTAAAATCAGCTTTTATTGTATACATGGTCACATCTCAGACAAATGACAAATATCGAGCAAGCGCTAGAACACATCCTTATTCAAGACACAGTGCGCACAGGGATCTGTTATACACCTCCTGGTCAGTCCCACCTGCTCATGTGGAAAAATTTGACTGCAGTATGCTTCTTAAAAACATTCCATATAAAATATAAATGCAGAAATAGGTGCCGATTTTTACAAAGTATCCATAACATGATAATCATTATATCATTCATATCCCAATCCTATTACAGGAAACCTGTCATCAGGAGCCCCTTTTCTGGCTCCTCCATGTCCCCATAGAGAATAGTATGCACATTGCCAAAGTATTTTTATAATAAAACTCGCCTTTTCCGATAAAAGGAAAAGTTAGGTGAAAGTTTACATTTCTTTCTGCAGAGCAGTGTTCCGTGTCCCATGGGAGTGGCCAGTGAGGAGTAGTTTGGTCCCTCCACCCCACCCTCAGGATACTGCTCTGTCATGCGTCTATTTCAAATAGGAGGGATATAGGCGCTCTTTAAAATTTTAAATAGATGCACCGACGAATGGTTTTCCGAGGGTCTGGGGGAAATTACTCCTCACTGGCCACTCCCACGAGACAAGGGACGCTGCCCTGCAGAGAGAAATGTATACTTTCACCTAACTTTTCTTTTTATCGGAAAAACTCAGTTTTATTATAAAAAATACTTCGGCAATGTGTACACTATTCTCTATGGGGACATGGAGGAGATAGATAAAGGGCTCCTGATGGCAGGTTCCCAATAAGTATACAATCATTATGATGACAATGAAACAAGACACTTAAGGGAAAAACATATGGTAAGATGATTTCAAAATGCACAGGAATAGCAAACAATCTTGTGTCTTGTCATTCACAATGATTGTATGCTTAATACAATTGGGATATGCACTATATAATGATTATCATGTTACTTTGTAAGAGCCACCACTTATTTGTGCAATTTATATTTTATATGGAATGTTTTTAGGGATTGGACTCCAGTCCAGCTTTTCCACATAAGCAGATGGGACTGACTGGAAAAAGTACAACAGATCTCTGGGCACATTGGGGCTCATTTACTAAGGGTCCGCATTTATCAGGGAATTTTGGCGTACACAATTGGATTGTGGTGCATCGGCGCTGGCTTTCTTGCGACACAAATCAGGGGGGGGGGGGGGGCTGATGGACGATCTGACTGATTCGGACTAAGCGCAGGATTTAACATTTAAATTGTGTTGCACCAGAAAATTAATGTCTTCAAAATACAGGTTTTTTTCTTACCAAAAATCTGGAATACCAAAATGTTCCTCATTGACCTCAGGGTGCAAAATTGTCCATTTGAAGAGTGGCTTAAAATTTCTTTCATATCCATATTTAATTCGACATTGTAATTTGAAGGATTTTCCTGATCAGAATACCAAAAAAAAAAAAAAAATTATATATATATATACATATATATATATATAATCACAAAATAGAAGACATATATTAAAAACACCCCAATAAAAGAGATACACATAAAAACAGACAGTGTGATAATATCTGGAGAGGGAGACCATTTAAACATTTTATAAGGTATTATTTACCAATACACAATACGCCAGAATCCTTGGGCAATGGGTTACATCAACGCCATAAAATCTGACGCCCAAACTCACCACAAATCATTACCGGATATTCTATAACATATCAAAGATACCCACCAGAGGCCATGCTCCACAAATCCAGTATCACACTGTGCCAACACCCCACATACGTTTCACACCCTGCTTCCTCAGGAATAATGACCACAAATATAATGACCTGGCACCACATTTTAAAGATAGAACCAACCACCACAATATTATTAATATTCATTCTATAGTGGTGCTAATCTAAGCCAGACTCCTTTTCCATCCAGAGTAATGCAGAGAAAAGGAAGAGATTGGGTGAAGCCAATAAACCATGCAAGACAGTCAACCTAATAAGGTATTAAGAGGGCATGAAGAAAGTTCTCTCTTAACGGCAGTAAAACCACTAGAGGGCTTGTTAAAATGGGCCACCAGTGGAATAGTCTGGACTAAAGTATATAAGTTTTAATGGTTCTCAAAAGTCTGATCTTCTAAGATGGAAAGGTTATTTTAAGTAATGTATGTTAGATAGAGGAGAATAACCAAAAAAAAAGAAAAGAGAGAAGATTTGAACTGTAATATAATAACCCCATTAAAACTGCATTCAGCAATTCCATTTGTATTATTGATGCTGTTAGAAATCTTACCAAGTTCTGCTTTGATTTCAGTCCCATTAAATGGACCCATAATTATTGGTGGTTTTCGTGTATCTGGTACTACAATAAAAATAAAAATATAAATATAAAAACTGATCTTGTAAATTGCATCTTTATTTCTTAAAATCTTAGACTTATTTTTCATTAAGCCTAGATGTCCCTTGATATGTCTTTGCTATGATTACTTTCATGGCTGGATTGGAATTTAAAGGCTCCCTAAGCATAAAGTACAAATTCCAATAAGCTACTAACAATACCAAGTGCCCCCCCTCCCTTATAGCATGGAAAATAGTGGCGTGCTTTACTCAGTCATACTTCTTACCACTACCACAGCTTCTGAATGATGTCAGTTTGAGTTAGTAGTTGTAATACCTAAAATGTATCAAATCTGGAGAGATATATGGTGCTGCATTCTGTTTTTATTTGCTTCTGTGGAGGTATTTTGTGATGTACCATTGTGTATTTTTTCACTTCTTCCACCAAATACTGTATTGTACTGTATCCACACCAGCACCAAAGCACACAATCAATTACAAAGCGGGGCAGATTTACTTACTCGTCCCTGTGCGATCCCCAAGGTGCGTTGTCCAACAAGGATGAACAGCTGCTGCAATTCACTTACAGCGTGCACCCGATATCCTGCATCTGTTGCTTCCCTGCTCAGGTCCGCCGGAGTTCACCTTCTTCTTCCCGGGGCATGTAAGTGCATTGCTTGCGACACAATTTAAGTGTTAAATCCTGCGGTTTGTCCAAATCAGTCAGATCGTCAGATGGCCACGATTGCGCGATTGCCCCAAAATCCGATCACGTGCACCAAAATCCCCTGTTAAATGCGGCGCAAATCGGAAATCCTTGGGAAACCTGACGAAAATGCGGTCTGCGGACCCTTAGTAAATGAGCCCCAATCTACCACTAGTTCACAATTCACAGTAGCATTGTAGCACTTTTCACCTCATCTTTATTTACCGCATATGAATTTTTCCCACTATCTCCCACAGGCATCAGTATTGTTCTCTTTCCCATGATTTTCTACTGCCTTAAACAATTTCCAAAGATACTTTCTAGCACCACTTTCCCAGTCCCATTTCTCCAAGACTGACTGCTAGGAAAGCTGTACACAATTCTTGCCTTATTGCCTCTATACCAGTAGTTTTAATTCTGCTACAGACTTAATAAAGCACATTGCCATTGCTTATTGTCAAGTGAGAATTATGGTATTATAGTTCTTTGGCCCTTCTTGCTTCAGAAACTGCACTGTTAAGGTAAAGCTGGCATTGTAAGTGCAGTTTGTAGTTTTCTGTTCTGATTGGCCAAGGCCAGATTGGCCATCGGCTCAACTGGGAAAAATCCTAGCGGTACAGTCTGTCATGAGGACAGTAGGAACAGTGAGGGGTTTTGAGACAGTCATCGGTGAACTAATGTGATCACCTGATTCTGCTGTCACAAGCACTTAGACCAAAAATAAACAGTACAAAAAAAAGATACTGGCAGGAAGCGACAACAACACCCACAACCTAGACCCCATCGTATTTCTAAACTAGGAGGACCTGGAAGGAAATGGATGAGACTATATAATGCAGTACATTATCCACCAGAACTCTATCCAGTCTTTAAATCTCCACAGTGGTTAAATATACTGATTACTGATTAATTAGAGTGAAATCTCCACATTACATAAATATTTTTTGTCATTTAACTTTTTATCAGCAATATTAATAATTTGTAACCCAAACAACTTAATATTTGCTGAACTTTCCATTTGTGCTGGTTAAAGTAGTTTAATTCACTAAGTTTTGTTAAAGAAATAGTTAAAGCAATAATTAACGTATCAGCTTCTTCACTATATGCCTCAATGAACTTTGTACACACTAACAGAATAAGATACAGGAATGTGGTTTGTGGTTCTTGGACAATAGTTGGCCTTTGGCTTGGATTTGGAAGGATGCAGAGGAGTATAATCCGAGATCCAATAAACAAAATTATGACATAATGGGTCTTAATCTTAATGGGACACACATGTCCATGTTCTATTTTTTACAATTTTGCACATTTTTTTATATCATCCATTATGCTGTCTAGAGTTACTTACGTAAATTGATAAACTCTAATACCTTAAGAAGGGTATAAAATAAAGATACACAAAGGTCTCATCAGATCTTCATGGATGCATCTATACTTGTTTGTGTCTACGTTATTTTTGGCCAATTTATTATTTAATTAATTACTCTCTGCCTGGTTGATATTGAAGGGAAAATCAGCAAGAAGGGAAAATCAGCAAGGTGAAGGGAGGAGTTGGAACAGTGAAAGAATGGACAGGTATAGGAAAAAGGGATTGTGTTTTGAGTGTGGAAGAAGAGGACATTTGAAGAAGGACGGCCCCTCATGAAAAAGAGGTAGTCAAGGCAGTCGCCCTGATGGCCCCCAGTGGCAGAATTTTGGAAACCGTCCTCTAAGGGATTAGGAAATAGGCAGCCCCCAAATAGTGGAGTCCTCGGTAAGATTGTGCCACTCCAACCGGGTCCTAATGCATCAGTAAAATTGACACTACCTGAAGGCCACAATGTCAACTGTATGGTGGAAACTGGGGTGAGCCGTACAATTCTCACTTCTCGTGACATTCCACGTGTGTATCTGGGGACTACACAAGTTGTAGGTATGGGGTTAGGGGGCAAACCTTGTATGCTATGTGAAACAAAGCCTTTAAAACTAAGATTGTCATACAACTGACCTTTGCATGCAGCTCCTGGTGTCTAAGGATTGCCCTGTTAACCTACTTGGTGCGATGTTTTAAATGCAATTAATGCGGTCATCAGATTCGGTAAGAAAGTGATATCGGTAACAGGGCCTCTTACTGAGCCTATTCTTGTGGTACTAACTGCTATGTTTGACCCATTACAGGAGCAACTTTGGGAGGGAGTTGAGCAGGATGTGGAAGTGACAGATATGCTTGCACAAGTTCCTCCTGAATCATGGGTAAAAAGTAAAACGGATGTAGGACTGCTTAAGGTTACCCTAGTAAAAATTAAATTGAAACCAGGATCAGTACCTGTAAAAATGAAGCAATACCCCCTGAGCAAGGAACAAACAGATGCAATAGCAGTACAAATTGAAGACCTTAAGATTGGGGTCATAAGAGAGTGCTGTTCCCCTTATAATACACCACTTTTTCCGGTAAGGAAGAAGTCAGAGTCAGGACAGCCCCAGGCATATAGAATGGTACATTATCTTAGAGAAATAAACAAACTCTTGATCATAGACACTCCTATAGTGCCAAACCCCCACACCTTGTTGAACCATCTCCTCCAGGGGCTGTATATTTTACTGTAATTGATCTGGCAAATGCTTTTTTTTCAGTCCCAGTAGATGAGGAAAGTCAATTTTATCTTTCCTTTACTTTCTATGCCAGGCAGCTCTGCTAGACTAGGCTGCCCCAAGGAGGGGCTACATCTCTTGGCATCCAGAGGATGAGAGCATTTGTTTACTTCAGTATGTGGATGATTTCCTCCTTTGTACAAGAAGCAAGGAAACCTTGTCACTCCTTTTGTTCTTACAGCTGGAGGGATGCAGAGTTTCCAAAGACATGTTACAGGTTGCCAGACTTAAGGTGGTGTTTCTGGAACATTGCATATCCCCGCAGACAAAACACATTACACCAGATTGCAAAAGTGCAGTTGCCCGGCTTACTGAACCCAGGACAGTCTGAGAATTGAGGACATTCTTGAGTCTAGTTAGCTACTGCAGGGAATAGATTCCATCCGCCTCTTCCCTGGTGCAGCCACTATTTGATGCTTTGGCATCTTGTAACAAAGGTCAACAGTTTGCACTTCCCCTGGAGGCCAAAGAGGGGTTCAACAGCCTGAAGTTAGCAATAACATCAGCTCCTGCTTTGGGAATCCCTAACTATGACTTAAATTTCGCAGTGTTTTGCCATGAAGCCAAAGGGCATTCAAAGGGAGTGTTGACTCAAATGCATGGAGGCAAACATTGCCCTCTTGGATACTATTCAGTGCAGCTAGATACAGTTATAAGGGGTGCCCCCACTTGAATTTGAGCTGTAGCAGAATGTGCATTACTAACAGACAAAGTTGCTGATATAGTTTTAGACCATGCCCTAACTATTTATGTACCACATGCAGTGCAAGAATTGTTATCACAAGCCAGAATAAGACATCTGTCAATGGCAAGACTAACAAAATATGAAGTGACACCCCTGACCCCACCTAACACCATTAAAAGATGCACCATCCTTAACCCAGCCACTTTGCTAACTTTGAGTTAATGAAAACTGAATTTTTTGTTGATGGTTCCAGGTAGTATCTTGATGGGAGACCATACACTGGATATGCCGTGACAACCTTGGAAGAAGTGGTAAAGAAATGTTCACTCCCTCCCGGTGTTCAGCCCAGAAGGCAGAGTTGAAGGCACTCACTGAGACATGTATAATGGCTGAGGGAAAAACTGTCAACATATATACCGACTCTTGTTATTGTTTCGGCATTGCGCACGATTTTGGCCCAATATGGCGGAGTAGGGACTTTGTTGGGTCCTCGGGAAAACCCATTAAGAATGCTAAGGCAGTGGCTGAACTCTGCCTCCAGCAATGAAAACCTCTTTGTCATTTCTCCACACTACACATAATAGATGGACATCTATGACTTGATTTCTTTTCTAGTGCATGTTGGATGATTGGTCAATAGATAATGTAAATAGCACCTTATTTACTTATATGGTATTTACTTAGAAAATACTTTAGCTTAGCATATATTTACTTAGAAAATTGTTAAAATGGTTGATACTTATTTCAACAGCTATAAAAATGATATAACGTGGTGAAAAAAACTTACCATCCACTGAAAGCTTTATAGTTGCTCTTATTATCCATCTATTTCCATTCATATATAGAACATGATCACAAGTGTATATTCCAGAATGTGGTACAAAAATATTAGAAAACTGGATATCATTTTTATTTAAATTTATACTTGGACGTAATGGGGATATCACAGGTTCAAGGTTCTCAGTCTGAAAAATTTGAGGAGCCAAAGGTCAGTCCAATGTATAAATAGGCAAAGTTACAGCATCAAGTAGTCATTTCTTAGTTTCATATATAACATTTATATGGAAGTAAATTTGGGAATATCCATTCTAGAAATGTGTAATGTCTTCACCAGATATTCTGAATATAAAATACTCAAACCACAGGTATAACTTGTCTGTTATACAGTTTTATTTCTAAAGTTCTTAACAACCAGAGTTGTACACAGATATCAGAGAAAATGAGCACATCATTACATTACAGAAAGTATTTGAAAAAAGTCTTTTCAAATATGGTGCTCCATATGGTATCATTGCTCAATGTATTTTCACCAGACAACTAAGCAAAATACATAAAGGGGAAATGTATTATTACTGCAGACTTGGTTTATCTTGAAGTCTTCCCTTAGATTAAACATCAATTTCTACATCACCCCTTTGGTTATTTAAAAAACTGTAACCATCCACATATGGCCATATTTGTACAATACAAGGAAAAAAAATATTGCAATTTACCTTGAGCCACATGACATTTGTTATGTTCTTTTCTTGGTGACAACTTAGCGAAGGACATGACATGGTAGACCCCTTATCAGTAGTTCTAAAAAGTAGACTTTTGGGAGCATGTTTAAAACAGTTTTCCATTTCTTTTACTTGTACTATAATTTTTCTGCAAAGATGTTTACTCCTGTATTAATAAAGCAATAAAGTTATAACAGACTTACAAATTATAAGACAAACAATTAGAAAGAAATTAAATGTTGCTTCACAAGCAAAATTTCCTGGAACATAATTGCATTCGATATCTTCAAAGCCACAGGGTGCGTTCACACGTTGCAGTTAAAACTGCATCGCAATTAGTTTTGAGGTGGTTTTAGGTGCAGTTTTGTCAATTTCACAGCTGAAAGACATGAACTGAATGGGTGAATTTGATTTTGAAGGAGAAAGCTGTTCCACAAATGTCATTCACCTGTTGATTTGATGTCTTTCACTTGCTAAAATAAGTAATACCACCTAAAACCAACCCAAAACTAATTGCGATGCAGTTTTAACTGCAATGTGTGAACGCACCCACAACCACCAAGGTTAACCATCCCCATGTGTTTCTAATGTCATCTTGTCGCTTTTTCTTTTTGTTAAGGGTTTTTGGAGGACATTCATAATCTTTACAGATGTTAATTATTTTTCTAAAGAAGAGATGTTGTAGCAGGGGCGCACCTGCCATGAGGCAAGTTGAGAAACTCGCCTCAGGTGGCATGCCTCCTGCTGCCTCCCGCCAGCACTGTGCTCCCGCCCCCGCTACTGATCTCCGCACTCTGGTCGGCATCAAGCTCCTGCCCCCCGCCAGCCAGCATCAAGCCCCTGCCACGATCTCCGCCCTCCGGCCAGCATCAAGCTCCCGCCCCCTCTGGCCGAACCGATCTCCCGCCCAGAGGGCAGACGGCATCCAACTCCTGCCTGCCCTCTTGCCGGCTCAGAGCCTGCCCCAAGCATACCACTGCCTCTGTCTCTGGCATCAACCTCCCGCCGGCCGGCCTCAAGCTCCTGCCCCTGCTGGGGGGCATCGCTCTACTGCCTCCGGCCGACCAACATCAAACTCCTGCCAGCAGGCATCGATATCCCGCCATCAGTCCCAGAGGCCACAAACTCTCCTTCGCTCCCGGCTCCCCCCCCCCCTCCGCCCCCAGGTCTCTCCACCCCCTCAGCTCTCCCCCTCCACTTCCGGCTCCACCCGCCTTTCCGCTCCTGGCTCCCCCTGCCTCCGCTCCAGGCTCCGGCTCCCCTCCGCTACCGGCCCACCCCCCTCCGCTCCCAGCCTTTCCTCCCCGGAAAACCCACCGCCTGAGGAGGACAAGGCCGAACCTTCCAGGACCATAAAAGAAAAAAAAATATATATATATGTGTGTGTGTGCGTGTGTATTTGCTGTCTGTATGTGCAGTGTGTGTATATGCTGTATGTACTGTTTGTATATGTGTATATATGCTGTATGTTTATGCAGTATTTGTGATATCTATCAGGGCTTATATTTTATACTACATGGTGGTACTCTGTGTTCATTTTATACTACTTGGCAGAACGATGTATGCATTTTATACTACATGGTGGCACGCTGTATTCATTTTATACTACATGGCGGCACACTGTATGCATTTTATACTATATGGTGGCAAGCTTTATGCATTTTATACTACATTGCGGCACACTATGTATTTTGTACTACATAGTAGTACGCTGTATCTATTTTGTATTACAGGGAAGCGCGCTTTATGCATTTTGCATTGCTTTACTTTTACACCTAACCAATATGATGGATCTGGTCCTGACACTCCCTGATATATTACATGTATGGGGGTAGCGTATTTCTATGGCTCGTCTTGGGCAACAGACAGGCTTGGTTCACCCCTGTGTGGGAGTAGAATTTCTATTTAAAACACACTAAAGTTCTTGTGCAAGTCGCTGTATATAACTTTTGTACATGATTTGCACCCCTTGTGTTAGTCTTTAAATGCTGTAGTCAGAATGCTGCATCATTGAGAATGTGTCAACCAAATCTAGTATGCAGAAGCTGTGTGGATTCCAGGAGATGCTCCCTGGTCCCCCATGTACAAAACACCTAGATGTACATAGTATATGGCTGGTCTGATTAAGATGTTTAAGCAGGTGAGAAAAAAGTTTTGTAGTTTGAGAATGCTTTTAACAAGAGGTATCACCAACTTATTTTTAACAAAAGAAATATGAATTAACAAAAGAAAAATCTAACTTCACCTTACAAAACTAAGCACAGCAAAACAACATGCGAGTGCATCAACAAGGTCCCTCCCAAAGAAGACTGGAGATTCTGAGAAAGAATTGGGCATCCTTGAAGACCATGGATACACTGGTCAGCCAAGTACAGGCCTAGTACAGCAAATTGAAGACACATAAGGCTTACTGCCCTTAAAATTAGATGTCAATAAGAGTCATGAATCTGGCCCCCACACAGTCTTGATCTCTGCAACAAGTTTGTCTGGGATAATATGTAAGCCAAATTAACACTTTAACAAATGAACAAATTAACAACCCTTAAATCAGATGTCGATTAGAGTGCTGGAAGTGATCATATGGCCTCCGCACAGTCTTGATCTCAACTATGCGTCTGTCATGGATAATATGAAAATTCCAGATAAGACCTGTGGTAAACACTTTGCAGAGCACCACAGGCTAATTTGCATTTCTTAGAAACTTATTTTTTTTACAGAAATGCGACCATGCAAAGATATAAGCTTGCAACACACAGGGACAGGGAGGTACATAACAGTCATCTACCATCAGATTACCCAGACGTCCTTTAACAACAAGTGATCCACAATTGCATCATAATGCTGATATACTTTCGTTTACCTGCATATATATGTTCCGGAGTGTTTTCGTTTTGGTTGGACTATATGAAGGGCACTTCCATTCCTACCAACACTCAAGTCTTTTCCAAATTCCACTTCTTTGAAGCTTCCATTTGGTTTTTGTTTGAACCAGTGAATTGCGTTTTTTCCAGTGCTTGCCAGTTCATTGGATGGTAAATTGCACTGGAAATATACAATCTCTCCAGGATAAACTAGATATCGATAATGTGGTTCTTCCTCTGAGCAATCTGAAAAATGAAGAGAAATCCTTGGAAAATCTTATCACAACAAATAGGACAGATACAAGGACAGATACTGGGGGTCATTTTACGTCGGGTTACCCGAATTTTACCGTTTTGCGCTGATTTTCCCTGAATTGCCCCGGGATTTTGGCGCACGCCATCGGATTGTGGTGCATCGGCACTGGCATGCACGCAACGGAATGCACGCAACAGGGGCGTGGCCGTCGGATTCGGAGAAACCGCCGTATTTTTTTTAAAAAAATGTCGCAATGTATCTGAATCTTCTGCCTCAAAAGATTAAGTGATAACTGAAAACATAACCCTATACGGAAAACATTTAAGAGTGATTTGCTCACAAACCCTAAAAGATATCTTTTAATAATCAATAATGCCACTTCTACTGCTCTACTTATTTATCTACAATTTAGGCTTCTTGTAGACGGGCCTCAAACAACAGAGACTTGTTCTCTTTACTGTGGGCCGTCTTTCATCAGTGTAGGAGGTCCACTTGTGCACCGATGACAATAGAAAAAGCCATCCAGAGCTGCAAACAAAGGTGTTGTGAGGAGAGAGTGCTTTAAGAAAACTAATATGATACAATGATACATTTTTATGCTGAAAAATGACTCAGGAGATTGAAAATAAATAACATTATTTGAACCAGAACCTGTAAAGTGCCATAGCTTTCTTCATATGTATTGCATTTTATCATAACAGTGAAGGGAATTGTTTTGGCCAAGTGAGAAGCCATCAATGTGGGTCAGGGAGGAAACTACACTTCTTATAGGCCACCTTTTAGGTGTACGGAGTGCTTATCGTTATAGCACCATTCTGCTCTGTCTTCCTGGGTAGAAAAAAAAATGTTTGTGGTGCTTGGAGTTTTTCACCTTATTCTGGGTATTTTGAACTGCTGATTCCAAAAATACTTTCCATTTCTCTCTTGCAGCTCTTGCTTATGAGAAGTTGATGCAATGACTACCTTGTTCTTATGATTCATTCAGCATCCAACCACAACTGTCCAACACCTCACAGCAGGAAATCACAGAAACAAGGTATGAGCGACCTGCAGGCGATCACTAGCCTGTAGCCAGAAACTCTTGACATTGATTTTCAAAATTTCTTTAGCACAATATTGAGTGACCAATAGTTTGAGCAGCAGTATGACATTTATTAAATAAGTGACATTACCATATTTTCCGGAGTATAAGATGACCCCCTACTTTTCTAGTTAAAATCTAGAGTTTGGGATAAATTTGCCATAAAAGACTACCCCTCTTTCTACGAACATATGGTAAAAATAAAAACATTAACGTGCCCCAATAGTAGTCACAGTGTCCCCCAGAGCAGCCATAGTGCCCCCCCTTATAGTAGTCACAGTGGCATGATGAAAATAAAAAACTTTACTCACCTTTCCCTGCTCCCCCGAAGCAGCGGCTGTAATCTTCTTTACAGCTGTGAGCGAAGGCTGTGCGCACCGACTCTGAAGCCGACAGACGTGATATCTGCAGGCTTCATAGCCAGCCTTTACAGATGTCGTTCACAGCAGTAATGAAGATGAAATCCACAACGTCGGGGGAGTGGGAAAAGGTGAGATGTCTACTAAAGAGTTAACACCTGCGATCGTGGCTAGCACTGATCACAGGTGGTACGTGTGGGTATTTTCTGCAGGGGGTACCTGTACCCACTAAGCCGGCATATAGAATGACCCCGGCTTCTGAAAAGATTTTCGAGGTTAAAAGGTCATCTTATATGCTGAAAAATAAAGTAATTTCCAAAATGTCTTTAGTACAATATTGAGTGACTGCTTACCCCACCCCTCCCATAGAGAAGCGAGCAGCCAGTGCCGTAACACAGCAAAATTTAGATTCTTTTTTTATATTTCGCTGTGCATGGTCATGGTGCGGTGAGACAACATGTGCTCTGTGATCAGAAGCCATGGGCGTCAATGGAGACCAATATCAGTCCCCATTACTATTTTTTTTTAACCAGCCTCTACAGCCTTTAAAAATACTGTTTAGTAAGCATAACCATATTCTACACAGTCTTATCAAATGATTAGTTAGAGTTTGAAACATAGTAGACATTGTTAAGAAAGGCATAATTACAGAAGGTACCGAATGTATGATCACAGAAGTCCCCCCAATCCCAAAAACTTATCACATAATAAAACACAAAACACCACCTCAATGTAACAAAATGTAACGTCTTTGTGAACCTCTGCTGCTATGTACAGTGTAAAGATGTCCTTACCTGATACAGCAGCCGCCTCTGAGAGTTTTACACTGCCCAAGAGAAAGGTCAGGTACAGCCAGAACATCCCAATCATGTTTTACCCACAACGTTTCTCTATAGCATAAAGTATATCAAAGCTGGTACATGAGAGAGAAAAATTAAAAAACATTTCCTTCTCCTTACAACAGACGCTCACAATGTAGGTTACTACAAAGGAAATGAAATCTCTCTTCCTTTCCGTGTTTGACACATGATGATTTATCTCTCTGTCTTCCTAGAAAGGGTACGGCACTTTCTGTTGTCACAATACAGAAGACATATTATGCAACAGTAGAACAATAAAATGCTAAAGTGCAATACCAGCATAGATGTTAACAATGTTGACAAATATGTCAACATTGAGTTAACAAACACATATATGAAAGCATACATTAACCCCTTATCACCGACACTAGTTTTCAGCTCAATGACCAGACTCGATTTTTCAAATCTGCCCTGTGTCACGATAATTGGTTATAACTTTGGAACACTTTAACATATCCATGTGATTTTGAGCATGTTTTCTCGTGACGCATTGTACTTGATGTTAATTGTAAAATTTAAGTGATAAGTTTTGCCTTTCGGTCTGAAAAAAAGTGAAAATTTGGCAAAAGTTTAAAAATTCTTCATTTTCCAAGTTTGAAATGTTCTGCTTTCCAAACAGGAAGTAAAAGTACCCAAAAAGCTTGATAATTAACATTTACGGAATGTCTGCTTTATGTTGGGATGATATTTTATGCGTCCTCTCATTTTTCTAGGATGTCATGAGGTGCAGAAGTTTAGGTGCGATTTTTCTCATTTTCATGAAAATCCCCAAAACTCACATTTTGAGGGACAACTCAGCTTTCAAGTGACTTTGAGAGGCCTAAATAATAGTAAAACCCCATAAATTACCCCACTATAGAAAGTTCACCCCTCAACGTATGTAAAATAACTTTTATTAAACCTATTAACCCTTTAAGTGTTTCACATGGGTTAAAACATTACACACCTGCGATTTAGAAACTTTAGAATTTTTTTGGAAAATACATTCATTTACACCAAAACTGATGGTTTCATAATAAATTAAATGATGAAACGCTCTGCAATGTTTGATGCCCAATTTCTCCCGGTTGTACTGATACCCCATATGTGTTGGAAAACTAATATATGGGCACACGGCCGGGCATAGGATGGAAGCAGGGCCATTCACAGCAGATTTGTATTGTCACATTGTACAAGCTATAAAAATTTTTTTTTTGTTAATGTGAACATAAGAGGGATAGTTATTTGCGGGATGAGATACAATGTATAGATAATTATTTTGGGGGGTCTTAAGCTTATTTGTGAGATTTTATTAACTATTTCAAGGGGGACACAAACAAAATCATTAATTTTTATTTTGGATTTTTAGCACTTTTTTTTCTCTGCTTACCGTAACATTACTTATTTTTTGCATAAAGAGTTGTTCTTTTCAGTTGTATCATATTAGGGAACTTAACTTTTTTTGATCACTTTTTAGAACATTTTTTGTGATGGTGTTTGATGAAAAATTGTATATTACGGGAAGTTTTTCGTGTTTTTTTTTACGTCATTCACCGAGTGGGTTCAATAATGATTTAGATTTATTGTACAGATTGATACGGACGCGGTGATACCAAATATGTACGTTTTTTTGTATTTTTGTGTTTTATATACTTTATTTGCATTTTATGTGTAACTGGGGAGATTATGGGACTTTTATTTCAATTATTTATTTAATTATAAAATGATTTAATCTATTTTTTTTTTTACTTTTCTACATTTTCCACCTTTTTGCTTGAACAAGCGTTCATCCGATCGCTTGTTCAAGACTTTACACTGCAATACACTGCAGTGTACAGTGTAAGTAACTGAGGATGCTGAGCATGCTTAGTTACATATAGCCTGGTCCTGCCAGAAGGCGAAACCCAGCACAGAGAGGAACAGGCAGCCTCGGGTCACTCGCCGGAACCCGGGGCTGCAGCAGGAGGGATCAGATCCCCTGGTAAGCACACCAGGGGGGTCCGATCCATGTGGGACACGCTTACACAGTGCGGTCATGCTTGACCGCGGCGTGCAAGGGGTTAAACACCCGGGATCAGAGTTTTTCCAATCCCGGGTGTTAGTGCCGGGTCTGGGCTGTGATATCATAGCCCGACACTGGCACCAATCTAACCCGATGTCCCAAAATCTTCTTCTGACGCGCACCGTAGAAAGGCGTCACGTCAGAAGAAGTACCCTTAATGACCGCCGTAGAATCCCGATAGGGCGGGCATAAGATAACGCATGTGTATTGTAAACACAACGTTGACAGTAATGTAATCAGGCAAATGTGATGTTTCAAAACGGATGCGTTAACGCCTCTTCTGAACGCACCTTGAGGTTGCGTTCACATGTTGCGTTTTGGTTGCATTTGCATTGTTTCTTAATGCATTACAACAGCTGAGAAGAGAGGATTAGCCTAATTAAGTTACTGTTAACATTTGCGTTTGGCAAATGTTAACAGTAATGTAATTAGGCAAATCACCTCTCAGCTGTTTTAATGCGTTTCAAAATGCAATATAAACGCAACCTAAACTCCCTTAGGGTATGGTCACATGTACCACTAGCACTGCCTCGGTCACATCTCATTAGTGTTTCCAGTGAAAACCATGTGATTGCTTACCGAACACATATATTTCACTGCAAACGCAAATGAGTTTGGCTTGAGGCCGACCACCATTGCTTAACTCAACACAATTACATTTGCACTTCTATGTAAGTCGGTAAACAGAACCCGGTGTCTTGCCCGGTGTCTTGTCTTCAGTGATACAAAAGTATTTATTTATTTCAAAGTGCAAAAAGTGATGTTTTGGCCACACAGGGCTTTGCAAAAACACTAAATAAAGGATACAAAAGGACAATTTGAAAACTCATAGGAAACATGTATATTACAATATATTCATAACATCAGATGTCTAGGTATCTGCAGTGTATGAACATAGATTGGATGGAACTGCAAGTACATCCAAAAAGATACCACCATAGGTAAGTTGTATATTATCAAGTCGATAGTATCCACCTTGGTAAGTATCTGTGATACACCCCAGAGGATATCAAGCAGAGAATATCAAGCAGAAAAGAAAATTATAGCCATTAGCAAACTCACCACAAAATGTATCAGGTTAAGAGAAAGACGCTGGGAATGGTGCTGCTGTACTGGCGTATAGCAGTAGAGTGTTACATGTGGGTAGGGATAATAAAAGAAAAGGCCCGCCCCTACAAGGTCCAAAAGACCTAACGTTTCTTTAGCAGTTTGGTTCTCTTTCCTCCTCCTCTAGGTTGGAGGAAGTGGTCAGTCACCTGATACCTAAGTTGTGACGCATTTTATGAAAATGGGCCGGTAGGGGAACAGCAAGTTTTTGGTCCTGATAGAGGACTTATGTTGACTTATGACATCTTTAATCTCCTGTGTTGTAAGTATACCAGGCCACAGAAGCATTTAATGAGTTATACAACAAAAGTGGTGTCACAGGTATGGAAATCTTTTATTGAGAATGATGTTCCTGTATGTGGATGGTGAAAGAGGTCCGCTCTGAACCTTAGAGCACTGTGTACAGTGAAGGCAGAGGAACGTCCCTTTACCTGGTGTATTGAGGAACTGTTGTCCAGATGTCTTGGAAATGAAAATGTCTTCCATAATTAATCTGTCTCTTAAATTCTTGGGATGGAGTCTGCACGAAAGAATGGGGCTCTGAAATTCTTGAATTTCAGGGAAGGCTTTAGTAAGTATGAACCAGTACCTGGTGATTTGAACTTTTTTCAAAAAAAGTTTTACTATTTTTTTAGACCCTTTGGGTACTTAAACTCAAACTTCGATGCGACACAATCCGATCGCGTGCACCAAAATCCCGGGGCAAATCAGTGCAAATCAGAAATATTTGCGAAAGTGTGGCGTTCGGACCCTTAGTAAATGAGCCCCAATATGTCACAAGTTAGTAAATGACATCTACCACCAGAAGCAAGAATTGTAAACCAAGAACACTGACATACTGATGTGTCCCCCTCTGACAGGATCTACTCTTTTTTAAGTTTCCTATGCCCTTGTTTTTAAGAAAAAAAGGCTTTACAAATCATGCAAATGAGACTGAGGGGCTCTATAAACACATTAGGCACACCTCTCAACATTTTTGGAAGAGGGAAAAAAATGGCGGCACACGTAGTGGTGATCCCCCTAAGCCACAATCCAATCATGCCCTGGCCACACCCCAAATTTTTACCATAATATCATAATAAAATCGTCTCAATATTAATAATAATAATAATAATAATAAAGAGATACAGAGAGGGAGATTTATCATCAGGTTTCTGAGGTAAAACAGTTCTAGTTTCCCAAACAAATCAGAGTTCAGCTTTAATTTTATAAACATCTGTGGGAAAATGATTGGTTGCCATGGGCAACTAGAACACTTCTGCTCTAAGAGGCCTATGATAAATCACCTCTAGAGTCTCTATCCACTAGGCAACGGGCTTAATGGTTATCCATAAGTGGATTTTTTGTAACTGAGAGCTGTTAACTATTATTGTTACACTGTGACACAGACTTAATGCACTGGTATATAGAGAGGGATCTTCTCAGAGATTATTATTGTAAATATTGAGACAATTATTATTATTACTATGGAGATGATTATTATTATTATTAATAATAATGATCGTCTCCATAATAATAAAATAATAATAATTGTCTCAATAATTACAATAATAATCTCTGAGAAGATTCCTCTCTATATACCAGTGCATTAAGTCTGTCACAGTGTAACAGTTAACAGCTCTTAGGTACAAAAAATCTACTTATAACTAACCGCTAAGCCCTCTGGTCTCCATACCAAGCACCGTGACACTGGCGTGCCTAGGCCGCAACCGCCAGCTGCCTCCAGGCCCCAAGAGAAGGCTAGGCCCCAGTGGGGGATGTTGCACATCAAACTGATGGTATATAACACAAGTGTAAAAGGTCCCACTCTGTGCACTGTAGGACGGTCATACTTATGGATGAGGCCTTGTTTGTAGTTTCCTGGACTTGTCCTCTTCAATCTCTATGAATCCAGAACTCAGATTTAGTACTTTACAGGCTCTGGATGTGATGTTATAGAATCATATGTGATGTGTATAATGTCATGTGATGTGTGCAATGTCATGTGATGTATATAATGTCATGTGATGTGTGCAATGTCATGTGATGTATACAATGTCATGTGATGAGTACAATGACATGCATATATTTATAGCTGCTACTGCTCTAGTATAGACTAACATTAAAGAGTACTTTAGTACTTTAAAAAGTAGCACCTTGTGACATTTTTAGAGGTGACAGGTCCTCTTTAACATCAATTGGCCCCATGAAAAGGATAGGTGATAAATGTATAATATCAGGGAGGCCGACTACTGGGACTGTACCAGTCATGAGAATGGGAGATGTGGGTTGCTCTGACTATTCCAATTGATAATTTACAAAATAAAACAATTTTTTTTATAAAGATTAGTATATTGTAAATTTGGAAGAAAACATTATGAAATGTGCATGTTAGGTACTGACAACTCCATAACACGCCTTAACATGTAAATAACAGGTCACCTTACAGTACAGTGAGTTATACTGTGAACACCATAACAATAATAGCAAAGCAAATTCTATTCATCCACAGAAACAGTAAACTAAAAAAGCTATTTATTAAGTCTTTATTTTTCCCAAATATGGAACTATTCAAAAATCTGTCCTGTTAAAAACAATCTCCCATACACCTTTAGGCCTCATCCATACAACCATATAGGGGGCAGTGAGCGAGACGCACAAATTGCAGCAGGTCAAGATTGTTATAGAGATTTGTCCTGCAAGGTCATGGGGCAGTCAGCACAACGTGTCCCACCGTACTGTGACTGTGCCCGAAGACCGCGACACAAAAGGTAAAGCAGGTCCAATTTCTGCCTGAATTGTGGAGCGTCTGTCCGGCTTCTATGGCGCTAAACCCCTCTCATCACCACATCCGCACACGATTCATGTGTACCTAGTCTTAGAGAAACAAAAAATAAAAACATTAAAAAATATTTAGAAATTGGATTTTTATTTTCAGTTACGATTTTCAACCATGTCTTTAACACTCTGTATGTATTTCCGATACTGTATCACACAAAACCACAAGTCTGATCAAATTCTTTCATTATAATGATACCAAAAGCCTGGAGATATTTGGGCGAGATTTAGCATAAAAGAGGGATTCTAGAATTGAAATTTCATACACTACCTGAGGGGGCTAGTAGTTTAGTGGGGTAAAACCTGATGACAGTATCTCTTTAAGCATAAAAAGTACAGTATAATAAAGGAAATAAAGTGAAATTAAAATATTATAGACCATTTATATGAAATTTATTTAAAATTCTGGACCAAAGATATGAATCAAATAATGGAGTGAGGGAGTGTTACATGTGTGATATATAGTTAGGCCATATATAGTCGGATGTAGAGTATGAGGAACAGAGATCAGTAAATCATTTCACTAGTCAGTCCATAGACTGATGCGTAAATAACAAGTAGAGATGAGCGGACCCGAACTTCAAGTTTGGGTTCAGGGTTCAGGTTCATCCTGAATTATTGCTAGTAGCTAGGGGTGTGAATTAGCTGGACTGGCTGCACAGCTGCGGATATATATGTTAGGGTCACGCGGGACACAACCGAACCCTGGACCGAACTTGAGGTTTGAGTCCGCTCATCTCTAATAACAAGCCTTAAAATGTAAATAATATCTCCCCTCACACTACAGTGAGCCAGTTATCACCATAGAAATACATTTAAGAAAACTCTCCAACAGTCTGCAACCTCCACCAAGTGTTATAATTTCCTCTCAAAGTTACTCAAAAGCAAGAAGATAACTAATGACAGACAGTGTGATAAATCTGGAGCAGTATAAGATTCAGTGTAGTCCAACTGTACACTGTCTATGGCTGCATTCACATGGATGTACACTCACCGGCCACTTTATTAGGTACACCTGTTCAACTGCTCGTTAACACTTAATTTCTAATCAGCCAATCACATGGCGGCAACTCAGTGCATTTAGGCATGTAGACATGGTCAAGACAATCTCCTGCAGTTCAAACCAAGCATCAGTATGGGGAAGAAAGGTGATTTGAGTGCCTTTGAACGTGGCATGGTTGTTGGTGCCAGAAGGGCTGGTCTGAGTATTTCAGAAACTGCTGATCTACTGGGATTTTCACGCACAACCATCTCTAGGGTTTACAGAGAATGGTACGAAAAAGAAAAAGCATCCAGTGAGCGGCAGTTCTGTGGGCGGAAATGCCTTGTTGATGCCAGAGGTCAGAGGAGAATGGGCAGACTGGTTCGAGCTGATAGAAAGTCAACAGTGACTCAGATCGCCACCCGTTACAACCAAGGTAGGCAGAAGAGCATCTCTGAACGCACAGTACATCGAACTTTGAGGCAGATGGGCTACAGCAGAAGAAGACCACACCGGGTGCCACTCCTTTCAGCTAAGAACAGGAAACTGAGGCTACAATTTGCACAAGCTCATCGAAATTGGACAGTAGAAGATTGGAAAAATGTTGCCTGGTCTGATGAGTCTCGATTTCTGCTGCGACATTCGGATGGTAGGGTCAGAATTTGGGGTCAACAACATGAAAGCATGGATCCATCCTGCCTAGGATGCCAGTACAGATAGCTATTGAAGGGTCCGGGTGTCAGACACTTAACAATAAAATTTATTGAGGACTAATAGTCAATGTAGATTACGTTGGGGGGCTTCCACATTGATGAGACAGCCATCTTTACATGGCAGAAAATCAACAGCTCATAACTACTGTCTACTGTATGTACCGTATTTTTAATTTTCTCTGAAATCAAAGGTGCGCCTTATAGGCCAGTGCGCCTTATATATGAACTTATACAGAAATGTACTACAGACAAGATGTACTGTACATTTACCAGTGTTTAATAGCTCCATCCCCAGAACTGTCCTGCACCTTCCCACACAGTATACAGGGTCCCTGGCTCCTGAAGTGCCCTGGCACCACAACTAACATTGTGCCCATCCTGCCCTCCCCTAGCACGGAGCGGCCATAGTGCCGACCACGAGGCAATCATCATCATCAGTAAACAATCCCCCATACCTGCCAGCCCTGTAACAGGGTAGAGAGAAGGAGCCACAGGGAACCCCACAGGAATAACACCCTGGCTGAGGAGGGAAGGAGAAGGAGCAGAGGGAGACCGCTTAACCCCTGCTGCATCACCCTGCATTAACCCCCAGCAGCCCATACCTCTGATATCTGAGCTCTCTGACACGCTGATGACAAGTTTCCCGGGAAGTGTAGCTGGCTAGAACTGTGCCACCTGCTGGTCATTTTTAGGTACTGCATTTGATCCTGCGCCTTATACTCCAGTGCGCCTTATATATGAACCTAGATGTCTTAGCAGGCATTTATTAGAGGTGCGCCTTATAGTCCGGTGCGCCTTATAGGCCGAAAAATACGATAACAATTTTGTGAGCCCATGGACCTGATATTTATTGATCTAGAATGAGGAACGCTGTGACAATGGACATATTGGGGCTCATTTACTAAGGGTCTGCGGAGCGCATTTGCTTCGGGTTTCCCAACGATTTCCGTTTTGCGCTGCATCGCACAGGGGATTGTGTCGCACGCGATCGGATTTTGGCACTTCGGCACCGGCTTGCACGCGACAGAGATTGGAGGGCTTGCCATCGGACAACCCGACGGGTTCAGACAATGTGCACGATTAAACATTTAGAATTGTGTCGCAAGACACGCACTTACAAGCATCGGGAAGAAGGAGGTGAACTCCGGCGGACCTTGGCGGAGAAGCAACGGATGCAGGAACTCCGGCGTACAATCCTCATGAATCGCCCCAGACTTCATCCTTGTCGGACCTCCCGAATCTGGGATCGCGACAGGACCGGGTAAGTAAATTTTCCCCATTGAGTATATTCTTGTGTTTATGAATATTTGTTTAGTCTCTAAAAACTGAGAAATCTCAATAAAAATATGCTAATCAGACAGAATGGTACGGGGCCACACAGACGTTGTTGGGACGTATATTCGGCTGTGTGGCACCATACTATTCTGTCTGATTAGCAACAGAGATCACATCCAAAAATGATCAAGAATGTGGCCTAACTTTGACACCTTTAAACTTCCCCAATATTTTAATACAAGTTACTATAGATTTCTGTGAAGTGGCCAACCGCTTTAAAGGAAACCTACCACTTCTGATGGTAGGTATTAGATGTAAACACCGGGCACCGGCTCAGGGTGGGCTGGTACCGGAGCTTACTTTAGCTAGTGTTTTAAACCGCTATATCAAGGTATAAACACATTTTGATTTACAGCCCCGAGGTAGTTTCAGCGCTGCTCTTTTACCCCTGAGGAAGTCTCCAGTTGGAGACGTAACGCGTGGGGAGCCCTCCACCTCCTGACCACTTTACCACCCCGTTTGTATGCTGCTATCTTACTGGCTCATTGCCAGGTTATTTGTCTTTTGCACTAGGATTTGCCTCCATTACCTGTATTGAATGTATACCATGATTGCACTGTAGGCATCAATTTACCTAGCATTTACTTTAATGGCAGCTTGATATATGCATATGCACTTTATACCTGTTTTCTCATTACTTAGGGGTGGCTTGGGTGCATATTGCCCATTCAGGAGGTGTCTTGTTTCTGCACCGACCGCAGTGCACAACATGGTAGACAATTGTATGTACTTTGGTACACTTTTAATTGATTTTAGATATGTGTTTGTGTTCAGTGTTTGATACAAATAAAACTTGTTATGTTTTTCTGAACCCATTATGTCAGTGACACACTGCTTTATCTGGTTTTTTGATTACTTGTTTTGAGTGTGTCGACCATTACCTTTACTTGGCGTTATATTCTGCTGTGCAAGGTTTCATTTTCTTTGATTATGACACCCAACATGTCAGTAACTGACCTCAGCAATGATTTGCACTATAGGAGTGTGACATTAATCTGGTTATACTGCACTCCCCTGTATATGGCGCCATAGGAGAGTGACATTAGTCTTGTGATACTGCTCTCCCCTGTAGATGGCGGTATAGAAGAGTGACATTAGTCTTGTGGTACTGTTCTCTCCTGTAGATGGCGCTATAGGAGAGTGATATTGGTCTGGTCATACTGCTCACTCTCTTCTGCAGATTTATCCGTAGGAGAGTGACAGGACCACCATTAGGAATTTCGTGGCTCCGAACTGGCAAATTTTGTGGGCCTTCCCCCGGTGTTCTTAACCCAATTATATTGGTACATTACAAAAACTAAGATTAATTCATAAACAATAGAACCAAAATAATTACCTAAATACGTTACTATATTCCCAATTACTACAAAGATACAGGACTGCGGGGACTATTTTACCCCTTTACCACCTGGCGGGCAAGCAACCTCACCAAGTAAAAACCCCTTTAAAACACCTTAAACGCCACCTACCCAGCCGCCTTACTCCTTCTTTACCCATACCTAGTGCATCTGCCTCTGTGGCGGCGCCTATCGAAATGAGTGTGTGCCAAACTTCCTTTCATTTAAGCAAACCACTCTAATACACCGCTTAATAACTGCCTGAAACTGAAAGCATGTTAAAGGTTAACCCTGGGCATGCACTAGAGAAACAGAAGAAGAGCGCAAACCAATATACTCACCAATGCAGCGAACTGGGCAGAAGTCGAAAGCCAGCCATTCCCTTCTACTCATCTGGTCTGTTTTGGATTGTCTTACCCAGACCCTCACCTTACTTCCCAAAACTACCACATGGTCATCGCATAGACCTCCCAGACCGTTAGCATTTTTGGACACCAGCTCGCTCACCTTCAGGGCTGCATAGAAGGCCAGGGAAAATTCAGCTCGGAATAACCCGCATTCATATGTGTCACTGCAAACAGTCTGCACCGCAACCATGAGCCGCTGAAGGAGAGCAAAAGAGACTGGTCTCGGCCTGTCCCTTGACAATGCCTCTTTGCGCCATCCTTTTAACGCCTGCTGAATAGCAAATTGTTTTGTTAGATCTCCAAAACCATGGAGCTTCTAAATAAAAGTCACCCCAGCCAGCCTCCTCTTTGCAGTAGCAGCAGAGACTCCTTCCTCCCTCAAAGCAGCCAAGAAAGATACTGTCACCTGGCATCCGCATCCGCTGGGGGGGAAACCGCCAGCCAACCGTAACCACTCCTCCCAAGCTTTGCAACGGCTCTTCCACATAGCTGGAACCACTGAACGCTGTATTAGATTGAACAGTTGGCCATGACCATCTCCCACAACAGCTCGGGGCACGAGTTATTACGAATTATTACAATTTACAAAGGAAATGTTATATGTAAAAAAGAGAACATGGGACAGGATATATCACTTGTATCTTGAGATCCGTCTCTTAATGATGCGTCTCGCTCCTGCTCAGTACTATGTGGGTCAGGGAAACAATGGACAGCAAATATCTACCTTTCTCCAGAATCCTGCAATAAATCTCAAACAACAGTAAAAGTTTAATTCAGCTGTAAAAATCAGTACAGAAACTTAGGATATTTTTTTTATTTTCAGTTACAATATTAGGTTAGTGTTACAAAATATACTTTGGGAATAAACCATCAAAAATCAAAATGCAAAGACAAAGAAGTACAATACAAAGACAAAAATCAGAACACAAACAGATGTCATTCGTTGATACGCATTTTTTTCAGGACAAAGTCATCTCTCCGACACCCCTTTTCAAGAAGAGTCCCTTTATCATGGACCATAGCCCGCGTACCACAGGTTGTCTTCACTACCATGAGTTAGACTAACCTTCATGTTCTTTCAATCAACCCAGGAACTATTTACGGTAATAGTTCACAGGCGAAACCATTGTGTTCGTACCCTTATACACAAACAACTCAATTCTATCAACACAACATCACACATACATCATTCAGAGTACGACTCATGGGTAGGTTTCTCATACACTCCTCCCTTTGCATCTGATCTCATAAGAATTCCCAGAGTCATGGGCCGTGTGCCACCTCGGACAAGCCAACTGGAAACCACCTGGTCTTTAAACCTGGATTAATTGTTGTTCTTGAGTTCAGATCACAAAAGAATTTGCATAACAGTTAAACTCCTATAACTTACTGACATAACTACAGTTCGCCTATGAGGTGCTGAAGTACAGATTCCACTCCAGGTCTAGGTTGAGGAAGATTTTCCTGCTAACCCACTGTACAATAAGTAGTGGAGTCCAAACTGCCTCAGCATCACAGGGAGGCCCATTCTAATGAAGACAATGGGGCAGATTTACTTACCCGGTCCATTAGCGATCCAGCGGCGCATTCTGTGCGGTGGATTCGGGTCTTGCGGCAACTCACTAAGGCAGTTCCTCCGACGTCCACAAGATGTCGCTGCCGCGCTTGTCCCGCGACACTTTTTTTTTTTAATGCGGTGGTTTCTCCGGATCCATCGGGTTATCGTTCGGCCACGCCCCCCAATTTCCGTCGCGTGCATGCCGGCCCCGATGCACCACAATTCGATTGCGTGCGCCAAAAACCCGGGGCAATGCAGGGAAAATCGGCACAAATCGGAAATATTCTGGTAACACATCGGGAAACCGCGAATCGGGCCCTTAGTAAATGACCCCCAATGTCCTCCACCAGTTTCTATAACATTGAGGGGCCACTCAAAGGAAAGGAGCAGTAAACGCGGAGCTGCAGACAGTTGTCTTCATTCTGTAATTTTGCACTTATCATAGTTATCCTTTAATCCCTTACTTTCAGTAGCATATCCCTTATCCCATGCTTTCAGTAGCATATTTAATCTTAGATGTCAAGGTTTTGGTGTTCTGAAACATTTAGTAAACAGGTCATTTATCCTATTTATAACATAAAAATATGAATGTATGTTCTAATCACATAACGTATATACTCGAGTATAAGCCGAGTTTTTCGATACAAAAAACGAGCTGAAAAACTCAAACTCGGCTTGTACTCGAGTCAAGAAATAAAATAGTCAAAACTCACCACATCTGTAGTCATCCAACCCCCTGCTACTGTAGTCAGCCAGCCCATGTTTTCCCAATTACTAAAAGAAATAAAGTCAAAACTCACCTTTCTGAAGCTCCCCGAAGGTCTTCTTTTCTTTGGTCTGGCAGCGCCTGGACAGTGTGACACTTCGGCGAACAAGCTGTGACATCAGCTGCTGCTGACATTATACTATACGATGACAGAGGCAGCTGACGTCATAGTCTACGCTGCCAGCACACATATACTTGCCTCTGCTGGAGCTAAGAAGAGAAAACCTTCGGGGGGAGTCAGAAAGGTGAGTTTTGACTTTCTTTCTTTTAGTAATTGGCTAACTGCTGGGGCAGGGGGCTGGCTAACTGCTGGGGGAGGGGGCTGGCTAACTACAGGGACAGGGGGCTGGCTAACTGTTGGGGCAGGGGGGCTGGCTATCTGCTGGGGCAGGGGGCTGGCTAAGTACTGGGACAGGGGGCTGGCTTACTACAGGGGGGGGCTGGCTTACTACAGGGACGGGGGCTGGCTAATTGCTGGTGAAGGGGGATCGCTAACTACTGGGGCAGGGGGCTGGCTATATACTGGGACAGGGGCTGGATGGCTATATAGTAGGGGGGAAGTGGACTGACTAGCTATATACTAGCTGTGACCAATGCATTTCCAACCCTAGGCTTATACTGGAGTCAATAGGGTTTAACAGTTTTTTTTGTGGGAAAATTAGGGGCCTTGGTTTATATCAGGGTTGGCTTATACTCGAGTTTATATGGTATATGCTATCTCCACATTGTTCTCTTGTGACATGTATATTTAAACAACTATTTAGCTATTTAACAGTTTTCACAATTCAACAAAGATATTTTATTTGCTAAAAAGGAAACCTGGGGCATGATCACTTGTATCTTGAGATCCGTCTCTTAATGATGCGTCTCCCTCCTGCTCAGTACCATGTGGGTCAGGGAAACAATGGACAGCAAATATCTAACAATAGAAAGAAAGCCACCGCTCACTCACATAAGCTGCATCCTCAATATAGACGAGGTCCTATTCCTCCTTAGCTCTCGGTGCACGGAAAGGCAGTCCTGCCGGTTGACTGAATGATGCACAATGAAACGAAGGTATTCCAGCACTCAGAATCTTCTTAAAAAAAATATTTGAATTTTTATTTTGTAAATATTAAAATTGCAAGGTCACATCCTGGCATATCATCCAAAAAAGAAAAGATCTACGCGTTTCGGACTAGTGTTCTTGCGTCCTTATTCATGATCTAAAAAATCATTGTCAAAGTTAACCCTTACATAACGGCAGCAGAGATACATTCCATGACAAAACATGTTAGTTCATCAAAGTATACAGATAAACATTCGGACATAATTTACTTTGGCTGGGCATTACATTACCTGGGGAGGCTGCTTGGGCATTACATTACTGGGGAGGCTGCTGGGCATTACATTACTGGGGGAGGCTGCTGGGCATTACATTACTGGGGGTGGCTGCATGGGCAATATATTACTGGGGGAGGCTGATGGGCATTACATTACTGGGGGAGGCTGCCAGGCATTACATTACTGGGGGAGGATGCTGGCCAATACATTACTGGCGGAGGCTGCTGGACATTGCATTACTGGGGAAGGCTGCTGGGCATTACATTATCTGGGGAGGCTACTTGGGCATTACATTACTGGGGAGACTGCTGGGCATTACATTACTGGGGAGGATGCTGGGCATTACATTACCTGGGGAGGCTGCTTGGGCATTACATTACTGGGGAGGCTGCTGGGCATTACATTACTGGGGGAGGCTGCTGGGCATTACATTACTGGGGGTGGCTGCATGGGCAATATATTACTGGGGGAGGCTGATGGGCATTACATTACTGGGGGAGGCTGCCAGGCATTACATTACTGGGGGAGGATGCTGTGCATTACATTATCTGGGGAAGGCTGCTTGGGCATTACATTACTGGGGAGGCTTCCAGGCATTACATTACTGGAGGAGGCCGCTGGGCATTACATTACTAGGGGAAACTACTACTGTAGAGTAGTTTACATGGCTACCTGCTCACAGTGCAATACACAGTACATAGGCTGTGCTATTTAAAAATTAAAAAAAGGATATGGGAACACAGCACAGATGACACTATTAAAAGAAACTGAAAGGGAACATGTTACCAGGAGACCCATTTTTAGCACCCCCCTCAGTTTCCTCAGAAAATAGTACAGCAAAAGAGTTTTTGTATAAAGAGAAGTAACTTTCAATGCCATGTGCTCTATGACTAGGCACTTGTCCTCTGGGAGTGGCTATAGAGGAGTAGGTGGCATTGCTAGCCACTCCCAGGGGACAAGTGCCTAGTCACAGAGCACATGGCATTGAAAGTCACTATATAACATATCTTTTTTCCTGTAAAATCTATTCTTTATACAAAAACGTTTGGCAGTGTAGGCACTATGCTCTGTGGGGACCATGGGGGTGCTAAAATGGGTCTCCTGGTAACATGTTACCTTGAACTTTTAATCAAAGCATGTCAGGTCTGTCCAAACGTTTCAGACAAGTACTCGATGGAAATTAGACTAGCTTACATGTCACTCCAATGGAATGGGTCCCTCCCACTTAGAGGCAGAGATTGGACTAGGGAGTTAAGCATGTGTGAGGCTTATTGGATTTTATCGTTACAAACTTGTTCTCCCTCAGGTATGAATCTTATTATTATATCTGTACTAATAATCTAATGTGCCATCATTTTACATTGTACCACTAATTATATTGCCTATGTCTATTCTTCTATGCATTACTATATAGTTTTGGTTGTATCGGAAAAGGTGTGGTTTTAAACCCAGAACTTCACCTTTTCTTGTTATAATACATGTCTTTTGACAGTATTTTTATAACTAAGAACCGCATTGGTCAGAAACGCGTCAGACCCATGTGATGACTTGTACTTTATATAATTAAGAATAAATAGTGGACTTTTAACTATTTTTGCTTAGTCTGGATGCTGGAGTCTCAATCTTTTTTTGATTTCAAGTGGATCATTGCTGGTTCTCACACAGCTCTCCCTGAATCACCTTCATTATACAGCGGTGATTAGGGAGGTGAGCGCAACCACTTTCACTTTTGTATGTATTTTATGTTATACTATATGGTGGCACGCTGTATGTATTTTATACTATATGGCGGCACACCGTATGTATTTTATGCTATATGGCGGCATGCTGTATTTATTTTATACTATATGGTGGCATGCAGTATGCATTTTATACTATATGGCGGCATGCTGTATGTATTTTATATTATAAGGCGGTATGCTGTATGTAATTTATACTATATGACGGCATGCTGTATGTATTTTAGACTATATGGAAGCATGCTGTATGTATATACATATAGCATATCACCATATAGTATAAAATACATACAGTATGCTGCCATAAAGTATAAAATACATGCAGCATGCCACCATATAGTATAAAATACATACAGTTTGCTGCCATATCGTATAAAATACATACAGCATACCACTACATAATATTAAAGTGAACCTGTCACCAGGAGACCCATTTTTAGCACTCCCCCAGTCCCCACAGAGCATAGTACATACACTGCCAAAGTGTTTTTGTATAAAAAAATAGGTTTTACAGAAAAAAAGATATGTTATATTGTACCTTTCATTAGCATCTGCTGTGTGACTAGGCAGTTGCCAAAAAGGAGGGTCTGGAAAGGAGCAGTTCTCCCCCACCCTTGGGAAACATGTTACCTTTTCAAATATATGAATAACTCCCCACACCCGGGATTGGCAGTAGAGGAGCAGGGGGCGTCGCTAAGCCAAGTGATGGGTGTTTTCATATATTTGAAAAGTTCACATGGAGTAGCTGTTCCCCAAGGGTGGGGGGGGCTGCTCCTTTCCAGCTCCTCCCAAAAGGCAACTGCCTAGTCACACAGCAGATGCTAATGAAAGGTACAATATAACATATCTTTTTTTCTGTAAAACCAATTTTTAATACAAAAACACTTTGGCAGCGTATGTACTATGCTCTGTGGGGACTGGGGGAGTGCTAAAAATGGGTCTCCTGGTGACAGGTTCCCTTTAAGTACATACAGCATATCACCTTATAGTATAAAATACATATAGTATGCTGATATAAAGTATAAAATACATATAGCATGCCACCATATAGTATAAAATACATACAGTATGCCACCATATTGTATAAAATACATACAGCATACCATACCACTATATAATATAAAGTACATACAGCATATCCCCTTATAGTACAAAATATATATATATAGTATGCTGATATATAGTATTAAATACCTACTGTATACCACCATATAATATAAAATACATACAGCGTACCACCATATAGTATAAAATACATACAGTATGCTACCATATCGTATAAAATACATACAGCATACCACTATATAATATAAAGTACATACAGCATATCACCTTATCATATAAAATACATATAGTATGCTGATATATAGTATGAAATACATACAGCATGCCACCATATAATTAAAAAATACATACAGCATACCACCATATAGTATAAAATACATACAGTGTGCCACCATATAGCATAAAACACATACAGCATACCACCACATAGCATAAAATACATACAGCATACAATACCATACATACCAGCATACCACCATATAGTATAAAATACATACAGATATAACATATCTTTTTTCCTGTAAAATCTATTCTTTATACAAAAACTTTTGGCAGTGTATGCACTATGCTCTGTGGGGATGCTAAAATGGGTCTCCTGGTAACATGTTACCTTGAACTTTTAATCAAAGCATGTCAGGTCTGTCCAAACATTTCAGACAAGTACTCAATGGAAATTAGACTAGCTTACATGTCACTCCAATGGAATGGGTCCCTCCCACTTAGAGGCAGAGATTGGACTAGGGAGTTAAGCATGTGTGAGGCTTATTGGATTTTATCATTACAAACTTGTTCTCCCTCAGGTATGAATCTTAAAAACCATCTATTATATCTGTACTAATAATCTAATGTGCCATCATTTTACGTTGTACCACTGATTATATTGCCTATGTCTATTCTTCTATGCATTACTATATAGTTTTGGTTGTATCAGAAAAGGTGTGGTTTTAAACCCAGAACTTCACCTTTTCTTGTTCTAATACATGTCTTTTGACAGTATTTTTATAACCAAGAACCGCATTGGTCAGAAACGCGTCAGACCCATGTGATGACTTGTAGTTTATTTAATTAAGAATAAATAGTGGACTTTTAACTATTTTTGCTTAGTCTGGATGCTGAAGTCTCAATCTTCTTTTGATTTCAAGTGGATCATTGCTGGTTCTCACACAGCTCTCCCTGAATCAACTTCATTATAACGGTGATTAGGGAGGTGAGCGCAACCACTTTCACTTTTGTATGTATTTTATGTTATACTATATGGTGGCATGCTGTATGTAATTTATACTATATGGCGACATGCTGTATGTATTTTAGACTATATGGAAGCATGCTGTATGTATATACATATAGCATATCACCATATAGTATAAAATACATACAGTATGCTGCCATAAAGTATAAAATACATACAGCATGCCACCATATAGTATAAAATACATACAGTTTGCCGCCATATCGTATAAAATACATACAGCATACCACTATATAATATTAAGTACATACAGCATATCACCTTATAGCTTAAAACACATATAGTATGCTGATATAAAGTATAAAATACATACAGCATGCCACCATATAGTATAAAATACGTACAGTTTGCCGCCATATTGTATAAAATACATACAGCATACCACTATATAATATAAAGTGGATACAGCATATCACCTTATAGTACAAAATATATATAGTATGCTGATATATAGCATTAAATACCTACTGCATACCACCATATAATATAAAATACATACAGCGTACCACCATATAGTATAAAATACATACAGTATGCTGCAATATCGTATAAAATACATACAGCATAACACTATATAATATAAAGTACATACAGCATATCACCTTATCATATAAAATACATATAGTATGCTGATATATAGTATGAAATACATACAGCATGCCACCATATAATTAAAAAATACATACAGCATACCACCATATAGTATAAAATACATACAGCGTGCCACCCTATAGCATAAAACACATACAGCATACCACCATATAGAATAAAATACATACAGCATACCATACCATACATACCAGCATACCACCATATAGTATAAAATACATACAGTATGCCACCATATAGTATAAAATAGATACAGTATGCCGCTATATAGTATAAAATACGTACAACATTCTGCCATTTAGTATAAAATACATACAGCATACCACTACATAGTAAAAATACATACAATATTCCGCCATATAGTATAAAATACATACAGTATGTCACTATATAGTATAAAATATATGCAGAATGCCGCCATATAGTATAAAATAAATACAGCATACCACCGTATAGTATAAAATACATACAACATGCCGCCATATAGTATAAAATACTTACAGTGATCCGCCATATACTGTATTACTTATATGTAAATAAAGCATTGCCTCATTATCAATGCTGTCAAACGTTCGCCCTGCCATGGGGGACTGTACCAAAATTACAGAGAGTTAAAAAAAACGTTAGGACTTAGGCTATTACATTCACACTGTCGTATGGGGGACGTATATACGGACGACGTATATAAGGTTGACGTATATATGGGCGACATACGCCCCCCCCCCATAGATGGCAATGCGTGTGTTAAGGAGGTCGCACTGGTTTCGGACGCCATCTTGACTACTGTCCGCCATCTTAGATACAGCGGCCATGTTCCCTGACCATTGTCAAGTTAATGTCATCATTCAAACTTCATTTTATGTAACCTGTTTGTTGGCCTGTCAGCTAATACCCTTTGACATTTAATGAGAAGCCAGTCTGTCCTTGATGCTGCATGATATTAGGATTCTGGAGTCACTTATCACTTTCTGGCAGAGGAAATTAGTATAAACAATATCTGTGTACAAGGTCTCTAAGAACTGAGCACAATTAATTAACTTTTTTCCCAGAATGTGCTGATGACCAATAGTTTTGGAGTATTCTATTCACGCCCCTTTGATGACTCGTCTGTCTGTGATATATTATGCATTTTGATTATTAAAACGGTAGAAGATCTTGACTAAGAGATTGACATGTCTTAGTTTTCATGTTCAATCATGAAAGGGTTAATTAGGACTCACCTTACAAAAGTCAAGAGGGCTGTTGGGGCCCTGCATAAAAAAAATCCCTATCAGGTGCAAGGCGCCCAACGGGCGCGGTATGGTGCTGCACACATGTGGCACCATACCGCTCTGTAGGCTGTAAAAAGATAGGACATGTCATATCTTTCTCCGGAATATGGCGCCGTGCACCATATATATGCATGGTGGCTGAGTGAGTAGCACTTCTGCCTTGCAGCACTGGGGTCCTGGGTTTGAATCCAACCCAGGTCAACATCTGCAAAGAGTTTGTATGTTCTCTCCGTGTTTGCGTGGGTTTCCTCCGGGTACTCCAGTTTCCTCCCACACTCCAAAAACATACTGTTAGGTTGTTTAGATTGTGAGCCCCATGGGGACAGGGACCAATTTGACATGCTTGTGCAGCGCTACATAATCTGTGTGCGCTATATAAATAAAGAATTATTATTATTATTATATTCCTATGGAGAGGGGTGGGGGGAGGGGCGATCTCCCCCTACTCCTCTTCCCGGCACTGCCGTGTACCCGCCGTGCTACGGTGCGTGAATGTGAATGTAGCCTTAGATTTTTATTTTGAACCTTGTCTTTAATTTTAATTGCCTGAATTTTGCCTGAATCTCCAGCTCTGTACCTCACAAAATCACAAGTCTTATAAAGTTATTTTCTTTATTATGATACCAAAAGCAAAATCTGAAGTTACCTTCCACTTCAACCTCTAAAACTGACTAAAGTGTAATCCTCAGCACTTTTTACCTCAATTGCACATGAGTTTGGAGGTAATTTTTAATAGATATTTTGGTGAGATTTAACATAAAAGAGGGAATTCTAGAAAGGAAATTTCATACCCTTCTTGAGTTGACTAATAGTTTTTTGGGGTAAAACAGTGTCCCCTTAAGCATATAAAAAGTATAGTATAAAAAAGAAAATAAAGTGAATTATAACATTAAAGACTTTTTATATGAAATTCCTATAAATTTCTGGGCGAAAGAAGGTTACAGGAAGTTATTCCACCATAGGTAACCCCGCTATACCTGGCAGTGTCAGATAGGGATAAGCAGGTAGTGTAGAATTAGTAAACTCACCTTAGCTAGTAGATAGGTAGGTACTTACACTTATCATGAGGTCTGGTCTTGCTGAGGGTCGAAATTTCAAACTGCCGGTATGTAACACGGGTGTAGAAGGTCCCACTCTCTGCACTGTATGGGGGTCATACTCATGGCTGAGGCCTTGTTTGTACTTTCCTGGACTCGTCCTCTTCAATCTCAAGAATCCAGAACTCAGATTTAGAACTTTACAGGCTCTGGACCAAGTGTGATGTCATAGAATCATATGTGATGTGTGCAATGTCATGTATATCATTATGGCTGCTACTGCTGTAGTATGGTAACACAAATAAGAGGAAACAAAAAACTAAATGTAGAAAGCATAAAATAACACTTAATTAGATCAACTAAAACAAATCCATTTACAAAGTCAACATACACTGAAAAGGTCCACCAATGGTCAAATAACTAAATACACATGTTAAATAGATCACAGTAACCTGTATAGAGGTATAGACGGTCTAGTCCTCAGAACAAGTCAAGGTATTTGCTTACAAACAAGTATTGCACATTACCCAGAGGAATAGCAAAGGACAGGTGGACACCACCTGACATGTGCTTCTCCTTGTTTCGTCAGGCCCCTGACTCCTGTGTATGTGTCCCTTGTCCTCTGTTATTCCTCTGGGTAATGAGCAATACTTGTTTGTAAGCAAATACCTTGACTTGTTCTGAGGTCTATACATTCTATACCTCTATACAGGCTGCTGTGATCTATGTATTATGTATATTTAGATATATGACCATTGGTGAACCTTTTCAGTGTATGTTGTCTTTTTAAATGGATTTGTTTTAATTGTCCTAATAAAGTGTTATTTTATGCTTTCTACATTTAGTTTTTTGTTTCCTTTTTTTGTGGTGTTATTTGATTTTGGAAACAACCCTTTGATCTGGTGGTGGTACATTGGGCAGATTAATCAAGCTATCTGAAATTTAGAATAAGCAACCACGGAGCTTATAGCTTAGTGGAAAGAGGTTCTCTGTCTCTATGGCAGGTGGAGTGCAGAGGTTCTGGGTTCAAATCCTGTGTTGGGCAAAACTTTATTTACTTGAATTAAATAGAGTCTTGTGTCTAGGGAAGCCCTGGTAGATGTAGAAACCATATATGGACAGATGGTGTGGTCTCTGCTCTGAAACTAACCCGACACATCCCTCAAAAGGATGCTGGATGTCTGCTCTGGGGATGCCTGCTGATCCAGCCCCATTCACACCTAGAAATAACTATAACATATACTAAAATAATTAAACACCGCTGATATCAATAGAAAGACAGCCCGGGCAGGTATAGGACCTGCTCTATCTTTTGTGGGCAGTCAGCATGTTCATGGCATGGCGATGAGTGGTACACAGACAAGGCATGAGCCCATAGAAAGTAATGTGGTAGTGAAAGAATGGAAAAATAGCAGCTATCTCACAGTACCATTATATGCATGCGTGCATGATGCCTTATACACATAGATACATTTTCTGAAACATCTGAACACTAAACCATGTATATACTTAAACACACATGTGTACAATATACATGAACAGCATGGAAATCTCATAAAACACTTACTATGTTTTATACAGAAAAATGTGATGTTGTAATTCCTCAGCTATGTGATGCAGCCTGGCAGGCAGGGCTAAGGTAATGGCTACAGCCTCCTCCCTCACTGGAGAATGGCCTTGTGTGAGGAGCTGCTGGGGGAAGGGCTGCAGCAGAGAGCAGATCTGACAGCCTGCGCAGAGAGTCTGTGCTGGAGAAGATACATGTGCTGTGGTGATGATAGGCCTGCTCACTCTCACTGCCCCTATTATTACCCTGAAGCAGGAGTCTTCAGTGGAACTGGGGGTGGTGCCAGTGCATAAGAAAGTGGCACATTGTAACAGTTCATGTGCAAAATTAACATATACTGTACATGGCAGAATATGGTAGGACCAATCAGACACAATATGATGGAGAGGTAAGGGGCTACAATATGAGGTGGATATCAGAAGCCATAATATGTGGGGGAGGTGAGGAGTCACAATAGGCCAACGTATAGGCAAGGGAGTAGTTTCGAATAATGCCCTCTACCTGTCAGGATCCATCTAGGGAGTCTGATCAACTCACCAATGGATAATGCAGGGTAGTCTAAGGTAATCAGCAGCCGTAGATTCTGCCTGAACAGGCAATAGTTAAGTAGATGTAAGTTATTGACCAATGATGTTGCTGCATTGTAAACTGGAGTGTGATTGGAGAGGTGCTACCACCTGACCAGGAGAATAAAAACCCTGGGCAGGGAGGAGCACAGGCCTCTTTACCACCAGCTCTCTTGGAAAGCACAAGTTCTTTACAAGCAGACCTCCAGAACACATGGTCTGAGTGAAGAGAGAGACAGTTAACACTTAACTGACACTTAACCTAATCCCAGGACCAGAGTCAGGAGACTCAAATCCAGAGCTGCAGCTTCCAGAACTTGGACACAGCTCCATCCCAGCCTGCATCTACTACCAGGCTGGTGGACTACTCCTGAGGAAACTCTTCACGACCACTCTAGTACCAGAAACTGCTGTGAGAATGTTTAGGCTCGTTGCCTGATACCTGTTCAATAAAGAACCATGAGTTAATTTGCAAACCGTTGCCTCCTTCTGATCCCTGGATATGGCTGTTACCACCACGTGATTCCCCCTCCATTACCCAGGGACTCATATTATAGATACTCAGGGATTGCCCTATGGAGAACCAGTACATAAGCCTCTCCCTCCATATTTCTAGCACACTCTACCTGCTGGAGACCTGCCATGCTGTAGGTCAGCCCTCTGGTTCCCATACCAAGCACAGTGACATCAGAGCGCCATAGGCCGCAGTCGCAAGCCACTCCAGTATTCTGGGCCCCCAGCTGCCTTCAGGCCCCAAGAAAAGGTTAGGTCCCGGTGGGGGATGTTGCACACTGATTGTTTTTAATACGTACTACCTAATGCTGGACCCTACATCCATGTTCACAATATTGAATTACATTTTAGGCTCATCTGGATAGTCTCATCCTTGAAGCCTGAATGCAGACATGTTTAGAGCTACATGCGTAAGTAGGAAGAAGACACAATTCTACTTACTAAACACAAGCATTTAGGTCTAAACAAATCTGCGTTGCGGGAGGAGATTCTCCAGGTGTGCCTAAAATGCACTTTAAAACACGATTCAATTGCAATATTGTCTTAAACTGCGTTCACATTATGTGTTTGCATTGTGTTTTAAAACAAGTTGCATACACATTGGGAAAAATTCATCTGAAGAGGCATCTATGTTTTTACTATGATTAATACTGCTGCGTTTTGGGATGCATTTAGTTGGATGCATGTGCTGTGCCCACCAGTCCCACCCTGGACGGAGGACAGGAGGCCACATGAGCGAGGGGGTGGACTGGATGCCACAAAAGTAAAGAGGTAAAATTAAAAAGGGGTATTATATGTTGCTGAGTTGCAATAGGGGGTATTATATGGGTCCTTAGGGTGGCCACAGGAAGGGGGCAGCATACTATGTGGGGGGCATTAATGTCAATATACAACAATGTTTGGGGTGGAACAAGGGGAGGGATAATGGGTGTGGCCATGGATAACAAATATAAAAGAGGATTATGACTACTACTAGAAACAGTATAAGAGAGATGGAAGATCGATTGATAGATGGATAGATAAAAGATAGGAGATAAATAGATAGAGGATGTATACATAAATAGACATAATAAAAGCTAGATAGATAAATTGACGTTGAGTCACTTTACTCCTCTATTCCCCACCATCTAGGATTTGCAGTATTGGTGATATTTATCAGGGCTTGTGCGTCATGTCAATTTTTGTTTTATACTACATGGTGGCACGCTGTATGCATTTTATACTACATGGAGGTACGCTGTATACATTTTATAATACATGGCGGCACACTGTGTGCATTTTATACTACATGGCGGCACACTTTATGCATTTTATACTACATGGCGGCATGCTGTATGCATTTTACACAACATTGCGATACACTGTATCTATTTTATACTACATGGCGGCACGCTGTATGCATTTTATACTATATGGTGGCACGCTGTATACATTTTATACTACTTGGCGGCACGCTGTATGCATTTTATACTACATGGTGTAGGTTGTATGCATTTTATACTACATGGCAGTATTCTGTATGCATTTTATACTACATGGCGGCACGTTGTATACATTTTAAACTACGTGGTGGTACGCTGTATGCATTTTATACTACATGGTAGCACAATGTATTTTCTATGCTGTATCTGATACGGCGGGCACCACTGTAGTTAAAACCCCTGCTACACACTTTAGTATACTGATGGCAATAAATTAGGCAAAAATCCCATTTTTTTTACTTCGATTGGCTATAACAGTTTAATCAATGGGAGCATTTGTTTCCTCTCCATATGAACACATTGATAATGTGAGAAATATCATATTGTTCATCTTGTTCAGCCATCTCACGATTCAGCCACTATCTTGTGTAATCTGCCTATTTGTCCCTGACTCTTGTTTGTCTCTGCATCTCCTGCCTGAAGGTCATGTTATGACTGGTGGGGCTTCTTCACAGTACTTTTAGTGATAAGAGATTCTGCTCCCTTGAGAATAAGGTTTTTAGAACAAACGAAACCTAATGCATTACAACATTATTTTGGGAAAGTAGCCTAAGCGTAGGTGCTCAAAGTATATTCAAGCTATCCTTTAGCATTTCAGTATTTTAACAACTTTAAACGCCCTTTGCAAATTATTTCTGTTTTCTATATACACAACTGCGTGCCCTAAATTGAGTCAGTAAGTAAGAGTTCTCCTTATGGAGATTGCCAATTAAGGCCACCATGTAGGTGTGTGGAGTCTTACAGCCATGGATGCTCCACTAGGGGATTCTGGGAAAATATGCAAAGTTTTCCAGGATGGGATAAGGAAAACCACACCTCAAGGGAACTCCCTTGACATCAAGCATGTCCTACAAGAGGCCTTATGACATGATGCAGGATTAAAACCAAACCAGTATATCTATTCCAGAAGGCACAGACTCCCAGCCAAACCAGTTCCATATGCTGTACTCAGGAGGCCCAATCAGGTCAAAACAGTGCTGTCTACAGTTGGGAGTCTGTTCCTTCTGGAATAGATATACTGGTTTGGTTTTAATCCTGCATTATGTCACAAGGCCTCTTGTAGGTCATGCTTGATGTCAAGGGAGCGGCCCTACAAGGTAGCTTAAAGAGGTGTGGTTTTCCTTATCCTGCCCTAAATTGAGTACAGCTTAAGACCAGGTAACCGTTTCTTTCTGTGCTGCCTATCCCAGCGCTGGGAATAAAGACCTTTTTAATTTGGAGATCACCTTACTACTCAGGGAGGGTTGTTGGAGGCCTGGATAAAAACCTCTAACAATAATTTGGAATCATAAGATGACAAAGAAAGGCAATGTTAAGAAGGGGGCCCCTAATCCAATAGATTCTTCAAGGAGTTATTAACCACATAGTAAAAGTGGGTAAGGTAATAATTTCCATCAGTCAAAAAGCACAAAGTGCAATTTATATATTTTTTTTATTTTTCACAAAATCTAACCAGATCCACTACTTAAGTATATTAAAATTATCATGAGAAATATACTGTAGATTAGGAGACCATTGTCATGTGTATGGTTAGCTAAACATTGGGAAAACAGAACATTGAACAAAAAAAATTCCACAAAAGCAAATTATGTAAATAAACCCTAAGGAATTTCATATCATAAGTGAAGAGGCTTCAATCAATACATAATCCATTATTCATATTTATGTAATGCTCAGATGTCACACCCTGTATACAAGGAAATGTCCCACTCTGTGTATGACGAAACTGGGCAATCTGCCAAGGAAGAATATGAAATATGATACAATAAGTCTAAAACTATATTGCATGGTTGTTGCATGATATTAAATGATAAGCTATAATTACCATGCTTGTCACATACACTGGGTGCGTGTCACATTTCCAGGTTAATACAACTTAGGAATTTACATGTATTCTCTTAGTTTGACTTCATGGCAATGTTGTTATACATATTTGATAGATGTCTTTTGAAATGTGTCCAACAGTAATGTGTTGGACACATTAATATTAACATATCTAACCCCAAACCATTTTCAGGCTAAATTGTTTTCAGTTTTATTTGATCACTTTTAAATATATTTTCTATAGACAGTATAAACTTAAAAGAAAACAATGGACTGGCATTCCATGGGCATCCCACCACTGGAACCCCACAATCAGCAAGTTATCCCCTTATTCAGGGCCGGCTCCAGGTTTCACTGGGCCCCTGGGCGGCAGTGCCTCACTGGGCCCCTGGAATTTTCTCTCACGCATAACTATTTTTTATTTGACGGGGTTGTGTACCACCAGCTCAGGGGCACGGCAATGGGGAGCTCATGTGCCCCCACCTACGCCAACCTGTTCCTGGGCTGGTGGGAACACTCCCTCGTTTTCTGTGAAGACCCTGCCCCCCGCCACATCAACATGGCGAGCCTTTGGGCTCGCTACATTGATGATATTTTTATCACGTGGGAAGGATCAGAGAGTCAATTTAAGATCCTCTTAGAGGACCTCAACCTGAACTCCTTAGGACTTAGGTTTACATATGAGATACATCAATTTAGCATACCGTTTCTTGACATCCTGATTAAGAAGAAACACAGTGGAGAGATAGAGACGACTCTCTATAGGAAACCTACCTCGACTAACTCCCTCCTACGATGGGAATCCTACCACCCACCAGCATTAAAGAGAGGTATACCCTATGGACAGTACCTTAGAATACGTCGGAACTGTTCATCCCTGGAAGAGTTTAAACACCAAGCTAATGATCTTAAATTTCGCTTCTTGGCCCGGGGATACCCTGAGCAAACTCTCAAACTAGCTTACCAGAGAGCACTAAGAACCAATAGGACAGACCTACTTACCCCACATACCAACCCGCCCTCCGCACCCATAATCAGACTGATAGGCACATTCGATGAGGGATCACAACAGGTTCGCCAAGTTCTTTCAAAATTCTGGCATATACTTAAAATGGATCCAGATGTTTCGGAAGTTCTACATGACTACCCTACAATCACATTCAGAAAAGGACGTAATCTAAGAGACAGGCTTGTCCACAGCCATTTTACTAGACCGGAACCCACTAGGACCTGGCTACGATCAGACATCAAAGGCTGTTATCGGTGCAGTGGTTGCATTGCATGTAAAGTAATACAGAGCTGTAAAATCTTCCATTGCTCGGTCACCAACAAAGACTACCATATTCAACACTTCATTAATTGCAAAACCAAAGGCATTATTTACTTAGCCACCTGTGAATGTGGTCTACAATATGTGGGCAAGACATACCGTGAATTTCGACGGAGAATAGGGGAGCACTTAGGGGACATCAGACACAACCGTGACAACCCCCCACCGCCCACCACCCTCCAACGGACACAACATAGAGGCAGTACCAATAAATTAACCTCTTGTGGGGTATCGACCTTGTTAACCCCAGAAGATAGGAGGAGACGGGAACCCCGGATTGAAGGGCAAAAAGATCGCAATGATTTTGACTCAAGCAGAGTCCCACTAGGTCTCAAGAACAACAGAGTTTCCTGTTCTTTATGATGTTTTTTTACGACTTTGATATGCCTCAATTTGTTCCTTTTGTTACACCTCCACTTATCATGAGAACTGTCCTATACTTTCGGCAATCGGCCCTTTCATGCCTCTGCATTCGCTTGGATACTCAGGGCCCCATTTAATCTCCCCACCTACTTATAACAGGGATGGTGCAAAATGTAACCTTACAAGCACAGTGTCATTGTGTTAATTTAACCCCCAATAACTACTTATGGGTCTTAAGAGCAATCGCCTAATCACATCTATATTTCTACGCAAGTCCCTTGCTCCAGAGGCGTCGCTAGCTACTGTCCGGTAGGGGAAGCTTCTGCCTCTCCGTTTTGACCCGTGGCGAAGCTCCTCCTGCGCATGGCCCCTGCATGCCATCCTGCGGCGTGAGCTCGCGCGGCATGTCCGTCTGACATGCGCAGTGGAAACTTCCGGGGGGCGCATGGTGGGGTGCACCTTTCCCTGCCTCCCGCCTTCTCTGGCGCAGCGCACGCGCGCCCGGTGCCCGGTCCACGGTTCCGCACCAATGAGAGTGGCCTCCGTGCAGGACTACACCCTAGGGGAGGGGCTTGGTACTATCAATTAAGGGTCGTGTATATCTGAGACGCACGCCGCCTCTTATTAGTAGCCCCTACTGGTCCACATTTGTGAACGGGCTGTGCGCATCTGCCACCCCCCCAATCACATCTCTGAACCGGCTTCTCCTTCAGTAGCAGTTAACTAGTGGGACAATACACAGATGCCCCCGGCCTCAGATCCCCTCCCCCTCATCTCCTCTGAAGGTATCATCCTGAATCTTCACCAACCCCACCATCTCTGTTTTTCTCATAGGACATATATGGCTTAACACTAACCCTATAACACAGGGCGATCCTCATCACCCCACACTTATTATGCCGAGCAGTGTACGGAAGGTAAAGAGTAATTACCTACACCACACGTTTGCTTGTCGTTGGACCACAAACACCCTTGATAGTTGTATAATCATACTCTGTGTCAAGATATATATATTTTTTTGTGTTTTGCGCTTGTTTCAATAAGGGTTTCTTTGCCCACGCGGGCACCCGCATTATCCTCCGATGAGCCCCAAAAGGGTGAACAGGCCCCTGTGCGCGGGATTTTTGGCTGCGCAGTTGGGATTTGACTGCGCACATTACCCTTATGACACACTTTTTCCTTTATTTTATAGACGACCAACGGACTGGGACGTTACCTCTAGACTAGGTACATGACGGGCTATTTATCTAGGGTACGTTAACGGCGGCGGGCTCTGGTTAATTAGGGCCACAACCGAGGTTAGGCTAACAGGGTGTTTCTAGCCTTCATCTAGGGCATTAACAGGAGAGCTTTAGTTACCTCTGACCCTTGCCTTACAGGTCCATAATCAACAGCACCCTGTTTCTTCCTCGTTCTTCTACACTCTAACGGATGTATGTTGTTCAATCACTGACTTTCCGTATGGCACATCCATACGAATGGATACCGAATATCTGAGTGTAGATCCTTCATTCGTTTATCAAGACGTACAGCCAGAGGTGAGTCTTTCTCTCTCTTGCATGACAATATTACGTAAACGTGAACCATTATAGAAGGCCACTTGGCTCACACTCGTTATATCCTTCCTTTGTTGCATCTTGTGCGATGGGCATCGTGCGTCAACAGTACCATCTTTGAAGCCAGTTTACTGTATGTTTACTTTTAAACTATTCCAGTAAAACCACTTATTTACCATATTGTATTCTTTGCATAAAATAGCTGAGTCTTAATCCTGTCCTTCTAGCATCTATTGTAACTTTTGATATTTTCTACACTAGAAACACTTAACATAAGATGAGATGGAAGATTCACTACTTGATGTCATGGATAGATAAAAGATAGGAGATAATAGATAGAGATGTATACATAAATAGACATAATAAAAGCTAGATAGATAAATTGCTATATAGACAGATATATAGATATGAAATTATAGCAGATAGATTATAAATATATAGGTAGGAGATAGATATAACATCTATCGGGGCATCAAGCGTGTAATTGGAAAAGACAATACATCCTTTGCCCACAAAAGTCCACATGCAGGGGGCCCCTTTAGGACAGGGGGCCCGGGGCAAATGCCCTGGCAATACCAAATTTATAGAGATTTTCTTTTAAATTAAATTAATTTGCATAATTAATTTTTTGGGGAAAAAAAATTGCATCAACGCCTTCCAATGAATCTTAGCTTTTTTAATCCCAGGTGTTAGTGTTGGGTTGTTATAAGACACCCAAGCACCGGTAGCATCAGAACCCATTGTCCTGCAATCTTCTTCTGATCCACTGACATAGAAACTCTGTGCAGCAGAATAAGTCACTTAAACAGTAAAAAAAAACTATAAAGTGATCATCAAGGATATCTAGCGACATAATACCTTATTTGCCTCACTTGAGTGTCACTTCTAACATCACTTATTCCATCAGTTTTAATTCATCACTCATTGTGACCTAAAGCCAGAAGTGGTCAAATACACAGAAAAAGTTCAAATCTCTGTGAAATGTGAACTGACCCTAATTATTCACCTTTTTTGACCATACAAAGCTGTAGACAGTGTTAACATGCTACCCTCAGAGCTATGTAGTCATAGCTTTGTGTGTGTTGATATTAGCAGCAAGGTTGTGAGAAATTAAATTTTTATTCCAGGATTTTAGCAGGACTTGGAGTATCAGGGTAGTGTCTTCAAACTGATGTGTTCTTTAATCTCTGGATAAAAACTACTCCTTGGTCCCTTTGCTGTAAAATCTAACCAGAACCCTGCTGTGGTGTGAGATTTTATATAGGAGGCTCACCAAGTCCAGCTACAATCCTGAGATATAAATGCATTTTTCCAGTCCTGCTTTTACAAAGAACATACACAGAGTTGTGTTTACACAGATCTCTAGGGCTCAGGGCCGCATCTGCCATGAAAATCTCGCTTCAGGCGGCAGAATGCGGAGCCCTTTAAAGAGCGGCGATATTCTCTTTAAGAGACAATGCGGAGCGACGCAGCACCTACCTGGCTGCTGGCGTCGCTTTGTTCTAAGCAGAGACACAGGCAGCGGATGATGACGGAGAGCCGGGAGAAGATGGGAGCCCCCTACTATAATGTCCCCTTACTAGTTAAATGTGGCCAATAAGGGAGAATACTGATTATATAGTTTAATATACATGTGTAGGGGTGGGGAAGGTTTCTCATATGGACCATAATCCTTTTTATTCTGGGGGAGGTGGATTTTTATGGGCCATAATCCTTTATCTGGGGGGTGCTGGCATTTTATTGGGCCCATAATCCTTTTATCTGGTGGGGAGTGCTGTGCATTTTAAGTGGGGCCATAATCCGGTTATACTGGGGGGGGGGGGGTGCTGTGATTTTATATGTGGCATATCTTTTATTCTGGGGGGGGGGGGGTTGCTGTGATTTTATTGGGGCATAATCGTTTTTACACATAGTGATGCCGGGGGCTGGGGGTGCTCTAAACTATTACTATTGGTTGCCCGTAATCATTTTATAATGGGGGGTGGGGGTTGTATATATTTATATGGGGCCAGATTACTAAGCTGGGGCTGTATATGGAGTACAGTATATTACTAATCTGGAGGGGATCTGTATATGGGAGCTGTATATAATTTAATTGGGGGGTGAACAACGAGGCCTTTAAATATATGAGAGCAGGGATATATAAAAATAAATTATTATATATACACAGTATATATTCTTTAGGGGGTGCTATATGTTAACATTGGTCAGGGTAGCAATGAATATAAAATCTTATGTAACAGGTTAGGATATATTAGTTATAGGATACAATAGATTACTTTGCATCATGTAAACCAAATGTTGCGGGGGGGGTCTGTATTAATAAATTTGGGGTGTTGTATAATGATTGGTGCTGTGCATGCTATAATTCCAGTAGAATATATATATATCTAGAAGGGATGTTTTATATGTGGGGAGAGTGACGTCCGTTGTGTTGACAGGGGTATATATTATTTAGGAGCACAGTGTTGTTATCCAGGTGACTTTATGCTGTAAGTGGTATTTTTAGGGACTGCACAGAGCTGAAGATATCCGGCCGTGAATTCACCTTTGATGCTTTATGGATTGGAGAACCTGGAATAAAGTCCACCTGATGGAAGAGATTGTCATCTATAAGGTACTAGATGCCACTAATGACTCTCAGAACCTGTAGCCAGTCACACAGTAAAGTTTTCAGAATTTACTGAACAGGGAGCAGCGGGGGGGGGAGGAGGGGGGAATAATAATAATTTTTTTATTTATATAGCGCACACAGATTACGCAGCGCTGCACAAAGCATGTCAAATTGGTCCCTGTCCCCAATGGGGCTCACAATCTAAACATCTTAACAGTATGTTTTGGAGTGTGGGAGGAAACCGGAGTACCCGGAGGAAACCCACACAAACACGGAGAGAACATACAAACTCTTTGCAGATGTTGACCTGGGTGCTACTCACTCAGCCACCGTGCCGCCCACGTGGAGAGCATTTTAATATTCACCTCAGGCAGCAAATATGCTAGAATCGGCCCTGCTAGGGCTGCTCTCTAACACACTCTGCAGAGGGAAGAACCACATAAATATAATATGCATATTTGAGATTGGTTATAGAAAATAAAATAGAATTGGAATAGAATAGAATATGCTGAGTACTGTGTTGTAATAAATGTTGCTGCAGATGATTTTACTATAGCATTTAGATATACAACAGCATTTGGGATCACTCATGCTTACCCATGTTTACCATTATTATCGCCATCTGGTGGCTGTAATACGTGACTGAGAATTGGAGACTGAATTAATGAGCATAGTAAAGTAAAAAAGATGTGGCTTACATTTGACATCCCAAATTTCTGCTGTCACATCTCTGTAAAGCTTACAACACAGACATTTTTGTGGTCAGCAATGTAACACAACCTATATTTCGTTGTGCATGGTCACGGTCATTCAGGCAACATAAATGTCAATGGCCTATGACCTATATGCGGCCGCACTATTATCGGTCCCCATTACATTCCTGTGAATGAGCCCTTAGTCCCAGACTGCAATGAACAATCCTTGTTCCCATGAAAACACAAAATTTTGAAAATTAAATTGTCACATGGACAAAACTAAATTTTGCCTGGAATTACAATTATAAAATATACCTGTTCCAAATAACATACAAACTCAACTTCAGTACAAACCTAAAGAACCTATCTTGTACATAACCCAGGGACTGCCTGTATACACTATAAAGAAATAGTGCAGGTTATTTCCATCATGAAGTATAGACATGGGAATAACTCCTTGTCTCGTTAAATTATTTTTAATATAGCCAATGCCAACTTGGCTACATGTAATGTTTATACAGCTCTGCATTTCGTTTTTTCAGTATTTATATGGTTGCCGTATGTTCTGGGCATGTAGCTATTCAGGTTTCCTACAATTAGTAAAACATATAGTAAACGTAGCCTGTAGTTATCTTATAGATTATCTCCAGTGAGATATGAGGTTTACTACATGGCCTATGTTGTTTGTGCAGTGTGTATGGCGGTTACAAGTTATGTAGGTGTAGTGAATATATGAAACACAGGCAGACGTAGTAGGAAAAGAAGAAACCACAAAAAGCACAAGAAACGTAATGGCCAAAGTAGAAAATTTCTTTTAAAGATTTCTGGTAATTTAAATGATCATATCAGGAGTGGCAGGATGTGATCCTTTATCTATGACAAGAACCCAATGTCATGTTAGCTTTTATATATAGCAGACTGTGGTAATGATTGGCACTTGAGACGTTGAGATTCTCGCCTATATGTGTGTGTGTGTATGTATGTATAAGTATGATTGTATGTAGAGATGTATGTGTGTATATATGTAAATTCTGTATATGGTATATGTATATGTGTGTATATTTGCTGTATATACTGTTTATACATGTGTATTTTCTGTATATATACTCACTATGTGTGTAGATGTTGTATATACTGTATGTTTGTGTATATATGGTGTATGTATATGCAGTATTGGTGATATTTATCAGGGCTTGTGCGTCATGTCAATTTTAGTTTTATACTACATGGTGGCACGCTGTATGCATTTTATACTACATGGAGGTACGCTGTATACATTTTATAATACATGGCGGCACACTGTGTGCATTTTATACTACATGGCGGCACACTTTATGCATTTTATACTACATGGCGGCATGCTGTATGCGTTTTACACAACATTGCGATACACTGTATCTATTTTATACTACATGGCGGCACGCTGTATGCATTTTATACTACATGGTGGCACGCTGTATACATTTTATACTACTTGGCGGCTCGCTGTATGCATTTTATACTACATGGTGTAGGTTGTATGCATTTTATACTACATGGCAGTATTCTGTATGCATTTTATACTACATGGCGGCACGTTGTATACATTTTAAACTATGTGGTGGTACGCTGTATGCATTTTATAATACATGGTAGCACGATGTATTTTCTATGCTGTATCTGATACGGCTGGCACCACTGTAGTTAAAACCCCTGCTACACACTTTAGTATACTGATGGCAATAAATTAGGCAAAAATCCCGTTTTTTTTACTTCGATTGGCTATAACAGTTTAATCAATGGGAGCATTTGTTTCCTCTCCATATGAACACATTGATAATGTGAGAAATATCATATTGTTCATCTTGTTCAGCCATCTCATGATTCAGCCACTATCTTGTGTAATCTGCCTATTTGTCCCTGACTCTTGTCTGTCTCTGCATCTCCTGCCTGAAGGTCATGTTTTGACTGGTGGGGCTTCTTCACAGTACTTTTAGTGATAAGAGATTCTGTTCCCTTGAGAACAAGGTTTTTAGAACAAACGAAACCTAGTGCATTACAACATTATTTTGGAAAAGTAGCCTAAGCGTAGGTATATTCAAGCTATCCTTTAGCATTTCAGTATTTTAACAACTTTAAACGCCCTTTGCAAATTATTTCTGTTTTCTATATACACAACTGCGTGCCCTAAATTGAGTCAGTAAGTAAGAGTTCTCCTTATGGAGATTGCCAATTAAGGCCACCATGTAGGTGTGTGGAGTCTTACAGCCATGGATGCTCCACTAGGGGATTCTGGGAAAATATGCAAAGTTTTCCAGGATGGGATAAGGAAAACCACACCTCAAGGGAACTCCCTTGACATCAAGCATGTCCTACAAGAGGCCTTATGACATGATGCAGGATTAAAACCAAACCAGTATATCTATTCCAGAAGGCACAGACTCCCAGCCAAACCAGTTCCATATGCTGTACTCAGAAGACCCAATCAGGTCAAAACAGTGCTGTCTACAGTTGGGAGTCTGTTCCTTCTGGAATAGATATACTGGTTTGGTTTTAATCCTGCATCATGTCACAAGGCCTCTTGTAGGTCATGCTTGATGTCAAGGGAGCGGCCCTACAAGGTAGCTTAAAGAGGTGTGGTTTTCCTTATCCTGCCCTAAATTGAGTACAGCTTAAGACCAGGTAACCGTTTCTTTCTGTGCTGCCTATCCCAGCGCTGGGAACAAAGACCTTTTTAATTTGGAGATCACCTTACTACTCAGGGAGGGTTGTTGGAGGCCTGGATAAAAACCTCTAACAATAATTTGGAATCATAAGATGACAAAGAAAGGCAATGTTAAGAAGGGGGGCCCCTAATCCAATAGATTCTTCAAGGAGTTATTAACCACATAGTAAAAGTGGGTAAGGTAATAATTTCCATCAGTCAAAAAGCACAAAGTGCAATTTATAATTTTTTTTTTATTTTTCACAAAATCTAACCAGATCCACTACTTAATTATATTAAAATTATCATGAGAAATATACTGTAGATTAGGAGACCATTGTCATGTGTATGGTTAGCTAAACATTGGGAAAACAGAACATTGAACAAAAAAAATTCCACAAAAGCAAATTATGTAAATAAACCCTAAGGAATTTCATATCTTAAGAAGTGAAGAGGCTTCAATCAATACATAATCCATTATTCATATTTATGTAATGCTCAGATGTCACACCCTGTATACAAGGAAATGTCCCACTCTGTGTATGACGAAACTGGGCAATCCGCCAAGGAAGAATATGAAATATGATACAATAAGTCTAAAACTATATTGCATGGTTGTTGCATGATATTAAATGATAAGCTATAATTACCATGCTTGTCACATACACTGGGTGCGTGTCACATTTCCAGGTTAATACAACTTAGGAATTTACATGTATTCTTTCAGTTTGACTTCATGGCAATGTTGTTATACATATTTGATAGATGTCTTTTGAAATGTGTCCAACAGTAATGTGTTGGACACATTAATATTAACATATCTAACCCCAAACCATTTTCAGGCTAAATTGTTTTCAGTTTTATTTGATCACTTTTAAATATATTTTCTATGGACAGTATAAACTTAAAAGAAAACAATGGACTGGCATTCCGTGGGCATCCCACCACTGGAACCCCACAATCAGCAAGTTATCCCCTTATTCAGGGCCGGCTCCAGGTTTCACTGGGCCCCTGGGCGGCAGTGCCTCACTGGGCCCTTAGCTCATGTGGTGGCATTAAAAACGCAGACCTTAAGAAACCAATATTAATATACAGCCCCCCCCAGGCTCCATTAATATGCAGCCCCGCAGGCTCCATTAATATACAGCCCCCCAGGCTCCATTAATTAATATACACACCCCAGCCAGAATACAGTAATTAATATACACCCCCCAGGCTCCATTAATATACAGCCCCCCAGCAGGTGCAATTAATTAAATACCCCCCCCCAGGCCGTGTATTAATTCATATACACCCCCCAGGTATCCATTTATACTAATATACAACCCACCCAGAAACAGTATTAATATAACCCCCCGCGTGTCCATTGACGAATACAGCCCCCCAGGCGTCCATGTTATAAATTACACCCCCCAGGCTCCATTAGAATAAATACTCCACCAGCTCCATTAATTAATATTACCCCACCCCAGGCTGATCAATTAATATACTCCCCCCCCCCCCACCAGCAGGCTCCATTAATAATATACACACCCACAAGCTCCCATTATTAATATACCCCCCCCCCGGCTCCATTAATTAAAATCCCCCGCCCCAGGCTCTAGTCAGAAGTACCCCCCCACCAAAATATATTAAGTAATATACCCCCCCCAGGCTCCATTAATGAATTAATTACACCCCCCCTGATCGTTAGTAAGGTAGTACCCCCGGCGCGGTAGCTATTATTTACCACACCCTCCTCCCCCCAGGCTCCATCATATAAGTAATTAATAATTAAAATAACACAGAAAAAAATAATAAACGCTAATCTACTCAAGGCTGCTCGATTCATTTCTTCAGTCTTGCGACATTTCCCGAGTGAGAGCGTGTGTTCAACTGTGCTAGCAGCAGGGACACTGGCGGGTGAAGTCATAACGGCGGCAGAGCCTGCACAGTATCAAAACGGCAGGAGAAATAAATCGGGCCGCGCCGATGCAATTGGTGATTGTGAAATGCCACGCTTGCGGTGCTCCTCCCCCGCAGCCGCGCCGGTACTGGAGTGTTGGCGCTTCTCTCATATTACACATCGGCAAAGTATTGCCGATGTAATGAGTTTTTTATTCTGGTGTGTTGCCGATGGGCGCCGACTCTGGGCAGGCCTTTCCTGGGGTCGCAAGAGCCAAATCTGTGGTGGCTGCCGCCTGAATAAGGGGGTAAGCTTAAGAGGTCTTGTGGGGCGGGTGCGGGCCGGCAATGCCCTTATGTTTAGTTTAGAAGTGCGGATCTAACACTATTCTACAATGCTACTCCCCTACCAAGGTCTTAATCTTCCATTGTTTACAGGCGGTGTTTGCAGAGCCTGATTAGGCCACAAATATAAAGACAGAATCGGTTTCCTTAATGATAAAAGTCAGCTCTGGGGGAGGGTCTTTTTCTTATGTATAAAAGTCAGCACAAGGCTCTAGGGGAGGGGGTCTCTTCTGTATGGTGAGCTCGGTAGGGGGGTCTCCTGATGGTCAGCTGGGGAGGTTCCATCTTATATGTCTCTCTGGGGGGGGGGGGGGGTTCCAGTTGTATAGCCTGCTTTGGGGTCTTCAGTATTATATCCTGCGCTGAGGGTCTTCATGTCTGTTATGGGTCTCCTGTATTATTAATGCCTGCTCAAGGGGGTCTCCTTTATTATTATCTGCTTCATGCGATTTCCATTATCATTAGTATTGTCTGGTTTGAACACTGCTCTGGGGTCTATCAGTTAATGTAGTATTTGGTTTCTGGACCAATAAAGGTTGTGGAACCCTGCTGTAGATTATAGGGAAAGAGCTCCAATCAATTCTCACTCCCTACTCACTATCCATTGCTGGGTCTGTACATGCAGGGCCAACGTTAGGGGGTGGCAAACTGGGCACTTGGCCAGGAACCTCTCCCCTAAAGGGGCCCCTTGCATATGGAATTTCGTGGGCAGAGGATGTATTGCACCTTAACCCCTTAGTTATGCGACCTGAAAAGGCTCTAGTGATCAGGCATTTATAGAGAATTTTTGCAAGCGGCGGTTTAAGGGCCACAAGTTTGTTTTGTGTGCTACCTTAAAATTTTTTGAAGGGTTTTTTTCCGGAACACATAGAGCTAGCTAAAACGTAGTTTAAAAAAATGAAACATTTTTTTTTTAGTTTTAATTTTATTTGGGGTTAAAATTTGAAAAAAGGGTTTTTTTGGTCATTTATAGTACATATTTATTAAAATTACATTACTAATGAATTCCCTATTTTGTTTCAGTTATTTTAATATATGATATGTATAGTCTCGGGCAAACGGGGCGACTATAGCAATGTTTTTTGTAGTGTAGCAGGGGGCTAATTTACTAGTGCATGAGTAGCCCAGAAATTGGGGTGTGACAGGAAAGTTTGATGATGGAAAATGGTCCTGTGCTTAATCAAGGTTTCTACTTCAGATAAGAAGCAAACATTCAAGGTGCAGGCAAACATGGGATGAGTTGAAAATGGTAGTGGAGAGTTCCATCAAATACAATGCTGCTGAGACATATGGATGGGTTACAGTTTAGACCAGTGGTTCTCAACCTTTCTAATGCTGTGACCCCGCAATACAGTTCCTCATGGTGCGGTGACCCCAAACCATGTACAAGAATATTGTATTTGTGCCAAAAAATGCAATTAAATCGTGGCTCCCATGGCTTTAGGCGACCCCTGTTTTTTGGTCATTCGACCCCCGCCGGGGTCCCGACCCACAGGTTGAGAACCACTGGTTTAGACAGCAATGGAAAAGTTGCACATGTTGGGAGCTGAACTGTAGTGACATCATGGATTACACAAAGACTGCTTTACAAGTAAAGGAGTGAAGTCATTCTGGAGGTTATATTATTCAGTAAATAAACCTTGAGAAAATGTCTCGAATAACGAGTACCCGAGCATTTTAGTGTTCGCTCATCTCTAAATATGACCATTCTAAATTTCACCTCCATTTTGATTCAATTACTATGAAGATCTCAAGGGGTTAACAATCTTCGTAAAAGCTGTTTCTGATAGTTTGAGGGGTGCAGATTTGAAAATGGGTAGATTATATAGGGGGTTTTGATGCTAAATATGTAACATTTCATTCAAAACTGTATTTATCCCCAAAATAGTCAATTCTGAAAATCCGGAAAAGCGATATTCTATTTGTAAGCCACGTGACATCAAAATAAATTATCCAGACATTTCAAAAATTATGAAAATGTAAAGCAGACAAATGGGAAATGTTATTCAGCAACTTATTTAGGTGGTAAATCTATCTGCCTTAAAACGCAATGATTTAGAATTTCGAAAATGGCAAATTTTTCAAAAAATTTATCATATTTTCTTTTTTTTTGTAAATAAACGCAAAACTTATCAGCCAAAATTTACCACTAAAATGAAGTACAACATGTGGGGAAAAAACAATCTCAGAATCGCTTTGATAAGTAACAGTGTTCAAAAGTTATAACCATATAAAGAGACGCAAGTCAGAATCCAAAAAAATCGGGCTGAGCCTTAAGCTACAAAATGGCTGCGTCCTTAAGGGGTTAATAAAGTCCTCCATCTTGGCTTTATCCTGCAATTTGCCTGCTGTTTTCACCCAGGCCATGCAACGTTGCAGGATGTAGCGAGCCTGTCAGGTGTGTGTCTTTTGAACTGCCCGCAATCCGAAGCACCATATGTGGGAGATTTGGCCCAGTAGAGACCATGGTAGCGGGGTGCGGTGATGCAGTTCAAGACAGTGACACCAAGGTTTAGTCCAAAACAGGTCTCGCCTGCGTTTATTGTAGCAGCAAAATAAAACAGCCTTCACATTCAGGCATTAAATAAACAAAAATCCTACCCGTCAGGGTGCTAACTATACACATATTCCACTAACTCACCACTATACAAAATCACTTGCTGCTCCAGGCACAGAGGTCAAGGCTGCGTGCTCTCCAGCCTCCTTCCAGAGAGAGACACTCTGAGCTCTGCTGAGCGGTTTTAAAATAAAGGCTGATTGGGCTGTTCCCACCACCTGTGTCCAAGGTGCTGGACAACCCAATCTCAGCACTAAGGCCTTGCATAATAGCAAAACCTAGGGGAAACATACCGCCCATCCACCGTTAACCCCTTCAGTGTCTCACAACTGTTACTTATCAAAACGATTCTGAGATTGTTATTTCACCTACATGTTCCACTTCATGTTAGTGGCAAATGTTGGCTGATAAGTTTTTGCGTTTATTTTCCAAAAAATGAAAAAAATGATGAATTTTTTGAAAAATTTCACTTTTTTGAAATTCGAAATCATTACATTTTCAGGTAGATGGATTTACCTCCTAAATAAGTTGCTGAATAACATTTCCCATTTGTCTACTTTACATTTTCATAATTTTTGAAATGTCTGGATAATTTATTTTGATGTCCCGCGACATCGAATAGCGATTTTCCGTATTTTCAGAATTTACTCTTTTGCGGATAAATACTGTTTTGAATGAAATTTTACATATTTAGCATCAAAACCCCCTATATAACCAACCCTGAGTTTTCTTATTCTGGTGTGTGCCGTGGGCCCCTCTGGGACCTCTGGGGCCCCGGCACTTGTCCGGGTAAGCCGGGTGCTGGCGCCAGCCATGCCCTTATTGGTAGTTTTATAAGTGCCTAGACACTATTCTACAATGCTACTCCCCTACCAAGGTCTTAATCTTCCATTGCTTTCTACAGGCAGTGTTTGGCCGAGGCTTGATTAGGCCAAAATATAAAGACAGAACGGTCTCCTGTATAAAAGTCAGCTCTGGGGGAGGGTCTTCTGTATAAAAGTCAGCTCTAGGGGAGGGTCTTCTGTATGGTGAGCTCTGTAGGGGGTCTCCTGTATGGTCAGCTTGGGGGAGGTTCCAATATTATATGTCTACTCTGCGGGGGGGTTCCAGTTGTATAGCCTGCTTTGGGGTCTTCAGTATTATATCCTGCGCTGAAGGTCTTCATGTCTGTTATGGGTCTCCTGTATTATTAATGCCTGCTCAAGGGGGTCTCCTTTATTATTATCTGCTTCATGCGATTTCCATTATCATTAGTATTGTCTGGTTTGAACACTGCTCTGAGGTCTATCAGTTAATGTAGTATTTGGTTTCTGGACCAATAAAGGTTGTGGAACCCTGCTGTAGATTATAGGGAAAGAGCTCCAATCAATTCTCACTCCCTACTCACTATCCATTGCTGGGTCTGTACATGCAGGGCCAACATTAGGGGGTGGCAAACTGGGCACTTGGCCAGGAACCTCTGCCCTAAAGGGGCCCCTTGCATATGGAATTTCGTGGGCAGAGGATGTATTGCACCTTAACCCCTTAGTGATGCGACCTGAAAAGGCTCTAGTGATCAGGCATTTATAGAGAATTTTTGCAAGCGGCGGTTTAAGGGCCACAATTTTGTTTTGTGTGCTACCTTAAAATTTTTTGAAGGGTTTTTTTCGGGAACACATAGAGCTAGCTAAAACGTAGTTTAAAAAAATGAAACATTTTTTTTTTAGTTTTAATTTTATTTGGGGTTAAAATTTGAAAAAAGGGTTTTTTTGGTAATAGTACATATTTATTAAAATTACATTACTAATGAATTCCCTATTTTGTTTCAGTTATTTTAATATATGATATGTATAGTCTCGGGCAAACGGGGCGACTATAGCAATGTTTTTTGTAGTGTAGCAGGGGGCTAATTTACTGGTGCGTGAGTAGCCCAGAAATTAGGGTGTGACAGGAAAGTTTGATGATGGAAAATGGTCCTGTGCTTAATCAAGGTTTCTACTTCAGATAAGAAACAAACATTCAAGGTGCAGGCAAACATGGGATGAGTTGAAAATGGTAGTGGAGAGTTCCATCAAATACAATGCTGCTGAGACATATGGATGGGTTACAGTTTAGACATTGATGGAAAAGTTGCACATGTTGGGAGCTGAACTGTAGTGACATCATGGATTACACAAAGACTGCTTTACAAGTAAACAATCCCAAGGAATAAGAATGAAATATGATACAATAAGTCTAAACTATATTGCATGGTCTGTTGCTTGATATAAATGATAAGTCTATAATTACCATGTTTGGCACATACACTGGGTGGTGTCAACATTCACCAGGTTATACATTAGGAAATTTACATGTATTCTCTTAGTTTGGACTTCATGGCAATGTTGTTTATACATATTTTGATAATATTTTTTGAAAATGTGTCAACAGTATGTGTATATCAACCCCAACCATTTTCAGGCAAATGGTTTTCAGTTTTATTTGATCAACTTTTAAATATTTTTCTATAGGGTACAGTATAACTTAAAAGAAAACCATGGACTCATTCAATGGGCACATCCCACTGGAACCCACAATCAGCAAGTTATCCCACTATTCAGGGCGGCTCCAGTTTCCACTGGTCCCTGGGCGGCAGTGCTCCCACTGGGCCCCTTAGCTCATGTGGGGTGCACTTAAAAACGCAGACCTTAAGAAACCATATTAATATTTTACAGCCCCCCACCAGGCTCCATTAATATGTCAGACCCCGAAGGCTCCATTAATATACAGCCCCCCCAGGCTCCATTAATTAATATACACCCCCCCAGCATACAGCGTAATTATATATACACCCACCAGGCTCAATTAAATACAGCCCCCAGCCAGAATAACGTAATAATATACACCCCAGGCTCCATTAATATACGCCCCCGAGCCAGAATACATAATAGAATAATCACCCCCAGCCAGACGCATTAATTAATATCACCCCCCAGGCCTACCAATTAATTAATATACCCCCCCCCAGCTGTATTAATAATATACACCCCCCCCAGGATCCATTAACTAATATACAACCCCCCAGCCAGGAATACAGATTAATATACACCCCCCGGGCTCCTTTAATATACATCCCACAGTAGAACCCCCCAAGAAGCGAAGGGAAAGTAGAAAGTGAGTACAAGCGGGAAAAAATAGAAAGAGGACAGGGGGAACAAACAAGTGTAGGACAAAAAGTAAAAGAGATATAGGCAGAGAGATATGACAGAGCAATACCAGTCGAGAGACAAGAGAAGGTTAAAAGAACGAGGACCAAGAATGCAAGAGTAAAAACTCTTAACGTATCCCGACTTCCGGAACCCTTCTCCCTACAGCTCAATTATACCCCCCCCCCCCCCCAGGCTGTTTAATTAATATCCCCCCTACCCCGCAGGCTCCATAACTAATATACCACCCCCCCAAGCTCCATATTTAATTACCCCCCCCCCAGTGCCATTAATGTAAATCCCCACCCCAGGCCATTCATTAATGTAGCCCCCAAAATCTATAATTACATATACCCCCCCCCCCCCATGCTCCATTATTAAATATATCCCCACCGGCTCCATTAATTAATTTACAACACCCAAACCCCCCCCTGATCTATTAATTAATATCCCCCCAGGCTCATTAATTTATACACCCCCCTCCCCCCCAGCTCCTATTATGTAATTAAATACACAGTGAATAAATAATAAAACGCTAACTCCTCAAGGGCTTGCTCGCCTCTGTCTTCTCGTCTACATTTTTCCTGAGTGAGAGTCGTGCGTCTACTGTGCAGACAGGGACACTGGCGGAGTGAAGTCACACGTCGGCAAGAGCGCTGCACAGTATCAAACGCAGCAGAAATACAATCGGCGCCCCCGAGCAATTATGATCTGTGAATGCCCGCTTGTCGGTGCGCCCCCCTGTCAGCCGCGCCCGACAAGTGAGTGCGGCGCTTCTCTCAATTACATCGCGAAGTATGCCGATGTAATTGAGTTTTCTTATTTGGTGTGCTGCCGTGGGCCCCGCTGGGACCTCTGGGGCCCCGGAACTTGTCCGGGTAAAGCCGGGTGCTGGCGCCAGCCATGCCTTATTCAGGGCCGGATTAATATAGCGGGGCTCACGCGGGCTCTAGCCCGGGGGGCCTCAACCCAGTTTGCACCCCCGCGGCTCAAACTCCGTTGTGCACCCACCTACCTGAAGCCCGGCTGCCCCCAGCCACAGGGCTTCCACTGCCCCCTCCACTGCATAGGTCACCTCCTCCCCACCCGCCTCCATGTCCGAGCCTACCGCCCCCGTCCATCCCCTGCAAGGCGAGTGCACCCCACTGCACATCGACCGCCAACACGCCTGCATCCACCTGCGCTACAATGTTAGTAACTCCCCGCCGCCCCCCGCCCAAAAAACGCCCTCCGCAACTCCCGTCCGTCAAACCCTTCCCCCCCCTCTGGAAAAACGCCCGCCCCTCCGCAACCCGTCCGTCACAACACCACCCCCCCCCCCCCCGCTGGAAAAAGCACCTGCCCTCCGCAATTCTCTCCGTCCGCCCATTCCCCCCCCCCCCCCCCGGCTGGAAAAGCACTGCGCCGCCACCTCCGCGAACACAGCAACCCTGCGCCCCTAGCCCGAAAGAGCACCCCGCCCTCCCCAGTTCCCCCATCTGAAAAATGCACCGCGCGCCCCCCCCCCCGCGAACAAGCACCAGCAAGACCCCCCCGGCCTCGAACACCCGCCTGACGCTGTGCAGTAACCCTAAGTAGTATAAATAGTATGGGTTATACTTAATGTATTTTGTGTATAACTTTATGATATTATGTTCTATGGATTTGTAATATACGCATATTAGTGTATATGCATATGCTTGGTATATACTTTGTATATATTGCATCTACTATATATATGTGTATTCTGACTGGTACTATGATCTACTGTAATAGTTGTATATACTGTGTAATGTGTGTAATATGTGTGTATGCATCGACTGTATATAAGTGTATATACTGTGTAAATGTGTGTGTATATGTTGTTGGATGCACGACTGTATATAAGTGTATATACTGTGTAAATGTGTGTATGGTGTATGTCTGCATCACTGTATTATACGTGTATCTACTGTTGTAAATGCTGTGTATATGTGATATGTATGCATCGACTTTATAACGTGTATATACTGTGTCAAATGTGGTATATGTGTATGTATGCATCAGCTGTAATACGGGTGTATAATGTGTAAAGGTGTGTATAGTGTGATGTATGCATCCGTCCGTGTATATACGTGTAATATGTGTGTATTGTGTATTGTATGTAGCCTCGACTGTATATACGTGTATATACTGTGTAAATGTGTGTATATGATGTATGTATGCATAGACTGTATATACATGTATATACTGTGTAAGTGTGATAATTGTATGCATGCATCGACTGTAATATACGGTTAAATGTGTATATACTGTGTAACTGTGGTGGTGATATGTGGTATGTATGATCGACTATATACGTGTTATAGATGTGTAATATACTGCGTAATCTGGTGTAAGTATCTTGTATGAATAACTTAATACGTGTAATATACTGTGGAATGTGGTTATATAGTGTATCTACTGTGTATGGGTAATCAACACGAGTATGCCCAACATGCGGCACCGCCATGTGCTGGAGAGGAGGCAGGAGTGATCCTTCCTCTTTCATAGAAAACAAGCGTTGAGCGCCACACACAGCCAAAAAGATAGAGCATGACTATCTTCTGGCAATGTATGGCACGGATTGGTTGCCACACATGTGTGGCACTGTACGCTGCCGGCCTCCTTGCCCTCTATGGGGGACGTATATGAGGCCGCAATGTGCTGCCGCATGTACGTCCCCCCAGACGACGTCCGGGATAGTCCCTAAATATGTAATTTACTGGGTATATATGTGTATATTGCATCTCTGTGTATATATGTATTTAACGTGCATATATGTTTATCTGTGTAATATATGTATATGGCTGTTGGATTATGCCATAGATGCATATACAGCAGTCCCCGGTTACATACAAGATAGGGTCTGAGGTTTGTTTTAAGTTAGTTTTGTATGTAAGTCGGAACGTATACTTTAGCATGTAATCAGCCAAACTTTTTTGGAATCTGTGACAATCAGTATTTTAAAAAGTGGGTTGTCATAGAAACCAGTGATTAACAAAAAACTTCATTAATACACCGGGATAACTGTACAGCTGTTCATTGTAGCCTAGGACTAAAGTACAATAAATACCAACTCAAGGCCGTTTGTAACTAGGCGCCGTATGTAAGTCGGTTTTATCTTTTTGTGTTCGTAAATTGATGTTTAAGTTTTATATTGATTGGTGTATGTCCGTTTATGTGTTGGTAATCTTGATATGTAAATGTATGTAGAATAAGTGCAGAGGTTGTTTTTCTCGTTCTTAACTCGTACGTTAATACTTTATATGCACATATAGGTCACTTAATATATAATGATGTGTTATGTATTATGATTGTTTTTTGCTATATATGTCAGAGTGTGTGTGTGGTTGCTGTGCGGGCTGAGGTGTAATGTTACATGGGACTGCATATTTCGTGGTAGCGGTGAGTAAATAAAGAGTGTACAGGGGGGGCGAGCGGCTGTAGTAGCTGTGTTACTGGGGCGAAGCGTGTATGTAGCTGGGTGTACCTGGGGGCGAGGCGCTGTATGGTAGCTGTGTTACTGGGGGTGAGGGGGCGTATGTATCTTGGTTACTGGGGGCGAGGGGGCTGTATGTAGCTGTGTTACTGGGGCGAGGGGGCGTATGTGGCTGTGTTACTGGGGATAGGGTGGCTGTATGTAGCTGTGTTACTGGGGGGATGAGGTGGCTGTATGTAGCTGTGTTATGGGGGTGATGCGGCTGTATGTAGCGTGGTTACTGGGGATGAGGCGGCTATATGTAGCTGTGTTACTGGGGCGAGGCGGCTGTAGTAGCTGTGTTACTGGGCGAGGCCGCTGTATGTTAGCTGTGTTACTGGGGGCGAGATGACTGTATGTACGGTGTTACGGGGGCGAGGCGGGCGGTAAGTAGCTGTGTATGGGGATGAGGCGGCTGTATGTAGCTGTGTTACTGGGGAGGAGGCGGCTATATGTAGCTGTTTTACTGGGGATGAGGCGGCTGCGTTATGTAGTGTGTTACTGGGGGTGAGGCGGCTGTAGTGCTGGTTACTGTGGTAGCGGCTGTATGCTTGTACTGGGGATGAGGTGCTGTATGTACGTTGTTACTGGGGTGAGGTGGCTGTATGTAGCGGTGTATGGGGGTGTAAGGCGGGGGCCTGTATGTAGCTGTGTTACTGGGGTGAGGCGGCTGTATGTAGACTGTGTACTGGGGATGAGGTGGCTGTATGTAGCGGTGTTACTGGGGGTGAGTGTGCTGTATGTAGCTGGTTACTGGGGGTGAGCGGCTGTATGTTAGCTGTGTTACTGAGGGGATGAGGTAGCTGTATGTAGCGGTGTTGCTGCGGGATGAGGCGCTTGTATGCTGTGTTACTGGGGATGAGGCTGCTCTATGTAGCTGTGTTACTGGGGATGAGACGGCTGTATGTAGCGATGTTGCTTGTGGAGAGGCGGCTGTATGTAGCGTGTTACTGGGTGAGGCGGCTTATGTAGCTGTGTTACTGGGGATGAGCGGCTGTGTGTAGCTGTGTTACTGGGGGCTGGACTGGCAGTATGTAGCTTGTATGGGGTGTATGTGGCTGTGTGTGTAGCTGTGTTTACTGGATGAGGCGGCGTGTGTAGCTGGGTACTGGGGGGGAGGCGGCTGTATGTAGCTGTGTTACATGGGTGAGGCGGCTGTATGTAGCTGTGTTACGGGGATGAGGCGGCTGTATGTACTGTGTTACTGGGGATGAGGCGGCTGTATGTAGCTCTGTTACTGGGGATGAGGCGGCTCGTATGTAGCTTGTTACTGGGGATGAGGCGGCTGTATGTAGCGGTGTTACTGGGGCGAGGCGGGTGTATGTAGCTGTGTTACTGGAGGCGAGGCAGCTGTATGTAGCTGTGTACTGGAGGCGAGGCGGCTTGTATAGCGGTGGTGTGTTACTGCGGGATAGTGGATGTGAGCAGGGGACGTGTGTGCACGCTACAATCATGGGGCCTCCACCAGATTTGCGCCCAGGGGCCCCCCCCAACCTTAATCCGACCCTGCCTTATTGGTAGTTTTTATAGGTGCCTAGACACTATTTACATGCTACTCCCTACCAAGGTCTTAATCTTCACTGCTTTCTACAGCGGTGGTTTGGCAGAGCCTGATAGGCCAAAATATAAAGACAGAACGGTCTCCTGTATAAAAGTCAGCTCTGGGGAGGGTCTTCTGTATAAAAGTCAGCCTAGGGAGGGTCTTCTGTATAAAGTAGCTCTAGGTGAGGGTCTTCTGTATCGTGAGCTCTGTAGGGGGTCTCCTGTAGGGGTCTCCTGTATGGTCAGCTTGGGGGAGGTTCCAATATTATATGTCTACTCTGGGGGGGGGGGGGTTTCCAGTTGTATAGCCTCTTTGGGAGTCTTCAGTTTATATCCTGCCTGCGGGTCTTCTGTCTGTTATGGGTCTTCTGTATTAATAAGGCCTGCTCAAGGGGTCTCCTTTATTATTCTGCTTCATGCGATTTCCATTATCATTAGTATTGTCTGGTTTGAACACTGCTCTGGGTCTATCAGTTAATGTAGTATTTTGTTTCTGGACCAATAAAGGTTTGTGAACCCTGCTGAGATTATAGGGAAAGAGCTCCAATCAATTTCTCACTCCCTACTCACTATCCTTGCTGGTCTTACATGTAGGGGGTGCAACTGGGCACTTGGCCAGGAACCTCTCCCCTAAAGGGCCCCTTGCATATGGAATTTCGTAGGCAGAGGATGTATTGCATCTAACCCCTTAGTGATGCGACCTGAAAGGCTCTAGTGATCAGGCATTAATAGAGATTTTGCAAGCGACGGTTTAAGGGCCACAATTTTGTTTTGTGTGCTACCTTAAATTTTTTGAGGGTTTTTTTTCGGGAACACATAAGCTAGCTAAAACGATAGTTAAAAAATGAAACATTTTTTTTTTTTAGTTTTATTTATTGGGGTAAAATTTGAAAAAAGGTTTTTTTGGTAATTTATAGTACATTTATTAAAATTACATTACTAATGAATTCCCTATTTTGTTTCAGTTATTTTAATATATGATATGCATAGTCTCAGGCAAACGGGGCGACTATAGCATGATTTTTGTAGTGTAGCAGGGGCTAATTTACTGTGCATAGTACCCAGAAATTAGGTGTACAGGAAAGTTTGATGATGTTCCTGTGCTTAACCTCTTAGCGCTCAGCGTCCGATATATCGGACGCTGAGCTGATGCCGGTTCAGCTCAAGATCTGAGGCCGAACCGGCATACGGAAAGACGGGGTGCCGGCTGTGACTGATAGCCGGCACCCCAGTAACACCCGCGATCGGAGTTGTCTACGACGCGGGTGCTTAACCGTAAAGTCCTTTGGCGGTCAGCGCTCGCCGCGGACTACAATGTATCTGGGGGGTCTTTCCCCCACGATCGGCCCCCCGGACCGTTTTCGGGGTGCGCCGATCGTTGCTATACCTGCAAGAATTGTCAGTAAGATGGCGTCTGTGACGTCATCTTACTGGCCCAGTGCCAGCCTATGCAGTGTATAGGCTGACACTGATATATACTCGCATACATGAGTATTGCAGAATATTATCATGAACAAGCAATCAGATGATTACTTGCTCATGTCCATGGATAAAAGTGAAAAAGTAAAAAAAAAAAAGTTATTCAATAAAAAAAATAAGAATAAAATCACTAAAAATGCCCAAAAGCCCCAAACATATAAGAGGACATATAACTCAAAAAAATTCTAAATCATAAGACAAACCCCACATATATAGTATCACCGCGTCCGTAACAACCCGTAGAATAAAGTAAATCATTATTGAACCCGCACGATAACGCCGTAAAAAAAACTGTTATAAACCTCCAAAAATTATGATTTTTACCTTTTCAATCCCACAAAAAAATGCTATAAAATGTGATCAAAAACCATATGTACTGCGACATGATACTGGTGCAAAGACAACATGTCCCGCCATCAACCAGCTTCCGTAGCCAAAAAGTAACAATGTTATGCCACTTGGAAGACGCAATACATAAATGATAGATTTTTTCCCACATTAGGTTTTGTTTGACAATTTAGTAAAACGGAAGAAATATATTTAATGTCTGTATCCCCGTAATCGTCAAACCCATAGAATAAGATAAATGATTATTAGTTATACGTGAACACCAAAAAAAAAGAAGTAAAAAATCCACGTACAGAATTGATACTTTCTACTCCGTCCTCAAAAAAGTTCCTAATTTTCAACATAGGTGATACAAACCCCAAATGGTAACATTGGAAAAAGCTCTCATCCCGCAAAAAAATGGCATCACATGGCCCCAATAACGAAAAGCGAAAATTTTATAGCCTTCAAAAGGGGCCAATGAGGAAACTAAAATCCTGGCAGCGCATGGGCCCTCCTTCCCTTTCGCCTCGCTGTGCCCCCATAACACAAGTCACAGCCACATGTGGGGGGTCTTTGTACTCAGGAGAAATTGCAGAACAAATTGTATGGTGGGTTTTCTCTTTTTATCTTTTGGAAATGTGGTTAAATTTTAGGGCTAAATGAACGTATAAAGGGAACAATATGACCATTCTAAATTTCACCCATTTTGATTCCATTACTATGAAGATCTCAAGGGGTTAACAATCTTTGTAAATGCTGTTTCTGATAGCTGAGGGTGCAGATTTGAAAGGGTTGGTTAATAGGGGGTTTGATGCTAAATATGTAAATTTCATTCAAACTATTTATCCCAAAAAATAGTCGTCAATTCTGAAAATCGAAAAGCGATATTCTATTTGCAAGCGCGCGTGACATCAAAATAAATTATCCAACATTTCAGAAATTATGAAAATGTAAGTAGACAAATGGGAAATGTTATTCAGCAACTTATTTAGGTGGTAAATCGATCTGCCTGAAAACGCAATGATTTTGAATTTCGAAAATGGCAAATTTTTTCCAAATTTATCATATTTCTTTTTTTTTTGTAAATAAACGCAAACTTATCTGCCAAAATTTTACCACTAAAATAAAGTACAAATGTGGGAAAAACAATCTCAGAATCGCTTGATAGTAACAGTGTTCAAAAGTTATAACCGTATAAAAGACGCAAGTCAGAATCCAAAAAAATCGGGCTGAGCCTTAAGCTACAAAATGCTGCGTCTTAAGGGGTTAATCAGGTTTCTACTTCAGATAAGAAACAAACATTCAAGGTGCAGGCAAACATGGGATGGATGAGTTGAAAATGGTAGTGGAGAGTTCCATCAAATACAATGCTGCTGAGACATATGGATGGGTTACAGTTTAGACATCGATGGAAAGTGCACATGTTGGGAGCTGAACTGTAGTGACATCATGGATTACACAAGACTGCTTTACAGTAAATGAGTGAAGTCATTCTGGAGGTTATATTATTCACAGAAATAAACCTAAGTAGAAATTTTGAGGAAATGAAAAGTTTTTTTTTTCCATTTAAGCTATTAAATATTATTGTTTGTATAATGAAAAATTATACAACGTTCCAATATAATCTGTGCATGGTCATGTGATGTCAGACATCTCCTCATAACACACAGCTCTGATTACTTTATATGACATAACAGATAACAGTATATCAAGTATATTTGAAAATTAAGATTAACAATAACATTTACTGGAAAACCTCTTGTAGTTATACAAAAGGAAATGAGGTCAGCTATCACTATAAATAATATATAGTCTATAATATTTGTGTGGTTGAAAAAAGAGGCATACTAGGGAAATATAAGCTAGGTATGGTTTGGTGTGTTATAGGAGCTGTTGTTTAAAAAGGGTAAAACATATCTTTCTCACATTTATCTGTGGTTTCAAGTGGCAAGCCCTGGCCTAGAAAACAAGGTCTGACCTACATATACTGAGTACTTATTGTAGTAATGGCTGAAAATGTTTTTTCTTCTTCATAGGGAACTCATTTCAATATTTAAAATTTCACATATTCATTTTATATTAAATACAATCCTAAAAAGGAGAAGACACCAAGCTACAGTAAATAAATGCCTCAGAATTCTGGTAAAGTCTAAAGATTCAAAGACTGATTGACGGATTAGTAAATCTAGACGCACATTCATGGTAGTGAACCTTTTTAAGGAGTGAAATTGAGTAAATTTTTGAGCTGGAACCTAATGTAGTACATATGCACAAGGAGAAACTCTATAAGAGTCATTACAAAGTATCCAAGACAGGGAAGACAATCACTCTGTATCATTCAATTTGTTTATTATCCACCAGGTGTGATAAGTGCAATGTTTCAGCTAACCAATGGGGCACATTTACTAAGGTCCGACCGGCGCATTTTCGTCGGATTTCCCGACTATTCCGATTTGTGCCGCATTAACTGGGGTTTTTGGTGCACGCATCGGATTTTGGTGCAATCTGGCATGCCACACAAATCGGGGGGGCGTGCGCACGAATAACCCGACTGATTCGGACTAAGCGCAGGATTTACAATTCAAATGTGTGTTGCAAGACAATGCACTCACAAGAAGTGAATCCGGCAGACTTCGCGGGGAAGCGACACATGCAGAAAATGGAAGCACGATCTTGAAGAATCGCACCGATTTCATACTCGACGGAGACGCACCTCGGGGATCGCGACAGGACAGGTAAGTAAATGTGCCCCAATGTAGTACATTTACTTACCTGTTCCTTTGTAGTTCACAAACGAGTGCATTGTCCGATGATCATGCACTGTAACCGCCGATTCACTAAGATCATGCACCCAATATCCTGCTTGTGTCACTTCCCGCTCAGTGACAAGTTCACCTCTTCCTTCCTGTGCTTGTAAGTGCATGGATTGCGAACACAATTGAATGTTAAGTCTCCGCTCAGTCCAATCAGACCGGATCGTACGACCGCACGCCCCCAATTTGTGTTCTCATGGAAGTCAGCGCAGCTGTGCCAAAAAAAAACAATCACGTGCGACACAATCCCAGCGCAGACAACCTGTTAAATCCAAAAAAGCCGACCCTTAGTAATTGAGCCCCAATGTAGCTGTTCTCAAGCAAGCAATGTAAAACAGTATTACAAGGCAGGTTTAAATCCCCTGCAGGATATGACATAATGAGCAAATACATTGTAAACTCGCATAAGGTAATACACAAAATGTACATAGTGACACAGGGGAAGATTATTAACAAGTGAAACAATATGTTACATATGTAAAACATGAATGAGGCATATCAGAGACATTCCCACATGGTGATTTTAAACACTCAACAGAGCATGCCAGCAAACCACCAGAGCCGGATCAAAGGGGGGCGCACGGGTCGCGCGCCCCTGGGCCCCCACACTTCGCCCCCTAAAATGGGCGCAGTGGTCCAATGCCCGCAATCGCCACTCCGTTCTCCGTTATCCATTTTGATTTGGCCGCGCGGTGAAGCGTAGCGGCGTGCAGTACATTTGCTCTATGACAGCCGCCATAAAACACAGCGCACGGCATGTCGGCTTTGCTGTGCAGGCGGCGCGGAGTGTGACTCACACTCTGTGCCACCTGCAGGAGGATGCAGGTATCCTGTGCACTGTTTTATGGCGGCTGCCCCGAAAGAGGGGAGGAGGGTCGCCCACTCGTGGGGAACGGGAGGTGAGTACAGATTTATTATTTTACTGGGGACTTGTATGAATTTATGGGGCGGTTTACACACCTGGGGGCGCTATATGTATAACCGGGGGCTGTATATTCATGGGAGCTACTGTATTATTCGGGGAATGTATGTATAACTGGGGGCTGTTTATCATGGGGGGCTGTATGTATAACTGGGGGGCTGTATATTCATGGGGGGCTGCTGTATATTACTGGGGGGCTGTAGGTATAACTGGGGGCTGTATATTCATGGGGGGCTGCTGTTTATTCATGGGGGCCTGCTGTATATTACTGGGGAGCTGTATATACATCTGGGGATGTGTATGTATAACTTGGGGGCTGTAATTATAACTGTGGGGGCTTTATATATCAGTAGAGGGCTGTATAAATAACAGTGGGATATATATATATAAGTGGAGGGTTTATATCTATTACTGGGGGATGTATATATTATTACAAGGCACTGTATATCTATTAATTACTGGGGGAATGTATATAATAATTACTATGGAATGTACATTTATGAATTACGAATATATGTCAAACTGTGCGATCATGGACCCATTTACATTTTTGTGCATGATGCCTAAGGGGGAAACCTGTCTTACATGAAATACTGAATAAGGGGGGACCCTACCTATTATATGGATGCTAAATGTGTACCCTGTCTGGGCCACATTCTGTAGAGGGGCCCCCACCAGGTTTTGCGCCCAGGGGTCCCCACCAATCTTAATACGGCCCTGGCAACCACCATGCAAAGCGCAACTGTAAAGAGAAGGATAACATTACGGCAATGGATCGTCTTATTATCCCACAAGATAAGGCCATACCTGTCTACGGTGGAGGCGTGACCCTGAACACCAATGCTAAGACTTCGCGATCACTTGCTCTTGGTTGCAGTACTGTTATCACAGGTGTCACGGCAACACCTGCAGGAACATCCCTAGTATGTCATTGGCCATCTTGGATTAGGGAAAAGCGCACACAAAGCCAGTAAACAGATAGACAAGGTAAGAGAATATCAAAAATGTGTCACAGGTCTAGTACAGCATTCAATTTTAGGGGTAAAGGATGTCTCCAGGACAGTTTGTCTTCACTCAGGTAACAACCGAGTGTGTTGCTATGGATACCAAGAGGAGTCAAAACAACCTCCACCGACCATAGGTACTATGGTCCCAACACTAGATATCTCCAGTTGTTATACCCGAATGGAAAAAGAACAGTTACCGTTACTATTGCAAAAAGACGACATGGCAATAAAGACAAAATAAAATGACGTTATATGCCAATCTGCAAAAAAGTTGATAGAAGCCTGTAAGCGAATAGTGGTGATTGTCCCTTTGCCTTGTAAAGGGGTGTGATCTATGTCGAAAAGAGTGAGAATCACAATTAGTTTTAATTATACGAGCCATTAAAATTATTTTAATAAAAACAAGAAATATACTTCCTAACTGTGAAGTATGCGTAGTGCATATAGATGGTAGATACACTCGGGGACACTCAATTCAGGGTGTTCAAATTTAAGTCACCATTTTAACCCAGTAGGTTGTAAAAAATTAAGTCTGTAAATCTATTCAGTCTCACGTTGTTTCAAAACCCCCTGTCTGTCACCTCCTCTCCTAAGGGGCAGGGCAAAATCTACAATGCAGAATTTTAGCTGATGGATCTTATGGCCAGATTCAGAGAGGTGTCAGGGAACAGGTAAGTCAAGTTTAGAGGTATTAATAGATCAACGGTGGTTTTGTAGCCTTAAACTACATTCCGCAGTAGTTTCCCCTACATAAATTTTAGGGCAGGGACATGTCAGGACATAAATGACATGATCAGATCTACATGTCAAGTGGTGTCTAATATTGTACCTCATGCCAGTCATCAGGTTGATAAATGTGTTTCGCCTTTCAACATGTGATTGTAATTTTCACAAATCATACATGGATAACAAGCCTATTATAGGAGAATAACGGTGGTAACTGAAATTTCCTAAAGTTCCCATAATATTGTTGGTCAATGTTTGCATGGCTATGAGCCCCGTATGTTGACACAAAAGGGATTCTCATTGGTTTGTTCCGATCCTTTGCTTTGGGCATCCACAGTGTAGATTTTTAAAGATTTTTAGCTCTATCCCTATGCCTAGAGACTGAGTAGGATAGCCTCTAGATATAAATTTATCAGACATTTCATTCGGTCTTGTGTCGACCCGTGATGGGTCATCAACAATTCTCCTGACCCTGATAATTTGGCTGTAGGAAAGAGAATCCATTATTAATAATAATTCTTTATTTATGTAGTACACACAGATTACGCAGCGCTGCACAAAGCATGTCAAATTAGTCCCTGTCCCCATGGGGCTCACAATCTAAACATTATTCTCTTAGGGTGAGCATTGTCATACCTCAAGAGGTTATTCCTATAAGTAGTTTTCACATACAGGTCAGTTTTTAGTCTGTTACCTTCAATGTACACAAATTGGATTGTGGATGAGGAAAAAGTCTTAGTGATTTAAGTCAGGGTCCATCAGATTCAAGAAATCAAAGAAGGCCAAAAAACTATCAACACTACTAACAACTATCAACAGGAAGATATTGTCGATATAACGCTCCCACCTGAGTACATGTTCAAAGAATGGTGATGAATATATTGATGATTCCTCAAGATCTGCCATAAAAATCTTGGTATATGTGGGGGCCATGTTCACTCCCATAGCCGGCACTTTTCTGAATCTGGCCATAAGATCCATCAGCTGAAATTCTGCATTGTAGATTTTGTCCCGCCCCATAGGAGGTGACAGAGAGTCTTGAAATATGCAGACTTAATTCACTACAACCGACTGGGTTAAACATTGACTTTAATTTGCACAACCTGAATTGAATGTCCCCGATTGTATCTACCCTCTATATGCACTATGCATACTTCACTGTTAGGAAGTATTTTTATTGTTTTTATTTTTAAAACTAATTGTGATTCTTTTTTTTTCCACATAGACCACGCCCTTTACAAGGTGAAGGGACAATCACCACTATTCGCTTACAGGCTTCTATCAACTTTTTTGCGGATTGGCATATAACTTAATTTTATTTTGTCATTATTGCCATGTCAAGTCTTTTTGCAAACGTAACAGTTTTTTTCCCTTTCAGGTATAACGACTGGAGACAAGTGTTGGGGCCATAGTACCTATGGTCGGTGGAGGTCACTGCGCTGTGGAGGTGCCGGCGCCATGTGGTGAATGTCTTCTGATATGCCTCAATCATGTTTTACATATGTAACATATTTGTTTCACTTGTTAATAATCTTCCACTATGTCACCATGTACATTTTGTGTATTACCTATATGCAAGTTTACAATGTATTCCAGGTATTTACCATTCATGATGTCATATCCTGCAGGGGATTTAAACCTTGTAATACATTTGTTTCACATTGCTTGAGAATGGCTACATTGAGTTAGCTGAACCATTGCACTTATCCACATGTAAATAATAAACAAATGTAATGATACAGAGTGATGCTTCCCTGTCTTGGATACCTTGGAATTTTTGTGGTCTTGAGCCGGACCCTTACAAGTCTGCACCCAAATTTGGATTATAATCCTCTCTTGTACCGTGTTGCCCTTCACTTCTGAGTTATAACACAGGCATATGTAACTGTGCAAGACAACCATCAAGAACCCATTAGTGGCACATTGCAAAAATACTAAATCAGTGTTGTCTACTAAGAGGGTTTATGATTGGGCTGATGGGCTGCAATTTATTTTGAGGCCTTTAAAGGGAAAATGTCAGCAGAAATTGACGACAATTACTACTACCGATATTTTGTCAAGCACCTTCCAAATCATATTTCTTTCACGACCTGATGGGGTGGTGTATTCCAGAAAATCAACTTTGAAGTGAGATATAAGTTGGCTGTATAGTCACAGGCAGAGACCTCAAGAATGAAGACAAGCTCTCCCTGCCTCAGAACGTTCCCTTTGATGTAATTTATGTCTCTGCATCCCAAATTTTAGTGCATGATATCAACCAAAGGAGAGGGTACTTTCTGAGGTGGGCAGAGTTGGACTTCACTAATATGTTGTCTGCCTCCATGACTTTACAGATCCCATTTACATCACCTCAAAGTTTATTTTCTTGTTGATGCCACCACGCTGTGCCATGAAAAAAAAACATGCCCTGGAAGGTGTTAATCTGCTTGATAACATACTGATAGTGGTTTATAGGTCAATTTTACGCACAGACTATTCTCTGATGCATTTGCCCTGCATAAAGTAATTATAGTAACACAGGGCATTACAGAAGTACTAAAGTGTATTAGGGCTTATCCAGAAGGGCGTTTTTGCGGATAGCATCCTCACCCATTAATTTTTGTCTGTGCCCATGACTATTTTCTTCACAGATTTATACATTGTGAAAAAAATTTTGCAGCATGTACTACCACGGACCTTTATGCAGACCACGTTCCTCCATAAAAGTCAATGGATCTACAAAAAAACAGATGGCTCACAGATGACACCAGTAGGTCAGGTTTTTCTCAAATGTTGGTAGGCCACCAACTGGGAAGGGCAGAAAATAGATTAGAAACCCATCTGATTTTTTTACACATGTGAAAAAAAACACATAACATACAGATTTACAACGGACACACCCATATGAATACAATACAATACAATAAAGTTTTATTGATCCCTCAGGAAATTGTGGAATCCCTTAGGAAATTGTGGCCCTTGTGCGGAAAATGAGCCCTTGTGTGAAGGAATTATCCTAAAATTTGAAACTAAACGTTTTGTATAAGTATGAACTGCTAGAATTGCATTCAGTATATTCCTTTAATGGACGCAGCCATTTTCTAGCTTAGGGCTCAGACCCATTTTTTATATTCTGACTTGCGTCGCTTTATATGGTTATAACTTTTGAACACTGTTACTTATCAAAGTGATTCTGAGATTGTTTTTTTCTCACATGTTGTACTTCATTTTAGTGGTAAATTGTGGCTGGTTTTGCACTTATTTACAAAAAATGAATTTTTTTGAAAAATTTACCATTTTCGAAATTCGAAATCACTGCGTTTTCAGGCAGATAGATTTACAACCTAAATAAGTTGCTGAATAACATTTCCCATTTGTCTACTTTACATCAGAGTATACAGCTTGCCCCCGTAGTATACAGCCTGCACCCAGTAGTATACAGGCTGCCCCAGTGTATACAGCCTGCACACAGTAGTAGTACAGCCTGCCCCAGTAGTACACAGCACAGCCCCAGTAGTACACAGCCAGCCCCCAGAGTATACAGCTGCCCCCATCAGTATACAGTCTGCCCTCAGTAGTATACAGCAGCCCCTATACCGATAAAAGAAATAAACTTAATACTACCCTCCGTTGTCCCGATGTTCGTCGCGGCTCCCGGCGGCTTCTTCACTCTTCTCTGGCCGGGAGATTGCGCTGGCCGTCGCACACTGTGATGCCGCGCTGTCGCCGCTGATGAGTCATCCACGGCGACAGCGTCGACATCACAGTGTGCAACGCCAGCGCGATCTCCGGCCAGTGAAGAGTGAAGAAGCGCCGGGAGCCGCGACAGGGATCGGGAGCCGCGAGGAACATCGGGGACACCGGAGGGTGAGTATTAATGTATTTATTAATATCATTGATCGTGATAAGAGAGGTGAGGTTTTCAGCACATTTTTTGTGGGAAAATCTCGGCTTATACAGAGTTATACGGTATGTACTCAACAAAATTTGACCATTCTAAATTTCATCTCCATTTTGATTCAATTACTAAAAGATCTCAAGGGGTTAACAATTTTCCTAACAGCTGTTTCTGATAGTTTGAGGGGTGCAGATTTGAAAATGGGGTGATAATATAGGAAATATGGATAATCGTATTTGGATTTGTAAGGCCGCATGACATCAAAATACATTATCCAGACTATCAAAAATTTTGAAATAGTAACACAGGGCATTACAGAAGTACTAAAGTGTATTAGGGCTTATTCAGAAGGGCGTTTTTGCGGATAGCATCCTGACCCATTAATTTTTGTCTTTGCCCATGATTATTTTCTTCACAGATTTATACATTGTGAGAAAAATTTTGCAGCATGTACTACCACGGACCTTTATGCAGACCACGTTCCTCCATAAAAGTCAATGGATCTACAAAAAAACAGATGGCTCACAGATGACACCAGTAGGTCAGGTTTTTCTCAAATGTTGGTAGGCCACCAACTGGGAAGGGCAGAAAATAGATTAGAAACCCATCTGATTTTTTTACACATGTGAAAAAAAAAATAATATACAGACTTACAACGGACACACCCATATGAATACAATACAATACAATAAAGTTTTATTGATCCCCTGTTTTCAGGCAGATAGATTTACAACCTAAATAAGTTACTGAATAACATTTCCCATATGTCTACTTTACATTTTCATAATTTTTGATATGTCTGGATAATTTATTTTGATGTCATGCGGCTTACAAATCAAATATCGATTATTCGTATTTCCTATATAATCAACCCATTTTCAAATCTGCACTCCTCAAACTATCAGAAACAGCTGTTAGGAAAATTGTTAACCCCTTGAGATCTTTATAGTAATTGATTCAAAATGGAGATGAAATTTAGAATGGTCAAATTTTGTTGGAGTACATACAGTGCCTACAAGTAGTATTCAACCCCCTGCAGATTTAGCAGGTTTGATAAGAAGCAAATAAGTTAGAGCCTTCAAACTTCAAACAAGAGCAGGATTTATTAACAGATGGAAGCCGCGACGAACATCGGGACAACGGAGGGTGAGTATTAAGTTTATTTCTTTATCTGTATAGGGGCTGCTGTATACTACTGAGGGCAGACTGTATACTGATGGGGGCAGGCTGTATACTACTGGGGGCAAGCTGTATACTACTGGGGGCAGTGCTGTATACTACTGGGGGGCAAGCTGTATACTACTGGGGGGCAAGCTGTATACTACGGGGGGCAAGCTGTATACTACTGGGGGCAGTGCTGTATACTACTGGGGGCAGGCTGTATACTACTGGGGGCAGGCTGTATACTACTGGGGGCAAGCTGTATACTACTGGGGGCTGGCTGTATACTACGTGGGGGCTGGTTGGCTGTATACTACATGGGGGCTGGCTGTATACTACACCCTATCAGCCAATCACTGGCTGCACTGCGGACTCAGCTCATCCAATGGAAATGTTTGCAATTTTCTTCTATTGTTTGCTTGGTAGACCATGAGAATCCACTAGGTGTTGAAAATGAGACCTTTGTGTTAACCAATAGCATAAACAGTAACTCACTGCTGCAGGAAATAGCTACAGCAATGTACTGCGCATGAAACCCCACCCCAATGTACCGCGCATTGGAGATTTCTGTATGGTGTTGCCATTAAGCAGCTTCCTCTATGCTGTGGCGGGTGTGCAGGACAACTTAAATACATTGAGATTCCTAGATTATAATATTGGATCAATGCTTTCCACTATATTTACATATTAGCTTTTTTAATAGAATAGAAAAAAAAATATTTTTATGCTGTTTTCACAAAATAATTTAAGAAACATACACATATAGGTAGACCTCCAGAGAAAGTAATGGAATAGCTGTATCTGAATATAATGTTTAATATACTAGACATATCTCAGGCTACCAAGACACCAGCTGCATGGGAACGGGAGGTGAGAGTACAATTTATATTTACTGGGACTTTTATGAATTATGGGGGGTGTTGTCACACCTGGGGGCGCTATATGTATAACCGGGGTGCTGTATATTCAGGGACGGCTACTGTATATTATTCGGGGAATGTATGTATACTGGGGGGATGTTATCATGGGGGGCTGCTGTATATTATTGGGGGGTTATGTATAACTGGGGGGCTGTATATTCATGGGGGGCGCTTGTGGCTGTATTTACTGGGGGGCGTGTAGGTATAACGGGGCTGTCTATCATGGGGGGCTGCTGTTTATTAATGGGGGCCTGCTGTATATTACTGGGAGCTGTATATACATCTGGGGATGTGTATGTATAACTTGGGGGCTGTAATTATAACTGTGGGGGTTATATATCAGTAGAGGGCTGTATAAAGAACAGCGGGATAGGATATTTATATATAAGTGGAGGGTTTATATCTATTACTGGGGGATGTATATATATACAAGGCACTGTATATCTATTAATTACTGGGGGAATGTATAATATAATTACTAGGAATTTACATTTATGAATTACGAATATATGTCAAACTGTGCGATCATGGACCCATTTACATTTTTTTGGCATGATGCCTAAGGGGGAAACTGTCTTACATGAAATACTGAATAAGGGGGGACCCTACCTATTATATGGATGCTAAATGTGTACCCTGTCTGGGCCACATTCTGTAAGAGGGGCCCCCACCAGGTTTTGCGCCCAGGGGTCCCCACAATCTTAATACGGCCCTGGCAACCACCATGCAAAGCGCAACTGTAAAGAGAAGGATAACATTACGGCAATGGATGTCTTATTATCCCACAAGATAAGGCCATACCTGTCTACGGTGGAGGCGTGACCTGAACACCAATGCTAAGACTTCGCGATCACTTGCTCTGGTTGACAGTACTGTTACACAGGTGTCACGGCAACACCTGCAGGAAACATCCCTAGTATGTCATTGGCCATCTTGGATTAGGGAAAAGCGCACACAAAGCCATAGTAAACAGATAGACAAGGTAAGAGAATATTAAAAATGTCACAGGTCTAGTACAGCATTCAATTTTAGGGGTAAAGGATGTCTCCAGGACAGTTTGTTCACTCAGGTAACAAACCGAGTGTGTTGCTATGGATACCAGAGGAGTCAAAACAACCTCCACCGACCATAGGTACTATGGTCCCAACACTAGATATCTCCAGTTGTTATACCCGAATGGAAAAAGAACAGTTACCGTTACTATGCAAAAAGACGACAGGACAATAAGACAAAATAAAATGACGTTATATGCCAATCTGCAAAAAAGTTGATAGAAGCCTGTAAGCGAATAGTGGTGGGTGATTGTCCTTTGCCTTGTAAAGGGGTGTGATCTATGTCGAAAAGAGTGAGAATCACAATAGTTTAATTTACGAGCCATTAAAATTATTTTAATAAAAACAAGAAATATACTTCAAACTGTGAATATGCGTAGTTGCATATAGATGGTAGATACACTCGGGGACACTCAATCAGGGTGTTCAAATTTAAGTCACCATTTTAACCCAGTAGGTTGGAAAAAATTAAGCTGTAAATCTATTCAGTCTCACGTTGTTTCAAAACCCCCTGTCTGTCACCTCCTCTCCTAAGGGCAGGGCAAAATCTACATTGCAGAATTTTAGCTGATGGATCTTATGGCCAGATTCAGAGAGGTGTCAGGGAACAGGTAGTCAAGTAGTTAGAGGTATTTATAGATGAACGGTGGTTTTGTAGTCTTAATCTACATTCCGCAGTAGTTTCCCCTACATAAATTTTAGGGCACGGACATGTCGGACATAAATGACATGATCAGATCTACATGTCAAGCATTGTCTAATATTGTACCTCATTGCCAGTCATCAGGTTATAAATGTGTTTCGCCTTTAACAATGTGATTGTAATTTTCACAAATCATACATGGATAACAAGCCTATTATAGGAGAATAAAGTGGTAACTGAAATTTCAAAGTTCCCATAATATGTTGGTCAATGTTTGCATGGCTATAGACCGTATGTTGACACAAAGGGATTCTCATTGGTTTGTTCCGATCCTTTGCTTTGGGCATCCACCAGTGTAGATTTTTAAAGATTTTAGCTCTACCCTATCCTAGAGACATGAGTAGGTAGCCTCTTAGATATAAATTATCAGACATTCATTCGGTTTGTGTCGACCCATGATGGGTCATCAACAATTCCCTGACCCTGATAATTTGGCTTGTAGGAAGAGAATCCATTATTAATAACAATTTTTATTTATTTAGTGCATACAGATTACGCAGCGCTGCACAAAGCATGTCAAATTAGTCCCTGTCCCCATGGGGCTCACAATCTAAACATTATTCTCTTAGGGTGAGCATGTCCATACCTCAAGAGGTTATTCCTATCAGTAGTTTTCCAAATACAGGTAGTGTTTTTAGTTGTTACCTTCAATGTACACACAAAAATTGGATAGTGGATGAGGAAAAAGTCTTAGTGATTTAAGTCAGGGTCCATCAGATTCAAAGAATCAAAGAAGGGCCAAAAAAACTATCAACACTACTAACAACTATCAACAGAAAGATATTGTCGATATAACGCCCCCACCTGAGTACATGTTCAAAAGAATGGTGATGAATATATTGATGATTCCTCAAGATCTGCCATAAAAATTTTGGTATATGTGGGGCCGGCACTTTCTGAATCTGGCCACTAAGATCCATCAGCTGAAATTCTGCATTGTAGATTTTGTCCCGCCCCTTAGGAGGTGACAGAGAGTCTTGAAATATGCAGACTTAATTCACTAAACCACTGGGTTAAACATTGACTTTAATTTGCACAACCTGAATTGAGTGTCCCGAGTGTATCTACCCTCTATATGCACTATGCATACTTCACTGTTAGGAAGTTTTTTATGTTTTTATTTTAAAACTAATTGTGATTCTTTCTCTTTCCCATAGACCACGCCCTTTACAAGGTTGAAGGGACAATCACCACTATTCACTTACAGGCTTCTATCAACTTTTTTGCGGATTGGCATATAACTTAATTTTATTTTGTCATTATTGCCATGTCAAGTCTTTTGCAACGTAACAGTTTTTTTCCCTTTTAGGTAAACAACTGGAGACAAGTGTTGGGACCATAGTACCTATGGTCGGTGGAGGTCATGCGCTGTGGAAGTGCGGTGCCGCCATGTGGTGATGTCTTCTGATATGCTCAATCATGTTTTACATATGTAACATATTTGTTTCACTTGTTAATAATCTTCCACTATGTCACCATGTACATTTTGGTATTTACCTATATGCAAGTTACAATGTATTCCTGGTATTTACCATTATTCATGATGTCATATCCTGCAGGGGATTTAAACCCGCCTTGTAACAATTTGTTTCACATTGCTTGAAAATGGCTACATTGAGTTAGCTGAACCATTGCACTTATCCACAGTATAAATATACAAATGTAATGATACAGAGTGATGTTCCCTGTCTTGGATACCTTGGAATTTTGTGGGTCTTGAGCAGACCCTTACAAGTCTGCACCCAAATTTGAATTATAATCGTCACTTGTACCGTGTCGCCCTTCACTTCTGAGTCATAACAAAGGTATATGTAAATGTTGCAAGACAACCATCAAGAACCCATTAGCGGCACATTGCAAAAATACTATATCAGTGTTTGTCTACTAGAGTGTTTATGATTGGGCTGATGGGCTGCAATTTATTGAGGCATTTAAAGGGAACATGTCAGCAGAAATTGACGACAATTACTACTACCGATATTTTGTCAAGCACTTCCAAATCATATTTTTTCACGCCCTGGTGGGGTGGGTATTCCAGAAAATCAACTTTGAAGTGAGATAAAAATGGCTGTATAGTCACAGGCAGAGACCTCAAAAGAATGAAGTCAAGCTCTCCTGCCTCAGAACGTTCCTTGGCTGTAATTATGTCTCTGCATCCCAAATTTTAGTGCATGATATCAACCAAAGAGAGAGGGTACTTTCTGAGGGGGCAGAGTTGCGATTCACTAATATGTTGCTTGCCTCCATGACTTTAGAAATCCCATTTACATCACCTCAAAGTTTATTTCTTGTTGATGCACACCACGCTGTGCCATGAAAAAAAAAACATGCCTGGAAGGTGTTAATCTGCTTGATAACATACTGATAGTGGTTTATAGGTCAATTTTACGCACAGACTATTCTCTGATGCATTTTGCCTGCATAAAGTAATTATAGTAAACACAGGGCATTACAAGAAGTACTAAAGGTATTAGGGCTTATTCAGAAGGGCGTTTTGCGGGATAGCATCCTCACCATTAATTTTGTCTGTGCCCATGACTATTTTCTTCACAGATTTATACATGTGAGAAAATTTTGCAGCATGTACTACCACCGGACCTTTATGCAGACCACGTTCCTCCATAAAAGTCAATGGATCTACAAAAAAACAGATGGCTCACAGATGACACCAGTAGGTCAGGTTTTTCTCAAATGTTGGTAGGCCACCAACTGGAAAGGGCAGAAAATAGATTAGAAACCCATTGATTTTTTACACATGTGAAAAAAAAAAACAATAACATACAGATTTACAACGGACACACCCATATGAATACAATACAATACAATAAAGTTTATTGATCCCTCAGGAAATTGTGGAATCCCTTAGGGGGGGGGGGAAAATTGTGGCCTTGGGCGGAAAATGAACCTTTGAAGGAATTATCCTAAAATTTGAAACTAAACGTTTTGTATAAGTATGAACTGCTAGAATTGCATTCAGTATATTCCTTTAATGGACGCAGCCATTTTCTAGCTTAGGGCTCAGACCCATTTTTTATTTCTGACTTGCGTCGCTTTATATGGTTATAACTTTGAACACTGTTACTTATCAAAGTGATTTGGAGATTGTTTTTCTCACATGGTTGTACTTCATTTTAGTGGTAAATTGTGGCTGGTTTTGCACTTATTTACAAAAAATGAATTTTTGAAAAAATTTACATTTTCGAAATTCGAAATCACTGCGTTTTCAGGCAGATGATTTACAACCTAAATAAGTTGCTGAATAACATTTCCCATTTGTCTACTTTACATTTTCATCAAAATTTTTTGATATGTCTGGATAATGTATTTTGAGTCATGCGGCTTACAAATCAAATATCGATTATCCATATTTCACTATATTATCAACCCATTTTCAAATCTGCACCCCTCAAACTATCAGAAACAGCTGTTAGGAAAATTGTTAACCCCTTGAGATCTTTATGTAATGAATCAAAATGGAGATGGAAATTTAGAATGGTCAAATTTTGTTGGAGTACATACCGATATATACCGTGTATAAGCCGGAGATTTTCAGCACAAAAAATGTGCTGAAAAACAACTCACCTCGGCTTATACACGAGTCAATGAATGAAAATAAATACATTAATACTCACCCTCCGGTGTCCCCGATGTTCCTCGCGGCTCCCGATCCCTGTCGCGGCTCCCGGGGCTTCTTCACTCTCACTGGCCGGGAGATCGCGCGGCGCGTTGCACACTGTGATGCGACGCTGTCGCCGTGGAGACGTCATCAGCGGCGACAGCGCGGCATCACAGTGTGCGACGGCCAGCGCAATCTCCCGGCCAGAGAAGAGTGAAGAAGCCGCCGGGAGCCGCGACGAACATCGCGGACAAGGAGGGTGAGTATTAAGTTTATTTCTTTATCTTGTATAGGGGTGCTGTATACTATGAGGGCAGACTGTATACTGATGGGGGCAGGCTGTATACTACTGGGGGCTGTGCTGTACTACTGGGGGCTGTGCTGTGTACTACTGGGGGCAGGCTGTATACTACTAGGGGGCACGGCTGTATACTACTGGGGGCAGCCGTATACTACTGGGTGCAGGCTGTATACTACGGGGGGCAAGGATTATACTGGGGGCAAGCCGTATTATACTACTGGGGGCAGGCTGTGTATACTGCAAGGGGACAAGCGTATACTACTGGGGGGCAGGCGTACATGGGGGAAGCGTATACTAATGGGGGCAAGCTGTATACTACTGGGGGCTGGCTGTGATACTACATGGGGGGCTGGTTGGCTGTATACTACATGGGGGCTGGCTGTTATACTACACCCTCGGCTTATACTCGAGTCAATAGGTTTCCCCGTTTCTGGGTAGGTGTAAAAATTAGGGGTCCGGCTTACTCTCGGGTCGGCTTATACACGAGTATAACGGTATGTTTTTTTATCACTTTTTATTGCATTTTTTTGTGGGGTTCAACAGTTTTTTTACGGCATTAATCGTGCAGGTTCAATAATGATTTACTTTTATTCTACGGGTTGTTACGGACGGGTTGATACTATATATGTGGGGATTGTGTTATGATTTAGACTTTTTTGTGTTATATGTCTCTTTATATGTTATGTGTCTTATGGGCATTTTTATTGATTTATTGCTTTCAATCCCCAAGGAATAAATAAATATGATACATACGTCTAAACTATATGCATGTTGTTGCATGATATAAATGATATCTATAATTAACCATTTTGGCACATCACTGGGTGCGTGTCACATTCCCAGGTTATACATTAGGAATTTACATGTATTCTCTTATGTTTGACTTCAATGGCAATGTTGTTTATACATATTTTGATAATATTGCTTTTGAAATGTGTCAACAGTAATTGTTATCGAACCCCAACCATTTTCAGGCAAATGGTTTTCAGTTTTATTTGATCACTTTTAAATATTTTTCTATATACAGTATAAACTTAAAAGAAAACAAATGGACTCATTCCATGGGCACCCCACTGGAACCCACAATCAGCAAGTTATCCCCTTATTTCAGGGCCGGCCCAAGTTTCACTGGTCCCCTGGGCGGCAGTGCCCTTCACGTGGCCCCTTAGCTCATGTGGTTGCCTTAAAAACGCAGACCTTAAGAAACCACTATTAATATACAGCCCCCCCACCAGGCTCCATTAATATGTCACCGCCGCAGCTCCATTAATATAGCAGCCCCCCCAGGCTCCATTAATTAATATACACCCCCCCAGCCATAAGCGTAATTTATATAACACCACCAGGCTCCATTAATATACGCCCCCCAGCCAAATACGTAATTAATTACACCCCAGGCTCCATTAATATACAGCCCCCCAGCCGAATACATAATGAATATCACCCCCCAGCCAGACGCCATATTAATATACCCCCCAGGCTCCAGTAATTAATATACCCCCCCCCCAGGCTGGTATTAAATAATATACCCCCCCTCCCAGGATCCATTAACTAATATACAACCCCCCAGCCGAATACAGTATTAATATACACCCCCCGGGCTCCTTTAATATACATCCCCCCAGGCTCCAGTAGTATATACCCCCCCCAAGAGAAGGAAAGAGGGCGAAGGGAAAAAGTAAAGAAAAAGTAAGACCGGTACAAAAGCGGGGAGAAAAAAAGAAAATGCAGGGAAAAAGAGGAGAACAAGAAAGCGGGACCACAAAAGCAAGTGTGAAGGAGACCAAAAAAAGGAATGAGAAAAAAGGAGAGAGATTGAAAGTAGAGGCAGAAGACAGCGATTACTGGGAACGAAAGTGACGCTGAGAAATAACACAAAAGAGGTGCTGAGGAGGAGAGACAAGGAGAGGGAGAAGGAAGATTAGGAGAAGAAAACGAAGAGCGAGAGAAAACCCAAGAGGAAAATCGGCAAGAGATAGAAAACAATCTCTCCTTAATTCCTCGTCATCCCCGACTTCCCCGGGGAAACCCTGGTCATCCCTTTAATTACTATCCCCCCCCCCCCCCCAGGCTGTTCTAATTAATATCCCCCCTCCCCGCAGGCTCCATTAACTAATATACCACCCCCCAAGCTCCATTATTTAATTACTCCCCCCCCCCAGGTGCCATTAATTAAAATCCCCCGCCCCAGGCTCTATTCATTAATGTACCCCCCCAAAATCTATTAATTAATATACCCCCCCGCCCCCCATGCTCCATTATTAATATATATCCCCACCGGCTCCATTAATTAATTTACACCCCAGACCCCCCCCGGATCTATTAATTAATATCCCCCCCAGGCTATATTAATTTATACACCCCCCTCCCCCCCAGCTCCTTATTAATTAATTAAATACACAGTGAATAAATAATAACGCTAACTTACACTCAAGGGCTGCTCGCCTCGTCTTCATCGTCTACATTTTCCCTAGTGAGAGCGGCGTCTACTGTGCAGCAGCAGGGACACTGGCGGAGTGAAGTCACACGTCGAGCAGTCGCTGCACAGTTATCAAACGACAAGCAGAAATACATCGGCGCCGCCGATGCAATTATGATCTGTGAATGCCCGCTTGTCGGTGCCACCCCCTGTCAGCCGCGCCCGACAAGTGAGTGCGGCGCTTCTCTCATTACATCGCGAAGTATGCCGATGTAATTGAGTTTTTCTTATTCTGGTGGCTGCCGTGGGCACCGTGGGACCTCTGGGCCCCGGACTTTGTCCGGGTAAAGCCGGGTGCTAGGCGCCAGCCATGCCTCTATTCAGGGCCGGGATTAATATAGCGGGCTCACGCGGGCTCTAGCCCGGGGGGCCTCACACCAGTTTGCACCCCCGCGGCTCAAACTCCGTGTGCCCCACCTACCCTGAAGCCCGGCTGCCCCCAGCCACAGGCTCTCCACTCCCGCTCCACTGCATAGGTCACCTCCTCCCCCCTCCCCCATGTCCGAGCTACCGCCCCCCGTCCATCCCCCTGCAAGGCCGAGTGCACCCCCACTGGCACATCGACCGCCAACACGCCTGCCATCCACCTGCGCTACAATTTAGTACTCCCCGCCGCCCCCGCCCAAAAAACGCCCCTCCGCAACTCCCTCCGTCAAACCCCCTTCCCCCCCCTCTGGAAAAACGCCCGCCTCCGCAACTCCGCCGTCACAACACCACCCCCCCCCCCCGCTGAAAAACACCTGCCCTCCGCAAATTCTCTACTCCGCCCATTCCCCCCCCCCCCCCCCGCGCTGGAAAAAGCACTGCGCCGCCACCTCCGCGAACAGCAACCCTGCGCCCCTACGCACGAAAGAGCACCCCGCCCTCCCCAGCTCCCCATCTTGAAAAACTGCCACCGCGCGCCCCCCCCCCCCGCCGAACAAGCACCGCAAGACCCCCCACCGGCCTCGAACACCCGCTGACGCTGTGCCAGTAACCCTAAAGGTAAGTATATACATAGTATTTGTGTGTATATACTTAATGATATTTGTGTCATAGGATATTTACTGTATATATGTTATATTAGTGTAATATGCATCTACTATATATGGTATATACCTTTGTATATATGCATCTACTATATATAGTGTGTATTAATGGGTACATAGGTGCTACTCCTGTATAGTGTATATACTGTGTAAATTGTGTGTATATGTGTTGTATGCATCGACTGTATATAAGTGTTATACTGTGTAAATGTGTGTGTATATGTGTTGGATGCATCGACTGTATATAAGTGTATATACTGTGTAAATGTGTGTATGTGTATAGTTGCATCACTGTATATACGTGTATATACTGTTGTAAATGCTGTGTAATGTGTATGGTATGCATCGACTTTATAACGTGTATATACTGTGTCAATGTGTGTATATGTGTATGTATGCATCAGCTGTATGATACGGTTATAATGTGTAAAGGTGTGTATAGTGTATGTATGCATCGACTGTATACTGTATATACGTGTAAATTTGTGTATATTGTATGTATGGCCTCGACTGTATATAGTGTATATACTGTGTAAATGTGTGTATATGTGTATGTATGCATACACTGTATATACATGTTATATACTGTGTAATGTGTGATAATTGTGTATGCATGCATCGACTTAATATACGGTGTATATATGTGTATATACTGTGTAAACTGTGGTGGTGATAGTGGTATGTATGCATCGACTATTACTGTATAGATGTGGTAATTACTGCGTGAATCGGTGTAGTATTGTTATGATAACTGTATATACGTGTAATATACTGTGTGAATGGATTAATATACGTGTATCTACTGTGTATGGGACATTCAACGAGTATGCCCAACATGCGGCACCGCCTGTGCTGGAGAGGAGCAGGAGTGATCCCTCCTCTACTTCATAGAAAACAGCGTTGAGCGGCCACACACACGCAAAAAGATAGAGCATGACCTATCTTTCTGCCTGTATGGCACGGATTGGTGCCACACATGTGTGGCACGTACAGTGCCGGGCCCCTTTGCCACTCCTACTGGGGACGTATATGAGGCCGCAAATGTTGCGGGTGCCGCATGTACGTCCCCCCAGACGACGTGGGAATATCCCTAAATATGTATTACGGTTATATGTGTCATATGCATTTGTGTATATTGTATTCTGTATATGTATAGACGTGCATATATGTTCTATCTGTGTAATATATGTATATGCTGTTGGATATATGCCATAGATGCATATACAGCAGTCTCCGTGGTTACATACAAGATAGGTCTGAGGTTTGTTCTTAAGTTAGTTTTGTATGTAAGTCGGAACTGTATACTTTAGTCATGTAATCAGCCAGAACTTTTTTGGAATCTGTTGACAATCAGTATTTTAAAAAGTGTGGGTTGTCATACGACCATGATTAACATAAATCATTATACCTTGATAACTTACAGTTTTAGCCTAGGTACAGTACAATAATACATTAGGCGTTACTAGCGCGATAACTTTTTTCTTGTGGTTTTGTAATAAATAAATGTATTATATTTGGTGATCCCTGAATGATATTTGTTTTGAATATCTGATTTGTCATGAGCATAGCTAAGATGTACAAATCTATAGTCAGAGGCGTTTGTACCTTTTATCTTGATGTTTAGTAGACCGTCGTACTTTTAATACACGCATGACATTTATAATGCACATATAAGGTACTTTAAAATATGTATATATGATGTGTGTTTTTATAGTATGTATGTATTGCTCTATAGAGTGAACTGTGTGTGTGTGTTGCTGTGCGGCTGAGGTGTATGTTACATGGGACTGCCATATCTGGTAGCGGTGAAGTAGAATAAAGAGTGTTACGCGGGGGCGCGGCGGGGCTGTAAGTAGCTGTGTTACTGGGGCGAAGCGGTGTATGTAGCTGGTTGTACTGGGGGGAGTGCGCTGTATGGAGCTGTGTTACTGGGGGTGAGGGGGTGTAGCGTAGTCTTGTGTTACTGGGGGCGAGGGGGCTGTATGTAGCTGTGTTACTGGGCGATGGGCGTATGGTGGCTGTGTTACTGGGGGGATGAGGTGGCTGTATGTAGCTGTGTTACTGGGGGTGGGTGGCTGTATGTAGCTTGTGTTACGGGGGTGATGCGCTGGTATGTAGCTGTGTTACTGGGGATGAGCGCAATGTAGCTGTTTACTGTGGCGAGGCGGCTGTATGCTGTGTTACTGGGTCGAGGCTGCCTGTATGTTAGCTGTGTTACTGGGGGCGAGATGACTGTATGTAGCGGTGTTACTGGGGGCGAGGGCGCGGTAAGTATACTGTGTTACTGGGATGAGGCGGGCTGTATGTAGCTGTGTTACTGGGGAGGAGGCGGCTATATGTAGCTGTTTTCTGGGGATGAGGCGCTGTATGTAGCGGTGTACTGGGGGTGAGCGGCTGTATGTAACTGTGTTTACTGGGTGAGGCGTGCTGTATGTAGCTGGTTACTGGGAGTGTAGGTTTGCTGTATGTAGTCGGGGTTACTGGTTGAGGCGGCTGTATGTAGCTGTGTTACTGGGGTGAGGCGGCTGTATGTGCGTGTTACTGGGGTGAGGCGGCTGTATGTAGCTGTGGTATCTGGGGAGGAGGTGGCTGTATGTAGCGGTGTTTACTGGGGGTGATGGCTGTATGTACTGTTACTGGGGGTAGCGGCGTATTACTGTGTTACTGGATGAGGTGCTGTATGTAGCGGTGTTGCTGGGGATGAGGCGGCTTGTATGTCCTGTGTTACTGGGGATGAGGCTGCTCTATGTACTGTGTTACTGGGGATGAGTACGGCTGTATGTAGCGATGTTTTTGGATGGGCGGCTGTATGTCTGTGTACTGGGGAGGGGCGGCTCTATGTAGCTGTTTACTGGGATGAGGCGGCTTTGTATTGCTGTGTTACGGGGGCTGAGCGGCAGTTGGTAGCTGTGGTTACTGGGGGGCGTATGTGGCTTGTGTGGTAGCTGTGTTACTGGGGATGAGGCGGCGTGTGTAGTCTGGTGTTACTGGGGGAGGCGGCTGTATGTAGCTGTGTTACTATGGGTGAGGCGGCTGTATTAGCTGTGTTCCTGGGGATGAGGCGGCTGTAATGTACTGTGTACTGGGGATGAGGCGGCTGTATGTGCTCTGTTACTGGGGAGAGGCGCGTATGTAGCTGTGTTACTGGGATGCAGGCGCTGTATGTAGCGGTGTTACTGGGGCGAGGCGGGTGTATGTAGCTGTGTTACTGGAGGCGAGGCAGCTGTATGTAGCTGTGTTCTGGGGCGAGGCGGCTGTATGTGCGGTGTTACTGCGGGATATTGGATAGTGAGGCAGGGGACGTGTTGTAACGCTACAATCATGGGGCCTCCACCAGATTTGCGCCCAGGGGCCCCCCAACCTTAATCCGCCCTGCCTTATTGGAGTTTTTATAAGGGCCTAGACACTATTCTACATGCTACTCCCTACCAAGGTCTTAATCTTCATGCTTTCTACAGCGGTGGTGTGCAGAGCCGATAGGCCAAATATAAAGACAGAACGGTCTCGCCTGTATAAGTCGCTCTGGGGAGTGCTTTCTGTATAAAGTCAGCTCTAGGAGGTCTTCTGTATAAAGCGCTCTAGGTGAGGGTCTTCGTATCGTGAGCTCTGTAGGGGGTCTCCTGTAGTGGGTCTCCTGTATGGTCAGCTTGGGGGAGGTTCCAATATTAATGTCTACTCTGGGGGGGGGGGGGTTTCCATTTGTAGTAGCCTCTTTGGGGTCTTCAGTATATCCTGCGCTGAGGGTCTTCATGTCTGTTATGGGTCTTCTGTATTATTAATGGCCTGCTCAAGGGGTCTCCTTTATTATTATCTTCTCATGCGATTTCCATTATCATTAGTATGTCTGGTTTGAACACTGCTCTGGGTCTATCAGTTAATGTAGTATTTTGTTTCTGGACCAATAAAGGTTGTGGAACCCTGCTGAGATTATAGGGAAAGAGCTCCAATCAATTCTCACTCCCTACTCACTATCCCTGCTGGTCTTACATGTAGGGGTGGCAACTGGGCACTTGGCAATGAACCCTCCCCTAAAGGGCCCCTTGCATAGGGAATTTCGTAGGCAGAGGATGTATTGCATCTAACCCCTTAGTGATGCGACCTGAAAGGCTCTAGTGATCAGGCATTTATAGAGAATTTTGCAAGCGACGGTTAAGGGCCACAATTTTGTTTTGTGTGCTACCTTAAATTTTGAGGGTTTTTTTTCGGGAACACTAAGCTAGCTAAAACGGTATGTTAAAAAATGAAACATTTTTTTTTTTTAGTTTTATTTATTTGGGTTAAATTTGAAAAAAGGTTTTTTTGGTAATTTATAGTACATATTTATAAAATTACATTACTAATGAATTCCCTATTTTGTTTCAGTTATTTTAATATATGATATGCATAGTCTCAGGCAAACGGGGCGACTATAGCAATAATTTTTGTGTGTAGCAGGGGTCTAATTTACTGTGCATGAGTACCCAGAAATTAGGTGTTACAGGAAATTTGATGTATGTCCTGTGCTTAACCTCTTAGCGCTCAGCGTCCGTAATATCGGACGCTGAGCTGATGCCGGTTCGCTCAAGATCTGAGCCGAACCGGCATCGGAAAGACGGGGTGCCGGCTGTGACTGATAGCCGGCACCCCATGTAAACACCCGATCGGAGTTGTTCCTATCGCGGGGTGCTTAACCCGTTAAAGTCCCGCGGTCAGCGTCGCCGCGTCATCTAACATGTATCTGGGGGGTCTTTCCCCCACGATCGGCCCCCCGGACCGTTTTCGGGGTGCGCCGATCGTTGCTATCCTGCAAGAATTGTCAGTAGATGGCGTCTTGGACGTCATCTTACTGCCACGTGCCAGCCTATGCAGTGTATAGGCTGACACTTATATACTCGCATACGAGTATTGCAGAATATTATCATGAACAAGCAATCAGATGATTACTGCTCATGTCCCATGGTAAAAAAGTGAAAAAGTAAAAAAAAAAAAGTTATCAAAAAAAAAATAAGATATAAATCACTAAAAATGCCCCAAAAGCCCCAAACATATAAAGAGACATATAACTCAAAAAAATTCTAAATCATAAGACAAACCCCACATAATTAGTATCACCGCGTCCGTAACAACCCGTAGAATAAAGTAAATCATTATTGAACCCGCACGATAAACGCCGTAAAAAAAACTGTTATAAACCCTCAAAAATTATGATTTTTACCTTTTCAATCCCACAAAAAAATGCTAGAAAATGTGATCAAAAACCTATGTACTGCGACATGATACTGGTCAAAGTACACATGTCCCGCCATCACCAGCTCCTTACCAAAAAGGAACAATGTATGCCACTTGGAAGACGCAATACATAAATGATAGATTTTTTCCCACATTAGGGTTTTGTTTGACAATTTAGAAAACGGAAGAAATATATTTCATGTCTGTATCCCCGTAATCGTCAACCCATAGAATAAGATAAACATGATTATTAGTCATACGGTGAACACCAAAAAAGAAGTAAAAAATCCAGTACAGAATTGTACTTTTCTACTCCTGTCCTCAACAAAAGTTCCTAATTTTCAACATAGGTGATACAAACCCCAAATGGTAACATTGAAAAGCACTCATCCCGCAAAAAAATGGCATCACATGGCCCCAATAACGAAAAGCGAAAATTTTATAGCCTTCAAAAGGGGCCAATGAGAGAACTAAAATCCTGGCAGCTGCATGGCCCCCTTCCCTTTCTGCCCTCGCTGTGCCCCCATAACAACAGTCACGCCACATGTGGGGGGTCTTTGTACTCAGGAGAAATGGCAGAACAAATTGTATGGTGGGTTTTCTCTTTTTATCTTTTGGAAATGGTGTAAATTTTAGGGCTAAATGAACGTATAAAGGGAACAATATGACCATTCTAAATTTCACCTCCATTTTGATTCCATTACTATGAAGATCTCAAGGGGTTAACAATCTTTGTAAATGCTGTTTCTGATAGCGAAGGGTGCAGATTTGAAATGGTTGGTTATTAGGGGTTTTTGATGCAAATATGTAATTTCATTCAAACTGATTTATCCCCAAAATAGTCCAATTCTGAAAATCCGAAAAGCGATATTCTATTTGCAAGCCGCGTACATCAAAATAAATAATCCAACATTTCAGAAATTATGAAAATGTAAGTAGACAATGGGAAATGTTATTCAGCAACTTATTAGGTGGTAAATCGATCGCCTGAAACGCAATGATTTTGAATTTCGAAAATGGCAAATTTTTTCCAAAATTTATCATATTTTTTCTTTTTTTTGTAAATAAACGCAATTATCTGCCAAAATTTACCACTAAAATAAAGTACAACATGTGGGAAAAACAATCTCAGAATCGCTTTGATAAGTTAACAGTGTTCAAAAGTTATAACCGTATAAAAGACGCAAGTCATGAATCCAAAAATCGGCTGAGCCTTAAGTAGCAAACTGGCTGCGTCTTAAGGGGTTAATCAGGTTTCTACTTCAATAAGAAACAAACATTCAAGGTGCAGGCAAACATGGGATGGATTGAAAATGGTAGTGGAGAGTTCCATCAAATACAATGCTGCTGAGACATATGGATGGGTTACAGTTTAGACATCGATGGAAAAGTTTGCACATGTTGGGAGCTGAACTGTATTGACATCATGGATACACAAGACTGCTTTCAAAAATGAGTGAAGTCATTCTGGAGGTTATATTATTCAGTAAATACACCTTAAGAAAATTGAGGAAATGAAAAGTTTTTTTTTTCCATTTAAGCTTTAAATATTATGTTTGTTAATGAAAAATTATACAACGTTCCAATATAATCTGTGCATGGTCTTGATGTCAGACATCCCTCATAACACACGCTCTGATTACTTTCTATGACATAACATACACAGTATTCAGTATATTTGTTAATAATTAAGATTAACAATAACATTTACTGGGAAAACCTCTTGTAGTTATACAAAAGGAAATGAGGTCAGCTATCACTATAAAATAATATATAGTCTATAATATTTTGTGTGGTTGATAAAAGAGGCATACTAGGGAAATATAAGCTAGGTATGGTTTGGTGGTTATAGGAGGTGTTGTTTAAAAAGGGTAACATATCTTTCTCACATTTATTCTGTGGTTTCAAGTGGCAAGCACCTGGCCTAGAAAACAAGGTCTGACCTACATAATACTCTGTACTTGTTGTAGTAAATGGCTGAAAATGTTTTTTCTTCTTCATAGGGAATCTATTTCAATATTTAAAATTTCAATATTCAATTTTAATTAAATACAATCCTAAAAAAGGAGAAAGACACTAAGCTACAGTAAAATGCCTCAGAATTCTGGTAAAGTCTAAAGATTCAAAGACTGATTGACCGGATTAGTAAATCTATACGCACATTCATTGTAGTGAACCTTTTTAAGGAGTTGAAATTGAGTACATTTTTTGAGCTGGAACCTAATGTAGTACATATGCACAAGGAGAATCTCTATAAGAGTCATTACAAAGTATCCAAGACAGGGAAGCATCACTCTGTATCATTCAATTTGTTTATTATCCACATGTGGATAAGTGCAATGTTTCAGCTAACTCAATGGGGCACATTTACTAAGGGTCCGCACGGCGCATTTTCGTCGGATTTCCCGACTATTTCCGATTTGTGCCTCATTTAACTGGGGTTTTTGGTGCACGCAATCGGATTTTGGTGCAATCTTGGCATGCCACACAAATCGGGGGGCGTGGCCGACGAATAACCCGACTGATTCGGACTAAGCGCAGGATTTACAATTCAAATTGTGTCGCAAGACAATGCACTCACAAGAAGGTGAACTCCGGCAGACTTCGCGGGGAAGCGACACATGCAGGAAAATGGAAGCACGATCTTGAAGAATCGCACCGACTTCATACTCGTCGGAGAACGCACCTTGGGGATCGCGACAGGACCAGGTAAGTAAATGTGCCCCAATGTAGTACATTTACTTACCTGTTCCTTTGTAGTTCACAGAAAGTGCATTGTCCGATGATCATGCACTGTACCGCGATTCACTAAGATCATGCACCCAATATCCTGCATGTGTCACTTCCCCGCTCAGGTCTGACAGAGTTCACCTTCTTCTTCCTGGTGCTTGTAAGTGCATTGGATTGCGACACAATTTGAATGTTAAGTCTCGCGCTCAGTCCCAATCAGCCGGATCGTCCGACGGCACGCCCCCCAATTTGTGTCTCATGGAAGTCAGCGCAGCTGTGCCAAAAAAAACAATCACGTGCGACACAATCCCAGCGCAGACACCTGTTAAATCCCCCAAAAAGCGCGACCCTTAGTAATTGAGCCCCAATGTAGCTATTCTCAAGCAATGTAAAACAGTATTACAAGGCAGGTTTAAATCCCCTGCAGGATATGACATCATGAATGGTAAATACATTGTAAACTCGCATAAAGGTAATACACAAAATGTACATAGTGACACAGGGGAAGATTATTAACAAGTGAAACAAATATGTTACATATGTAAAACATGAATGAGGCATATCAGAAGACATTCACCACATGGCGCCGGCATGCCAGTGTTTGTAAACACTTCAACAGCGCATGCCAGCAACCACCAGAGCCGGATCAAAGGGGGGGCGCACGGGTCGCGCGCCCCTGGGCCCCCACCACTTCGCCCCCTAAAATGGGCCGCAGTGGTCCAATGCCCGCAATCGCCCACTCCGTTCTCGGTTATCCATCTTGCTTGCCGCGTGGTAGCGGCGGCTGCCAGTACATTTGCGTCTATGACAGCTGCCATAAAACACAGCGCACGGCATGTCGGCTTTGCTGTGCAGGCGGCGCGGAGTGTGACATCACACTCCGCGCCACCTGCAGGAGGATGCAGGTATCCTGTGCACTGTGTTTTATGGCGGCTGCCCCGAAAGAGGGGCAGGAGGTCGCCACACATCGTGGGAACGGGAGGTGAGTACAGATTTATTATTTTACTGGGGACTTGTTATGAATTATGGGGGGCTGTTTACACACCTGGGGGCGCTATATGTATAACCGGGGTGCGTATATTCAGGGACGGCTACTGTATATTATTCGGGGAATGTAGTATTACTGGGGGGTGTTATCATGGGGGGCTGCTGTATATTATTGGGGGGTTATGTATAAACTGGGGGGCTGTATATTCATGGGGGGGCTTGCCTGGTATATTACTGGGGGGCGTGTAGGTATAACGGGGCTGTCTATCATGGGGGGCTGCTGTTTATTAATGGGGGCCTGCTGTATATTACTGGGAGCTGTATATACATCTGGGGATGTGTATGTATAACTTGGGGGCTGTAATTATAACTGTGGGGGTTATATATCAGTAGAGGGCTGTATAAAGAACAGCGGGATAGGATATTTATATATAAGTGGAGGGTTTATATCTATTACTGGGGGATGTATATATATACAAGGCACTGTATATCTATTAATTACTGGGGGAATGTATAATATAATTACTAGGAATTTACATTTATGAATTACGAATATATGTCAAACTGTGCGATCATGGACCCATTTACATTTTTTTGGCATGATGCCTAAGGGGGAAACTGTCTTACATGAAATACTGAATAAGGGGGGACCCTACCTATTATATGGATGCTAAATGTGTACCCTGTCTGGGCCACATTCTGTAAGAGGGGCCCCCACCAGGTTTTGCGCCCAGGGGTCCCCACAATCTTAATACGGCCCTGGCAACCACCATGCAAAGCGCAACTGTAAAGAGAAGGATAACATTACGGCAATGGATGTCTTATTATCCCACAAGATAAGGCCATACCTGTCTACGGTGGAGGCGTGACCTGAACACCAATGCTAAGACTTCGCGATCACTTGCTCTGGTTGACAGTACTGTTACACAGGTGTCACGGCAACACCTGCAGGAAACATCCCTAGATGTCATTGGCCATCTGTGGATTAGGGAAAAGCGCACACAAAGCCATAGTAAACAGATAGACAAGGAAAGAGAATATTAAAAATGTCACAGGTCTAGTACAGCATTCAATTTTAGGGGTAAAGGATGTCTCCAGGACAGTTTGTTCACTCAGGTAACAAACCGAGTGTGTTGCTATGGATACCAGAGGAGTCAAAACAACCTCCACCGACCATAGGTACTATGGTCCCAACACTAGATATCTCCAGTTGTTATACCCGAATGGAAAAAGAACAGTTACCGTTACTATGCAAAAAGACGACAGGACAATAAGACAAAATAAAATGACGTTATATGCCAATCTGCAAAAAAGTTGATAGAAGCCTGTAAGCGAATAGTGGTGGGTGATTGTCCTTTGCCTTGTAAAGGGGTGTGATCTATGTCGAAAAGAGTGAGAATCACAATAGTTTAATTTACGAGCCATTAAAATTATTTTAATAAAAACAAGAAATATACTTCAAACTGTGAATATGCGTAGTTGCATATAGATGGTAGATACACTCGGGGACACTCAATCAGGGTGTTCAAATTTAAGTCACCATTTTAACCCAGTAGGTTGGAAAAAATTAAGCTGTAAATCTATTCAGTCTCACGTTGTTTCAAAACCCCCTGTCTGTCACCTCCTCTCCTAAGGGCAGGGCAAAATCTACATTGCAGAATTTTAGCTGATGGATCTTATGGCCAGATTCAGAGAGGTGTCAGGGAACAGGTAGTCAAGTAGTTAGAGGTATTTATAGATGAACGGTGGTTTTGTAGTCTTAATCTACATTCCGCAGTAGTTTCCCTACATAAATTTTAGGGCAGGGACATGTCAGGACATAAATGACATGATCAGATCTACATGTCAAGCATTGTCTAATATTGTACCTCATTGCCAGTCATCAGGTTATAAATGTGTTTCGCCTTTAACAATGTGATTGTAATTTTCACAAATCATACATGGATAACAAGCCTATTATAGGAGAATAAAGTGGTAACTGAAATTTCAAAGTTCCCATAATATGTTGGTCAATGTTTGCATGGCTATAGACCGTATGTTGACACAAAGGGATTCTCATTGGTTTGTTCCGATCCTTTGCTTTGGGCATCCACCAGTGTAGATTTTTAAAGATTTTAGCTCTACCCTTCCTAGAGACATGAGTAGGTAGCCTCTTAGATATAAATTATCAGACATTCATTCGGTCTTGTGTCGACCCATGATGGGTCATCAACAATTCCCTGACCCTGATAATTTGGCTGTAGGAAGAGAATCCTTATTAATAACAATTTTTATTTATTTAGTGCATACAGATTACGCAGCGCTGCACAAAGCATGTCAAATTAGTCCCTGTCCCCATGGGGCTCACAATCTAAACATTATTCTCTTAGGGTGAGCATGTCCATACCTCAAGAGGTTATTCCTATCAGTAGTTTTCCAAATACAGGTAGTGTTTTTAGTTGTTACCTTCAATGTACACACAAAAATTGGATAGTGGATGAGGAAAAAGTCTTAGTGATTTAAGTCAGGGTCCATCAGATTCAAAGAATCAAAGAAGGGCCAAAAAAACTATCAACACTACTAACAACTATCAACAGAAAGATATTGTCGATATAACGCCCCCACCTGAGTACATGTTCAAAAGAATGGTGATGAATATATTGATGATTCCTCAAGATCTGCCATAAAAATTTTGGTATATGTGGGGCCGGCACTTTCTGAATCTGGCCACTAAGATCCATCAGCTGAAATTCTGCATTGTAGATTTTGTCCCGCCCCTTAGGAGGTGACAGAGAGTCTTGAAATATGCAGACTTAATTCACTAAACCACTGGGTTAAACATTGACTTTAATTTGCACAACCTGAATTGAGTGTCCCGAGTGTATCTACCCTCTATATGCACTATGCATACTTCACTGTTAGGAAGTATTTTTAGTGTTTTTATTTTAAAACTAATTGTGATTCTTTCTCTTTCCACATAGACCACGCCCTTTACAAGGTTGAAGGGACAATCACCACTATTCACTTACAGGCTTCTATCAACTTTTTTGCGGATTGGCATATAACTTAATTTTATTTTGTCATTATTGCCATGTCAAGTCTTTTGCAACGTAACAGTTTTTTTCCCTTTTAGGTAAACAACTGGAGACAAGTGTTGGGACCATAGTACCTATGGTCGGTGGAGGTCATGCGCTGTGGAAGTGCGGTGCCGCCATGTGGTGAATGTCTTCTGATATGCTCAATCATGTTTTACATATGTAACATATTTGTTTCACTTGTTAATAATCTTCCACTATGTCACCATGTACATTTTGGTATTTACCTATATGCAAGTTACAATGTATTCCTGGTATTTACCATTATTATGATGTCATATCCTGCAGGGGATTTAAACCCGCCTTGTAACAATTTGTTTCACATTGCTTGAAAATGGCTACATTGAGTTAGCTTGAACCATTGCACTTATCCACATGTATAAATATAACAAATGTAATGATACAGAGTGATGTTCCCTGTCTTGGATACCTTGGAATTTTTTGGGTCTTGAGCAGACCCTTACAAGTCTGCACCCAAATTTGAATTATAATCGTCACTTGTACCGTGTCGCCCTTCACTTCTGAGTCATAACAAAGGTATATGTAAATGTTGCAAGACAACCATCAAGAACCCATTAGCGGCACATTGCAAAAATACTATATCAGTGTGTCTACTAGAGTGTTTATGATTGGGCTGATGGCTGCAATTTATTGAGGCATTTAAAGGGAACATGTCAGCAGAAATTGACGACAATTACTACTACCGATATTTTGTCAAGCACTTCCAAATCATATTTCTTTCACGCCCTGGTGGGGTGGGTATTCCAGAAAATCAACTTGAAGTGAGATAAAAATGGCTGTATAGTCACAGGCAGAGACCTCAAAGAATGAAGTCAAGCTCTCCTGCCTCAGAACGTTCCCTTGGCTGTAATTATGTCTCTGCATCCCAAATTTTAGTGCATGATATCAACCAAGGAGAGAGGGTACTTTCTGAGGTGGGCAGAGTTGGATTCACTAATATGTTGCTGCCTCCATGACTTTAGAAATCCCATTTACATCACCTCAAAGTTTATTTTCTTGTTGATGCCACCACGCTGTGCCATGAAAAAAAAAACATGCCTGGAAGGTGTTAATCTGCTTGATAACATACTGATAGTGGTTATAGGTCAATTTTACGCACAGACTATTCTCTGATGCATTTTGCCTGCATAAAGTAATTTAGTAACACAGGGCATTACAGAAGTACTAAAGGTATTAGGGCTTATTCAGAAGGGCGTTTTGCGGGATAGCATCCTCACCATTAATTTTGTCTGTGCCCATGACTATTTTCTTCACAGATTTATACATGTGAGAAAATTTTGCAGCATGTACTACCACCGGACCTTTATGCAGACCACGTTCCTCCATAAAAGTCAATGGATCTACAAAAAAACAGATGGCTCACAGATGACACCAGTAGGTCAGGTTTTTCTCAAATGTTGGTAGGCCACCAACTGGAAAGGGCAGAAAATAGATTAGAAACCCATTGATTTTTTACACATGTGAAAAAAAAAAACAATAACATACAGATTTACAACGGACACACCCATATGAATACAATACAATACAATAAAGTTTATTGATCCCTCAGGAAATTGTGGAATCCCTTAGGGGGGGGGGGAAAATTGTGGCCTTGGGCGGAAAATGAACCTTTGAAGGAATTATCCTAAAATTTGAAACTAAACGTTTTGTATAAGTATGAACTGCTAGAATTGCATTCAGTATATTCCTTTAATGGACGCAGCCATTTTCTAGCTTAGGGCTCAGACCCATTTTTTATTTCTGACTTGCGTCGCTTTATATGGTTATAACTTTGAACACTGTTACTTATCAAAGTGATTTGGAGATTGTTTTTCTCACATGGTTGTACTTCATTTTAGTGGTAAATTGTGGCTGGTTTTGCACTTATTTACAAAAAATGAATTTTTGAAAAAATTTACATTTTCGAAATTCGAAATCACTGCGTTTTCAGGCAGATGATTTACAACCTAAATAAGTTGCTGAATAACATTTCCCATTTGTCTACTTTACATTTTCATCAAAATTTTTTGATATGTCTGGATAATGTATTTTGAGTCATGCGGCTTACAAATCAAATATCGATTATCCATATTTCACTATATTATCAACCCATTTTCAAATCTGCACCCCTCAAACTATCAGAAACAGCTGTTAGGAAAATTGTTAACCCCTTGAGATCTTTATGTAATGAATCAAAATGGAGATGGAAATTTAGAATGGTCAAATTTTGTTGGAGTACATACCGATATATACCGTGTATAAGCCGGAGATTTTCAGCACAAAAAATGTGCTGAAAAACAACTCACCTCGGCTTATACACGAGTCAATGAATGAAAATAAATACATTAATACTCACCCTCCGGTGTCCCCGATGTTCCTCGCGGCTCCCGATCCCTGTCGCGGCTCCCGGGGCTTCTTCACTCTCACTGGCCGGGAGATCGCGCGGCGCGTTGCACACTGTGATGCGACGCTGTCGCCGTGGAGACGTCATCAGCGGCGACAGCGCGGCATCACAGTGTGCGACGGCCAGCGCAATCTCCCGGCCAGAGAAGAGTGAAGAAGCCGCCGGGAGCCGCGACGAACATCGCGGACAAGGAGGGTGAGTATTAAGTTTATTTCTTTATCTTGTATAGGGGTGCTGTATACTATGACGGGCAGACTGTATACTGATGGGGGCAGGCTGTATACTACTGGGGGCTGTGCTGTACTACTGGGGGCTGTGCTGTGTACTACTGGGGGCAGGCTGTATACTACTAGGGGGCACGGCTGTATACTACTGGGGGCAGCCGTATACTACTGGGTGCAGGCTGTATACTACGGGGGGCAAGTGATTATACTGGGGGCAAGCCGTATTATACTACTGGGGGCAGGCTGTGTATACTGCAAGGGGACAAGCGTATACTACTGGGGGGCAGGCGTACATGGGGGAAGCGTATACTAATGGGGGCAAGTGTATACTACTGGGGGCTGGCTGTGATACTACATGGGGGGCTGGTTGGCTGTATACTACATGGGGGCTGGCTGTTATACTACACCCTCGGCTTATACTCGAGTCAATAGGTTTTCCCCGTTTCGTGTGGTAGGGGAAAAATTAGGGGTCGGCTTACTCGGGTCGGGTCGGCTTATACACGAGTATAACGGTATGTTTTTTTATCCCTTTTTATTGCATTTTTTTGTGGGGGTTAACAGTTTTTTTTACGGCATTAATCGTGCAGGTTCAATAATGATTTACTTATTCTACGGGTTGTTACGGACGGGTTGATACTATATAGTGGGGATTGTGTTATGATTTAAGATCTTTTTGTGTTTATATGTTATGTGTCTTATGGGCATTTTTATTGATTTATTGCTTTATTTTTTATTGAATAAGATTTTTTTTTCTTTTTCACTGTTTCCACCATGGGACATGAACAAGCAATAATCTGATTGCTTGTTCATGATAATACTCTGCAATAACTCTGTTAACCGCTTGAGATCTTTATAGTAATTGAATCAAAATGGAGATGAAATTTAGAATGGTCAAATTGTGCCGGTTATACGTTCATTTAGCCCTAAAATTTACAAATTTCCAAAAGACAAAAAGAGAAAACACATCTTACAATTTGTTCTGCAATTTCTCCCGAGTACAGAGACCCCCCACATGTGTCCGTGACCCCCACATATATGTCCGTGTTTCCACCATGGGATATGAACAAGCAATCATCTGATTATTTGTTCATGATAATACTCTGCAATACTAATGTATTGCAGGGTATTAGCAGTTTCAGCCTATGCACTGTGCCTATGCCATCTTTCAGGCACTGCCACCAGGCAGCTCTGGGGTCCTGATCAGACCCCAGGGCTGCCATAGCAATGATCGTCTGCCCCCCCCCCCCCGGCGCAGGGAGGGGGGGTGACCGTGGAGGAAAGACCCCCAGAAGGCAGGTGAAATGGCGCGGTCGCGCTAACCGCAGCATTTAACGGATTAAACACTCGCGATCGGAGCCCACTCCGACCGCGGGTGTTACACTGGGGCTTTGGCTTTTAGTTACAGGCACCCCGTGTTTCCCCTGTTATGCTCTGATCTAGAGCTGAGACGGCATCAGCTGAGCGCTAAGTCACTGCCGTCTCCTAAGAAACCGTCTCCTTCTGATCTTATGAGGGGTATCTAGGGGAACACTGAACTATGAGCCAGAAATCTTGTCATAAATATGTGTTTTTGCTTTTAATAAACAATAACTAATCATCTTCATAGACACCAGGGAACATGTCTTATGTCTGTGTGCTTATGTGTATTGTTCAGAGCTGCTCATAATCACGACACCCTGGAATATGGAGCAATGTAGAAATCAAGCAGTACTAATGGTCCTATTGCGACCAACCAATGTTTGCTTGTTCATGTCTTATAGTGTGACAAATAAAAAGGTAAAAAATTATGTTTTTAAATAAAAAGTGAATTAATAAATTAATAAAAATGCCCCAAAGCCCCATTACATATAAAATCTACAAAACATAAAATAGTGAAAATCACCAACCCAACATATATAGTATTGTTATGTCCATAATGTCCATAATTGTATGTCCATATGTGTACATTTTAGGGCTAAATGAACGTACTACAAACAAAATCGGACCATTTTACATTTCACCTCCATTTTGTTTTAACTATCATAAAGATCTCAATGGGTTAACAATCTTCCTAAAGGATGTTGAGGGGTGCAGATTTGAAAATTATATATTTATATTTCAATATTATATATTTCTAAGCTCATTGGAAAAAAAATCTGCATGACATAAGCCACATGACATAAAATTAAAATATCCAGACATTTTAAAAATTATGAAAATATAAAGCAGACATATGGGAAATTAAGTAACTCATGGGTAATTTAGTAACTAATTTGGGTGGTAAAACTATCTGTCTGAAAAAGAACATTTGGAATTTTTAAATGGCAAATGTTTCAAAGATTATGCAAATTTTTTTGTTTATAAATATAAGCAAAAATTATCAATGAAAATTTACCACTAATGTAAAGTACAACATGTGATGAAAAGAACAGTGTCAAAAGTGTTCAAAAGTTATAACCCTACAAAAAGAAGCATGTCAGATTACAAAAAATTGTCCATTTCCGGTGGACATAAATCTGACAATGGTCACACAGGTGCATGGGTCAATACAACCAATCATCTCTGATTACTGTCTCTAACACCAAAGAGCCGTGCACCTGTGTGACCATGGTCAGATTTCTGACCAATGGAAGTAAACATAAAAATGTCCTCTGGAAGTGGTAATACTCCTTAAAGGACAACTGTCATCAGGTCTCTGTCACTATTTCTGTCACCTCTACCTTTTGGAGCAGCTCACAAGGATCCATCCCAGGCTTTATCTATTCAATTCATACATTAATCATTGTAAAATAATCTTTTTATTATGTAAATGAGGCTGGTCACATGGTCAGAGGTAGTGATGTCACTCCTGTTACCCCTCCCCTCTCCTCCCCCTGCTCATGTCTGTGTGTAATGTATAGTAAAGCATTGCTAGTGTCTGTGCTGCATCTGTTGACGTGCTGCATCCTCCTAATACACAGGTGAGAGACACAGACATCAGCTACACATGAATCTGACATGTTCTGCTGTAACATGGCTGCCTGGAGCTGTTGTATCCCTCCTATACACACACACAGGCTTCAGGGGCCTCCAGCACCAGTAAGCACATCATTATACAGCCTCACATCATTATACAGGCTGTCAGTCAAGCACTGGGGGTGTGGCTGTGCCACCCACTCATGAATAAGCCGGACAGCTTGAATATGCTAATGACTCGTTGGACATTTCACAGGTCATTTGCATACAGCTTTAGGACCTCATTGCTTAGGTTTACAGGCATGTAAAGGGACAATGAAGGAATAGAGGCAATGCTTTCTAATGGCAGTTTATGAAAATCTATTTAGATAAGGGGGGTTATTTGCATGACGGGTTCTCTTTAAAGTAAAAAAAAAAAAAAGCGGTTTCATTAAGGGGTTAACTGCACGTATTTACAGTTCTGTAGCTCAAAGACAAATGCGAGCTGCAGATAAGAATCTGTAAGTTGTGGGGAGAACCCAAGTCACAGATTGCTGTTACCTTTTGATACACCACAAGAAGAATTGCATTTTTTATTGTATTTTTTATTGAAAGAATTTTTATAATTCAAGACAAAATCCACAGAGTGAATATTTGTATATGATTACACATGTATCATCACAGGATAGTGTAGTTGAGAACTGTGTGACAGCACATCTATTATGTCACATATATCATATACGTATACCATAAGTCGTAATGGACTCCCAATAGCATTGCTGTATTGTGAGTTTCTCTGTGGTCAGGAACAGGCCCCCAAGTAGAGAGGCATGTGGGAAAAGAAAAATAGAAAAAATATGAACAAAGAAATAAGAAAAGTTACCTAAGGGGGACAGACATGGACAAGATGGGAAACAGAGGGGAGTAGGGTATCAAGGGGGGCAGGCCTATGAACAATTGCATTTAATAAGACAGGTTCATGTAAATGTAAACACAACATAAATGTAAACAATATTTTTTTTATAAATATTCTTTATTAAGAGATTTGACAGTTAATACATAATTTTATAATCAACAATAAAAAAGTTGTTAAAAATATCAGAAGTACACTGTAAAAATTAACTCTACTCACTACATCCAACCCCTTTCAAGTTCTGGATAAAAAAAGTATAAGAAATCCTCAATATCAATGCTAGACATCCCATATTTTTTCATAGATGTTTCCTTGCTGCATTCGTTTCCTTCATTCCCCTTTTCCATTCCACGATACTTAAAATTATAGTACAAGGTTATGTGCCTTTTAAAATAAACAATTTTTGTATTCTTGCCCCCCTTTGACCCCTTAAGGACCAGGCCCTTTTTTGTTTTTGCGGTTTCACTTTTCATTCCCCACCTTAAAAAATCTATAACTTTTTTATTTTTCCATGTAAAAATCTGTGAATGGGCTTGTTTTCTGCGTAACAAATTGCACTTCATAGTTATGGTATTTCATATTCCATGCCATTTACTGGGAAGTGGGAAAAAAATTCTGAATGCAGTTAAAATGATGAAAAAACGCATTTGCGCCATTTTCTTGTAGGTTTGGATTTTACAGCTTTCACTAAGCGCCCCAAAGAGTCAACCATAGTGACAGAGTCACTGTATAGTGCTCGGCTCTTGTGCCTTCTAAGTTTTTCCCCAAGCAGCGACTTAGGGAGACCTCTTTGAAATCTTCTTACAGTCACACATGCTGCAGTATTTATGGAAATGAGGCACTTGAACAGTGCAGCACTGGTCTAAAAATCATCCAGGTAGAGGTGGTAGCTCTTGTCCACCAGTGGGTGCTACATATCCCACACTACCTTTGCAAAAATGCCCATGAAATGAGGGGGGGGGGCATTCTGGTGGTTTTTTTCCTTCCCTTTATATACTCTGAATTTGTATGTATAGCCTGATGTATTCTAGCACAGATTATACATCTCCAGGCCATACCTTGCCCTCTTATTTGGCAGGTACTAGTGGAATTGAAGCCCCCCTTTAAATTGCAAATGCTTGCACAAACAAAGCACTAAAATCGTCTAGGTTGGGAATTATCTTGAATAACTGGGGTCATCTCTGGGTGGGCACTGTGTGAAATCAGCATAATGTAAAAATTATGAATGGCTTCAAAACACATCCTACTCATGGCCATGGGGAACATTGGGATGTGGTACAAAATGTCTGTCCTTCAATAGTTCATGATTGATGGCTTCTTTACTAGCCCCATTAGCTGTATTATGCCTCAATATTTCTGTATCTTTGCTGCATTGACAGGAGTCCACCTCTGGGGTTGTGCATAAAAAAGTAAGTTTTTGGGCAATGTGTTGTGTAGCATAGATATTTGTCTGGAATATCATCATATTTATTTTAGATCATCATTAAATAAAAATGTAAAAAAAGATTCACTGCTCTGAGCCCTGCCGTGTCAAACTGTATTGCAAGATAGCCAATAAAGTCTGGGACCTGAGAGGCGTAATTATTTGGGGCTACCCATATGGGGTCAGTAGAAGTTCCAGGCACTTCTCCCACAGAAGTCCTATGGCACCTTCTCGGGGGTTCTTCAAGGTCATTGGAAGATGAGGGGAATGAGAGGTAAAACGCTTCCAACATAGTGTAGGTTTTTTTGGGACATTGTACTGGCACTATATACAATATGCACCCAAAATATTATATGAAGTGCATACAGAGTCGGACTGGGTTTCCTTAGACCTGCCAGAGAAAAATCAATCTGGGGGCCCATTCTTCATCATCCCCCAGGAAATATACTCTAGCAGCCTTCAAATTGTGTTGTTTTCTGATGGATGTCTGGGGTTCAGTGTTGAGTTGAGCCAGGGCCCACCGGAGGATCCTCTGTTTCTCTGGTGGGCTAGTCTGACACTGAGTTCATATAACCTTATGGCACACCTAATTGTAGCCCACATAAATAATTACATTAAGTGCACCTAACTCTACAGCGCACCTAATAGATGTCACACAGAAATAATTACAGGCAGCTTTGTTCTTAAGTTGAGTTTGTATGTAAGCCGGAACTGTATATTTTATAATTGTAACCCCAGTCAAAATTTTTTTGGTCTCTGTGATAATTGGATTTTAAAAATGTTGGATTGTCATAAAAACCAGGATTAACTATAAAGCTGCATTGCAGACACCTGTAATAACTGCTATAGCTGTTTATTGTAGCCTAAGGCTAAAGTACAGTAAATTACCAACAACCAGAGGTCCGTTTGTAACTCGGGGTTGTCTGTAAGTCGGGTGTTCTTACGTAGGGGACCGCCTGTATATGAAGTGTAGCTAATATGAAGTGCAACTAACTATTCAGCACTCCTAATAGATGTCACACAGAAAATATTATATGAAGTGCACCTAACTATAATAGATTTAATAGATGGCACACAGACACCTGGGGGATAATTTTACAGGTTTTGTATAAGAGCCCCAATCACAGGGGGAAATAACCTCTGTGCTACTGCCTCTATTCACTACATAGTACTCAGGGTGAAGAATGGAGAAGACGGAAGCCATAATAAACCATCCTGCGATCTGTGCTATTTGCTATTTGGAGATTGTCACAATGCTCATTACATTCCTGTGGAAAGCAATTTTTATTGCCATCAATAAAAATTGTATGTATAGTCCATGCCAATTTTAATTGGTGTTTCAAGTTTTTTTATTGTAATAAAATTAAATGTCACCATTATCCATGGTTTAAATTGTTTCCAGGAGAAAATTATTACTTGACTTGATAGGCTTAGCTGGCATTAAGTACTGCATTTTTGTCCAAAATCGTGAATTAAGAGGATAGGACTCATCTCCTTTCCATATGACTCTACTTTTTGTCTTTAGAAGTTGCAGAGATTCTAGTTGGAGACTTTGTTCAGCCAAAGGTGTGAATTCTATCAAAATGACTTTGATCTTCCTCTCCACCATTGCTTTGTGTAAACCACTCTCAAGCTCAAACATTGTTTTGCAGGAAGTCAAGCCTTTGCTTAGTACAACGATTAATCTTCTGCTCTTTTCGAGAAATGAGTTCATTTCATCAACCAAAGCTGCAATACAGGAAAATGTAGTTGAGCAAGTTTTTAAATAAAATTTACTGATATATTGTCTTGAAAAGTCATAAACAACTGGGATACACAGGTATGGATAAACATTTACATTCAAATTAAGGCCTCTTGTACAGAAAGTGCATTGAAATGCATAAGTAAAAAGATATGTAAAAGTTCAAGACAGAGGAAGGGAAAACAAATTCTTCAAAACTAATCTTTCTGATTTAAAATTCAATCTAATTTATGTGCTCACTATGCCATCTGACTGGTTTGAAGGGAGATTAGGGCTACTCCCAAGTGCTGCTAATTCTCAATTAACCCCCTTGCTTTTGCACTTCAAACCTCGAACAGTAGTCTAGAGGTGGCTGTGAAAGGGTTACCAGGCTACTCCCTCTTGAACCTGTCTGGTATAGGTGGCAGTTGAATCTGTTGGGTTAAGATACAACAGAGCAAGGCATATACGGGACAGACAGAGGGGTAATTAAAGATACAAGCTTAAGTATGGGTAAGCAGAGTCCTTTGTAGCCAGAAATTGAGGTAGTAGGTCAGGGCAGAGTTCATGCATAATAAATAATTCAGGCATTCATTTAGGGCAGATTCGAAACCAGAAATCTAAGCTAATGGTTAAATACCGGAACATAGAAACATATGAACAATTTAAAGGAATTTTACTAACAAAAATCAAGTATGATAAACCATGGGCACTTACTCATGGATTAGTCATGTGACTGAGGTAATCGTCTTATATTTGCTATCCATGGCTTACTTACTTCTAAAATCAACTATTAAAATTATGCAAATGCACCTAAAAAGCTAAACCAGAGCTCCTCCAGATTCACAGGCTGTTACAATGTGCAAATAGCACTTACCCTTCCCACTGTTTGCTGAAACATCCTGTGCTGCAGTGAGATTACATCAGGAAGAGTGAGGGGGTTGTTCTGAGTAGAAGCAGAGAGGGAGGATGAGACAGTCTAACAGCCTGGGAGTCTACAGCACCGAGGGGCTCTGGGAACGCCTCAGTAGCCTTCCATAATTTATTTTAAAAGTTCTGGCTCATTTAACAAAACGCAGTCCAAACAAACAATTCATTCTTACCTCCTCCTGGAACCACATCTCTCTCAAAAATGCAGAGTTTATAACCAAAATAATTCTCCAATATAGGAACAAGAGTCTGGAATGCAAAATGTCTTTCATCGGATTCACAGGTGGAAAAACTTTTAAAAGACAGGTAAGCATCATATTCTTTCCCATCTGAATAAGAAGAAAACATCCAATGTTTATCTGCACAGGAGATTTTTTTTGGATTTAACAGATAACTTTACAAGGCTGTTGTAATAGTAAAGGGCACATGCCACAGATACGCGCAGTGTCCGACAAGCCGGAGTTCTGCGCATGCGCAGTAGCTCTGGCCTCGGAGCTGTGGCTGCTCAGCCGCGGACCTGCGTTCTGCTCATGTGCAGAACGCAAGCATGTCGGACGAGGCGCGCAGCTACGAGGAGCTGCGCGCCGCACACAACAGGGTAGGAGGAGTAACGTGGCTACTGGGGCGTGGAGTAGCCGTGCTGTGTAGCTTCGTGCCCGGCTACTCCACGCCCCAGTAGCCGCATAACAAAATTTACATAGTGAGGGAATAAAGTTTATTAAAAGTTACATCCACCTACCACCCGATCTACCTTTATAGGTAGAATCGTGGTGGTAGGTTCCCTTTAAAGGCCCCATGTTAGTAAACCAGAAAAGTACTTTATGTAGTTTTGAAAGTTGCTGGCTATGTCTTTATAACTTTCCAATGCTGTGTGTTTCCCATAGAAAAGATCTCCTGTTCGCCATCTTCTCAGGGGGTGGGGTTATCGTTACAGCAGTCAATGCGGTACTCTGCGTCATTGCCACCTCTTCAGCTAACTATGCCTCCTTATCTGCATGGACCTGCAGCAAGCTCTGCCTCCTCGTCTGGCCAGTGTCTTGTCTGAATTCCCGTACAGGCGCAGTTGGAGGTCTCCAACTACTGAGCGGAGATGATCAGAGCTGCACATGCGCAGACATTCCAACAAGACACTGGCCAGATGGGGGAGTCGACAAGGTGTGGGGGATTGCTGCAGGTTATAAAGACATAGCCAGCAACTTTGAAAACTGATACTTTGTGGTTTACAAGCGTGTGAGCTGGTGACAGGTTCCTTTAAATTGACATAAAAAGCATTCAGGAAATCTCTTGCTTCATAGCAAGTGAAATGTTACACATAGAACTGTCCTTATGACCAAAATAACAAAGATATAAATGGAATAATCTATAGTCTGAGAATAATCTAATATTTCTGTATGCACATACACTGGTAACTGAGATGCATGTGTCACTTACCTCCGATGGTTTCATCTACTCTAGTAATACTGCGATATAGGAGAACAATCTGTATCCTAAAGAATACGCACAAGGCAATCAGAAGCACAATGGAGACTGAACAAGTGATAGATGCAATAATTGAAGTAGTGAAGACGTTCTTAGGAATATCTCGACTTTTATCTGTTCAAGAAAACATAGTATCATAAAGTTATTAAACATTATTTGCCTCATTCAAATTATTGGAGCAGCTAAAGCACATTTGTAAGTACTGTAATATAATTTCACTTTAAAACCACTTGTTCCTTTAATTCAATCAAATATTTTACAGATCCTGTATAAATACATATAATACCTCCCAACCATGACCGATGTGGTGGGACAGTCCCGGATTTCGGGCTCTATCCCGCTGTCTGGGTGGCAGGGCGTATATACCCGTGGAAGAGGTAAGAGGTTACCCCCAGATTATACCCAGGGTGAATGTGGCCTAGGCCAGATTTTACCCTGGGTATATTTTGGCCTAGGCTAGATTACACCCAGGGTATAAAGTAGCTTTGGCCATTTTATACCCCCATCAGTAACAGTGTGATATTCACAAGAATTACTAAATAATTCTACATCTTTTTCAAGATTCAGCTTTGATAAGTGAGAAGCCTAACTGACTCCAAACACATAACCATCACCATGAGGCTGTGTTCTCACGTTGAGTTTTCCTGATGCAGTTTTGTAAGCAGGTGTGGATCCTAATGGATGAGCACATATAATGGAGATGTTCCTCCTCCTCTTATTTTTACTCCACTCTTGGTTTGGACATCAAAATCTGCATCTGAAAACCTGACCGTGTAAAAGCAGCTTCAATTCCCATCTGGTCCTACACATGTAATGTAATTCATACATTTCTTCAATTAAATGCTATTAAAAAGATGTGTGAAGATCATTTCCCATAGATGTCCTTGTATCAGTTCACAATGCGTTTATGTAAACACAGTTTAAATAAATGTAAATGCAATGTAAATGCAACATGTGGACACAAACTAACATCATATTCACATTGCGTTTATGTAAAGATGTTGTAAATCTAATGTTAATTGAATATAAGTGGGATGCAATGTGTAAACAGCACCTTTAGATGGTGTTCCAATGAATGCAATGCTAATGCACCGTGCAGCTTAACATTACATGTACATAGCGTTTAAGTAAAGGGGTTGTAAACATTGCCTTCACATAGCATTTACGTAAATGGGGTGTAAACATTGCCTTCACATAGAATTTACATATATGGGTTGTAAACATTGCATTCACATATTGTTTAACCCCTTAGTGCAGCCAAACCGGCATCCGGATACACGGGCTGTAACTATTAGCCGGCAACCCAGTGTAACACCTGTGATCGGAGTGGGCTTCGATCGCGGGTGTGTAACCCGTTAACATGCCTCTGGGGGGTCTTTTCCCCACGATCGGCCCCCCGAACCGCTGGGTCCGATCTGGTCCTCAGCACTGCCTGCAGGCACTGCCAGTAAGATGGCGTCCATGATCTCATCTTACAGGCAGTGTCAGCCTATGCAAGTGCATAGGCTGACACTGCTAATATCCTGCAATACATCAGTATTGCAGGATATTATCATGAACAAGCAATCAGAAGATTGCTTGTTCATGTCCCATAGTGGAAGAAGTGAAAAAGTAAATAAAAAATGTTATTCTATAAAAAAAGAAAGTAATAAATCAATAAAAATGCCCATAAGCCCCATAACATATAAAGAGACATATAACCCCCAAAAAAGTCTAAATCATAACAAAAACCCCACATATATAGTATCACCGCGTCCATTAGAACCTGTAGAATAAAAGTAATTATAATTATTGAACCTGTATGATGAACGCCGTTGAAAACCCACCAAAAATTATCATTTTTACCTATTCACTCTTACAAAAAATGCAATAAAAAGTGATCAAAAAAATATATGTACTCCAGAATGATACTGGTGCAAAACACAACATGTCCCGCAAAAAACAAGCCACCAACCAGCTCCATAGCCAAAAAAGTAAAAATGTTATGGCACTTGGAAGACGGCAATGCAAAAATGATGGATTATTCCCCACATTACGGTTTTATTTGACAAATTTAGTAAAATGTAAGAAAATATATTCAAGTCTGGTATCCCCGTAATCGTATCGACCCATAGAATAAAGATAACATGATTATTAGGCTAAAATAAAAAAGTCAAAAATCCAGTACAGATCCAATCCAGTTGATGCTTTTCAACTCCTGCCCTCAAAAACGAGGTGATACCAACCACAAAATGGCAAGACTGGAAAAAGCATCTCATCCCGCAAAAAAAAATGCCGTCACATGGCCCCAATAACGAAAAAGCAAACATTTTATAGCCTACAAAAGGAGGCAACGAGAAAACTAAAATCCTGGCAGCCGCAGGGCGCTCCTTCCCTTCCGCCCCTCGCTGTGCGCCCATAAAACAAGTAATGACCACCTGTGGGGGGGTCACTGTACTCGGGAGAAATTATAGAACAAATTGTATGGTGGGTTTTCTATTTTTATCTTTTGGAAATGTGTAAATTTTAGGGCTATACTAACATATGACTGGCACAATTTGACCATTCTAAATTTCACCTCCATTTTGATTCAATTACTATGAAGATCTCACGGGGTTAACAATCTTCCTAAAAGCTGTTTCTGATAGCTTGAGGGGTGCAGATATGAAAATGGGTTGGTTATATAGGGTGGTTTTGACGCTAAATATCTAGAATTTTATTCAAAACAGTATTTATCCGCAAAAGAGTAAATTCTAAAAATCTCAGAATCGCTTTGATAAGTAACAGTGTTCAAAAGTTATAACCATATAAAGCGACGCAAGTCAGAATCCAAAAAATGGGGCTGAGCCTTAAAGGGGACCCACCACCACGATTCTACCTATAAAGGCAGAACGGGTGGTAGGTGGATGAATGGGACGTGAGGATAGTACTTTTTTGGGCTAATCTTCACGTCCCGGCTATACTTTGGTAAACTTTAATAAGTCTGTATGTAAATTTTTTTAAGCGGCTACTCGTAGCTGCGCGCCCTCGTTCGAGTACCCGGCGTTATGCGCATGTGCAGTAGCGCCGGCCTCGGAGCTATGGCCATGCAACCGTAGGCCTGCGGGGTACACGGACGAGGGCGCACAGCTACGAGGAGCTGTGTGCCGAAGATTACATGGTAGGCGGCGGAACGAGGCTACTAGGGCGTGGAGTAGCCGCGACTTCTAGCCTCGTGTCAGGCTATTCCACGCCCCAGTAGCCACTTAAAAAAAATTTACATACAGACTTATTAAAGTTTACACAAAAAAGGACTATCCTCACGTCCCATTCATCCACCTACCACCCGTTTTACCTTTATATGTAGAATCGTGGTGGTAGGTCCCCTTTTAGCTGTAAAATGGCTGCGTCCTTAAGGGGTTAAGTAAACAGGTTGTAAACTTTGCTTTCACATTTGCATTTACATAAATGGGGTGTAAACATTGTATTAACATTGGAGACTGTTTGTTTCGCCTATTACAGCTTCTTCTGGGGGAAGAAGAAGCCGTAATAGGAGAAACATGTGTCGGGGTGGTTTTTTTCTTGTCTGTGGTTGGTATTTATTTCACTATGTCTCCCTGCTAATCTATGGTCTGTTGTAATTAGACATTCCTCTTCTTTTATTCCTAGCTTACAACCAGGTTTAGGTGCTAGGTTGGCTTGTCCTTTTCATGCAGTATTTTGTAGGCTGTGTCCCACATTAGGACATTTTGATATGGCCCGCCTTAGACTTTAATAGTAGAGTTGGGGCTCATTAGGATAGCAACGTGTTTACAACCGGGCATTGTGTAATACTTTTCTGTTTGTTACTCCTCTATAGATATTTTGTACTATTGTGTTTGCTAAGATATTTTGTACTATTGTGTTTGCTATTATTTTTTACTCTTCATTTGTATAGGTGAGATAAATGCTGTTTAGTTCAACGCAATGAGAACTCAATGATAATGCAATGTGTAAATGCAGTCTAACATCGTGACAAACATTGCCCTCGCATGCTTTATAACAGCATGATCTTAATGTAGTATAAACACAATCTAAATGCCCCATGTGAAATAAGCCTAATGTTGCATTCACAAAGCTGTTACATAAATTTAGTCTACACATCATGTTCCCATTGTGTTAAGATAGACAAATCAATGTAATGTTAAATGTACTATCAAAATGCAGCATAATAAACCAGGGACATTTACTCATAGATCCAGGCACTGTAACTATGTTAATCTTCTTATATTTTTTACCTATGGACTCTTCCCTTCTTGTATCAACTTTTAAAATTATGCTTATCAGCCTGAGAGGTTCTGGTGGGTGTATCCTGTGACCCTCAGTGCTGCACATCATAAGCTGTTACAATGAGCAGAACATGTCTCACTCTCCCCCTGCTCTCTCCTTCTTCCCCCTGCCTGTGTAATCTAGCAGCAGCAGGAAATGCAGGGGAAGGGGAGACCTGCTCTGCTCATTGTAACAACCAGGGAAAGGACATCACTGAGGGGCTCTGGAAACACCCAGAGCCTCTCAGGCTCATCAGCATAATTGTAAAACTTTATTTTAAAAGGAAGGGGCCAGAATAATAAATATATGAACCACAATATATTACCACAATCATGTGGTAAGTGTCTCTGGTTTATCATGCTTTATGTTGATGGTAGATTTTCTTCAAAGGAGTTGTCTGACTGTTTAAAATTCTTCAGGCTGGGGAGGGATTTATAGAAAAACAAAGCTGTACTCACCTCCTCTGTTGCTCCTATTTGTAGGAGGTAAGTACAGCTTTGTTTTTTTTTAAATTCCCCCCCAGCCCGCCTACAGAATTTTAAGGGTATGATAGCTTCAGCAGAGGCCCTGTCTGGTGTAGTAATAAATGCAGCCAGCACATTTTCATGGGACTAAGCTTTGGATAAGTACCAAAAAAAGAAGGTTTATTTTGCGGTGTGCACAAAAGTGCTTGTCTATATTGCAATAAAGATGTGTAACAAAACATCAGAATAATCTATGCCGTGCACCTTGAAAACAGATTCAATAAAATGTGAAATGTAATCACTTACTTTTTAGTTTTAGAACAAATTGCCTTATTTCTCCATTTTGAGTAGAGGCAAGTTTACAATTATATGGATACTTGATATCATCTTCATTCACATTGATAACGTGCAGTTCTGAAATCAGTACTGTTTCTGTGGATTCCGTTAAACTACAGAACATCAGTAAAACATTTGGAATAAGTTTGAGGTTAAAGTTTTTATTAAATTACATACTAAATTTATGTAGATTTAATGGAAAATGTTATTGAACATAAGGATGTTACAAGCAGATCATTCTGCTGAGGGGGGAAGAAAAGTTTCACTATGGATCACCCATTTACTATGGATGGCCTATATGCCACAGGCACGCAAAAGCACAATAAAGTCCTTCGATTCTGGGAGTATGAATATAGTAAATTCTTCAGGAAATAAAGGGCAAAAGTATAAGCAAGTTGTAATATTGTAAAGGAAGGGTGTATAATGACATTTTCCCATACCCAACTAGTATCTAAACAACATGAGTCTCAATTTGGTAGGGGCCACATTTGGGAAAATTCTCCTGCAAAAGTATATGAAGGTGCTAGGAGTGGTTTCATACATTTGAGAGAATCCCTTAAACTATTTTGATATTTGATTGAGTCTGACACAATTGGATTCTTTCAGTGGATAATATACATCATGAATCCTTTCATGAAGCCTGTGATGCGATTATCACATCAGTAGACCAAGATCAACATTTACAGTAGAAACTGTTATGCATATACATATAGAAACAAAACCTATGAACATCTCTCATAAATGCTTGAAAATAGTTCATCTGTTAAAACTTACACAGAAACTATGCACGTTTTATTCTTGTTTGAAGGACAGTCATCCAAAATGTCATCCAGATCTTCATTCATACTCTTATTTGTTCTTAGCCAGTAAAGTTGTGCATTATTTTTGTCAATAACAGAAGCTTTACATTCTATGACATAATTTTGCCCTAATAAAAATACAATCAATATATCATTGTGAACATTTTCTTGCATTGATAATTTTATAGAATGGCACTTGCTTTTGAAGGTTTTCTGGCAAATAAGACGAAAATACTATTGTACCTGTAGCTCACAGGCTATAGACATAAACTACTTCTGTTCTTTATCATGCATTATGGTTTTGTATTTGGTAAGGTTTTACTACTTTGATTTAATCATAGCAATGTGCTTCAATGTTGCCTTCCATTAGTGTCTAAACTAAATAAATTGTAGTCTTTGGAGTAATATTATAAAGTTTCCTATTGCCACTTTTTATTACCTCTTTTTTTGTAACCTCACTACTCTTTACAAAGAGATTCTCTTTAAGCTACCATCTTGGCTTAGATATGGGAAAAACTCATCTATATGACTATACCCCCCCTTTAAGAATTAACCAAGGCCAACCACTTTTTTTCTATTTCCTTTTGGCTACAAAGTAACTACTTTATTTTAAATAATCCTTCAATACTTTATAAACTCTACATATAAATCCCGGGAATTTAGCAACAATAAGTAGGAAGTGAACGTTGACCAGTTGTCACCTACTGTTCAGGGTAGAATCAGCAAGTAGGTAGTGATAACTGGGTGGGTCTAGTTTTAGGGCTCACTGTCTGTAACTGTCCTTTCCTTTTCCATCTTTTAATCCATTCTCAAACAGAAGTATTATAGTAAATTAAGTCAAATATTAAAAATGTATACAATAATCCTACTTTTCTACCTTTCCAAAGAGAAAAAAAAATCTCCCAAGAATTTAATAAAATAAATACTTACTAAGCACCCTTTTTACCGGACAATTGCATTTGGCTGGCCAGAGACTAATAGAAATAATTTGGTATAACTTAACCACCCTGCACAAACTACATTGCATTTTCAGTCACCATCTCATACCCAACCAATATAATCTTTAAATATGAAATAAACACACACATTTGTTGGAACTAGAGTGAGTCCCCCAAATAAAGGAGAAATAGTACACAATACAGCCCCATGCCAGGAATAATTTTCTGAAATAATGCTAAATCAACCCAGTAAATGTCTGTTTGTTTAAAAAATTGTTTGGGGGAAAAAAAAGAGTTAAAAATTAGGATCTGTTACAGAAAGGTAAAGGAAAGAGTGATTCATCTTCTAACACAACTTAAAATCAACCACTGACCATTATCTGAATACAGATCAATATTTGCAGTGAAAACAACTTGCTACACATACAAATAACTCTTACTGAGAAATGAATTTACCAAAGCCAAAAAAATCTATTTATAATGATCCCCAAAACAAATATTCCTATGAAGATCTATGAGATAAGAATATTGGGTGGGTTTTATATGTAGCCATTTTGAGATTTGTACAATCCGATAGATACATCATTTATACTAAGCCAAATTGTGGTTGCCAAAAGAGATCATTTCTAAAGTGACTTTCTGCTTAAAAACCCTTAGCAGAGTGAATGAAATTAGTAGTCTAGGTAGTACTGGCATGACAATCACATGAAGACAATTCCTCTTTTTCAATGACCTCTTGGCCCTGTTACGGCCCACCTGTGTATAGAGCCTTTTACCCTCCAGTCTGACCAGGATTCCTTTCCTTGCCTTTCTTTGACCTGTGTATCTCACAATTTAATCCAAATCACCTTGCAGGGGCTAATAAGATTGTCACTTCCCAATTTCTGTGCCAAGTTTCCATATTCTAAAGGATACACACCAAATTTTTATTCTGTCTATTCTGACATTATCATAAGCTGTCCCACATCTATTTTGGCTCCTATGGGAACAAGCTGAGGAGTAGACAGACATAATGGCATCTCAGCAGTAAAAATAGAGTGAGGTTCACATCACGATTTGTGTATACGCTAAGCATATACATCAGGAAAGCACCTGAGGTAAAAGCTTAGCATATCCATCGAGTAATAGTGGCAGACGGAGGCATAGTTGTTACCTCTGTCTGACCACTTTTCCTCCTGTACGCAAAGAATGGAAAGGCGTAGAAAGTTACGTCTTTCATCCTGCAGCCTCCGTGAGTGACGCATGCACGCCGAGGCAATGGACGGCTATGGGGAGCGGATGCAGCGTATTGCATCTCTCCCCACAGCCCCGCTGGGCACATACATCGCTTGGCAGGAGGGAGGAGCCGGTAATGCCACTGTCCATATTCTTTGGCAGCAGCCAGTTGCTTCGTTCCTGGGCAAAGTATTCCACTGTGTAGGCATACAGTGTAATACATCTGTGCCATACGTTGTAAGGAGCCGTCAGAATCCTCCTGGCATGTCCTAACAACATATGGCACAAAACGTGATGTCCAGCCGTACAGTCAAAATAGGAGAGAAAGAAAAGTCTTGCTTAGTAAGCACAATCAGGGGATAATTTTTACTACCTTTAAGTGGCAGCCTTTTTGCACAGTTGAATCATTTTCTTGCCCTCTGAGCCTCAGACTGAAAACATTTAAGTCTGCTCCATATACTCCTACATATACTGCTCCATATACTCACACACAAAGTATTTAGAGCAGATTTTGATTTAGATTTTGTCAGTCATGACCATGGCCTTTGAGAACATTTAGTGGGAAATGCCTTGAGCATCCAAACTGCCCACTATATTTAGCAAGAGGTAAAAATGGATTTACATACGATTATTGAAAGCATAAAATAAGAAGTCCAATTTTTAGTTTGCAAAAGGCTATGTAGGGAACATAGTAAGCCTGTCGAAGAAGGAGCCTTGGTCAGTAGCACTTTTTTTTTGGTGTATGCCAAACGCTAAAGGGAAAATCTATCCAACTGCAATGCTCCTAGATGACCCAGTATATCACTGGGATCGTCGCTGGTGTGATGAGCAACCTACTGTGCATCCAAAACGAACTATGAAATGTGTATTGATCAACAATGTTAGCTGAAGAGAGTTTATATAGGTGTATATATATATGTATACCTCAAGATAAAGTTGTGGCACCTATCGGGGCTGCAGCCAGCGTCTGGCATAAATGGGCAAGTGAGCCCAGAGCTTCCGGCGAGCGGCCCACATGGTAGTGTGAGCCCTGGATAAGGAGGCTGCATATAATTAATCTATGGGTGGGCTCAGGGGGGCTGTATATAATGAATCTATGGGGGATGAGTGGGGCTTTATATAATAAATCTATGGATGGGCGAGGGGGATGTATATAATGAATCTATGGGGGTGAGGGTTGCTGTATATAATTCATCTATGGGGTGAGGGTTGCTATATATAATTAATCTATGGGCTGTGGTGAGGGGCCTGTATATAATGAATCTATGGTGGTGAGGGGGCCTGTATATCATGAATCTATGGGGGATGAGTTGGGTATAGATCATTAATCTATGGGAAATGAGGGGGCTGTATATAAAAGGACCAGGGGGGGGGGGGGGACTGTTTTGATAAACTAGGGAACAGGGGACTGTCTTAGTTTTTGAATTTCAATGCCGCCTAGTGAGTTCACTTAATAGGGACCCCTGAGGCTATGTTGACCAGAGGCCTACTTAATCCTGGAGCCAGCCTTGGCACATGAACATGAAGGCCCTTTGGAACAAGTCCATGAAAAAAAAATGCTAACTGTGTTAAGTAGAATGCAGATGTCTCTCAGGGTCCCGGTAAAGCTGCGGTTCAAAGTGTTAGAGTTGTAGTATCATACGTGCAGAGCGGAGAATCTCCGACCAGTAGCTTGAGTAACTGTGCAAGGACATGGCAAAAGGCTGTTTGTAAGGGGAGTGGCACAACCCCTTTAAATGCACATTGTTTGTTCCTTTTCTTGCCCTAGGATCAGTATTCTGTAATAATGTACATCCCTATCATTCCATTCCCCTATCTTAATATACATACCAAGTTCAACTTCTATTTCTGTTTTAGTCCCAAAACCAAAGATTCCTGGCTTTATAGTTTCTCTATGATCTGTAATAAATAAATCATTGTTGTTACATGAAAAACAATCGCCAAAGTGTAATTATCATGTGCCATCTATAAATTCTCATTCTGATACTGATATATACCACTACAATATGTGATAATAATAGATGTTTTTGTTATTATTGTAATACATAGTTACTGTATTAATTTGGGAAAAGGGGACAATTATTCTTTTGAACTTTATTCACAAATGTGTTTGTTTATGTCCTAAAAAAGACATTAATAGTGTGCAGTCCTTTATTTTTCTCAGGTGATGATTGGGAACCAGGTGTTTTGCCTTCTAATTAATGTAAACCATCAGTTTTGTTGACATGGAAAAAATGGATCAACGGATAAGAATGGATGTGGATACAAGCCGGACCTACAAAAATGGGTCAGTATGTTATCTTCACAGATAGAATCCTGTGAAAAAAGGGATGTCTAAATAAGTCCTAACACAGGTTAAAAATTAAAACATCTTAAGGCTGATAATAGATAAAACAAAGATAAGTCCCTTATGAAGTATGAAAATCATATTGTATATTATAGCTGGGTTACCTTTCACGATCAGTGATGTCTTGCCACATACCCTGTAACTTTCTCCACTATACGTATGAGTAATAATGTATGTGTATACCCCCGAGTCGGACAGCTTGACTGAGGTAAGTAAGACTTGACTTGTATTCTTCACATACTCTTTACATTCCTGAAAAACAAAGGATTAATTGTTCAGATGTGTAATAAACTTTCTTAGACTGCAATGGGACTATTGGGGGTTAATTTATGCAAAAATGTAGCATGTTTTGTAGCTATACACCACTCAGTTACCAAATCCAATATTTAAAATTACAAAAAAATTAATTATGAAATCTCAGCCTAGCAAGGGGCTGCATAGAATGAAGTATCATCACAGGACAGACGTATAAGTTCATACACCTCCGTTTTCAATTTACAAAGGATATAGTTTTCAAGTCTAAGGAATCTTTTACATAAATGATTTTATATCTTAGTTCTGTCCGAGAAATATATACGCAAGATAAGGACCCATTATTGTCAATGCAGCCATTAATCCATCTGTTTTTCTATTATGGAGCATAAGATTGCTAGAAACAAAATAATTGCAAACACAACAAAGATTTTTATTTGTGCCCAGCTACATAGCTACATGGGACACTACACTACATTCTTCTACGGCTGCTATTAGGCATAGAAATGAATCATGTAACATATAGAAAGGTTTTTCATACATTCAAATATTCTGAAAATGTTTCTTCTGTAATGCACTACATATTTCACTACATATTTTAAAGTGATGTCTATCTCCTTTAAAAAATGCAAAAAGCTAATATAAACTTATGCTCAAAAAATTCCAAAACTGCCAAAGCAGTCAAAAGTGACAAAAATATCCAAAAAGACCATAGCGTGGCTTAATGAAACTACACTTTCAAAAAGTTGTCTCCTCATACTAAAGCTAAACATTTCTAGTCATTTGTTGTTAGGAAACATCTACAAATTTCCTCTGCAGCATTGCTAGAACATTTCCCTTTAACTGCCCACTCTTTAATGCAGAGCGGGTATGTGGAAAGGGGCATGTTTGAGTTATGGAATTTAGATTATGAGCCATATTAGGGGCAAGGATTAAAGTGAATCATGACAATCTGTTATAGGGCTGCAAAATATATGAAGTAACTGAATTACTCCCATACAACAGGCCTGTAGCTAAATTCTCTTATAGTTGGTTTTAAACTATATATTACACAAGGGGCATAACTATTCCAAAAGATCTGGAGAATAACAGGCCCAGATCTTTTGCCTAATGCCCTGAATGTTTTATAGCGGATACCAGCCTGGAAGGTATTATCACCATCCAGACTGGTGGAAGTTTTTTCTCTTCAGTGGAGGACACTTGCCTGTGTTGTGCCTGTGTTCCCCATTCCACTAAAACAGTATCCTGAGTCTTTGAAGTCTATGGCAGAGCAGGGAGCAATAAGGTCTTTCTTGGCTGGACAAGTACTACACGCCGGAGCATTTTGCACTGTTGTCTGCCTAAACATGCAGTAGATTATTTGTATATAAGAAGTATCTATCATTGTCTAGTAACTATATGGTGGGAATATTGGCCTTGGCTTTGTAGTCAATGGGGATCATTTATTTTATTTCCTCTTTACTGAACTCTTTTTGTGCTGTTGTGCACCTCAATTTTTCTTTGTAGTCTCAGCTCATTTGTCAAATGCAGCCTTTTATGAGACTTTTTAGCCGAGACTTATTTGCACATACAGGCAGTGCCCTACTTAAGAACACCCGACTTACAGACAACCCCTAGTTACAAACGAACCTCTGGATGTTAGTAATTTACTGTACTTTAGCCTTAGGCTACAATGATCAACTGTAAGAGCTATCAAAGGTGTCTGCAATGAAGCTTTAGTGTTAATCCTGGTTCTTATGACAAACCAAAAGTTTTAAAATCCAATTGTCACAGAGACCAAAAAAATTTTGGCTGGGGTAACAATTATAAAATATACAGTTCCGACTTACATACAAATTCGACTTAATAACAAACCTACAGAACCTATCTTGTACGTAACCCGGGGACTGCCTGTATTAAGGCACAAATCAACGTAAAAACTGGCACAAACATGTGGAAGTGGGGAAAAACTATGCACCCAAAAGTCACTAAAATACAAACAAAAAACCTGCATCAGACTAAGATCTTGCCCAATATCTTTGAGGCTGTGGAATATTGAAGACTTCTGTATGTGTCTCTTTTTGAATCATCAATGGTGCTGCCTTGCTGCAAAAATGACTTTCATTCCCACAGATTTCCTTCAGGAGAGCTCTTGGATCCCACATTGCCTCGTAATCCTGCACGCCCCTCAGTATTATCCCTAGCTTCTGGTCACTTAAATCCTTTTAATTATTCTGTGCAAGGGCAGTGCACCTGTTCATTTGCACCCACCTACTTATTCACCGTTGGGTTCACAGGTGCACGGTGCCGGTGAGATAATGAGCAGTAGTTAAGGGAACCTGCCATCAGAAATTGGAATAATAAACCACTAGCAGTATTTTGACAAGTAGCTGAGAATTTCTGATGACAGGTTCCCTTTCCGACGTGCGCCATCATAGTACGACATGTGCCGAGGGCAAGGGGTACATGGAGAGGGCTCGTGGGCTGAGCCCTCTCCATAGCTGGTAAGTCTTTGCTGCATATTGCAGCAAACACTTAACAGTAACACCTGCAATCTGTAGGTTCAATCAGACAACCTATGGTTAAAGTACCTTAGGGGGCCCGAAAAATAGTAAAAATTATAATAAAAACCCCTTTCCCTATAAATAAACAGTAAAAATCATAAACACATTAGGTATCACCACATCCAAAAATGTTTGATCTATCAAAATATAATAATGTTTTTTCACTGTGTAACACCAGTAACAGGAAATAGTGTCAAAAAGTTGAAAATGCCACTTTTTTGCAATTTTGAAAAACATCATCAAAACTATAAAAAATTAGTTAGCGCGAGAACATGGCAAAATAAAAAAAAATGAAAACATTATAAAACCTATTCAAATTTGTTATCACTGTGATCGTACCGACCCAAATAATGAAGTAGACATGTCATTTGGGGCGCTCAGTGAAAGCCATAAAATCCAAGCCCACAAGAAAATGGTGCCAATGCGTTTTTTCACCATTTTCACTGCATTTGCAATTTTTTGCCTGCTTCCCAGTACATGGCATGGAATATTAAATACTGTCACTATAAAGTGCAATTTGTTACGCAGAAAGAAAGCCCTCACAGACCTCTTTACAAGTAAAAATAAAAAAGTTATAGATCATTGAATGTGGGGAGTGAAAAATGGAACTGAAAAAAACAAAAAAAAGGCCAGGTCGTTAAGGGGCTAATACTCTAACTGCTGTTGCGCACATTACAGGCGCACCTGTGGATCTGGACATGGACCAGCAGCCAGACGTCAAACATACAGGAGCATCGCGTATGTGCGAGAATTTCAATAAGGATTCAATTGAATAGGCACCTTTATTCAGATATCATTTTTCCTTTGTTACATATGTATTGGGGCTTGAGCTCTGGAATCTTTATGATTCCATCAACGTCCCTGCATTAAATACTTTTATTGTGTCATGCCATAAGTGCCATACCTTATACCAACTTGTGGAATAGTTGGAGTTTTTATACACCCCAGGTACAGTGATTGTTACATCATCTCCCAAAGTTTTACTTATTGATTCTGCTGAGATGGAATCATTACAGTAAGGAACACTCTTCTTTATTTCATAAGTTCTGTTAAAAAAAAAAAAGAAAGCTTTATTTAGTGGGGGTGTGAATAGGAGTCCAAACTGTCTCTATCAGTCCTTAGTGTGCACAATTTCAGTTGCCCCTAGACACGACTCTGCCTTGGGGTCAGGGAAGCCATCTTGGATTCCTGTGTGACGCCGTGCTGCAGAGATTTATGTCTCTCTGCTCCCTGCACTCTAGCACCGCCCCCTGCAGTCCAGGACGGAGCTCACAGACACTCACTTCCTGCCACCTTATGAGGAGAGATTATCTGCAAACTAAAAACTACAAGCAAATAAGTCATCCGGGGGGAGGGAGAGGATGGCACATATTTGTGAGAACAGATATGTAGCAGGGCTGACAGTGTAAAAGTCTGTCAGCCTTTGTTTGTCATGCCTCTGTGTAATAGGCATCTCTCATCTGTCTCATCTCTCTCTCTCTCTCTCTCTCTCTGTGTGTCAGTGTGGTAGTACAATATCAGAAGCCAGATTAAAGTGTATATACACCTGTACCCTGATAATCTAACTACATTGTTACCCTACAGAACTAGATGCATCATAATGTGTCTGCTTTGAGAGTCCCTGCCCACACTGGATTTTGCACTGACCAGCCTAGGGAGTAATAGGAGCTAAAACAGCAATACTGAGTAACATTATGATGTATGGGATAAAAATGATCTTTATTGTGTAAACATCAGTAGGGGATTGAATTTTCTTTCGTGGGAAAACCCCTTTCAGTGTCACTTATTTGTACGTTGCAGCTAATATATGTCAAATAAAGGACAATAAATATTGCATTTGTACAGATTGTCTTTGGAAAATTCTGGTGCTCGACTTTCTGTTCTCACCATTTTTAATATAAGTTTGAAGACAAATGGAGCGCTTTTTCGGTTGTATGCAATTCAGGAAAAAATTTTTTTTGGCTCACATATTTGCATAATCTGTGACATGTGAACCACAATGGCTTTTGTCAAACAGGAATATCTACCAAGAATAAGGTATAGAGGACGATGTATTAAAACATCTGCAAAGAGTTTGCATGGGTTTCTCTCGGGTCCTCCGGTTTCCTCCCATACTCTAAAACATACTGGATTAGATTGTGAGCCCCATGGGGACAGGGACTGATTTGGCAAGCTCTGTGCAGCGCTGCGTAATCTTTGTGCGCTATATAAATAAAGGAATAATTATCAATTCATTTGTCTGATTTTTTGTACTATTCTTTGAGACTTCTTTTTGCCTCCGTTGAGGCAAATAAGTCTGAAAACAGTATAAAAAAAAACAAAGTGGTGATAAATCGCTGTCTCCTTTTTTTAAATGAATAAACAAAGATGTCAATGCTTCATTCTATTGCAATTCTATGAACTTACTGTCCTGTACATAAATATGACACAGAATGGTCTGAAGATGGCCACCGGATTTGTACATTCTCATCCCTGGTTATCTGTCTCATGGTATCAGAAATGTTTACTTTATTTATTCTTATGTTGTTGTTTTCAACTCTATGAAGAAAAGCTACAAAAAAGATACAAACACAAAATGAATGAGAGATGTCAAATTAGATTCCTAAAAATAAAATTTCATGTGATATAGACATATTATACAGTTTTTAAAACTCATCCCAAGTAAAGTTTAACAAGGACGAGTGTTGTTAGGAAAGCATGGGTTTATGCATCAGTCTGTATGAAGGGGGTATGAGGCTGGTCATATAATAAAAGCCAAAAGCTTAAATACACTTAAAGGGGTTGGTCACTTTACTTCTTGTGATTTGTAATGTGTGTGTAAGCGTGGAGAGCAGGATATTAGGTAATTTAGCAATATACATCTATTAAATGTTCTGCATTGTTTTCTTGATATGTAAAATGAAGCCTCCTATTTTATACCTCATCAGCCAGACATTCTGGTCCATAACGTGGCTGCAGATGGAGGGTCATGTGATCTACCACTGTCCATGAACAATCGCCAGTTAGAGATCACATGACCCATGTGATCAGATATTGTAAAAGTAACTGGGTAAAGGACCTTAGATGACATCACCCTAGTCACATGACATGCTGAGAAGAGGCATGGAACATGGGGAAGAGTAGATGGGAGGGGCTGGCGAGCGAGACATGCCCCCTCTAATGCCAGGTAATGTAAGATAAAGTTGATTTATGGGTATGTAAGGGAAACAATTTTTAGCTTAAACCTGTCACTAGCTGTATTTTTGAAAAGGTTCCCTTTAATGGAAAAGCATTTTAAAAATTCTTACCACTACTATCACTTGTCTATGACTTTGCACAATGTCTTAGGAAAGACTTCCTGACTGTAAATGTAAGATGGCGAAACATGGGCTTATCCTAAACAATATTAAAGTGAGCATGTTGGCGTAAATGGCAGCAAGTATGTTTTAAATCAAAAGACTCATGGGTGTAACCACCCGGGTAAGCAGACCTGGCAGATGCTAAGGGGACCATCAATAATGGGGCTATTGTAACTGTGACAGGAAGTACTTAGTGATGACAAAATGCACTTTTGGAATACAAAATTTAACTCATCTTATTAAATTTTACTATGAAGTTGTGTGCATTAGCAGACCTGGACTGGCACACCAGTGGGCCCCAACACAGGTTTCAACCGGGGCCAGTGTTAAGTCACCGCAAGGTGGGCAAATGCTCAGGGGCCCTGAACCCAAGAGGGCCCCTTGAACATCTGAGGTATTGTATGGCACTATGGCAGGGGCTTCCGTCTGCACAGAGGAGCCCCTTGCCAGAGGCTATAATAGTACTCCATGCGGCCAGCGGCAGAAGCAAGAAAACAGGATGAGGCAGGTAAGTACATATGACTGGGCTACATTTATTGGGGCTTCCCACAGATTTTGCACCAAAGGGCCTCCACCAACTTTAATCTGACCCTGGTTATTATCACAGAGAGCAATCAGAGCTATGTGCTAATAACAGCTCATGCACCTGTGGGACATCACATGACCATAGACAGATCTCTCTCCACGGGAAGTGAACAATGAAGCTGAAAGAAAGCAGAGATTATTATTATTATCCATGGTCCTGTACAATCAGAGATCTAGAAAACCACGAGGAATTGATGCAGAAAGTATATCGAAAAATTGTATAACTTTTCACTACACTAACCATATAAATTAATAAACCTTAGGGCTCATTCACACGCCCCTTCTGTGGGGATGTATTTGCGGCCGCATATACCTCCCCATAGACGGCACTGCGGGGGTATGATGCCACATGTTCCGCCGCGTCGTACTTCGGGAAAAGATAGAGCATGCTCCTCCTCTCCAGCACACGGTGCCGTGTGAATGTACCCTTATACTTTCCTCTCTACACACTTGCATTCTCCTGAGGCGCAACTGGATCGAGACTTCTGCAATATAGGTAACATTTCTAACAGTGTGGTAGGCAGCCCCAGGATGCCCAGTCATTCACAGTGCATTGGTTATACCACCACCGACTGTGACATCAATGTAGTTATTATTCCTATAGTTTGCTATCCTTGTACTATGACATCAGAGTGCTTGCTATTCTTGTATTATGACATCACTGTAGTTATTATTCCTGAAGTTTGCTTTTCTTTGTATTATGACATCACTGTAGTTATTATTGCTTTAGTTTGTTATCCTTTTACTATGACATCACAGTGATTGCTATCCTTGTATTATGCCATCACTGTAGTTATTATTGCTGAAGTTTGCTATCCTTATACGATGGCATCACAGGATTGCTATTGTATTATGACATCACTGTAGTTATTATTGCTGAAGTTTGCTATCCTTGTACTATGACATCACAGTGCTTGCTATCCTTGCATTTTGACATCAGTGTCTCAAAGCTACCTCATAAGGCAGCAACCCTTAAAAGGAGTTTTCCAGGAACCAGCATAATTCATATACAAATGGGTGTTTAAAATATAAGCTAATGTGTAATTAGTTGTTTAAAATGTTGCTCCCCTAAGCAGAAAAATGCTGATGACATACACTGTAATGAAGAATGCTACTGGCCCTTTAACCCCTTCCCGTACGCCGCAAGCCGGGGGACGAGCCCTCTCCATAGCCGGTAAGTCTTTGCTGCATATTGCAGCAAAGCCTTACCGGTAACACCCAAGATCGGTGCTAGCGGCTTGGGCGCCACCATTTTGTAGTGGCTTGTTGCTCCCCGTGACATCATCGGGGAGCGGCAATCCGTCGCCATGGTAGCCTCCTGTCTTCCGAAGACCCAAGGCTACTTTGTTTTAACTCATTCATTACAATCAGAACATTGTAATGAATGGGGAGTAAAATACCCATATACTGCCATACTGTAGTATGGCAGTACATATGATAGGATCGATCAGACAACCTAGGGTTAATGTATCCTAGGGAGTCTGAAAAATAGTAAAAGTAAAAATAAAATAAAAAAGTTTAAAAAAAAAAAATTATAATAAAAAAACCTAAAAATTCAAATCACCCCCTTTCCCTAGAACTGATCTAAATATAAATAAACAGTAAAAATCATAAAAACATTAGGTATCACCGCGTCCGAAAATGCCCGATCTATCAAAATATAATAACGGTTTTTCACTGCGTTTTACCCCATAGCGGAAAATAGCACCCAAAGTCGAAAATTGCAGTTTTTTGCCGTTTTGAAAATTATTTTAAAAATCTATAAAAAGTGATCTAAAGATTGCACCCACAGCTCCGTACACCAAAGTATGAAAAAGTTATTTTGTACAGGAGGTTTTAATTTTTGTAAATGTATGAAAACATTATAAAACCTACACAAATTTTTATCCCCGTAATCGTACCGACCCAAAGAATAAAGTAGACATATCATTTGGGGCGCTCAGTGAAAGCTGTAAAATCCAAGCCCACAAGAAAACATCACAAATGTGTTTTATCACCATTTTCACTGAATTTGGAATTTTTTTCCTGCTTCCCAGTACACGGCCTGGAATATTATATACCGTCACTTTGAAGTGCAATTTGTTACGCAAAAAATAAGCCATCACACAGCTTTATGTGGAAAAATAAAAAAGTTCTAGATTTTTGAAGGTGGGGAGTGAAAAATGGAAGTGAAAAAACTAAAAAGGGCCAAGTCGTTAAGGGGTTAATCAGTCCATTGATTTCATCTGCGCAGAGCGGACACAGGACGGATGGCGGCCGTTGGTCACATGTCCCATCACGTGTCCTGCACCTGCCCGGGCAGGTCATGTGATCACCACTACATTTGGCTGTAGTTGGTTGGTTGCACTGCATCCAGTATGGCCAGTGTTGTGATAATGTGCAGTGATGGCAGTTACACATCATTGCTATGGTAACAGAGCAATAAAATCTGTTAGATCATTCCTGAGAGCAGAGCATAAGAGAGGAGAAGGAGTTGCTGAGAACTAAAGGATCATGGGACTTGGAGTTTCAAGTGACGGCTATCTTGGTGATAAATCTGTATACTTTAAGAGGCAATAAAATTTTGTGAACCATAAAATCAAACTATTTACGCTCCATTTTGTGACTAATGACATTGAGTTTTGCTATATACATTTATTTATAGCATCATGGGTTTTTGTATCAGACGTTCATATTCCTGGAACAGCCCTTTAACATCAAGCAGCCTAGAAGCCTAGCCTAGAAAGGGAACAGGCTCCAAACCATGGACAGCATTGTGTAGGGTACCGTGGCACCTAAAAGATTTATTACCACAAACAGTGTCACGTCATAGTTGGGCACCGGTGGTCGGTTTTCTTGACTGCTGGGGGGGTCTCCCTAAGAACCCCAGGCCTATCATTTAACCACAGCTATTACAATATCCATCTACAATCCATAAGCTGTACATTCTCAATATACTGCAGTACCATAACATATCACCGCACAATGAAAGGCATGACAACAAAGCGCATAAGAAAATGGTGCAATGGCATTTTATTGGACTTTTTATCCAGTTTCACAATACATTGTACAGAATATTGAATGGCATCACTAAGCCTATCCTCATACGTCCGTTTTTCCACGGCCAGTTGTCTAGCCATTTTTGCAGGCTGTAATTCTTCCATTTTTTTGCGGTGACCTGCCATTGATCCATATATACAGTCCTATGTTTTTAACGGTGCAATCTGTTTTTGCAGATTTGCAAAAAACAAAGGATTGTGTTACCTAGCAAAAAACGCAGGAAAAAAACGCAGTCAAAACACAGAAAAGAATAGGACTTGCTGTGACCGCAGCCTGCAGTCTCAGATATGGATCTGTAGAAACAACAGCTATGTATGTGAGGACTATTGTTAAGCAAGTCTGAACTGCAAAGTTTGGGTTCATACAAAACTTTGTGAATACAGGCATCAAACCCAGACACAAACCTCAGTCATTTGTGACTGGCGCACTTGCCACCAGGGGCATAACTTTAGGGGGAGCAGAGGTTGCGATCGCACCTGGGCCCAAGAGGTTTAGAGGGCCCTTATGGTGTCCCTTTCCCATATGAGAAGACAATTAATATAAACCATACATTATAGTCGGAGGCCTGGCACAGACTTTGCACTGGTTCCCACCAGCTACTAGTTACGCCACTGCTTGCCACCATTTTACAGTGGATTGGCGCTACCTTATAACGTCACTGGGAGCAACCATCCTCAAAATCCTCGGCTGTTAAAAGCTGATTTTTAAAATGCGGTCCGCTCTTCCCTAGTGATGACATAGAAATACATGTAGCCATGTGCAAGCTGTAGTAACAACACTAGGGCAAAAACTTAAAAAACACAATTATATTGCGTAAAATAACACGTGAGTTTCCCTACTGCCATTACTGTGTAAGCTTTCAGTCTGAATGTGGTCAGTTATACATGCAGGCAGCACTTGGATATGAAAATCATTCATTAATATCAAATGGGTCAAACAAATTTTATGACCTACAAGTTTCTTGACAATACATCAAGTTACAGCGGGTATTTTTTTCCATTTCTCAGCCATATAGAATTTTTTTTTAAATACATGACTTATTTTGTACATCAGTGCCATGTATAAAGCTGAATACATACTTGCTTGTCTGTTTTACTAGTCCCTCTACATGGAAAGCAGGTAAATATATCAATAAAGACAAAGCTGTCCATAGAAGAGTACGCATATATGTTTGGTGCACAAATGCTTTATATTGAATGTGGTATTTCTGCAGCATTCTGCAATCCCCGTTTTTGCAGCATGTGAACATACTCCACATATAAGCACAGATTCTCTTTTTTTCTGTTTAAATCTTAGAAATGTTTTTACGGTACCTGCACATTTTTTAATCTAACAGATATTAATTACATAAATGTGAACATGAATGTGATATAGTTATTGTACAAGTTCCTCCGAAATCTATATAAGCTCCAGTGTGAATTTAGAGTTAAACATAACTTACCAAATTTAAGAAAACACATAAGAACAAGAAAGCTGCTGCCCACTCTTCTGACTGACATTCTCAAAATTGAACAGGGGTTTAGTGATCCTGTCCGTGATCTCGGCTTAGGCAGAATGCTGTCTCATTTAGTCTACCCTGGTGTTATACTGGTTTCCGCTTCAACCTCAAAGTACAGGCTTTGTACTTATACAAGGAAGCACTTACACAACCTCTGCTACTCATTTTTTTCTTCTAACAAGGATGAAGTGTGGCATTTTGCATATATGTTCAGCTGTGATTCATATGTAATTTCCCTTGTTTTACATTTGTACCAGTGACGTTTTTTTCCATTTCTACAAACCGTACAAAACCTTCAAACTATAGCAGTCATATATATATATTTGTAATTTCAATGTCTGATTCCCAACAGGTAGTAACTGAGAATTTCCATCTATAGGAAAGAAAACCTTATGGGATGGGAATTCTATAAATAGGTCACAAACACCTACTCATCTATTAAATCCTGTACCCATACTGAGTGCAAGTCCTGTAGTCCCCAGTGGTCCTTAATAACATAGGGATACTGCACTTGGTTCAGTGTCCCTATGTTATTAAGGACCTCTGGAGTAAGTTATGAAGAGGGGTACAAAAGTTTTCATAGTTTATATTTTACAATATTTTGGGTGTTCAATAATGACATCTAGAGGTCAAAAAGTGCATTGCAGAACATTTAACATTTTTCTTCAGCTAATAACATCACTGCGCAGAAAAGGAAAAAATTAACATTAATTGTCTGCCTGGTTACAAGGTGGGCAGATACATACGTGCGAGTCCCGTAGTTTGCTCACACCTCCTTTCCCTACGTCATCCGGCTGTTGGCTGAATTATAACACATATGTTGCCATGCGCAGAAGCAGGAAGCTAAGCAGGAAAGTCACGCATGCGCTGTAGGCATTAGTGTTATAATTCAGACGGTGTGAGCAAGCCGCGGGACTCACACGTTTGTATTTGCCAACCTCGACTCGCTAGATTCTCTGCCGGGTAACCATAAATGTTAATTTTTTCCTTTTCTGCGCATCGATTTTATTAGCTGAAGAAAGGTTGCCCTTATCCTATAAGGCAGTGATGGCGAACCTTTTGGAGACAGAGTGCCCAAACTACAACCAAAATCCACTTATTTTCCCGTGAAGTGCCAACATGGCATTTTAAGCAGTAACTTATTGCTACCTGTTCTTCCACATCTTTCAATTGTATCGCCCCCTGAGGAAACCAATACAGTTGAAAGAAGGAGGGCAAATTCAGACTCTCATTGTAGCCTCTCTCCAGGGTCTCTCTGTAGAGGAAAAATGGTTGGTCCAGCAGGATGAACTCCAAATATATTGCAGTTCTGTCAACACCTTCTCACTTTTCCCGCAGTTCCTAACAGCCAATGAAGTGTTGCTTTAAAATCGCACTGAGAGCAGCATCTCTAAAGTTGCCTGGGGCTTGGTGGATTTGGTCCTATTTGGTGAACTCTGTCCTGAGTGGTCTGAGTGCCCACAGAAATGGCTCCGAGTGCCACCTCTGGCACCCGTGCCATAGGTTCGCCACCACTGCTATAAGGGCTCTATGGGAACCTGCCCACAATTTAATTTTTTCATACAGCGGTGGCAGGTTCTCTTTAAAGAATCACATTCTAATCATAAAAATCTGTTGGAAGAGTCAAATGCATGTGCGGTAAGTGACTCTTAATAAAAAAATAAAAAAAACACAACAGTGAGTTGTCATCTTGTTCAGGCAGGTTATATGTTGTGACTATTTAAAAGAGGTTGTGACATAGTAGATACAGTGGAACCTTGGATTATGAATATACATGTAGTTGGTTTCGAGAACATGCTTGTAATCCAAATCGCTTGTATATCACAGGAGTTTTTCCACAGGAAATCATTGAAACAGACAATTTGTTGCATAATGACCGAATACCTTGGATCAGAAGTAGAATTTGTGCTCATAATCCAAAATCGCTAACATATCAAAGCAATATGAAACCATTAAAACACATGATTTATTCCATACCCCAAGAAAATATAGTTATGTCTAGTGTTGAGTGGACCCAAACTTCAAAGTTCGAATTACATGGCGGTACTGGAGGGGCAGGACTTTTATCATACACCGGGTCATGAAACGCCGGCAGATAAAAGTCCCTGCCGTATTTAATTTATTATAAAACTGATCATCCATTGAGTTCAGTACAAAAAACAACAGCATCAGATCATCTCAGATTCTATAAATACATCGTATATACTGTATGTAATATAATGTCTACTCTGCTTGTAGGTGCCTTATAAATTACATTTTTTTAATTATATGTTTTTATAAATCATTAGTACAAGTAAAAATACATTTATAATATTAGGGAATAGTGCTTTTTCTTCTCCATTTTTCCGAAGGCCCAGTTCATATCTCTGTTAGGGTCCAGTCACACATGTCGATGTTACAATGCGACTGGATGGTTTGAAAGTGTTTTTCTTCATTGCTGAAAGTGTAAAAAATTTTAACACAGCTGCTTACACTTCCACCAATGAACAAAAACACTTTCAAGCCAGCCAAATGCATGGTAACATGTAAAAACACATCGCTAAACGTGACTGCACCATTTTGTCTTTAGTTAGGGTACATTCACATGCAGCCGTGTGCTGGAGAGGAGGAGGAGGTGACCCTTCCTCCCTCCATAGGAAATAGCGGCACACGGCCGCACATCCGGCGAAAGATAGAGCATGCTCTATCTTTTTGTGGTGTGCGGCCCGGATCGGTGGCACACATGCGTGGCACCAGATCCCTGCCGTGCCGCTATTGCCATCTGCAAACTTGCGGCCGCATGTACGGCCCTGCAGACGGCAGTGTGAATGAGCCCTTATTGTGAGCCTAAACCAGGAGAGGTTGATACATAGAACAGGTGCACTTTGTTCCCTACAACCAATATAATTACCTGGAGAGAAGTCTGAATAATCTCAGTGGCCTCATCTTGGGGCCTGTGCTTTTGGGGCCTGTGCAGTGGTTCAAAAATGCAAGAGAAGTTTTTGCACAAGGAGCAAAATCTTACATGAAATTTTCATTTCCTGGAGTTCTAGACAGCACACACAAAATGGTTAATTAATATCTGCCTACTGTCGAATAGAAGATACACAATTAAACAGCAGTATCAAATACTTAATAATTAGCATTTAGTTAAGCATATAGGCACCTAAAAAAATGACACCAGTTGCATCTTATTAAACAAAGAATCCATATGGGATTGTGCTGCCTAGGACTCCAGGAAATGAAAATTTCAGGTAAGAATTTTCTACTTCCTGGACATCCTACAAAATATACAAAACAACTTAAGAAACATTGACTTGGTATGGAGCTCTGTCGCCAAAGACCAAAATCTCTGCAGTAAAAACGTCCAAGGGGTAGTGTTTCACAAAAGTGGAGGATGAGGCCCACGTTGCAGCCTTGAGAATTTGATCCAGTGGAAGATATGCCTTTTCAGTCCACACGGTGATGTGAACCTAGTAGGATGAGCTCTAATGTTAATAGAACAATCAATTCCTTCTGTAAAATAACAATCCTTTAAAAGATCCCTAAGCCTGCTAGAGTGTGGCTTTGCTGGCTCTTTTACCTTTATTAGGACCATAAATAACACAAACAAAAGCTTAGGATTGTCTAAATGACTCTGAGGCTTGAAGATCAGCCTTTGACATCTAAGGAACACAAATATTCAGATAAAGTAGTGTCTGAAATTATATCACCCAATGCCATAGACCTAGAAGACGACTTTTTTTTGCATACATTCTTAGATTCAATGTCTGCTCGACAGCTTTAATTAGATTCATCAGAATCAGAGAAAATTTCCCCTTCAGACAAACAATCATCACCTGAAGACACATAAGGAAATACATAGGCTTCCCTACATGACTCCCACGGTTTAGTGCTGCTCTCATGTCATAAAATGTTTCAGACAACTGATCTTTAAACCAGGATGTAAAGCTAGATGCTTCAGCTTGATGAGGGGTAGGAGGAGGCGGCACATCCAAACTTGTGGTTCCAGGATGAACTCACCAGCAGAGAGGAACTCCAGGAGTTCCAAGGTCTGGGCTGAGGGACAGGCATGCCTGTATATATCCTGGGGGAGATATTCATCCCCAGACCATTACACCTTAGGGACAGAGAAACTCTCTCAGTGCAGGGAGCCAGAATTGTAACATCTACTATCAGTGGCGTAACTAGGAGAGACAGGGCCCCCTAGCAGGCCACATAAAAAATTTACATATTAGTATACTCACACATACGAGTTACAATCACTTATAAATACACTCATGTACATATACACATACATTCAGTGCCATATGCAACATACTCACAGTGTATACAGACACCATATACACATCACAGATGTTATATACATATTATGCTGGACACATGCAGTACAATATAGATATAATGCTGCACATCCTCCATTCTTTATTGTATCAGGTTGGATGACGGGGCCCCCTTACACTGTGGCTGCTACCGGTGTAGTTACACCCCTGTCTTCTATCCAGATAAACGACACATAAAATGCAATTGCTGGCCTCGTGCAAAGTGCCAATATCCTCTATTAATTCCTACTTCAGACAGTAAGCAGATATTAACCCTTTGTATGTGCTGCCCCAGGACGTCCAGCAAATGTGGATGAATGTTTCAACATCATATCTTATCATAATTCTGGTATTTACTAAATCTTATCCTTTGCACCTAAGACAGATGTTTAACATTTACACAGGGAAAACCGCTATGCGATTGTGGTATGGTTCCATAGGGTTGGAAATGCTACGAACTAAAGTCTCAGATGCTATGAGGGTGGGGGAATATACACTCACCGGCCACTTTATTAGGTACACCTGTCCAACTGCTCGTTAACACAATTTCTAATCAGCCAATCACATGGCGGCAACTCAGTGCATTTAGGCATTTAGACATGGTCAAGACTATCTCCTGCAGTTCAAACCGAGCAGCAGTATGGGGAAGAAAGGTGATTTGAGTGCCCTGGGATTTTCACGCACAACCATCTCTAGGGTTTACAGAGAATGTTCCGAAAAAGAAAAAACATCCAGTGAGCGGCAGTTCTGTTGGCGGAAATGCCTTGTTGATGCCAGAGGAGAATGGGCAGACTGGTTCAAGCTGATAGAAAGGCAACAGTGACTCAAATCGCCACCAGTTACAACCAAGGTAGGCAGAAGAGCATCTCTGAACACACAGTACGTCGAACTTTGAGGCAGATGGGCTACAGCAGCAGAAGACCACACCGGGTGCCACTCCTTTCAGCTAAGAACAGGAAACTGAGGCTACAATTTGCACAAGCTCATCGAAATTGGACAGTAGAAGATTGGAAAAACGTTGCCTGGTCTGATGAGTCTCGATTTCTGCTGCGACATTCGGATGGTGGGGTCAGAATTTGGCGTCAACTACATGAAAGCATGGATCCATCCTGCCTTGTATCAACGGTTCAGGCTGGTGGCGGTGGTGTCATGGTGTGGGGAATATTTTCTTGGCACTCTTTGGGCCCCTTGGTACCAATTGAGCATCGTTGCAACGCCACAGCCTACCTGAGTATTGTTGGTGTCCATCCCTTTATGACCACAATGTACCCAACATCTGATGGCTACTTTCAGCAGGATAATGTGCCATGTCATAAAGCTGGAATCATCTCAGACTGGTTTCTTGAACATGACAATGAGTTCACTGTACTCAAATGGCCTCTACAGTCACCAGATCTCAATCCAATAAAGCATCTTTGGGATGTGGTGGAACGGGAGATTCGCATCATGGATGCGCAGCCGACAAATCTGCGGCAACTGTGTGATGCCATCATGTCAATATGGACCAAAATCTCTGAGGAATGCTTCCAGTACCTTGTTGAATCTATGCCACGAAGATTTGAGGCAGTTCTGAAGGCAAAAGGGGGTCCAAACCGTTACTAGCATGGTGTACCGAATAAAGTGGCAGGTGAGTGTATATTAAGACTAGAGAGTGTACAGCCATGCCCACAAGTTTTGAAAATGATACAAAATGTTCCTTTTTACAAGGTCTACCTCATCCGGTTTTATAATGGCAACTTTAACGCCCTTAATTAACCCATTCTGTGTACTCCTCCCATCTCTTATACGGCCATCGGCACGTACCAGGCTAAAGGCTTCTCTGCAGTCTTATTTAATTTAAACTGTTATTGAAACACAAACAAAAAAAAAATTGTCTGGAGCTACAATTATAAAATATACAGCTCCTACCTAGCGTATATACCCGAGTATAAGCCGACTCAAGTATAAGCCAAGGTACCCAATTTTAGCACAAAAAAACTGGGAAAATCTATTGACTCGAGTATAAGCCTAGGGTGGAAAATGCATTGGTCACAGCCTCCATCCAGTACATAGCTAGCCAGACCCTGCCCCCAGTGTACAGCCAGCCCTTGCCCCCTAGTATTTAACCTGCCAGCCCTTGCTCCCTAGTATTTAGCCTGCCAGCCCTTGCTCCCTAGTATTTAGCCTGCCAACCCTTTCCCCCTAGTATATAACCAGCAGCCCCTTAACCAACATATAGCCAGGCACCATCCCAACAACCCCGCAGGTACTCTTCTTTAGCAATGCTCTGTATCCCTGCATGGTGTTGTTGCACCCACCATGATGTCGGCAGCTTGCTGACATCATGGTGCATGCGATGGGGGGGGGGGGGTACATACTAATTCAACTTAACAACAAATCTAAAAGAACCTATCTCGTACGTAACCCAGGAACTGTACACAGAACTTCGTTCAGATCCCATCCCATTAATTCGCTCTGTTGGTATTTGACCCCTTATTTCCACCTTAATGACCAGCCCATTTTTCATTAATGTTTTCTACAAGCCATTTTCACCATAAATTTGTATAACTAAGGGAGAAAAGTGCTATAGCTGTTGAATTTTTTTTGTGAATTTAGCTGTGCGAGATTGTTTTTATTTTGGCTGTGACGTCATTAGAACTCTGCAATCTTTGCTGTGGGGTGCGGATTGGTGACAGAGGAAGTTCAATCCCTTTGCCCCTTGCTTAGGCATTGTGGTCCAGGTTTAAATGCTCAGGATCTGATCCTGAGTCACAGGCCTCCTGCACACCATCAAGTGCGGCCTGTGAATATTGGTCCATATGTCGGCCAATTCCACACCTTGTACAGAAGGGGGGTACTTGGACTATACCAAATATGATGCAGAGACTTTTCTTCACTTCTGTGATGCTATAAATTCTTTTTTCCCCCTTTACCGGATGCTACAGGACATTGACAAGTGATCATGTTGTATTAAAGCTGTATAATATATGAGGTAAAAATCTATAGTAATAAACAAAGATAATTATTTGTAAAACACTTATTCTGCACACAAGCCATTTTTGTTTCCCACCACACCATGTTGCATAGCTGTATTCATATATAGTAACATATGACTGAGTGAGATATTTTGAGAGAATGTTGCAATTTTCTCTTTACAGACCCATAGAGATGAAAGGAATGGGCACCACCAGAAGGTTAGGTCCCTTGTTCTTGTGAACTGCAGTAGTCAGCCTCCACTGAGCAGGCACTTATTAACCAGTATGTTGCATTTCATAGTTTTCATAGTTTATACGGTTGAAAAAAAGACACTTGTCCATCAAGTTCAACCTATGAAGGGAAGGGATTGGATCAGGAAGGGATTTAGGGGAAACAATCCTATATAGCATAACAATCAATGTTATTTAGGTGTAAAAAGGCATCTAGACCCTTCTTGAAGCTATCTGCTGTCCCTGCTGTGACCAGCGCCTGAGGCAGGCTATTCCACAGATTGACAGTTCTCATAGTAAAAAATCCCTGTGGCCTCTGGTGATTTAACCTTGATTTCTCCAGACTGAGACAGTGCCCCCTCGTCTTTTGATTTGATTTAATCTGAAACAACTTACCACCATATTTTTTGTATGGACCATTCATATATTTATATAAATTAATCATGTCCCCTCGTACTCATCTCTTTTCCAGACTAAATAAATCTAGTTGTTTTAATGTTTCCTCATAACTAAGACCCTCCATACCCCTTATCAGTTTTGTGGCTCTACGTTGAACCCTCTCCAAAAGGATGTAAGGATCAAAGAAATATTCTGTGAATGAAGACAGTTTGCACAAGAGAACAATCTTTATGTATTCTATAAAATGCAAAGATTGCGTTGACACTGCAATCGATCAAATGAATGCAGTCCACATATATGTAGGTGTCAATTTTACTTTATTCAAGGGAAAAAAATGGGGAAAATAGGAACTTCCATGAAACACAGTAGACATAAGTTAGATAGCACTGCAAAATGTCCGAGAATGTTTACTTGACACAAGTCTGCTTTGCAGTTATACAATTAGTAATTTTATGCAGTTTGTCACTGTTGCCTTTTCGCACTATTATTAATGAAAAATGAGGTTATAGGTCACAAAATGTGTATTACTAAAATTATGCAAAAATTCACTTAAAAAAAAAACATAAATATGTGATGCACATTAGTTTAACAAAAATGTAAACATTTCTCCAATGTCACATGTGCATTAAACTGAAAAAAGCAACAATGCAGTCATACAGTTTCAGTAACTCAACTCGACTACGAAGTATCTTTATCAAAGAGCAAACACTTTCTGCTTTCTGACATAGTGGTTGGTGCTGTTAATACTGGTATGAAGCTGAATATTATGGGAATAAAAAGGTTTTGCCGATTTATAATATTGTAATGATGGAGATTTCCAAATCTTGATCTTCTCCAGTTACTAACCACCAAAATTGATTCCAGTGATATTTCCTTTAGGCTCAAGGGAAACCTGCAACAGAGGCCAACTTTCAGAAAGCTTAGGTGCGCTGCTCTTTAATATGTATGCTGCTGGTTACAACAAGAAAAGAACAAAATGTACACATGAACATAAGTTTTCAGTGCTTCTGAAAAGAAAAAAAAAAGAAAAAAATTAGGTTTCTGCCATTAAAAATAAGGCTTCCAGACAACTTGAATGTTTGTATATATGGGGGTGACTGCAGAAAAGTGTGCACCTGGTGACTGTTCCACTACCCTCAAAAAGACCAGAGTTACCATTGTCTACTTCATTCTATCACTTTATATAACATGGAGATCAAAGGCAAATGAAGAAAAATGCTTTAATACAATGGCAGAAACAAAGGAAGAGTAGTCTATGTCTATAATAAAAGAGAAACTGTTCACAAATGAACAGCTTAAGGCAGCTGTCAACAATGTACTTCACACCAGAAAGAAAGTCCGTCAAAAAAGGGTTGAATGACACTGTGCATTGCTACATCAACCATAACTGTACACTTCAGGAACCTCGAGTCATGAATGGGGAAGCCGTTAGGCAGGTTATTCCCTGTCCAGACATTTATTACAAATGTCAAAGCGTTCAGAAAATAAAGCAGACTATTTTATATTCTTATTAAAAAAGTCAGAACTGGGAATCATACATCTAAACACAGGTACAGTATGTCTGTTAAGAAGAAGTATCATTAACTACATTCTTAGAATTTTTTTTTTAGTGCATTGCATTCTTATTAAACAAAAAAAATACAACTCCAATTCAGGAGTATGCCAAACCACCTACAACCCCCACAGTGACCTACAATTTAGAGAACTAGCCTAAAACTGATCTTCCTTGATGCTACATCAGAAGAGAAATCTCTACTGGTCTGTGTGAAAATGGTACATAAAAAACTGAAAAAAAGTGAACTTCAATGAATACTAAAACGTTGTTGTCACCAAATTGCTGTGTTGTGCCATATTAATGCCAACTTCTGCCAGTGTGGATGAATCCATTACAAGGTAATTCTGGCATAATTTGGTATTAAAACTACACATTCATATTGCAAGTAACCGATACTGAAGCAAAATGAGTCAACCTCTCCATCAAGCCCTTGAAGTGGTCAAGATTTCTGCAAATATTGGGCAGATTTCATGGCACTAAAGGGGTTTGTGCATCGCTCAAAATGAGGTAGGAGAAAAAAAAAATAAGTTGATTGGAATTTGCCTGCAATGTCCAACTCCACAACCCTGTTTTGTTCCCTTTCTACAGTACAGATTTAGGCCAGCTTGACTGTGCGCACGCTTACTGTGGATCTCTAGGAGAATGAGGCAGCGCTAATACTGTGACACATTGTGTAGGGATGGGATATCAAAATTTAAAAAAAGTTTAGACACAAAATTCAACAATTCACAATATTAACCCAAAAAAAAACGTTAGCGGCTGCCTTTCACATTTTATAAATACAGTTTATTATATGAACTTTCCTTTGTCATAATCAACATAAGAAAAACAAACAGAAAACACTAAATTAAATAAGTGAAATATTAGTAAGCCTGGCTGTGCATGGTCAGAAAGGCTTTACAAGTTCTCTTGGACTGTGTTATATTCCATTTTGTCTTGGTGAAAGGGTGCTTTTAGTGTGACTTATTCTTTCCCATCTTACTTACAACTTATTCAAAGTAAGAGGAAATGTCTAAGTTAGTAGAACCCTCAGATATTTGTAGCACCCAACAAAGGCATTACAGCCACAGCTGCCTTGCAAGCTGCATACAGTTTCAATTAATCTCCCCTATGTTAGAAACACAAAATCCACTAAATGACTTTCGTTGTACTCCAGTTGCAAATGATTTCAAGTTACGGAGATAACAGAGATTGTAGGGGAGATGTCAGCAGTTCCACTTGTTACCAGCTCAAAAGAGAACTTCTGCCCAGGGTCATGAAATATACTTGACTGCTTCCACCAGACCTCACAGAAGCAAAGAAAACCTGTTCGGAGTAGAGAATTGGGATTAGCAATATTTATTTCAAGACTAGAAATTGTGCTTGTTACTTAGTTAAAATTTCAAACTGTATTTAAAAGGTTTATTAAGCGCAAAAACGACACATTTAGAGCTATAAAAGAAAGCACAGGAAACAAAACACAAACTTTCTTTACAGTCAAGCAATTCAATCTTGGAATCAAGCATGACTAAGAAGAGACACAAGCTCATAGATCCAGGCACTGTGACTATGGTAATATTTGTCATCAATGGCCTCGTTTAAAGATAACTTTTAAAATTATGCTAATGAGTCCTAGCCTTTCTGTGATCTGGATTTACAGGCAGTTACGCTTTCTTGCGTCAAGTACAGGAAAATCTCACTGCTCAAGTACTGAGGGAGCAGTGGGGAGAGTGTGACTGTGCAACTTTCTACAAAGCCAGATCACAGAGGGACTAGGGTAGTCCTTCCGGCTCATTAGCATCAAGGAGATTCCGAGTGCTTATATAATAGCATTCGCCACTTGAGGTGAATAATAAGGATAATAATTGCATGAGGCTGGATACTGCTCTGGATCTGCAAAAAAGTTAATAATCGGGCAACAATATTAATGTGATTGAATGTATGTGTGCCCGAGCAATTAGAGTACAGAAAGAGGTGTACATGGGCAAAATCTAGCTTATTCTCTCCCAGTATACTTCTTAGTTTTCTCTTTTTCTTAAAACATTAACTGTTTACGGAGATGTGATATGCTGCTGATACAAATGGATGTACATGTACAGGTGTTGTATGGAGTCTTTCCCCAGTGATGTCACAGTCCTTAAATCGACAGGAACATCATCGGACCCCCCTCCTGCTGAACGATGCATCTGGTCAGCTAGCCTAGAGGAGGGATGCAATACACTGCATCCACTCCTCGTAGGCTGCTTTTGTCTCCGCTGAGAGCATATATCGCTCAGCAGCAGGGAGCAAGATGGAAAGAAGCAACTTGCTACGTCTTTCGATCCTGACTTTATCATATACTGTTCAGATGGAGCCAACAACTATGCTTCCATCTGCCAGTATATGTCAATGTGTACGCTTTCCCGACATGTACTCTGAGCTCATACAAAAAGCGAGGTGTGAACCTAGCCTCACTGACATGCAAGGTACAGTAGAGGGGTGGAACTACAATTTTTTCCCTTTGGGGGAATATTTTATGTAAGAAGTCACAATACTGCTCAAGACCTAGTAAGATTTTACCTTGTCATTTCTTTCACACAAGAACTTTAATCTTTGTGCCCTTTTGTGCATAAAAACTCCATCAAGGTGGCCGGTCTCAACAGATCTAATCTCAATGGCTTTTTCACCCCATCCCATTATCTGGTTTGATCGAATGTATGCTGAAAAATGAAAACAAGATTTTAGAAGGGAGCAAACAATTTACCATCATCTATTGGAGAAATGTAAAGGTGTTAAATTCAGGCAAGTAAACGTACCAACAGAGGTCGGCATTTCTCCCCACTGTAGAACAACATCTTTAGTGATCCTGCCATAAGTATTAACATAAACTCCTTCATCTTCGTAACAAACCAACAACTCCATGCCATCCGTGTTTGGGAGGATAATAATTGCATGAGGCTGGATACTGCTCTGGATCTGCAAAAAAGTTAATAAGCGGGCAACAGTATTAATGTGATTGAATGTATGTGTGCCCGAACAATAAGAGTACAGAAAGAGGTGTACATGGGCAAAATCTAGCTTATTCTCTCCCAGTATACTTCTTAGTTTTCTCTTTTTCTTAAAACATTAACTGTTTACGGAGATGTGATATGCTGCTGATACAAATGGATGTACATTGTTCTGGTTTTGAATAAGCTTATTGCTACATTAAGTTACAACCTTTTTTTTTAAGTAATTTGTTTAAAAAAAAATGTGTGCAATTATCTAAAAAAAAAAAAAAATCAAAGAATTTAGCAGCACAATGTATGACACCCACTTATACTACAAACAGATTGATCACAATATACACACACAGAGGATATGTCATATTTGGGAGGACTTTTAAGTTTCTGTAACTTCCATAGAGCTTACATTGCTCTTTTATAAGTCACATAATAACTTACATGTGTTGGTAGATAAATATCATAGACTGCTCCTGAGTCCACATCAACAGCATGAAAACCAGCACAGGAACCATAAATCACTTTTAGCCTTTGTCCTTCTTCAACAGTCAGATCAACTAACAGGGGCCTATGTACCAACTCTCCAAATGACTGCAAGGAATAATTAAAAAGAAAAAAAGATTATAAGGGTTAAAGTACAAATACCACAAGTTACATTAAACCAAGTTTGTTACTGTCCGATTTACATAATGCAAAGCTACTTACCTTAAAGGCCATAAACTTGTGATATGGCTTTGGTGCCCAGGCATAAACTTCCACTGAACTCTTTAAAGCAATTACCAAAAACTTGATGCGCTCGTATTTAACTAAAGAAAGAGGAGGTTGGAACTATTAAACTAGAAACCACATTGCCAACATTATTGTAAAGAAATGACTAAATACTGTATATGAATATTGCATCTACACACATTAAGGGCATTTATCACTGGTTTCTGGTGTACAAGGCTTGGTACGTAATGTGCCATCCTTAATAAATGAACCCCCCTATATATTCTTTACCTTTCAGCCTAATCTCTGTTTAAATGTCTGGTTAAACAAGCAGCAGTATAAAAGCTTCAGAAAGTACAGAAGTCACTTAAAGGGAAAATGTCACCATACTAATCCCCCTCCCAAAAAACAGTACCTTCTTCTGTAATATGTATGTCCCTTGGAGGTCTTTTTAGCAGCAGTAGCATCAATGAAAAATCTTTTATTTTATTTTCTTGTACCATGTACCACTCAGGCAACAGCGCCTCCCCCCGGCAGACAGTTCTCTACCTAATCCATGCATCTGGCGCCCCAGCCCTGTCTGCCTATTGTGACATCATTCTCCGAGTATCCGTAGATCTTGCGCATGTGATCTCTGTTATAGCACTGCACATACTTGTCAACCAAAGTGTGTGGTTTTGCCTGTGAAGCCGGACATGCTGCCAGTTGTGCAAGATCTCCACAATTAGGAGACAGGGCAGAAATATGGGATGTAAAACATTAAAGAAGAAGGCACTGTTTGTGGGCTTGGGAGGGTTGGTTCCCTTTTAGGGAAATCTTATCAAGATGCCAGGCAAGTTATAATACACAATTATATTGTAATGCAAATGCTTAGACAAAGCATAAAGACATATTTGCAATGCAGCTGTAATAAGCTTCTGTAGCCTGTCTTTAGTGAAAATGAGGTCTCCGATGACAGGTTCCCTTTAAGGACATGTATTATGTGCTATATAAAAGTCACAATAAATTACTATAAACTATATACCTACCGACTTTATAGTGCACACAACCTTCTAAATCACCAACAGTTGTCCACCCTTGTTTCTTCTCAACCTCTGGGTCATTGTGTAAGATTTTGTTTCTCAGCCAAGACAAGTAATACACTCGCAACTTGTTCTTCTTTCCTGTAAAAATAACAGCAAATATACTAAGGCTGCTATCATCAATCAGGTTACTGAAACAGTCACTGAAAAAATAAATCTATATTAAAACATTTTTGGTGTGTAATGAAGTCAGGAGCTGAGAATTTGGACTGGTTCTTTACATGACCGAGAATACCCTATAGTGTGTGATATTATCAAGCCCAAATTCAATTAAAAAAAAAAACAATTAGGGTGGGAATAGACAATAGACGGTGTGGCAATGACTCAGCCTTGATGCATTTGTGAACAAAATTATTCAGTGACAGTTTCATGAGCTGTTAACATATAAGTGTCACTAAATAATAATTTTGTTATGAATTATCAGCACAATTCCTTTATTGACGTGGCCGGCCATATCATGCGCGCACAGAATATATGCACCCTTTTACTAATCTTGGTCTGCTTCTCCCAAGTGCCTGGACAGTCATTCACTGAAGCTGCATAACACACCGGAATCAGTCCCACGTGGCTCATCATACTCTTCTCTAGGCAAGGCTGCATTAACACGCCATGCTACGGTACGGCGGGCATACATCCGCGGTGCGGAGAGGAGCTGGAGTTAAGTGCAGCTCACCCCCCTGCCCCTCAACATAGAAATATACAGTGCACGGCGCCGTATTCCGTAAAAAGATAGGACATGTCCTATCTTTCTACGGGCCACGGAGCGGTACGGTGCGGCACGTGGGCTCCGTGAGCCCATAGAAGTTAATGGGGGACGTATAAACGCCGGACGTATATATGTCCCCCATACGTTCGTGTGAATGCCGCCTATGTAGAAGTGTTTTTTTACAGCCATGGACCGAAGTGATAAAAGGAAATTTAGAACACCAAGCAGCCACACGTTCAGCTTTTCAGATGCAGTTTTTGAAGCCAAAAGCAGGTGTGGATGATAATGGGTGAGGACTTATAATTAAGAAGTGCTACCCCTCCTCTATTTTCACTCCACTCCTGGTTTGGGCATCAAAAAGTGCATCTGAAAAACTAAACCACTGCTCCATTAGGACCTGTGAGTGGTTAAGTGTCCCCAGTCACTTTAAGTCCCTTTTATAGCAGTGCAATTTTCCTTGAAGTTCATTGCAATTGTGTCAAAGTCCCGAAGGGTGAAGACACACGTGGCGTTTTTGGGCCTTTTTTAGTTTTCAGAACGTAAAAAACGCATGCGTTTTTGTCCATCTTTCCAAATGTGTGCAATTTAAAAACAGACAAAAACACATGCATTTTCAAAAATCGGATGCGTTTTTTACGATCTAAAACACCAGGTGTGTCTTCACCCGAAGGCTTATGGGAAAATGCAACTTTACCTGATATTGTTACCAACACATTTAAACCCTCAAGGACATCCATTTGCTGAAATCGCCTTCTGTTGATAAGAGGGTAGACTTTTCCCTGACCACTTCTGTCTAACAACATTAATCCACTTTCAGTGCCCACCAACAAATTCACACCTGCAAGAAGAAAAACATAGAAACCTAATAAATAATAGTCAGACTACCCGATTAACCTTAACCAATTATCCAAAATGACAAAAATTATTCTTATTTCATTAGTTTTGTGTAGTACTTAAAAGAGAATTGGTGAGATATCAAACTAAATATATGAATAATATATATATATATATATAAATATATGGAGAGAGATTTATCAAGGGTTGTACACAAGTTTACTTGAAATAATCTCAATTCCTTGCGCACCAGGAATCGTCATTATTTTCCCCCTTTAAACTGCTTCATGGGCACATAGGGGGAAGAAGGCAGTGCCACAACTGCATACTAGCTATAACCCACATCTTTCTGGTGAAGGTTGTAGCACAATTATTTGCTAGGCATTAGCGGCGCAGTGAAGAGGCTGGGTTATTTTGTAGAACACAAAAAATCCCCCCCCCTTGGTTTTGTATGTGAAGTGGCCTACATCACAAGTCTACTAAGCGTAGTGGGTGATGCACCTTCTTAAACTTGGATTTACCACCCTGCAGTCCCTGCTCCCCTAGAAATTAAACATAAGTAATCTCTGGCTACAAGACTGCTGTAAACTCTAAATGGCGTTAACAGCGATTCAAGCAAGATGGCAGCCCCCAAAATCTTGGCCAGAAAATAGAACTACATCTACAAATCAGAAAATAGATTACATCAGACAGAAAAAATGTTTCGCCATCCAGTTTTATAAAGTTAAAACTTACATTAAGTTGAAAGATATTGACATCACAACTGCTTCGAAATATCTAAAAACTTAACGGTCTTTCATCAATGCACAGCAATGCATTTGAGGGAGCTATATAAAAACGGTGTGAAAGTTTTTTGAAAAGTAGTTTATCCCTGAGAAAGCAAGCATGCCCCTACATATCAGAGCAAGAGCTGTACAGGACAACTAAAAGCCTGAAGGTTACAATAGAATAGAATAGTACTTGATGACATGGAAACTTACCCCATAGTGCAGCACATAGTATTTCAGAATTAAATCTCTTCTTGTATTTGCGAATCTCAGGGGTATCACTCTGTGGCCTTGTGTTTGTGGGATTTACATTAACAACGGATCCTTTCCTTGTGGGATCCTGCCTCATAGCATCTGGCCTCAGCGCTTCACTGGAAAATCCCACTAAAATAAAATTAGTATTTTTAAGGTTAGCTTCCAGTGTGCGCATGTATGTACCTGAAAGATATAAGCAATCACATGTTCAATGACAAAACCTCTTCATTTCACCAGTTATCACACTGCACACAGCAAGCAGGGTGGAGAGGCAGACGGCACTACAAGGTGTAGGGAAAACACAAGGTCCTGTGTATAAGCTAACACAGACAAACCAGAAGGCTTACATTTGGGGGTTTTGGGTGGGTATATAATTTTTTAACTAATAGCTAAGACACGGATAGATATGACCCACAAATTTAGCATGCTGGACAACCTCTCTCTAGGTTTGGGTTATACAAAGAAGAAAAAAAAAAAAAAAGGGAAAAAAAGGAGTAAATAAATAAATTAAAAAAAAAAAAAAAAGGAGGGGACTAAAGGAGACTAAGCTCTGCATGCAGTTAGGTATCAAACCTTTATTGAAAATGTGGCCAGCAACGCACAGGATGTAGAAATGAAGGTTAGATTCAGTTTTATCATACCATTGTCAAAAACACCACATATAAAATATGTATTTGGGCACTGAATAAAATGTAAAGTAAAATGCTCCTTCCATGATGGATGCAACCACTGCACAAAGTTTCCTTCACCGCAATGCTGGTCTTTGTGGCGTTGATGCAAGTTAGTTGTCAGCTATCTACATTTGTGAAATATCTAAAATCTGTCTAAGTTTGGCAAATTCGTGACCACTGTAAAGCTGTTAGATGCAGGGATGCTATTAGCTTGGAGCACAAGGAACTCTGTTTACAATACCACGTGCCAAAACTCACAACATGAGAGCATAGCAGAACTAATGTATTTCATATACATTACTGTAGACTTCTGTAAGCAGAAGGAAGGAATCGATCCAACATAGCCAAGACAAGTAGATCAATGCCTCCCTTGCATAAACTGAAGACTCCGGAAGTACCAACAATATGGTACTAGTAATATCCCTTTCACCACTACAGTGAGGGTACCTACCCACTGATGTAACAGTTGTTCCACTGGACGGAGAAATCTGGAGTAAGCGAGGATCAATAAAAGGTGTAAACGAGGATGAAGATTTGTGTTTCTGGAGAGTGTTACTTGCGGACTGGGTCTGCAAAAGAAGAATAAGCAGTAGTGAAAAAAAAAGTGAATAAAATGCAATTTTAAAAAAAAAGTACAGGACACCTCACACATTCATAACACACACGGAGGCAGCACTATGAAAACTAGTGACCTTTAGCTGTGTGCCACACATAATTTGTACGGTTGCCTTACTTTATAGTAAAAAAAAAAGAAATTGATAGACTGTGATAGATGCAAAGTGAAAACTGATCCCAAATAACATTCCAACGTGTTTACAAAGGAAGTGGGGGGGGGGGGGGGCTGGTTTAGGGACTTGTAGCCACGGGTATGTTGACTGCAAACACGCGCTATGCTATTTTAAGGAAAACATGCACAACCATCGGAAAAGCAAAAGCATTTTTATCAGATTTAGAATATACATGGCAAGAACAGCACATGTTGTACCAAGTTGCCTTGCATGTACAAGCAGAAGGCTTTTTATAGAATGTGCATTATGCAAACAAAAAGCCAAATGTTAAAAAAAATAGCCAAAAGAAAAATACTGCTAAAACTCTACAGTTAATAGCACAAAAAGAAAACCCTACAGAAAATACACACTGACTAAAAAACATACACACACACACACACAAAACTAAATGAATGAAGGACAGTGTAAATAAAGACTGTGTGCATTTATGGGAATGTAAAGTCTAGTTCTAGCTACTGTTTGACTGGGTGTGAAAATGTCCCAAAAGGGATTGTTTCTAAACAACCCTTTTAAACTTTTACAACAGGTCAACTAGGCAGCAGAGATGTATTGAAAGGGGCTTAACATTCAGAGCATAAGAGACTGCTGGAAACCACTAAATTAAAGGGGTGTTTCAATTTCCGCAAATAAATGTGTTTTGCATCATGAAAGGTTATATGATTCAATTAAGTCATCATGGTTTTCTAGATCTCTGCTTGCTGTCATTCTGTAGGAAGCTTCAATATTTAATTTTAGTGAATAGAAATCTGTCCATGGTCACGTGAGGTCACACAGGCGTACAACTTGTTTTATCACACAGCTATGATTACTCTCCGATACTAATGTGCTGTGCACCTGTGTGGCATCTCATTTATATGTACAGGCGGTCCCCTACTTAAGAACACTCGACTTGCATACGACCCCCTAGTTACAAACGGACCTCTGGATATTGGTAATTTATTGTACTTTAGTCCTAGGCTACAATGATCAGCTGTAACAGTTATCAAATGTGTCTGTAATGAAGCTTTAGTGTTAATCCTGATTCTTATGACAACCCAACATTTTTAAAATCTAATTGTCACAGAGACCAAAAAAGTTCTGGCTGGGATTACAATGATAAAATATACGGTTCCGACTTACATACAAACTCAACTTAAGAACAAACCTACAGACCCTATCTTGTATGTAACCCGGGGACTGCCTGTACTGGCAATAAATATAGAAGCTTCTTATAGAATGACAGTATTGATACAAAGTACCGGAAAATTGTATAACCTTTCATTATACAATAACATTTGCTTGATTAGATTGTGAGCCCCATGGTGACAGGGAACAATTTGGCATGATTTGTGCAGTGCTGCGTAATCTGTAGGCACTATATAAATAAAGAATTATTATTATTATTGCAGAAATAGGAACAACCCTTTAACTCCATCAGATGATAAATGAATATATAAGCATGTATCACTAGTTTTAGGTTTACTTACTATGCAGAATTTTCTGCTACTTCCTTTCCTACCCATTTCCAAACCATTGGCATGTTTATTTCAGTGGCTAAGATAGAACTGTCTATTTGGCAAACATCTCTCGCCCGGTAAGGGCGTGCAACTACTGAAACTGTAGTCAGGTTGCCTCCTTAGTCAGGCAATCACTCTGAACCCAATCCTCACCCTAATCCTCCACCAGTACACTAAAACAGCCAATACATGTCAGATGTATGTTTGCAGATCAGCCAAAGAATTCGATTCATCCGACTAACAATATTGTGGTTATGGCTTAAGGACAAAAATGCGTGATGGTACATTACTTATGTGACAACTTAACATCACTACTTCCAATCAAAAGAATCAGATATGGATGACACACAAGTACATATGAAAGCTGAATACATAGGAAAAGTAGGATGAGAGAACATGGATAACATTTTCACCATTGTTTCTTTTCCCATGATCCTTTAGTGTAGTAATGTATACTGAATGAATAATAAGACATGCAGATGACTGTGCAACCCGTGAATAGAGTGGTGATGTTAAGTATTGTATGGACCTATCATCTAGAGTGGCGTTGTTCAGAAGCACATGAGCAGATCTTGTGTTATCATTCACTATGGGAATGATGCTTCCTGGTTAGAGCAGCGGCTAGTGTCAGACATACCTCATTAGCAGTTAACTTGTCCTGGGGTGTCTGTGGGGACATGGTGGGTGTCGGTTGACTTGAGGATGGGGAAGAGGTGGTGGAGGAGGAATGGCTTTGCTGTAAGAGATCTGGCAAGAGGTGAATGCGCCCGGCAAAGCCATTGCTCTCAAGTTGATTGGCACGCTTTTTGTCAACTGTACTCTGTAGAAAAAACAGGCACACTTGTCTTGTTCAAGTGCTGCTTTAGTACATACTACCCCTGGAAAATTCTAAACGTTGGACTACAATAACCGATTGTGGGAGAGGCAGTTAAAGCTGCCAAGTAACTTCATGTCTTGAGGCCACAGTAAGGATGAAGGGTTTCTCTGTTATTTTGATATGCCAATATAGCCGGTTTTGTTCAGCATTTGTTGGCAAAAATACAAGTGACATGGATGACATGCAGAAGATCTGCAAGGCTACCCTTGACCAGACTGTTGGACCACCAAGTATGAAGTCATGTATTCAGTTTATAAACTTTGTATTTTCTGAAGCAAAAGCTACATATTAGGTCACACATTTAATGCACCAATTAAAATGTTAGTGCTATATACAAGTCACTCCAGTTATGGGGAATAACCCCTTTTATGCCTTAAACATTAGGGAGGGGAAATCACAGAGGGACTTATCTGTGCTCATGTCTTTAAAACGGGTCTGTTCAGGCTTCTGGTTCAGAAAACCACTGGTTTAATAGAATATTAGTAGAGTGTCTGTGGCAGAACATGCAGGAAGCAGCAAATTAATGGGGTATAAACTATGTATTGCACATGCAAAGAAACAAACATTATCTGCCATAAAGAATGGACGCTAACTGATATCACACAAATGATATGCAGGAAAATGAACAACATGAATGGATGAGTTTGTTATGTTCAAAGTACTGGTTAGCTCATACCTGTCGGACGATTAAAGTGCCTTCTTTTGAAGGAGTCATGGCAGGCTCACTCTCAACATCATCATGGACAATCATTGTTTTTACAGACTCTGTTTCTCCATTACTCAAATTTAATAAGGACCTATACATTGAAAATGAAAGATAAGTTCTACATGAGGTTAACAATACCATTTAGCCAGCTTGATCAGGACCAGTATGAAGGCTTATAAAAGAGTCATACATAGCTCTGGCATCCTCAGGGCCGGAGGTTGATTCATCTGCTCCTTCTTGTTCTATGTCATCATCCTCTTCATCTGTGGTACCAGATTCCTCACTGGATGAAGAATAGTCTGTTACTTTATGCAGAGGTCGTACATCTTCCACAGCACGTAGCTCCTTTGCCAAAGCAGTCAGGTCCTTTAAAAGAAAAAAAAAAGAAACAGGAAGAGTTAAAAATATGAAACAAATTTTAAAGAGAAACAAAATGTGAAAATCTGGGTTAAAAAAACATTTACAATGAAAACTTAATGTAGGGTATCCCAATACAAACAACCTATAGACTTCCTTCTATCTGCGAGACCTGAATATTATTGTAACACAGATGAATGACTGATCAATGGTCAGCAGGCTGCATGGCACATTATTTCCAGTAACCCCCCCCCCCCATCATAGTGCCGCTACAAGGAGGGGGAAAAAAGCACCAATGCTTCTTCGTAGAAGTGGGGAAAGGTATTAAAACTGTATTGTGGTGCTCCACAGACCAGTCTTGGACTGTGGCTCGGCAGATGAAGAGCGCTGAATTACACAACTTCCCCCACTAGTGCAAGTCTATGTACATATACACATAGCCAGTTCTTATCTAAAGGTTTTCATTTTGTGTGTTCTGCAAATTACTAGAGAATTAACCTTAATAAATAGCTATTTATTGCCATTTACTTACCACTTCTCCCTGGAGAAGCCCATATAGAGTGAAAAGATAAAAGGGAAAGAGAACAGAAGACAAATAGTTAATGTTAATGATAATAATTCCTTATGACTTGAAAATAGAACACCAATTCACTCAATTATTGCTGAAAGGGGTAAGTCATGGCATACTTAAAGGGTCTTACAGACATTTCATATACATTAGGTTTCTAGAGAAGGCATCTGCACAGGAGTGTTTGCTACTCATCCTTTATTATATATTATAAAATAAGGTCCCTAGAATTTTTTAATCAATAGCTTGTATTTCACTGATTACACAGTAGATTTTAGAAATCCAATTTCAAGCTCAGCCCTGTAGGAAACTTAAGTTGGTAAAAAAAATAAATAAAAATATAATAATATTAATAATATTAAGGTCAGCTCTCCACTGAAGCCTGCAAGGCCTCATCGATGATCTCTACTTAAATGATGTGCCTCTAAAAAAAAAGAAGTCTTGATTCCCACTGCTGCAGCAGAGTGGTGAAGTATATTTAGCTTACTTATGTTTACATTAGGCTGCATTAATCCCAAGTTTACACCTGGAGTCTTTATTGATATTTTTGCTTTAAAAAGCAAAAATCACAAAAGTTCTCAAAAGAAAAATAAAAGTGTGCGGTTACCGAGGGCTTGGCTGGTCTTACAGCTTCTTTCTTCTCATCTGGTTTTTTAGCTGTATTTTCAGGCCGCTGAGAAGGTGATCCTTCTGATTTTGAGGATGCTAGGTAGGAAGAAACAGAAGAAAGGCTATAGGAAGATACAAATAAATATAGGAGAATGGTGATCTTTTGCCCCAACCTAAGAAGTGATGGTAACATCTGTGACTTGAGCAAACAAAACATTGATCTGAAAATTGTATTCTATTCTATTACTGGTAATTGATCTACTAAACACAAAAACCTACTCACATCTCATCCGGAAGCGTTCTCCCGATCCACTTTGAGATCCTGGATGAGAGCCTGCTTGGGAACCAGAATTACTAGATCCAGAAGAGCTGCCACTTCCTGGTCTGGGTACAAGTTTTTCCACCCTCTCCCAAAGCAATCTGGGTTCAATATTGCTAAATAACCATAAGACAACAGACAAAACAATATATTGAAGCAAAAGTTATATAGTTAATTTATGTAAAATAAATTGTGGTGGACTGAACACAAACATCAACTATCTGCTAGGCCCACTCGACGTACCTTGTTGAATTCCTCTGTCCAGTTTGACTATTCTGTTGTACACTGCCCTGGAGAGGAGAATCTCTACGTGACAACACCGGGGATCTTGATGTTGTCCTAACAGGCACCTACAAATTATAGGGAAATATGGTAAAGATTTATATTATAAGGATCTTTATATTATAAGGATCCCTACTGTAAACAACGAAGCTTCAACTCAGAGTGCACACACTGAGCTTTTACCCTGAACTTAAGCTCCACTTTCCCAGAAAAGAGCTAATGAGTTTATAGCATATGAGAAGCAAAGCGACATGATGTTACATGGATAGTATATAGGGAAACCGAATAATAGGAATGGCCCAGAAAGCTGCCCGAAACAAAACATAAGTCTTTCAACAACATAAATAAGAATAGTCACTAAATCATTCCATTACAATCCATACAGTTATTCCATTCTGTAACTATACATAGCTATGCTAACATGTCTGAATGAATTCTTACATAACTGACCGAGAAGAAGGGAATCAATAGACCTGCACATAAACAATACAAATAAAAGGCTGAAAAATCTCGAGCTTAAGACTAGAGACACTTGCAGACCCATCATCAGTACCTCACAACTCATGCACAGGTACCAAAAATGGTAGAATTACCCAAATTATTTTTATAAGGAGCAGATAAATCAATTTACAAAAAGTTTTGTATTCACAGGCAGCCAAAAACAAACAAACAAATGATTGAAGATGCCCACCATTCTGTGCAAATATTCCAAGTTGTGTTGTGTGCTGACACTATACAATATAGCTCGGTCCTATAAACATAGGAGCTTCTCATCTTACTAAATACTACATCTTACCCTTGGTGGCACCTCTTCACTGTCTGATCTAGCCCAAACCCTTTGGTTGAGCTCTGGTATGTCAGATTTAGGGTCAGAATTCTGACTTAGAACTTCATTGCGTGGGGGTGGGTGTGGGTCCTGAGAACGAAGATGGTGAGGTGCAAATTTGGGAGAAGGGTCACTGAAGGAATGAGATCGCGAGACAGGGGAAACATTGTTCTTGAGGGATGCCAGATGAGACCATTGTACCTTACAAGAGAACAAGACATAAAACATTTACATGGTGCACTGGCATCACAGATATATATAAATATTTTTTTATTAATACCAGTGGAAAAGAATTTAAAATGCCAGACAATGAAAAAAACAAGACACAAGCAACTCACTAACACAGCTGTAATGGAAAGGAATAATATGAATGACTGGCGGGAAGGCAATATGATGAAATACTGTTAATGCAGAAAATAAAATGGGCCAGGCGAAGAATAAATCTGGGCACACAATCATGTGCTGGAATATTAAGTTGTACTAAGATGCACCTGCTATTGATAAATTCCCCCCTCCTAGAGTTGTTGGAACATTTTATTAAATTGGAAAAAAAAACCTGTGTGAAAATGAGATGCCCATTAAATGTCAGCCCATTTTATACTATAAGCACAATATTAGTGATCCAGGTGATAAAGATCATAACTACAGCGGTACATGCAAGTTCAAAATCATGATAAAGTTGATCTATTAGCTTTTTATTTTTTTTTAAAGGAAAATAACAGGTGACATATTTTCTACACTGCACATTTCAGTGCCATTTCCTCCAATCTGCACACATTGAGAACACTCTCCCGCAAAGCAAGCAGTATTGCATGGCATAATCTTAAAACGTGTAATCTTTTTGCAACAGATTGCAAAACGGGAGATTTATTGGGGAGTATGGGTTCTTGAGTTATTTGTTAGCATTGCTCAGATTTTTGATACCCCCATTCAGCATTGTGAGGACAGCATTTTCTTGTGGCAAAGCAGTCCAGAGAGAAGAAATGGAAAGCACAGATGCAGAACTGAGAATCATGTCTGCCATTTGCAGTGATAAGTGTATCGGCATCCGTTTCCTAATAACTGCCTGTGCACTAACAGACTTTTTATAGCATTTAATTGCTCCAAAGTCTGACTTGGTGCTAAAAATACAAAAGAACTTTGTGAGTGAAACAGCACAGTTCCGAAATAGCAGACATGGATTTGGACAGCTTTCCAATCCGTTGAGAAATAAATTCATATCCTGCTTGAAAGATCTTTCTTATAGGTTTGTATGATTTTCCAAAAACAATAAGGGTGACAATGGTATGGAAATGAGCATGAAACATACAATCATAGAAAATTCAGCCTCTCCCTTCTCCGGTGATAATATTCTATTTAACCCTTGCATTTTGGCGAGGTCCTGTCCATCAGGCTTCAGAAAATGGAGTGGATCTGGGGATGGATATAGCCATGTTTCCCGAATAATATACAAATAGTTTTGTCTTAAATATACAGAACATTTTTAAAACTGACACGGTGTGGTTTGGCAAATTTATAAATATAGCCACAGACATGTGTCATATGTGGTTATTTGATGGTAAATTCATCTGCCTGGTTTCTTGTAACTTGGCTATTCAGTGCCCCCACCCCACAACACACCACTTTGTCCTACACACCCCCTGCTAAATTGGATTTAACAATCCTTCATATTGCCACCCGGTGGCCGCAGTGTCCCCCCACCGTATGGCCGCAGTGTTTCTCACTATATGGCGGTAATATTCCCCACTGTGTGGCGGTAGTGTTCCTCACTGTATTTGCTCCTGCTTAGTAATAATTGGTGATGTTGGTCTTTCTTTAGTGGTCTGTTTTTTATCAGTATGGTGGCAATTATCTTGTTGTACTGGTCATCATGTGGCAGTATTATATGTCCCTTATAGAGGGGAATTGTCGGTAATTTTAGGCTAAATAGTCGTGTTGGCACTTTGCAATGATTACATAGACTTTGGTTTGGAGTTTGGGCACTTGGTCTCCAAAAGGTTCATCTCCACTATAATGTATGTTTTATAGTACTAGTTTTCTCATATGGAAAAGTGACACCTTTTGGGCCCCTTTAGCCTTTTGGGCATAGGTACTACAGCACCTTCTGCACTCCCTAAAGTTACACCCCTTCCCTGGCTGCAATGATCAGTTGTAAGGTGTCTAAAGTTTTATTGATAATCCTTGTTCCCATGACAGCAAAAAATGCAATTTTCACTGGGACAAAAAAAATATTTTTTTTACCTGGAGCTACAATTATAAAATATACAGTTCTGACTTACTTACAAATTCAACATAAGAACAAACCTAAAGAACCTAACCTGTAGGTAACCGGGGACTGCCTGTACTGCAAAAAGAGCCGCTATTACTTGTAGAATGTAATGTTGTCAGAATGGCTTCTTCGGATTAGGAAAAGGTGTCCAATAATGTCATGATCTCCAGGTTGATCATTAAATAAGAACAGACTGCACTGATGCTTATTGTTCTGATATCGGTCATCATCAATATGACACCATTAGCAGTGTACCAGACTACTCACAACAAGAGAAACTGAAGAACGTTTTAGAATGTAATCTTAACTCATCAAAGTGGCGCTAAAAGAAACTGGTTACCAAATATTCCCTAATGAGGAACACAGACTTACAGGTACATAGTAAAGATGCACTCCAGAAGAGCAACCCTCACCTGATGGCAGTAAACATTGAATTGCATAGTGTGAGAGATGCTCATTCCTCTCCTGTCTGCTCTGAATGGTTACATTTGACTGCCTCTGTACATTGCTATCAATCCCATGATGCCTCAGCACAGCATCTCTTTCTGCTTGGAGCACAAAGAGATCAACATTTTTTTTTTCAATCAACCTCCAGTTTAAATGTGTATAAAGATAATAGCTGTGTGACAGAAGACTGTCTATTCAGCAGTATTATCTGTGACAGCAATGTATGTCCTCTTCCAAAACCTGTGAGGTATACTTCATGCAGTTATAACAAACCGGTTGTCTGGGGACTCCCACTGATGTAAGTAATTTTAAGAGGTTACCATGAGGTCACGTGATAGTAATCAATAACTTAATAAAATTACTACTAAAGGAATTATATAGATATATTGGGGGAAATAAGGTCATGATGAAGGAAAAGAAATAATACTGTAGTGCTTCTTGAACAGTTAGCTCAAGTTAAATTGTATAACTGAACAACGCAGATAAGGATTCTGTTTTTCTTCATACCTGAGGCTCCACTGGCCTATGCATTGCAGGCTGAGCGGGCTCAGTATTCCCATTGGAAAATGACTCAGATCTTGAAGGCACTGATGGCTCCAATACTCTCGCTGTTTGCTTCGACTGTGCTTCAGGAGAGCCTTGGTTAGTTTTTCTAAGGCGCTCTTCTGCCTGTTCCAGAAGCAACATACACACACAGATAAGTTAACCAACTGCTTCCTGTAAAAGGACAATACTGCGAACATTTGGAATGGGTAAATTATTTTATTACACTTGATATACAGAGCAAGATTCATTTGATGATTAAACACAATTCATAACTTTTGGTCAAGGTGTGTAAAAGATAATATTTAAAATCTCAATAATCGATTTGTAAACACAAAACTCCAGAATTGGACTTACCTCCCGCACACGTTCAGCCTGATCATAGTGGGGTTTAGGTTCTGGGGTATGATAACTTTGCTTGCTTCTGTCTTGCTGTTGAATCGGGGGCTGCTGAGGCTGGGGCTGCTGCGGTGGTTGCTGCTGCTGAGGTTGCTGCCTGTGGTCATGTTGTAAAGACATAAGATATGCTTGTTCCTGCTGTAGTTGTCGTTGTAACCTCTCTGCCTGCCTGTGTTCCTCCATTTCTCGCCATCTGTATTCCTAAAATCGGGAAGATCAAAAGTATGGAAAATATTAAACATAAAATAGCAACATAACACCAACTGTAAGTGTACAACATATGTTATACATATTATAAATGGGCAAGTTCTCAAAACTTTTTTGATAACCTATATTTAGGATAGGCCATCAATATTTTGTGATGGCCGAATCTACCCCAGGCCTTGCTTCCTTAACCCTTCAATGGGAACCAAACCTGCAGAAATAACAACCCTTCAGTGTCATCCACTGTGTTGGGAACTACCAGACACCAATCCTCAAAAGGCATCTGCCCCCACCAATACAGTTTCTCACTGGACTGCAGCTTTATAGAAGTATAAAAAGCAGTATAAAAAGTCTTGCCACAGTAAAAAATTTTAAAGAGAAAATTAAGACGTTCTTTTAACTCGGGTGGTAGCTTTTCACACTGACATGTTGTGACTTTTTCACTGTACATTGGCTTCAACAAGAACCCTGCCTGTGACAATGTCTAGAATTAGCAGCAATATGAGAGGAGATTTGCTGACCATTAGCATTAATACTATGCATTAACAGCCGATTATACACACTAGGAGTTTCAATTCAATTTAATGCAACTTTACAAAACAATGTCTGCCCCCTGGATTGACAAGCACAGCTACGGGAGGCTCTGTAGAGAGACATGGCACTTCCCACACCAGCTCATTGTTTGTACAGCTTGTGCAGCTGTGCCGAGACAACTCTGACCCCCACAACCTGCTCCAGCTACGGCATCAGATCACCAGTAAAATCTCACCAGTAACATGGCCTGCTCTTGAAGCAGCTGTTGTTGCAGGATTTCCAAGTGCCTCTGCTCCTCCTCCAGCTGTCGTCTGATATACTCCTGTCACACAAACATTTTGGAGGGTTCAGGTTGTTAACCTGAGCAGTGTGTAAAACGCACAAACACTGATGGCAATGCCAACAACTACAACTTACAAGACATGAGGCACATGTAACAACAAATGACAGAGAAGCTGTTAAAACAATGCAGACTCCAGTCCGTGCTGCTTTGTCGATAGATTTTGTTGTCACAGAAATGACATGAAAAAAGTATTAATGTGCAAATTTTGTACAAAAATGGATTATGGATCATCTTTCTACACTGCAGACGAACACATGACATACTGCTGACAACTGGCACAGTTGTTGGTACCAATGTCACATGCATTTCCTGCAATTGGCAATTAGATTCTTAGAAACAAAACAGCCATGCTCATATACACTTTACACAGCTCAACAGTACTGAAGCAAAACATTAATGTCCCCTTTTCTTAGCTTAGGTTCTGCGTTCACAAGTATATTCAATGAGATGTAGGTTTAATAAATATATTGGATATAAAGGGAAAACTTTATTCTATATTGAGACCTTATCAGCATTGTCATTTAAAGTCCCAGTATATAGAATTAAAATGCAGCAGTTTTCTGGAGGTTCTAAGTACAGCAGATGTCAGATGAAACTGATCGGTGGACAATGGATTTCTGCTGGAATGCTTGAGAATAAACCACTTATCAGCACCTTTTAGACTTTTCCTAGGGTAGAATATATTGCATTTACCCACGATACAGATACGCACACCTTTATGTGATGTTTACATATTAAGAGTTACCTGCTCTCTCTCCACACGCCTTTTCTCTTCTTCTGCTCTTCTACGTTCTTCTTCCTCCTTGCGTCTCCGTTCCAACTCTTCCATTCTTTTCTTCTCTTCCTGCTCTCTCCTCCTTTGCTCTCTTTCTTGCTGCCGTCGAGCTTCACGTTCCCTTCTTTGTTGCTACTCAGGAAAGTTATTAAAAAATAGAAAAATAAGCCAGCTGCAAAACATAATAAATTCATCTCTCACGGTTTATTTAGTTTGGTGAGGAATTGAATATTCCAGTCATTGTGAACATACAATCGGCTTATTCCATGAAATTATACTGTTGCACTGAATGTCTCTATGCCAATGAAAACAAATCAGAGGCAATTTGTCATGTACATTAAATGAGAAACCCTAGCAGTTTCTTCTTAATATTCTGTTCAATGTTACCAAGTAGGGTTCCCATTACATTTCAGCCAGGATGATGGCAAATAGATGGCAGGTTAGCAACAAGATTGCTGTGGGTCTATTACGCAGACCGATGTAAAGGACAAAGCTACCATCACCATTCCTGCCCCCTTCCCGGAATTCTGCTGCTATCAATCTCATATCTTTCACTCTCCACAAGTGACAATCTTCTGACCTATGAGACTATCAGCAGAACATTTACATGGGGAAATAAGGTTTTTTTAACCCTTCTTAACGACCCTCCGATAAGGGAAGTATTACATGGTAATAGATTGTCACCATGACTGGAGGAGAGAGAATGAGTGGTTGCTCTTCCTCTCATTCACATGGCATTATGATAGCAATCATCCAATGAAACCCTCCCGATGCTAAAGTAGGCTACACATACATGTGAAACATGAGGAACAATAAAAGAAAATGCTGGGAAACTCAAGCATTTGGTTTTGCACAACATTTTGTATAGGATTAGAAGAACAGCAACTTTCTTACATATTCCTACACTTTGCTGGTATTGAAGCGGGTCTCTTCCATTTAAAAGGGGGCCCAAGCTTAAATTTCACAAACCCCTGGTTGTACGGCTGTGGCATTTTTACTGTAAAAAACAGTGTTCCTTATATTGTACAACCCCAATCATCATCAGTTCCTGAATGTACTAATAAACACACTAGGGCAGTGGTCCCCAACCTTTTTTTTGCCTTCTCTTCGCTCACCATCAATAGAACAGTGCATTTACATGGAAATTAAGTAATGGGAGAGAAGACTGCTGCAGGGGAACGGGGAAGGTGAGTATATTTTCTTTTGTTTGTTTTTACAGAGGTCCAGCACGGCCTGGAACCAGGTATTCCATGGCCCGGTCTTGGGCCATGGACCGGTGGTTGGGGAACACTAGGGCATAGGATATTTTGAGCAAACATGAAGTCTCAGCATTGCCTTCAGTATTTCTACTCTCCCATCATCACTAAATTGAGGTCTTGCTAGTAAAGTGGTGCCTGGTGTAAGTTGGGCATGGAACCACAGAAATGAGGAGTATAGTAGGTGAAAAGTCTATTAAAGATTATAACATAGTGATAATGTTAAGTAGGGAGCCTGTGCATAATACTGCTATAAAATCAAGAAAATAATTTAAATGTGTAACTAGTCACAGAAGACCCAACTTCACTGATGAGATCAATCTCCATTTTATCGGAGAGTACAATTTAGGCACTGTCCATGAATCTTTATCCACACAATTGACAGCTGTGTAACAATGAACACTTGGCTGATTTTGTACCTCTTCAAGTCGCCTCCTTTGCTCTTTTTGCTGTTCTATGCGCTTTTGTCTCTCTGCCAATAGTTGTCTCTTGTACTCCTCCTGTTCCCGGAGCTGCTGCTCCTGTAGCAGCTGCTGCCTTCGCAAGGCCTCAGAACGCTCCTTGTTCTCTTGCTGCAGTCTCAGGAAATCACGTCGAAGGGTGGATTCCCCAGGCACGTTAACAATTGAGCTGAAGAAAGAATTTTGATATATGTAGACATATATGTATTATAGACAGTAGTTACGTGTCCTCTGAATAATTCTCTATTGTGTAGTTCATATCTCAATACATCATGCCAAAAACACTGGATTATTGGTTTACTGGAACTAGAAGAAATAGTTTTTATATGCTTTTACAATTCGACTGAAAACTAGCTACATATAATTTAATAAGTTCACTAATCGTCTAAACAATAAAGAAAACTAGAAATACAACATGGAATACCTTGGTTCTCCTTCCTGCTCAGGCACTTCCTCTTCCTCCTCTTCACTTCCACTGTACTCATACTCAGTCTCATCTGATTAAGGGGGACAAAGAAAAAGATTTATCCTGGATCAGGCATGATATAGTGCTTCACCTCAAGAGACCATTGAAATTCACACACAAAATGTATTGTATTAGATAATAAAACATTCCATGAAATCGTAATAGAGAAGATAAAAAACCATCCGCCATAGTATATATGGTCCTAAAAGGGTTAACCGGAAATTTTAAAAAATATGACTGCTTTCATTCAAAAATAGCTACTCTCCTGAGCACGAGTAGTCTATACTCAGACCTGATCTGGCATCCACATTACTTGGCAGGTGCACTCACATGCTCATCTCCTCCACTGCACAGACTAGTTCCTAGAGCAAGGCAAGTATTTCACATAAAGGGTAATTCCAGCACACAGAAATGGGTATTCCTACTTAATCCATACTAAGAAACAGAAGTGAATATAAATACAGTCCATCAACCAGGGTTAACTTAGAATATTAATAAGGCAACCTTGCTTAAGTGAGTATACCATATTTAAAGCACTTAATTTTTGCATATGGACTAATAAAAGGCAAATTTTCTACCCATTTAAGTTGCTGTGTTGGAATTTCCCTTTGTGGAATACTTACCATGTGTAGTGTGTGGCATTTTGACTTGCCTCCATTCGGTTTTATATAGCTAAACTGCAATATGCTAGGTTTCCTTATTGGGCCTGGATCCAGGGGGTTGATGGGACAGAGAGACCCTGGTCCTGTGGCCACCCGACACAGGTTTCAGGGAGTCAAGGGAGTATACCTTTATCTATAACATGAATGAAGATATTTATTCTAATCTTATAATCACTGATTAGCGTATTCCCACTTCTCTTTTTTGGCCTCCATTAGAGAGACTTGGATGCTGTGTGGAGAGCTTTATTGCTATTTTAAAGTGAAGCTGAAAAAAAAAAAATAACATGCAGTAAAGCAAGAAGTTTATGCAAAGCTGGAAATACAAAATGTGTCAAGCCGTTCAATGTAATTGTGGAAGATGCTGTCCACGACCTACCTTTCTCTCCTCTCTTCTTCCTTGTCCTGTCTATATGATCCTTGAGCTGGATCCTGACTTGCCTTTCATTTGGCTGATCTCTAATAAATGGATGCTTTAGAAGCTGTTCTGTTGGGGGACGTTGCATGTAATTTTTCACAAGACAACCTTCAATAAAACTAAAAAATTTCTTTGACCTATAAATAAAAGAATATGAATGTACAAGTGAGAACAATCATATCACTTCCACCTTCCTGCTCCCTGCCTTTCATGTTTTCTGTACCTCCATCTCCCACTTGACACACAGAAACTAAACACTAGGGCTCTGTTGTAGTCAGTGATCATTTCTTGTGTATCAAGGGGTATCATGTAGAATGGAGGTAGTCCTGGCTAGTGGAAGAAAAGGAGCAGTAGGGGATCAGTAACATATATTTTATTTTAGTTCTGGGACAAATACTGTATTACAAACAACTTTCATATAAATAACATGTAAACTCTACAATCACCAAACAAAAAGTACAGTGCGATACTCAGCTTTATGCACATATCAATGCAATTATTGAACACTTTCTTTACATTTTCCTAATTTTGGGCAAGATTTTTAATCATGTACAGTGAATTTGGTGTCAGTGTTGTTGCACAATAATACATGAAGACTAAATAGGTCTCAAATCCTTACGTTAAGAACCAGCAGTATAGACTAAAAGCAATTGCCACATTTCATTTAGAATCTACTTGGATATACTGTACATGTTTGATAACATGTTAATGTAATCATTTAAGGATCCTTACTCACTTCAGGTAAGAAAACAGTTCAGCAGTGCAAACACAATATGCAGTGGTAAGAAAGATGGGATGAACACATAGCGAAACATAGCACAACTAATTAGGTTGTACAGCAGGGGGCATTACACAATGCTTTCAGTTGTATATACCAGGATATTAAAGGGGTTGTCTGAGAGTTATGAAAAAAAAAAAAAAAAAGTTGCCGGGAGGGCGCTGCTTAAAAAAAAATAAAAATGGGGCTCTGTCAGGAGGATAAAGGGGGGGGGGGGGGGGGAAAGTTAATGTTGTGCAATAAAACCATTGTGGTACACTAGCGCTACTCCACACATGGGCCTTCTGGCCAAGCTAAGGCAGGAATAAAGAGTTTCTATTGCATCTGCAGCTCTTTGCAAGGAAACAGTCTTTCTACCACAAGACTAGCCAAGGTTGGTAGCGTTTGTGTTGTTTAAATAACATCCCCTATTTGGCATTTGTTAAGTAAATTCATGTCTACTCTTTTAATAAATAGGGTTAAACTGAATGAAACTGAAATAATATATGCAGAGGAGAGAAATGAGCTGGATATAATTTTTTTTTTTTTAAAATGTGCTGAAAAACCTCACCTTGGCTTATACACGAGTCAATAAAAAAAGAAACTTACCTACTCACTTTCTGGCGCCCCTGATGCTCAGCGCTTCTCCTCTTTAGTGTTCTCCGTGATGCGGCCATGCGCTCTGCCGGCTTGCGCATACTATGATGCGGCCGCTGACAACGTCATAGTATGCGCCGGCCAGCTGAGCGCATGGCTGTGTCTCTGCCGGCTGTTACAGCAGAGATAAGACAGAAGAGGAGCCAGGCCGAGCATCGGGGACCACCCGAAGGTGAGTATGTAAGTTTTTTTTTTTCATGGGGGCTGGTGGATCACTGGCTACTAAAGGGTGCTGGCTGGCTATTAAGGGGGTCTGTCTGTATACTACTGGGGGCTTGCTGGCTATATACTGGGAGGCTGTGACCAATGCATTTTCCACCCTCGGCTTATACTCGAATCATTAGGTTTTTCCATTTTTTTGGTGGTAAAATTAGGGACCTCGGCTTATTCTCGACTATATATGGTAAATAGTTAACAAACTAAAAATTAACCCCTTAATGACCGCCCTATCGGGTTTTTACGGCGGTCATTAAGAGTACTTCTTCTGACTCGTACGCCTTTCTACGGCGCCGCGTCAGAAGAAGATTTCGGGACATCGGGTTATTATAGTGCCGGTGTTGGGCTGTGATATCACAGCCCAGACCCGGGACTAACACCCGGGATCGGAAAACTCCGATCCCGGGTGTTTAACCCCTTACACGTGCAAGTGTGTCCCCCGTGGATCGGACACCCCCGTTGTGCTTACCGGGGGATCCGATCCCTCCTGCCGCTGCCCCGGGTCCCGACGAGTGACCCGAGGCTGTCGGCTCCTCTCTGTGCCGGGTTCTGCCTTCCTGGCAGGACCCGGCTGTAAGTAACTGAGCATGCGCAGCATGCTCAGTTACTTACACTATACACTGCAATACAAGTGTATTGCAGTGTTAAAAGGTTTGTAGTTATTTGTTCTTAATAAGCTCTTCTAGGGAAGAACAGGTTTCCTTCCTGTATTGACTGTGAAGTTAAGGTTCCATTCTACACAGCAGTTGATAGAGAAGGTAGATTATTACATTCTTCAAGAGGTGAGGGGGGTATGCGTCTTATCAGTGTACAGTTTGACATTAATATTTTATATAAAGTCTTTGCAATAGAAAAAAATAAGTCACATGTGTACAAGTTTGAGTCAAGTCAAACCTTGAATTTCTCTCTGCATTTGCAACATGTCAACATCTTAGGGATATTAGAGGGTGAAATAACTTAATTAGAAAACAGACTCACCATTTCTTTGATTTTAGCCGTGGGGGAGGATTTCTTGGAATAAGGAACAGGGCTCTCATTGGATGCATGTCACAGAGAGCTTTTAAAAAAAAAAGTGCGTTTGAATGATAAATTTTGATAAACATTTTAGATTGTGCAGAGTTTATTATAAAGCCACTTACGGGGTGCCCCTTCTGCCATCTCAATAGCGGTGATACCACAAGACCAAAGGTCACTCTAATTTAAAAAAAAAAAAAAAAAACAGTGCCAAATAATTAGCATTGCATGTTAGAAGTATTTACTTTCATTCACACACAATTTAATGTGGAACACTTTATGTTACAGCAACTCATAAACCACATAAATCATTAAGGTGGCTGGACACTTTCAGCATTTGCCTCCTTGTCTCCATTGACATACACATTGATTGTAGGTCAATTTGTTATTTTCTTTTACATTTTATATAGCGTCCATATTTTATTCTGCTTTAGTGCTTCCAATAAACTATTCGTACAAGTATATTTTCCTGGTGTGTCAGATTATGCAAAGAATAATTAATTATAACATACACGCAAGTGCTTCCCAATAAATTCGAATAGCAGCCAGCAGCAGTCCACTCCTTGTGAAACTTCCACAAAATTTTAAATGACCTTTTCTTAAAAATCCTATTAAGGCTGCGTTTATCCCAGGTTGCTTGTGCACCTTTATCTACCACACTTTTTCTATTAACATGTTTTAACAGTCTTCATTGATGACCTTTTGTGGCTTACCCTCCTTGTGGAGTGCATCAATGACTGCCTTCTGGACATCTGTCAGCCGACTGTCAGTGTTTTAAATGCTTAGGAAGCCTGTGTAGGTGTTCTTCTGATCCTTGGGGGTCCCATCACTGAGAAACCCACCGATCAGCAAGTTAGCCACTATCCTGTGGCTAGGGGCTAACTTGTTTGTCACTGGAGAACCCCTTAAGTCAAAAACTGGGTCAAAATCCACTCTCTGTCTTCTGTGGATTTTGACTGATATGTCAAATTCTAAGACATCTTAGGGGCCTAAACATTGTCCCCTTGTTTCACAATCTGATATGGTATACCTATAGAACATGCAATCTACAAATTAAAATTCACTATTGTATTTTTATTGTCACACCAAACTAAAAATAATTCACTTACCCTGTAATCATAGGTAGCATCTGGGTTCTCATCACAGGCTATAACTTCAGGAGCCATCCAATATGGTGTACCAATAAATGTATTTCTGCGGCCCACTGTCCTGTCCAATTGTGCACTGACACCGAAATCCACTGCAGGAAACAATGAGAACAAGACATTGATGTTGTGGGAAAAAAAAAAATCTAGTTGCAGTGTCTGCAGAGTTAGCTGATCTATAAAGTTGTAATGTGTTGAGAAAACAGATTAAGGTCCAATGCAGACGAACTTATTGTTGCTGTTACTACGGCTGCACAATTTGCAGCACACGCTGTCTCACCACACTGTGACCAAGCCCAGAGGCCATGCAGAAGAATATAGGACATGCCCTATGTTTTTAAGTATTACGGCACCAGACGCTCGGCTTTCAATGGAGAAGGGAGGGGCGAGGAGCGCACACCCCACCTCTCTCCTGCATGCGTCTGCATGCTCGCCCTGGCTACGGCCCAGGTGAAAATATGAAATTGTGCATGAGGCCCAAGAATTCTTCTCTGCATTAGAACTGTACCTAAAAGAAATTGGAATGTCTCCAGCTCATTTACATGCCACCTACAGAAACCATTACAAAGTAGTTTTGTAATCAGAGGGAATAAATAAGATGAAGGAAAAAAATCGTATATTATAATGGTTAACAACTGCAAACAGAAGGTTTTATTACTTTTGGGAAACTATTGTTTGGCACGGGATCAGCAAAAAATACGTGCACTCGCATACATCTGCAACACCCCTGCCAATACATGAGGTAGGTAGGTGTTGCAAAAGTGTCCCTCTTCATGTCAGTAGCCACCTGGTGTGCAACATGGTAAACTTAGTAAATGCAGCTTTAAACCTCTGTCTGGGAGGTCATGAGTTAACTGCTAACCAATGATATGCTCTGTAATTACTGTGAAGGAAGGAGTGTGCTGGTTGGACAAGTGCTTGCCACCTCATAATGGGAGTTTAGAACCCCTTGTGGGTGGGAGCACAGTGGGAGAATTGCCGAGTCAGAAACCAGTGTGCAGCTTAATGCTGCAGAAGTCAGCGTTCCAGACCAGGAAGAAGAGATGTCACGGGCAAGTTGCCCGATTCCTTAGCAAGTCCCAAGAGACTAGGCCTGAAGACCGAGATCCACCAGCCACTCTCTCCCATCTTTAACAGCCCAGCCTGAAGCCATTATCCAGGCTGTGAGCAAACATCTTCCCGCGGACCTGCACTCTGACCAGCTTTCTCATTCCAGCTGCAGGTCTGCTGATGTTAAAGCTGTTACTCGCTGTTCCAATAAAAAACTAAGTTATTCTGCATCAACGTGGGATCCCCATTTACACACCTAGGTTGCAAGCAGAATTTAGATTTTTTTTTCTGTTACCTACCGAGCTTCACCTCTGCATTCTCGGTCAGCAATACGTTTTGTCCTTTGATGTCCCTGTGAATCACATGGTGTGCATGGAGATGAGCCAGTCCCTTAAAAGAACAAATACATTTCAACAAAGTGTGAGTTTATAAGTAACTTGAAGAAAAGATCCATTGACTTCAGACATTAGAATTAATAAAGGTCTACTAAAATTATGAAAGGGTCAATGAATTACAAACCTTTCTGATTCTTATTCACTTATAACATGATACATTTGGCAAGGTATGCGATGAACACCAGGAATAAAAGCACAATTCATTTGCACATAGTGACCCCATAGGGGTTAGTTATCTTTAACCCCCTGCCACGAAGCCACTTTTCACCTTCCTGACACGGCCCATTTTTTCAAAGCTGACGTGTCTCTAAGAGGTTATAACTTTGGAACACTAACATATACAAGTGACTTTGTACATCATGTTCATTTTGGTGATAGGTTTTGCATTTATGAAAAACCTGATATTTGTTGAAAATTTGGAAAAATTCTTTATTTTCGAAATTCAAAATGTTCTCATTTTTCCCACACAGTCATAACAGCAAAATAACTTTATAGCTAACATTTACTGAATGTCTGATTTATGTTGACTTGGTTTTTTTATGCATCCTCTCATTTTTGTAGGATATTGTGGAGCTTTGAATTTTAGGTGTGAATTTTCACATTTTCATAAACACAAAATCCTGCTGAGATTTCAAGCCAATTAATGAGTCATTAGCTTATTAATGAGATTTTATTAACTCTTGAATGTATGGAGGAAAAGAAAATCGTAAATTCTGGTTTCCTTCCTTCTTGTATTTTTTTGGGGCTGTACACCGTACCATAAAAATAATATTTTATCTTTATGGTGATAACTCATTTATATAGTTTTTTTTAATATATATTTTTACAATTTTACTGTTTTGTATCACCATCTTTTCGGAGACATAGTTTTAATATTTTTTGGTTTTAGAGATGATTTAGGGCTTACATTTTACATGCTCAGTGATAACATTTTGCCCACATAACTTTGTTTGATCCCTTCTTGTGAAGGGATTTTATGAAAAATGTAAATTTTTCAGGTAAAGTTTTCCATTTCGAGACCATTTCTGAGATTTTTGTGCAGATTGCTACATAAGCAGCAATACCAAATATGTAATAACAAAGTTTTTGTAAGAAAAAAATTTAAAGTTTTTTTTTTTTACAGGTTGGCTTGAACAAGCGATTCACTTTAAGCTTGTTCAAGCTCTTATTCATATAAACAGTGTAACACAGATGTACTACACTATGTTATGTAACACAATGAGCATGCTACAGCCGGGTCCTGCCTCCTGTAACAAGTAAATGTCATCGCGCAGCCTTGGGGCACTGGGTCCAAATCATTTGAGATGCCCCTTACACACCGTGGTCATGCAGAGGAATCTCTGATTGCAGATGTCAGCTGTAATACACAGTTTGCACCAGCAGCTTATGGTGCCGGCTCCATTCAGGAGTTCAGCAGTTAATAGGGTACAACTCATCTTCTCCTCAATGCCTCCTCCCTCATCACCCTCCTTCAGCCTCTCCCCTGCTCCCTCTCCCAGTTTACGTCAGATCAGTGGCACAAGAAATTCTCATTTGAACGGTTTCTCAGGTTTCATTCAAGGGATTGAACAAAATATTCTATTCTATTTTCCTACAAAGCATGCTCATATAATTGCTCAAAAGTAATTGGACAAATTAAAATTGGCTTTCCGAAGACTGGAACCTTCTTCTATCAAACATTGAGCTTCCTCCACTCCGCTTTCATTATATCAATTTATACAAATCAGCGAGTATTGCCTTATACAATTAAAACTTCACATGGATAGAAATTCTGCGGATAAAGACCTCCATTTAGGTCGTATGATTAGATACCTGGTAAAAATTACTTTCTGTATGTGGTCAGAGGCCTCTCTGTCACTTTCAGATGATGAACTATACTATACTGGGGGGCAAGAAAAACTCGCCTCAATTTCCTGATTCCATTTACTCACCCGACACTGCAGGGCCGCAGTTTACAGAAGCCACTGGTGCCATACTGACCACTCCTGGAGAACACTCCCTTGCAGAAGTAGCAAAGCCCTCATCACATGATTAAAATTTCATGGTTGGAAAACAAAGATTTTTAGGATAACACACTAGAAAAGAAAAGACAGCAATTCATCCTCACCCTCAGGATTTCACGAGAGATATAAGCAATCCAATCTTCCTTCAAACTGTTCCCCTTTGTATTCTTCACCAGGTCAGTAATAGAGCCAGCACCACAAAACTCCATTACAAGCTGAAAAACAAGAGTATAGAATGGCAGATACTTGAACAGAATTATACAAAGTTGGAAGATTCACCAATAAATCCCACTCACATGTTACATTGTAAACCTGGGAAGCAAAATATGTTAGTCAGTAGGTTTATAATCTGCAACACGTCAATCATAGCCCAACCAGTACCGCAGCGGAAAGCATGTCAGAAACCTCAGAATCCCCAATACCCATTTACCTGTATAGAAGTCAGGAGGAGGTGAGTGACACCTGTTCTGGGTATTACATTAGCAATCATGAATGTTTCCACATTTTAAAACTAGCACAGGAACAATTTATAGGATCCAAAAACCATTGCTGTATGGAAACACAATTGCTCAATGTTCTGACTATTAATCTTCACATTTCAACCTCCGAACTATGCAAGGAACATTACAATTTCATCTAAAGGGGCACACAAAGCCCGGGTAGGTGAAACGCACAGCATTTGTAATACATTTGCAGCTTACCCACAACTGATCATCATGACCCGGAGGGCTCTTCTTGATAAAAGCACCATAATAAGTGGCAATATTTCTGTGATGGGAGTATTTCTTCAGCATATTTATTTCCAGTTTGATTTCTTCCTCTTCATCCTTTTTAAAAGGGAAAATCCAATAAATAAAGACATGTAACCAAGGAATGTTTCAGTATGTTTTATGAAAATATACAAGTATATCAAGATGGAAATATAGATGGGGAAATTATGTAGAACACAAAAAGAGGCTGCAGGAGGACTAACACTTCAAACACCCCAATATTCAGTACTAAAGTACCTATAAAACATGCTTTTCATATTAAAAGATAAGAATCTCATTTTCAAACTGCATCAGTTTTGTGGTTTTCCAAAATACAGAACGAGAGATACAGGCAGCTAAAGACACCGGTGGGAACTGGATCTTTATCTTTCATTTCCTTAAAGCTTGTATCTGTTCTGTAGCTCACAGAAACACATGTCTGATGCGACCTTGAAGAGGAGATTCTTGTCTTTAATATTACACCAATGTTTCAAGGTACTATATAGAACCAAAGAAGATGGGGGACTGTTACTTTGCCCCTTTCAGTCTCTATAACAGACTCTTCTCTTTTTACATAACTTTGGAAGCTATTTGTATGAGAAAAAGATTCACATAAAAGTGGGAATTCTGGAAAGGACATTTCATACCCTATTAGATGGGGCTTGTAGTTTAATGGGGTAAAATCAGGTAAGGGGTTCCCTAGAAAAAGTTGCCACGAAAACCACATGACTACAAATAAGAAAATTGAGGTCTTTAGAGGTTGGCACCAGGCCGAAAAGCAAAATAGTACAAGAAAAGTACCAGATATCAACGTGCATAGATTATATAGATTATATAGCTTTGCCATAATCTTTCATCTAGTATTCAAATATATTCCAATGTAAACCGCACATTTTCAATTAGCAACTTTCAATAAAGTGCTAATAATTCAAATAACCTGGAAAAAGTATGAATGTGTTAAAAAGTATTTACCTTATTTACAATAAAAAGAACACAAAAAAATATTTCAATGTACAGCTGGCCTTCAAACAATTGAGCTAGTAAAATAGTTTGTGAATTTTGATTCCTACATTACAATCCTGCCACACAGTAACTTCAGACAGACACTAGACCTGGAAGGGGCACAGGAAAGCTAGGTTTCTTGTACACGATAGTAAGGGGAGACAGAAAGGCCACTGTCGTAGGATTATAAACACCATATGCTCATATTTTTCAAAGTCTAAATGCTCCTGAAATATGATACTCATCTCAAATCCTCCTTTCATTGTCACCTACCATCTGCATTTGGTATTCATTCAGAAAGGTATCTGGTGCAAGAGCTAAACATTAGATTACTGTACACAGAAAATAAACACAAAAAGCACTGTCTTTACAAGTATTATTAAATATATGCTGTATGCACACACTCAAAACACACAAAATCTTGAGAAACCTCCCCATTCTATTGCTTCTTCATTACCAAAGTTTAATGTGGGTGCTATGCATTCTGGTAGATACCGTTTTATGGTACATGTCAAACCCACATTGCAGATCGCAAGATATCACACCAAAGTAGAGGTTTCTACTAATCTAATAGTCCAGTGGCGTCATGGATGACATCACATATGGTAATATTAGGCTTGAAAACAATAGTTTCACTCGTACATAATCTATATGGCCACCTTTAGATACTTCCACTTCACAGTCATAGCACTAATACACACTGGAGGCAACGTATGACTCAGAATGGGACAAATTATTGGCCTCAGGGGAAATCTCCAAACAAATGGCACTTTGCTATAGAGGTCACAGCATTTAGGCAGCAATGTCTTTTGAGTTGGAAAAAAAAAACAAAACACTTTACTCCTGAAGACAGCTCATGTCTCACAGATTGATTGGTGGACATTTATCATACACAAGCATTGGATATAAGCCCTTGGCGTACAATTCAATCCAAAGCAGCGTCTGGCATTGAATTTGTGCGATTGCAAGTGATTGTTCGGGACTGAACAGTTGCTGGTTATAGCAAGTGAGCAGGGCAGGAACGCCCCATGCCAGCCCATGCCATGTCTTCCTGCATGCCCCTCCACACCCATTTGGCTTGGAGGTGACGTTATGGGAGAAATAATTGCAATTTCTGGTGGTCCTAAAGGAACTGTGATCATTTCAGAACTGGTACACCAGAAAATAAACCACAATAAATGTCCCCCATAGTCTCACCAGATGTTACAGCAAGATATATCACCCCCTGTACATCAGTTTTCATGAAAATGTCAGTCTTCAATAGAAGGACACCACACAGATGCAGCAGATGCAAATAGCAATATGGCTGCCCAAAAAGCAACAGGCAAGTCGTAGTCAATGGTAATAAAGCATGCTTAATGTTTTCCAGGTTATTACAATTTAAAAAAAAAAAAATACCAACAAAAATTTCTAGAAAAAGATACAAAATAAAGCTATAAGGAGGTTAAATATTTGTGAGATGTGTAACAAACCCTCTGTTTTTGCCATGCGAGCTGAATGCCATATGGCCCAGTAAATCCACTGTCACCTGGGAGCTCCTATTTTAATCCTTCACCACAAAGCACTCCAGGAGACGGTGAGCAGCGCTGCCTCTCGGAGAATACACCGCCATCCCAGGTGTGAGCAGATTACTAGGAGGATTGACCTACTGACTACATGAACACTGTGCATTTAGATTATAGCAGCCTAGCCGAGGTCATGCTGGGATAAGATGAAGCGGATACACAACAGAGCTACAGTTAATGTCTTTCCTTGCTACAAGAGCCAGATCGAAATTATTTGCTGCTTCACTGTAGGAGTTGGCAGGCGTCAGCCAACTACTGTTAATCATTTTTCCCCTTTTTCTTCAATACATACTGGAATACTGTCTATCCTGGTGTAGAGGGAATGACACAGAAGAATTTAAGTGGCAGAACATCTTTCATAGAAGTGTGAAGCTTCAGGTTCCTCCTACAGCCGCAGAATTTATCTCCCCTGTCGGGGAAGAGAGTAAACTCCTTTTAGGGATTCTGCCTAGACAGGCCATAGTTGCAGAAGACCTCAATCCCATGCATGGTTGGCCTTTAAAGGAAACCTATCATGAGGATACTACTATCAGAAGTAGATCTGATGGTACATTAATTCTGCCTGCCTCTGCCCTAATGTGTAATTTAATAATCCTGAAACCTTACTTGTAAGAAAAATTTATTTTAGTAATATGTAAATTAACTATAAAAGGTTACTGGGGCGTGCACTAGCCTGAGAGCTATGGCTAGTACACGTCCCAATAGCCTCTGCAGTTAATTTTCACTAACAATTTTTGTTAGTGTTTTCAGTTTTGTTTAATTCCAGAATTAATAAAACACAGATTAGGGCAGAGGCAGGAAGAAGGAATCTACCATCAGATCTACTTCCGATAGTGGTATCTTCATGGTAGGTTTCCTTTAAGTCTCAGTATGCCTGTAATAGGTGGCTTGTGAAGGTAAAAACCCCATTAGGAGTTTAGGGTCTCTCCTGACCCACATGGATGGCTGATCATTCAGCCAAACCAGTGCCCAACATGGTGCTGGAAAGATGCAAAAATATTGCTACAGCGCTGTCTACTGTCGGGAGTCTGTTCCTTTTGGTTTGTCCATTATCCACTTCATGTCACTAGAACGCTTACAAGTCATGCAGTGATCTATAAGGGGCAGCCTTTTAAAGGAAACCTACCACTTGTAGTGGCAGGTTTCTGATGGAAATACCTGCCTGCGCCGGCTATAAAGTTTAAAAAGTGTTTTAAACCGCGATACCGCGGTTTAAAACACTAACGAAAATAAGCTCCGGCACCAGCTCACCCTGAGCTGGTGCCCGGTATTTCCATCAGAAACCTGACACTACAAGTGGTAGGTTTCCTTTAAGGTAGCATTGGGGCAAAGTGTACCTTATCCTACTCCAGAAGCGTACTTGAATATTTCCTTCCTAGGCAAAAAGTCAAATATTCTGAAAACTTTACTAGCTCCACTTCCTCATACATTGGGGCAGATTTATCAAGCTGTCTAAAAGTCTGAATATTCTTAGTTGCCCATGGCAACCAACCACAGCTCCCCTTTAAATATTCATGAGCACTGGTTAAATGAAAGCAGAGCTGTAATTGGTTGGCAACTAATATTATTCAGACAGCTTGATAAATCTGCCCCATTAAGTCCAGCACATACATATGTATGTGATAGCCATGTTTGTGTACATACACCTATACCAGGTTAAAATTATGGTTGAATTATTTTGGCAACAATGCCCATCAGATGGTTGAGGAGGCCTTAGCCCAACAGTGAGCAGAATTGTAATATATGGCAGATCCGCTACTAAATTACTAGGTTTTTAATGCTAAAATCTGGCCAAGGAGTACACACAGGGCTAAATTATAAGCTCCATGCATAGCAAGGAAAAAAAAAAATCATTACCCAAAACTAAGGTGCCCTGTGTGTATAACTGAATGCCATACATAATAAGGATTGTTAGATATGAACAGATATATTGTCGCCAAAATGGGAAGACAAAACTATTTAAAAATAAATGTAAATTGTGGATTGAGACTCTAGAGAATAGGTATCAGATCATATTCAAAGAAAAAACATCTGAAAAGATTTATATCATTTTCTTATATTATTTTAGAATTCCTTTTTATTTCATTTATTTTCATTCCCCCCATCCCCTTTATTAGCTCCCTCTCAGGGGTATATATGCGGGGTATCGGTATAAACTTACTCAGGTTACCAGAGGAGATTGTGTGATGGCCTTGCATGGTGAAGTAGGTGTATTTTGCCAATTTTCTTACAAGTAAGATTGTGGTTTAAAAAGTGTATGCGTAGTAAGATATGATTATAATTATGCATGAAAGAATTAGGCTTTTTCTGTACTATTTATTTTTAGTATTTCTCCAATGCATATATCATGTGTATGATATAATATACCATGGGTAATTACAAAAGTGTAAACGCCAATTGTATATCATTATTATATATGTAATGTTTTATAGAAAAATGTAATAAAGATTATACATAAATTCTGTCCTTTTATAAAAAAAAAACTAAAAGAGCTAAATGGTTGGCAGATTTACAGCAAACAAAAAAAGGTTTTTAGGACGGCTTCAGCATAAGACTACCTTTAATTAATTCAGAGCAAGAACCTATGATCATGCCATATGAACCCAACTTTATACCATTTGCCTAAAAAAAAAAATGTAATTAGATCTAGTATTCCTGGTCATCAAAATATCTATGGTTCACTTTCTACTCTACAGCTGCTAGAGTTCAAATGGTCAGATCGATTGGATGCAGGGAAAAAAAAAATCACTACACTACAGCGATTCAAAATAGCAAAGCTGTAACAAATATTGTAAGCTCATGCTAGATATACTATGTATTCAAATGATTCTTTGTGTGGTCTACAGCATCGCTTCTCTTCGACTGCCCTACATACCATACATTCAGCAACAACGTACGGTATTTCCCCCAAGAATAAAAGTATAAGCCTTGTTAAATTTCATCAAGCAGCAGTCACGAGGGCTCCCATACATAGATGACGCCCAGACATTTTTCCCAGCAATAGTGATAATTAATAATAATATTCATAGCAGAGTACAAGCAGTCCTATGAAACAATAGGAGTGAGGGCCCTGATCACAAGAGCTTACAGTCTAGGACGGTGATGGCGAACCTTTTAGCGGCTGAGTGCCCAAACTGCAACCCAAAACCCCCCTTATTTATCACGAGGTGCCAACCAAAAATGAAAGCAGTAACTTATTGCTCCCTGTTAAACAACTTTTAATCATATTGGCCTCCTGAGGACAGCAACACAGTAGAAAGATGGAAAATTTTCATCATTTTAGCTTCTTTCCAGTGTCCCTCTGTACAGAGAATCATGGGGCCAGCAGGAGGTCCTCCAAAGATAATTCGGCCCTGTTTACTCATTCTCCCTCTTCCTACAGTCCCAAGTACCGAAGTAAGTATCAAAATATGACTGAAAGCAACACCTTTTAAGTTGCTTGGAACTGCAGGGAGATTCTTTGAGTCCTGTCTGGTGCTGGAGTGATGGTCCGGGTGCCCACAGAAAGGGCTCTGAGTGCCGCCTCTGGCACCCGTGCCATAGGTTCGCCACCACTGGTCTAGGAGGATGAAGGGGTGACACAAGAAATACAATGATCCAGTCATTCTTTATAAGGCAACATAATAAGATCTTTAATAAAAAGCAGCTGCTTGAACCAGTCATCAGCCGCCATCTTACAGACAAAGTCCAAGGTCAATGGGACTGCAGAGAAGGACTTTGATAAATTGCTTCAACTTCTATTCTGTCATTACTTGCGAGTGCTAGAAATATTTCAAACCACCATCTTCCCTAGGCCTACTGCAGTGGTGGTGAACTTTGGCACGGGTGCCACAGGTGGCACTCAGAGCCCTTTCAGTGGGCACCCAGGCCATTGCCCCAGCACACCAAACTGGATTCAAAGGATCTTTCTGCAGTTCCAATGAACTTAAAAGATGCTGCCTTCAGTCATATATTAAAGTTATTACTTCACTGCTTGGGACTGTAGGAAGAGGGAGAATGAGTAGACAGGGCTGAATTATCTTTGAAGGACCTTCTGCTGGCCCCACGATTCTCTGTGTGCAGAGGGACACCGGACTTCTTGTCCTCAGGAGGCCAATATGATCGAAAGTTGTTGAAGAACAGGGAGCAATAAGTTGCCGCTTTAATTTTTCTTGGCACCTCGCGATAAATAAGGGGGGTTTTGGGTTGCAGTTTGGGCACTTGGCCGCCAAAAGCTTCGCCATCACTGGCCTAGTGTATATCAATGCACGTGTATACAAAAGTCCCTTACTAACACTGCATGATTCACGGTTTTGTCATGCAAGCAACTTTCTTTGTAAGTTATAGAAAGATCAAATCATACAACATCTCCATATCTTCACAATTCATACAGGCACCAAAACTTATCCATGGTTGCCTTCCTTTTTTTGTTAATTTGTTATGTATGAAGGGCTCAGGAGAGGAGGAGTCACCAGAGCTTTCCCATGCTGTAGCTTCACAAGCTATTACACTGTGCAAGAGCACTGCCACCACTGCTCACTGTGTGAGATTACTGAAGGTATAGGCAGGGGTAAGGGCAGGGGAAGGATGTGCTTCTGCAAAGCTACAGCATAGAAAGGCTCTAGTAATGTCCATTAGCATCATTTTAAAAGCCGATTTTAGAAGGGTCAAGGTCATGAGTAACAAACATAATGGCCACAAATATGGTTGTGTGCATGTAGCCTTAGATGACAGGAACAACGCCATCCAAGCAATAGTCTACATCAGTGATTGTGAACCTTTCAGAGTCAGAGAGCCCAAACTACAGGCAAAAATGCAGTTATTTATCACAAAGCGCCAACACAATAGTTTAATCAGCAGCTTACTTCTCCGTGCCCTGCTACAGCTTTCCATTGTATTAATACAAATTTCCCTCCGCCTTTCAAATATATTTGTGTTCTTATCATTGTAGCTTCCCTCCAGGGTCCCCTTGAACAGGAAGAATCACAGGGCAGGAGCTCCAATGATGATTTAGTCGTGTCCACACCACCTTGCTCCTCCTGCAGTCCCAGGAAGCCCAAGAAGTGTTGCTTTAAAATAACACAGCACATCCTGGGCTACCCAGGACTGCAGGAGGATGCCTTGAGTCCTCAACCAGTCTGACAAACTGTGCTGGAGTAATGGCCTGGGTGCCCACAGAGATGGCTCTGAATGCCACCTCTGGCACCTGTGCCACCACTGCTCATTCTTGTCAATAGACCACATGAACACTAAGAGAATGTCAAGCTTTACCTCCGTGCTGTGACTGTCCCAGCCAATGATGAAGCATATATGGTGTATCCAGAGAATATGACCATTCACATTATACAACAGATCGCTGTACATCCAATAATATGCCAAGGTCTGTATAGGCTATCTAGCAGTAAAAAAACTAAAATTTACAAATAGTCTGCCTGGCAACCTGAATATCTAGATAGGCATCCAGAGATTCATTAGGCAGCTTCAAGTTAAGAAACAAGCCAAAACACTATGTGTAACATCCCACGCTCAAGGGCACATGTAGAGAAACCTAGAGGAAGACGCAGACCTTTATGGTGGTTTCTCCACATGCATTTCTGAAGGCAAAAAAAGAGAATTGTTAAGAGATGATCTTTTGTGTAGTGCAAAGGGGGAAAATCTCTGGGAAGGAACAGGTAAAAGCTGGTAACAAGATGTACAATCATGGCTATTAAAAGCTTCAACATAATATCTTAGATATTCTATTCAGCTTATTTATAAATAAAACCATCTTTTTCATCTATATAGAAGTTCAAATTCTGTCACATAAGCAACTTGAGATGATATCTGCAATCCTCTGCAATTCTTTGGAGGTTGGGTATAAGTCTGATAGTCTGGGGAAGGTCATTCCAGAGAATTGGTATATATCTGGCGTTTGCCGGATAACTGACAGGAGGAGGACATAGGATGGAATTGCCATCAACACCGCGATGATGACATCAGCATCTTGACCCTTACCCCCATCGAACGGATACCCAATAACCACCCTGATAGTCTGTCCCAACTCATAAAAAGGGAAAGTTTCAGGATTTTTAAACTGAATACTATGTGCCCAAACGGACTAAATGAATCTCTGGAACACATTTACCCCATAGCTCTAATATACCATATATACTCCAGTATAAGCCTAGTTTTTTTTTCATTATTCTTTATTTTTATTTTCTATTTGTGTTCATATGAAATTCATTTATGTAATTTGAATACGCTGCCAGTGCAATGCATTTTTATGAACTTGTGCTTTTATGAATTTATGCTTCTATGAAACATCAATGACCATGAACTATTATTCTTTTAAATTATGAAAACACCAATTACCATGAATATCCAATGATGCACTTATTATCTCTTATGAAATGTATCTATGGCATATGTTACCAGTGCAATCTGAACGTTATATCATTTCTTTCCACCCACCTTTATTGACTTTATATGAATAATTCCTCACATTCCATCAGGCATTTATGTTTTTATGCTCTTTATATCGTTACATATGGACTTATTTATGTATTTTTTAAAAGACTTTTAGAACGTAGTATTGGACCAGATGAAGGGAACAGTCCGTTCCCGAAACACGTTGTCCTCCCATTTTACGCATTACGAATAAAAAACGTTGTGTCTATCAATCAGCGCAGTACAGACCTATTTTTTCCGCCTCTCCAATGAACATAGGATGGATTAGTAAAGAGAGTTGACATTTCATGCAGTTAGCGAGTGTGATGGGTTTTAAGAGCACATTTGAAACTTTGACCTTCCCCAAACTATCAGATTAACACCCAACCTCCAAAGTTTCAAACATGGTCTTAAAACCCATCTCTTCAGGCAAGTCTTCCACACTCACTAACTGCATGAAATGTGAACCCTCCCTTAACTTATCAGTCCTATGTCCTCCTCCTGTCAGTTATCCAGCAACACACAATATATACCAGCTCCAGGTTTTCTCCATTTCACCTTGGACCTTGTATGTAAGATGCAGCTGATGGTTGGTTCAAGCAGAAGAATTTATATTTATTAAATTATTTTATTCTGTTCCATTATAAAGAATGGTTAGACCATTATACAAGCTCTTATACTTCTTGTATCACCCCTTCATCCTCTTGTGAGCAGGCCCCTCACTCCTATTCTTCCATATGACTGTTTGTACTCTGTAATGTGCTATTATATTTGTGCATGTCCCCTAAGATTATTATTATTATTATTATTATTGTGATAGAGCAGAGATGCAGCAGAGAGGACTGTGTCATAGTGTGTTATATGCTTCTCATGGATCTCATCAACTCTGATCCACTTGCATAGGTGATCATCATCATATTGGCGATCCTTGCCGGGAGTTTGTTTATATTTCCATGGTTGCCCTCCAAGCACAGGGTTCCATTCTGGTACATGTGCAGTGGCATGCTGGAGTATCTCGCGCGCATGCGCGAACCTGCGTTACCGGAAACAGCAGCTGCACTCGCGCCAAACCACACTTGATCCGTGCGGGGCAGAACAACAACTAAGAAGACCAATCCTGTTACCAATCCTGTTACCATACACAGTAAGTAATGCCACAAAGCCAACACATTCAAGAAGTGAGCTTAGACCAAGAACAGGCAAGTGTGTATAGGCAGAAAGGTCAAAAACTTTATTATAATTCACAAAAATGTCTCACATACATGTTTTTAAAACCACTTAAAAAGTGTAAGAACACACATATTTACAAAACCAAGTGGATCAGAGCTAAATAACAGAGATCCACAAGCGGCCACAGGTCTGCAAAAAATACGTAAATGCAATCACCTCACACAGGGTAAATATAAAATTCTAGTAAACATGCCTAAATTCCGTCCCAAAAAAAAGATAAGCTGATCAACTGTAAACATTCAAAGTAGAGTCAATGCTATAACAATATTAGGTTCCCCAGATGAACGTAAGATACAACAGGTAACATGAACAAATGAAAAAAGGAGAATCCAGTACATATAAGCAGAACAGAGACCAGAGGCAAAAAGTTACTCAGTGTTTAAACCATGATGGAAGGAGGGAATGCTAGGTAATAGACCTGTGGCCGGAGGCACCCAATCCCGTTACCTCTTACACCTTGACAAAGGTCGGTTAAGGTATTTAAGATTGTAATACTTGTATTGTTCTTATTATTCACCTGTCCGTTTTTTGAGAAAGGGTCCAAGTACCCGGAACGCGTTAAAGGGACTATTTTATTATAAGGTACTTTGCAATGAAATTTACTTATTTTATTATATACTGAAGTTCTATCGGTTTATAAATAAAACTGTATTATAGACACCTATTCTTGCTCCTTTGGAATGTGCCCATTCCATTTTTCCTTTCTTTCTATGTGTCAGATACTAGTGAATGTTCAGAAGCTAAATAAAAGTGTAGATAAACCTGTACCCTGATAATCTAACCACATTGTCAGCACGCAGCATCTCATAGCACTACAGGGATCATGATAAAACTGAGTAAAATTGTAAAGTAAGGGGTTGAAAATTATCTTTATTGTGTAAACATCACTAGGGAATTGAAATTTGAGAATTTTCGATCCATCTTCGGCAAACCCCTTTAAAAACTGCCTCATGCCCCACAAAGAAAAATTTTAGCTGTGAAACTGTGATTGTGGGGTCCCAAATGAATTTTTACATTTTACACATTCAACGGTTTCAGCCATCTACCAATTATGTGCCCGTAAGGTTTTCTCTGCCTCTATCGCCATCAGTTGAAAAGCGGATATCCTTGCAAAGTCAATTTCTTGTAAAAGGACAGTGATGCCAGCCTAACTAGATGATCACCTGCAGGCATCCTTCAGGGTGATTGCCCTCCTACAGTGACAAATAGAGCTCTGGTTGCCAGGGCACGGTTTCTAGCTTGGCCTTTGTCCAAGATATGTTATAAGGGGTGTGCACAGACTTATACAATGGCTGCTTTTCAACAGGTTAAAAGCCCAAGACTTTATAATTGTGGTTTTGAAATTATAGTGAATTTGCATATAGTTTCCCCCAGGGTAACAATGTATGACCTTTAACATATACGGTATATATAATGGACTCCATTCTACAGAATTATAGGCAACATGCACACACCGTCCACTACCTGTTTAGTGACATACCGACACATTAATATCAATGGATCTGTATACATGAACATGTTCCTCACTAATCTATGAGGAGGCTGAAAAAAAAACTCAGAGCAGGAAATACTCCAGCCCATGTGTACAACTTTGGGATTCCAAAAGTCTATGAAAAGGTGAAAAATATGGATGCCACATAGGTGTAATCTGTGTGCCATCCATATTTATGGATCAGTTTCTAGGGAATATCAATTTAACATTCAAAAGATAGGGACACACTAGTGACATTACTTGCCAGCCTTTGTCTTTTTTGCAAATCCACAAAAATGTATGATACACAGAGGTCATTTTTGCAAACATATGGATTGGCAGCAGATTACCCACAGACCACAAATATGGACCACAGATCCATGGTTTGTGGCCCAAGAACAGAAAAAGTGTTCATGTGCAGGTGCCTTATATAGAGATTACATATAAAATAAACTTCTCTATACAGAAAACAATCAAATCAACTAGTCATGATGCCATCCACAATACACAGACCAAATAAAACCAACTGCTTCTGTGTATAGTGAACCCTTTAATAGATGGGCTACAGTATTCAGATTGCTTGCCTTCTATATCTGCCAAAATACAACCTAGTATACACAAGTGGGTATTACATTGAACAATGTCTCCTAAACATTGCTTCCTTCTCTACAAGTCAAGTCTCACCAGAGCTGAAAGAGATAACACAGGTGAAGAAAAAAATAAAAACTGTTAATGAAATGCGATTATCCGTTAACACTTCCAGTGCAGGCTTAGGAATCGTACACATTCCATGACACCTTGTAAATCAGGGCTCACTGCTCCATGCTAATCCATCCTGACGGTTTATTTCAGGAAAGTGAGGTCATAAGAAGCTACAACGTTGTTTGGCTGATAGGATCATGTTGTCAAGCAGAAAACCATTCAGAGACCATGTGACTTCATCGGGCTTTGTTCATTAATCTTACAGAAGGCTTGTATGTACTGTATGCGCAACTCCCAAGTGCAACATCCCTCACTTATCACTACCCACAATCCTCCAGGAACCCCACACACTGCCGCTGCTGCATATGTGTCAGGTCAGCGTACTATAGGACACAGTATATACTGCCAAACATAATACATTATCTATAGGAAAATACAAACCACCAAAGATAGATTTCTTCACAGGGGCAACATAAGGACAAGGAGATGACTTGTGAGATTGGCATTTTCCTCTCTGGATGGGTAAAACATTCCATTTAGGAAACTATCAGAATAATGAAGTATTAACCATGTTGTGACCGTGGGACTGAGTGACTAGAGCACTGAAACTAGTATCTGTCATTTACAGCATAAGGATTCCTGCAATAATATGGGTGTACAAATGAAAGGCTATTGTTACTTAGCATGCCATGTGTGAGCAGAGCGGAGATAATGGCTGGGGTCAGCAAGATGTGCAAAATCAATACACCACAAATGTAAATGTGCACAATGGCAAAGGTTTCCTAGTAGATAAGCTTTCAATAATAAACAACATATTAGAGAAAATATCTTAAAAATGGGAAAATCTACTAAGTATTCGTTCACAATGCAATAAGAGCATTGAGCTGCAAACAAATGCATAACATTGTATGGAGTATTAAAAAAAAAAAAAAAAATCATATGGGATATGTTGATCTCTCCTCTGAGATGAGGGACTACTTCAGTTTAAAGCTCACACTGATCGATAATTTTAAAGACCACGTCAAAGCGAATTATCATCATCCAAGAAGAACGGGGCCACTGGCTGCTCAGGTTATTCATGTGAAGTCAGGCATATGCATCACACATACATGTAGAACAGACAGATGCTGAATGTGCCAATGTTCACATGAATTTCCTTATGCATACATTTAATATGCGGATAAGAAAACAAACTGCAATACCTTACAGGTCTTTGTTGTTTACCAACTTTGTGCGACAATGTGATGTTCATGTCAAATGTGAGATTTACACCACTGCATCGCAGTTTGTATTGACATAGACGTGGTCATCAGAACCCCACTGATAACTGACCCAGTGTGGTTGTGACAAATAGAAAGTTGTCCCCCCAGACCCCAAAAAAAAAACACAAAAGACATTCATATTAATGGGAGATTGAGAATAGAAGACAGCAGCTTTACACAAGATACATACAGATATATTAAAATTAAATGTGTATGCCTAGAATAAATAAAATGGCAACAGCATGCACTACAACAGAAGTGGTGACAAACCAAACACAGAGATTTTAGAGATTCATCCTAATGTACATGTTGATGATAGCAATAGGTTTCCATGTCAGTCAGCCCTAGTGTTGTTCCCTAAAGCTATACGAGCAGATTTGCACTTGTGTTTTTATCTAGGTTCCCGTAAAGTACTCAGGAAGCAATAAAACACAGCCAGAAGGTCACCACCAATGTAAAAGGGTCAGTAATGTGTTCTCTGGAAAGAGTAGTTTTTGTCTCCCCCAAAAAATAAATAAAATAAATTGTTGCCTAAGGAAAGTCATCCTAATGCATCCAAAGTCATCCCAATAGGCAGAAATAAATGCAAACAAACAAGAGCCAGCCCTTGAAAAAAATGATCCATGTCCTTAATCTTATCGGTAGAATAGGTCCAAATTACATATAAAAAACTACCACCATTCTCATTGCTGTAGTGTTCAGGACACAGGAACTGGGCTGGAAGCAAACAATGATTCAGGGACACCTGACATCACAAGCCATGCTCTACCTCTCTTCCTGTGTGTAACCATTGATGAATGAGACATCAGGAAAACCATGTCAAGGAAATATACCACCGCTAACAACTAAATAAGCAGCTCCAGCTTTCCTTTATCATGCAAGAAGGAAACATATGTCAGCACTAATAAGGCTTCCTTTGCAGTAGATTGTGTGGTAGATGTGAATGATGTCTAGGTGCAGCCGTCTCTATAGTAAAATATACAAAATTGTACATTATAGGATATTCCAACGATGGGAATATTCCACAAGTATAAGTAGACTTCCCTAGATTATGAGATATTGTGAGCAGGGCCCTCATTCATATCATTTCACTTGATTAGGTTATTACCACTGTAATGTCTTTTTATACATGTACCCCATGATCTGTGCTGTGCTACAGAATAAGATCGTAAAATATCAAGATATATTACTAAAATGCCATAGTAATGAAATAGGTCTATGAAAACGGTCATGGATATAAGTAAAATCCATCCATGGCGAAATATCTTTTGTACATAACTGGAAAGGTAGATATATAAGTAACAGGAACATAAGGGGAAGAAAATCCACTTCATCCGCACCGGTATGAGGTTAAAAAGTATTCACTTCGGTTTATTCAAAACATCAAAAAAGTTAAAAACAGAACAACAACACAAAAGAAAAGCATGAGATGACGCGTTTCGGACAGAACACGGTATTAGTCCTTAATCATATCTAACGAAGCATGATTGTGGAGTTGTATTTAAGGGAAGAAAAGGGGAGGAAACCGGAAAAGGAACAATTAAAGTGAAATGAAACAGCTGTGTGTTAGAGGAAAAGGGGAATGAGAATGTCTGACGTAGGAGACAAAAAGTCATGTGATGTGAGTACACGTGATGGAATGAAAACGCCCTTTAAAAGCATGTGGTATTGTGGTAACCTGGTAACCACGGACGCAATGTCCGGCATGGACAAAAACCACATAGCATCAGGGCAGCCCAGCGACCATGGATGTAGCGTCCAATGCAAGTGAAATAAATGTACTAGACAGGAAAGGTATGTAATGGGACATTATGTCAAAGGCTAAAATGAATACATGAGCTAATTGTAAATAAATAAATGGATACTGTAAATGAACAGCTCAGTATATGTACATGAGATCATTTTTAAGGTTCATACCCTTCGGGAATCTGGTATCCAGGCGCATGATCCAATATGCCTCGCGTAAGTGCAAACGTTTTTCACGACTACCACCTCTTTTGTTTTGAGAAATGTGTTCAATGGCTGAGACACTCATGTGGCGTACTGAACCCCTGTGTGCATCTCGAAAATGTTTGGAAATGCCAGAGACATTGCGTGTATTGTTAATGTTAGTGTTGGCCCCACTGATGTGTTCAGAAATGTGAGTTTTTAATTTGCGGGTAGTACATCCAACGTACTGTATGTTGCACATTGTACAGGTGATAAGGTAAATGACAAATGTAGATTCACAATTAAGGTAAGTATGGATGGGAAAAGTAAGGTTGTTGACACATGACATAAAATTGGTGGTCTTGCGCATGTATTGGCAGACGTTACATCTGCTGCCTCCGCAGCAGACATTGCCTTTGTAAGAAAGCCAACTAGAGTCAATATTCGTTCTGTGGAAGAGATTGGGAGAGAGAATGCTACCCAAAGTAGGTGCCTTAGTGGACACACAATATATGCCGTTTTGTAAAATGGTGGCTAGTGCGGTGTCGCGATATATAAGTAAACCTGATCAGCGGCTGAAGGTGGTTTAGAAGGTCAGGTTAGGAACCATTTGAAAGCAACAGTATCACTTACCTCTGTAACATCCATGACTTTGATAGCTGCAAGCTGACCTGTTTTGACATGCCGGCCCTGAAAAAAAACCGAAAAAAAAATGCATTTAATAATTTGTTACATAAAAAGAAAACAAAAAATGCATTAGAATCAGATGAGTTAAAATCTCCTCAAATCTGCCATCCACTAATTTTAATGTACTCTATACAATTAAAGTAATGCATCTGTATACAATAAAGAACATATATCTTCCTGGACCAAGCAACAGCAAGCCGAGGGGAAACAAATGCTGGCAGGAACCTGGAAGTATAAAAGCAGATCAACTATTTCAGTGATGGCGAACCTTTTAGAGACTGAGCGCCCAAACTAAAACCAGAACCCACTTATTTATCTCAGAGTGCCAACATGGTTATTTATCAGTAACTTATTGCTCGCTGCTCTTCCACTCTTGTTAATCATATCGGCCTCTTGAAGAAATCAAAAAAGTGGAAAGAAAGAAGCAAAATTGGACAAGTGTCCCTCTGTATAAGAAAACTTGTGGGGCCAGCAGGAGCACCCCCAAAGATAATCCAGCCCTGTCCACACCTCACTCTTCCTGCAGTCCCAAGCAGCCAAGGATGTGTCCCTTGCTGAGATTGTTGAGCACCGTACTCGGCAATCTCCCTCAGCTCCATAGAGATGAACGAGGCAGCCGGGCCATGCGCAACTAGTTGCGACGCTCATTTCGGGGAGCAACGAGAGGTCCGACGGGAGTTCCACAGACACCTCCGTTCTCATGATCGGCCTAACTTGTCTCGTGGGAAAACCTTTAAGTTGCCTGGGACTGAGTCCTGACTGGAGGACTTGGGCTGGCGTGGAGGCCTGGGTGCCCACAGAGAGGGCTCTAAGTGCCACCTCTGACACATGCCATAGGCGCCTCACAAATGAAGTATCAGAACCATTTTTGTGACAAAGAAGAAAACAGCAGGTGGTCAATGAAAGCAAAATTATCACAACTACTGTTTTAGGGAAAACATGTTTTACTGGGGTTTTTGCAGTTTAAAAATATGAAACATGTTCCTATGCTTAGGAGTGCGCATGTCCCACTCACGACCCCCCACCCCAAGCTTTATTTTGCTGGAGAGCAGTCACAACTCAACAGAGAACACCCGAGGCCAAGGAGAGAACATGTTGCTTCACTGCGCTGGTTTGTACTCCTAAATCATCTAAACCAGCAACATGTCAATGGGGGACATTTACTATGGCGTTTCTGCCAGTTTTGTGGCGCTCTCACCACATGTTCTGCTCTCAGACCTATTTATTAGCTGGCGGCGCCAGAAAAAATTACTTTTTCCGTCTGTTCCGACTCTTCTCCGAAAAGGGGCGTGGCTTTGGCAGAGTGGAAACTCAGACACAATAAATATGTGTCGCAGCCCTTTTTGGGCGCTGTAAACTGGCGGAAAGTAGACCAAAAGAAAACTGGTCTAGCAGGGACTGTTGGACACATTTCTGGTGCTCGGGACAGATTTTGGTCCCAGGGTCTCGGCGCCAGAAATGTCTCTGCACAGCTCTACAATATTGAATGTGTATCTTCTTTCCGAGAGCAGGTCGGTAACAAAGCCAATGCAGACACCGACACTTTAAGTAAATGTCCCCCACTGTGTCTGAGCCCACAACAGGGTAACATTTCACTTTTAAGGGAGCAGTCACACGTTCCACTAGAGTTACGTTTCATAATGCAAACTGTAGCGCAAGTGAGGGGGGGGGGGGGGTTGAGTCTGATCGCATATGAATTTCCAGCAAAACGCATTTTCTTATGTTTCACTGCAAGTCACAGGATGCCAATTACTGATCGCATGCGTTTCACTGGAAACACATATGCATTCGGACCAAGGAGCCACCCCCGTCCGCTAGGTTTGTGCTAGGAAATGCAACACTAGCAAAATATGTGACCGCACCCCAAGAGTCTTTTCACACTGCTTCTACATGGTAAGTATTCTGTGATCAGTGTTTAAAGGAGAGTTTATTGATGTGAATCTTAAAGACAAAAGTGGGCGTCAAGCTTTAACACCAAGGCTATCCGAATGTAAGGCACATGAAATCACACATGTAAATACTGTTTTATGCAACCACAAAGAAAAAGGTATGAAGATGCTATTTAAGCCATGTAAATGCACACTCCAGCGAACATCATCTGCTGTACAGTTAGGGACGCCTGCAATAAAGACATGGTAATTGAAAGAATTCTCTACATACAAGTTATATCAGTCAGCACAATGTAGGTCCCATGCTCTAAATAAGTAATGTCCCTATGGGTAAATATTTCAGGCTTTCTAAACCATTCATGTATGTTCTCAGGAGCTGAATGCGGTGTCACATGGGAAACCCTTCCTGGGGAATGTCTCCCCCTGATCAGAGTAGCCAAGTGCAATCCTGTGGGAACACTGTTTCTAGGAGAGGGAAGAGCAGGGCGGACCACAGCTGTGCCATTCCCGCACACATGCTCACTACAATGTCATGATTTCATCTATACATGCTCCACATGCTCAGCTTCAAATAACATCTCTCAATCCTTGCCAACAGTACTGCACGCTGCCTAGCCTCTGCATACACCACTTTTAGACATCAGTGCACACCATCAGATTAAACTAAACTCTCAACACAATGTTTTTATACCAGGAGTTGGTCAGTAATGTAGGAAATGTGAATATTACAGGGAAACAGCTGGCGAATACACAAATTATTGACCATACCATATAATAACCTAGTACAAAACAAAAAGGTGGATTCTCAGTTTAATGGCTCCAAGTTATAGGTCAACAATGACATATAGATAAGTGCAGGACCTCTAACAGAAAGGGTTCTCCTACTCTTCTACTTTTCCAAATTCCTAAAGAAGGAAATGGACAAAAGTAAACATGCACTTCCAACTCCTCCTTCATAGTAGTTGGAAGACCCATGCTCCTGAAATAAGTGCAGGTTCCACTGATGCGTCCTGTTGCTCCAACCATAAAACATGGATGTATTCATGAACCCCCTTCCCTGGAGTATCATATATCAAGATACATATTGGATGACATTGACTTGTGTATGTCAAGCATTAAAGTAGCTTTAAAAAAATATATATTAAAATACCCTAAAAAACAAGCCTGTATCAACAGATGCCTAGCGGTTCCAAAATTAGAAGGTAATTTTATTGCAAAGCTTTGGTGCAGTAAAGGGGTTAATGCCGCCCAATGTGGGAGAATAATTGTGTGTAAATTCTGATGACATCATTGAAATTCCTCAGCACAGTTTAATGCACAGGAGCTCTGCTTTTCAAGAACCACCACCATAAAAGGCCAGCAAAGAAATTGGTTAGCATTTGCTGCTGGCACCATGTGGGAAAGCAAAATGAAAAACAGCTCCTTCAACACCCCCTGCAAGAACATGGGCAAGTCTGAGATGTGCTAATGATCAGAGGCCTTGTGAGACCACGTCCTGGACACCAGCCATTAGGGGATATCCCACATACTGATCAAGACATCTCCCTGCACATCAGCGTCCATCAACAACTGAAATGGTTAACGGACAAGAGCATAAACCAGAGACTTTCTCACAAGAGTTGTTATGAAGAGGCTTTCGTCCTCCTGGGAGACATCTGTGCCAAATTTTCAAGGCAAAAAAGAAACAGATCCTTTTCTTAAACCACCATTACAAAGGAATTTGTGAATCATGTAAAGGCTGTGGTCCGCGACAGAACAATAGATAGCATTTCAGTAACTAGAAACAAAGAAATGCTACAAAGGATCTAATATAGAAGCATCAGCACCTTATATAGTAGTAAGAAAGCACAACCCCTAAAATAAGGCATTAGGATAGAAAGACTAGAACAGAAGAAATTGCTATCATGGGTGATTTGCATGTGGATAAGCTGTCTATGTTACACCTGGAGGCTTCCAATACTTGGGTTTAGATGGTGCATTTGCCTATACATGATTTGCATACAGTTTAGAAGTAAAAACTGTTGTTTCCTTCCATCAAACTCAACAGCTTCAGACAAAGGAGTCGGATTGACAAAGAGTCTCTAAAATCCAAAGTTTGTGTATAAAAGCAATGTAGGGAATAGCCATATGTATGGATTCTTACTACAATGACAAAAAATTGTGACCAGACAGAATATTTTGCCTCTAAATAAAAGCTACAGGAAGACTTCATTCCCATTCCCCCTTTTTCTGGACTTTGTGTAGTTAATATTACAAACTAAGGTAACCTTTCGTAATGTAATTGTTATTAAAAAACGGTATAATGGATGAATGAAAGTCACAGAAAGATTCCATTTGCCCTCTCCTCTCTGATGATTAAACACATAAGGATGGGGAGGCATGTCATCCCTGCAGCACTGAAACTAGTGTCAGGGTATCAAACTGTAATGACAGCGCCAGGAGCATCACATTTTTGGTTGAGATTTTGAAATACACATTCTTATATGTGGCCTACAAAAAGCTGTGAGGGAAAGGTGCAAAAGAATTGTCAACAATAACCACGTTCTACTATTTTTATTTTTATATCCAGTACAGGAGAAACCTGGTGGTAAGTGGCGATTCATCAGATCAGCAGGATTCTCTGATGTAGGTGGAGACCAGTGACATGTAAATTCGGCCATCCATTTAATTTCAAGGGCTCCGAGTTTACCATACAGACAAGATGTTCATCCTCTCAATAAGAGAAAAAAAATGAATGAACAGGTATAGTGCTATTCCTCATGATCTGTCTATTCAGATACAGGTTTTCCTTTTTCCCTTAAGGGCTTGAGGGACAGAAATAACAATATACCCTGTGGTATTCTATGCAGAAAGCCATTCAATGAATGCAAGTGTTTACAAGTTACATCCAGAAGGGTGTCTTATAAAAGTATGTAGCTGTAGGGTGATCGTGGGGCTCTGCGAAAACAACTTCAAAAGACCCAAGTGATTTAATGGAACTATAAAATAAAAGAGATGGCTTTAGAGGCATGCAACACAGCCATTTTTCAGGTTCCACATGAAATGAATAAACGATATGGTAAAATACATACAGTCTCCTGGAGACACGGACATATACATGTTTAGTGAAAAAGAACAAAATGTCACCATATACTGTAGTATGGGAGACAGGCTGTGAAAAAGAAAAAAGACTGACATATACCATCCTAGGCCTCATGAACAAGATCTACATTGCAATCTTTTTTGAGTGGTTGTAAAATCTCTCCACCACTGTTGTATAGCGTTTCAAAACGCAGTGTAAACATCACCTGTGAACGCAGCCCAAGTCATGGAAACACAATGCAAGTGCATGCGATCAGTAACAAGTACTCACTGTTTTGCATTGAAATCAGGCAAAACACTGGGTGTTTGTTCACAGGCCTAGTCCAGACACTTGCATTGCATTTGTAAACGCAATGCAAGTGCCAGTGTGACCGCACCATAAATGAACATTTGACATAAAAAGGTCATCAAGAGAGTTTCTTCTGGATAGATATAACCCATCAAACAAATTTGACCCAGAACTATTTTCAGCCACTTTGCATCAAAGTAATTGCTGTCCGGCCAACCATAACTTGAGGTGAAAAGACACAGCCTCAGCCAGTCTGAAGCCTTAGATAAACACAGCTGTCAGGAGAACAGTTAGGGGTGCAGCTGCTGGCCATACCTCCCCACCTATTCACAAGCTTAGGATAGGGAGATCCACATTACAAAACATGTGGAAAAGTATTTTCTTAGCTCACAGAATAATAATTCTTCTAGCTGGTAAGGGTTAGGTAGAATCACATAAAATGTGTTATGCACCCAGATTTTTTTTTTTCATTTTTCTTTATTGTTCCTCGTTTACGAGTTATCATGGGATCCACACCAGCTTTCTGCCGTAAAAGTAGTGAAATAAACGCAAATTCTTGCACAGTGCAAAAATTTGTGATCACAATAGCAACTATGCCACAGGTGTTTGGCGTGTACATAGATGGGTGCGACGGCCAGTGGAGTGGGGAGGCTCATCTTCCTAAGCTCATGTTTCATTATGGGGCTGCAACCCGAACAATTTACCTGCTCTTTGGGTTTCCTGATTTCTTGTATTGTATGTTATTTGTTCCGTTTCAATAAACTTTATTGAACCATAAAATATGTTATGTGATCTACTGTCTTTATGAATAAACCCTAATAGCTGTAAAAGTAAAAACTTTAAGATTTTTAAGCATACTTTGTCAGTTTTATTTTATTAACAAAAGAAACAAATTAATTTATTTATATTACAAATTATGTCACAAACCAGGCAAAGAGCTGGGGAAAGCGCATGTAGATCTGGCCGTAGCATGGCAGACACACATCGGCACCCAAGAGAGGAGGAGGGGGGTGAGCGCCGCACCACAAGGCGCAATATTACATACGTGTCCTATCCTTCTCCTGGCTACGGAACGGCTGGCTACGGCGTATATACGTCCCCCACACGGCCGTGTGAATGTAGTCTTAGAGCAAGGATCGCTCACAGTGAACTCAGTAATTACAACACAAGTGTCAGGGTGACCCTTGTATAAAGTGATTTTATTCAATTTATTACAAACTTTACAGCATAAATTTCATGTAATACCAAATCATTTGACTGAAGTGGGAAGCACATGTTTCTTCATGATGGATGACTGCAGAACAATGAACTTCCCGATCATTGCTGCATAGCAGCGACCCCTTCTCTGCACACACAGAGCAGCTCTATAATTGAGATCACATGTTTATCTCTGGATGTTCAAGGAGTATGACATCATGCAGGCGCTTGAAGACATTATCTCATACTGAAAGCCACAGTATCTTAAGCTCATGGGGGGACATTTATCAGTGCTTCTATGCCAAAAAACTGAAGAATAAGAATAATTGCACTTCAATTCCCTGCTGCACGCCATTTCCACTCCAAAGGACCGCAGAGGGGCTGACATAGGGCTCCACCACCGGTGGCCTCTCAACAATTAGCGATCGGTCAAGCTGAATAGTCGCTAACTAATTGTGCGACTCTACGCCAGGTACAGCCTGCTCCGCAGCCGGATACATCAAAAGGCCGGGTGAAAACTTTGTTATACGGGGTTGGAATAGCCATGCAGCAATCTCCTCTCTGCCAGTCTCTCCACTGATTACCCATTGTACAACAAATTCAGTTTAAAATATTAACAATGACTTGCCAAGTTGTCCACAACTTGCCCCCTCCATATTTCTTTGAACTAATCAGCAAATAAGGCAAGTCCTACACAATCTCCGTTCCTCACAGGACCTTCAGCTTCTCTCTACCCGCTCTTCACATAACCATCTCCAGAGCTTCCCCCGTGCTTCCCCCATACTCAGGAACTCTCCACCAAAATGTGTAAGACTGTCCCCAACCTTCCAAACATATCCTGAAAACTCATCTGTTTAGGATTGCCTACAACACACAATAATGTGAGTGTGAGTGTTATACACCTAGAGGTTTTTGGTATTTAACATTTAAGGCTCCACAAGGTCCTATCTCAGAAATTGGTATATTGATAGCATGGTTTACATCCAAAACATGTGGTGCTCGTTTCCGATGGCATGTATTCCACTTAAAGCGCATGTAAATCAGGCCAAGCCCCTCCCCATTGTGTTGGAATTGCATTTCAAAAACGCACTTTAAACTATATGTGTAACTATGGCCTATGGGCTTGTTCACATCACTGAAACGCAATGAGAGAGCATCACCAAATGCATATGCGTTCATAAAGAGGAAACATGTGTTTTGCATTATAGTAAAATACAATAGCAGCACAAATCTTTCCCGTTCTAATAATATAATCAGCACAAAATGTTCATGTGTGGAAAGTAGTGGATGTACTTCACCTTAAAGATGTAAGCCAGTATTCTCATACACTGACAAGAAACATTATGAGAACAGAGAGAGATAGAAAGGCAAAGTCTTATCTGTTGTCAAACAATGATAATCTTCTTAATAAATGGAAGTGTCTTAGAGTCCCACTTCTAACATCTTAAAGAATGTTTCACTTTAAGGCCAATAGTCACAGTAACATACAAATGCCTCTCATTGAGAGATCTGCAGTCATTTACTGCAGTTCTTATCATTTGCATAGTAATGCCTGCAAACTGAGGAAGAATAAAAAACATGTTGTAAACGTAAAGATCCTCAATAAACTCTCCAATCCCTGGAGAATCATGAAAAACAATGATTACTGCAGATCATTCAATAGATATACCCAATACTACACCATTTGTATTCCAATTCAAAAATTAGATTGAACCCGCACAATAAGAATGACAAACCTTTTCTAGCAGACACGACCATATGGTCTTGTCTGTTCTCTATATACGACACGTATTTCAACTTATTGCATTGTAACCGCTCCGTACAGTTTGGTAGACAATATGACCATGTACATGGATGGTCGTATAGCCCATTGGAATGCATGGGGCCTAAAAAACATTTCTCTAAGGTATGCCCACTGTGCCATAGCCCGGGGGCACACATAGGTGTGGGAGAGGTGGAGGGGGTGAGCGCTGCTCGGCCCTGCCCCTCTCCATAGAAAATAGTAGCTGCGTGGTCGTCGTTACGTCCAAAGATAGAGCAGGCTCTTTCTTTTTGCGGCTACGGCTCGGAACGGTGAGCGCAACAAGCGAGTTACCGAGCATGAGCCTGAAATATTTTTTTTGCTTTTTTAGATAGAACTTGGGAATAAAAAAAAAAAAAAAAAAAAAAAAAACACATAGAAGTCAATAAAACCTGGTCATGGCTTCAGTTGGCGTAGCTTTGCTCAGCGGTCCGAAGCCTCTTAATGTATCCGGCGGGATAACAGGGGTGTTGCTACTATCATACACTGAGGTATGATACATTTCCCCCACAGTATCTCACCATGACAGAGGCAGGGTCAGCTTTCTATGTAGAGGGGGCGGGTGAGGAGCGTTGTGCGCTTCACCCAGAATCTGGCCCAGGTGAGCACACAGTCGTGTGCATTGAAAAGGTTGTCCAGGCTTTTAAAAAAGGCTATATATCTAGCCTGGGGGGCGAGACTGTAAAAACAAAAAAAAAACACTTAACCTTACGTCCATCCATCCACTGCCAGATGCAGCATCAGATTTAACGAATATATGAATAAAGCTTCTGCAAAACTTTTCTGTTTCTGATCTCCACATATTGTTTTGCTTAATAAACCCAATATATAAATGAAGGGCAAGCTTGTTCAGCTTAAAGACATGTAAACTTGTGAACTGAACAAACAACTTGATTATCTGACCCAGAGTTTATCTTCTCCCCTAAAGGGGGAAGGTGGAATCTGCCTTCAAAGCTTAAAGCAAACAGGGATTTTCTCCTTTGCTGATGGTGCAAAGAGCACAGACCAGAAACTTTCCTTCTCCTATTTGTGTTCACAGTGTGAATATAAACATAGCCTGTCTTCAAAACAAAGCCAGATAAATGGAGCTGCCGCTGTCATACAAGGTCACATCAAGGTTGGACACTAACACAATATGAAGCTGCCTGCTAATCTTGCGGGACACTACAGTGGGTTCCAGTCACACATGAGAGAAGGTAAAAAGCAAACAAGCTCAAGATTGGGAATCGGTAGTGCTAAAGACCCAAGTCTTAAGTTAAATGGTAAATGAAGAAAACTGCATCCAACATTAGAGTGACAACATATCCCTAGGATAGGTAGGTGTATGCATTGGTAGAATCAAGCTGCACCATCTAGACTTAAAGGGGTTGGCCATTTTACCTCATGTTTTTGTAATGTGTGTAAGAGTGTGGGGCACAGTATATCAGGTAATTTACCAATATACATCTATTAATATTTTTGCACCACTTTCTTGATATGTAAAATGAAGCCTCCTGTATTTTACCTAATCAGCCAGAGATGGCCGCAGATGGAGGGTCATGTGATCTCTTCTGCCCTGAGCAATAGCCCTGCCAGGACCTTATCATAGTATTCATGAATAGAAGATGAAGTCAGGATATTGGTCATGGACAGATAAAGATCACATGACCCTCCTTCTGCGGCAATGTCTGCCTGTTGAGGGAAAAGACAGGAGGCTTCACTTTACATATCAAGAAAGCAGTGCAGAATTATTAAACAGATGTATATTGGTAACTTACCCAATATCCTGCCCCCCACACATTACAAAAAACATGAGGAAAAGTGGCCAACCCCTTTAAAGGACCCCTCCACATCCCAAAAATCAAGTGATGTTTTATGAAGAAGTCAGTTAGGATAGCGAAGAAATATAAAAAGTTTAGATTCCCTTTATCTGAAAGCAAAAGTATCTCCGAACATTCTTTACCAGACACATTTTTCTGATCACTATTATAAGCGTTGAATAGAGCAACATATGATATAAGAAGTATTCAGCACTGGTCTGCCGATTATCCTGCATAAAGTACAATAAGCCTGGCATCAAGAAAAAACTATCCGCAGTGTAATGTAAAGTAACCTCCTGGGAATGTAGGGTATATTGGCATAATTACTACATCACAGCAGTAGAAAATATGAAGAAGAGCTTTAAATACAGTAAAAATATATGTATCTGAATAAATAAAGGAACACATGTCCAATATCTCCCTCCATCCAACACTGTAATTATATCTTATTCCACAAAATCCTGGCAACAAAGACTAAGCACCTCTGGCCACAGGAAGCTGGAAATAAACCTGAGTCAGAAAAGCAAGTTTCTAATGAGTCAGGCACCCCCAGCACAAAGCTATCAGGGCTATGACGTCAACAGGAAAAGGGCGTGCTGGCCATGACTATCCTCAGCCTGCTTACAGGGAGCCGAGGAGATCTCCATGCCTTCTCTGTCACATGGAGGAGGATGATAAAATTGCCACAATCATGTGCAAACATTGCACTACACATTTATTAAGAATTAAGGTAAACTAGTTTTTTAGCCAAGGGATTGACATCCAAGTAAATCCATTTTCCCATACAGTTCAATTATTAAATAAATTCTCATTTTAAATAGTGAGCAATGTATTACTGTAGAACTGCAAATGCCCATTAATCTCAATGATAACACTGTACAACACAAAGCAAATACACAGATACTTCAAGATAAAGCCTGTTTAGGACAAAAAATGACCCATCTTTCAGTAAAAGTAGAGACTCTGGTCACAGATTCTCAATCTCCATAGCAACCTCAGAGTTATTTTTAACTCCTCCAGTACTCGGTCTTTGTACTTTTTAACACTTTTAAAGCACATTAAAAGAAGGCCATGTTCTTTATATTGAATTTTCAAGAAACAGGAGTAGGGAAGGAATAAACTACTAGCAGGTCTGCTTACCTGCCCATTGCCGCCAACCTATTACTGGAAATGTTACAGTACAATTCCCTGCAAACCAGACAAGTCTACATATGCACTAATAACTGATGCTTTGGATATAGATATATATTTTTTTATATTATATATACATACATAAAAACACACAAAGGCAGTCCCTGGGTTACGTACAAGATAGGTTCTGTAGGTTTGTTCTTAAGTTGAATTTGTATGCAAGTTGGAACTGTATATTTTATCATTGTAACCCCAGACAGATTTTTTTTGGTCTTTGTGACAATTGGATTTTAACAACCAGAATTAACAATAAAGCTTAATTGCAGACACTTTTTTTCTTCTAAAGAAGTCGTTAAATAAAGTTATGACTTCACTAAATATAAAGCTTGTTCATTTGATAGAAGCATGAAGTGCATTCTGCGATGTATATAATGGCCATAACAGTCATGTCCAGACCCACATATACAATTATATCAATAATTTACAATCTTCTTTGATTGTAAAGAGACATAATATAACACTGTGTAGTTTAACAATAATAGCACACATGTAACTTTGAAATTCCATAGCAAAAAAAACCTGTGCCCTAGATCCAAAAAGAAATCTGACAGACTGGACATGTAATGTAAACCATTAATGGAGAAGTTAAATGAACACTTTACACTCTGAAAAATACCATTAAATGGTGGCACTGTAACAAATATTTGTGGACTGCCACTGTGTGATTGAGTGGATGCAAAACAGCTAGCAATCCAACTTGCAGTATAGCAGCCACTTTATCAGGCCGCAAACATGGTTGCCATGTGGCCTTGGCTTGTGCGTGCGCTCACTCACCAAAGACAGTAGAAAACACTCTCTGTGCCAAAAAAAACAGGAAGGAATAGAACCTGCTAGTTTTGTTGCTCAGACAGTCAGTCAGGTAAAGCACGGGGCAAAGGAGAGTATCATGTGCACAGCTGAAGGCTGTAGTCTCTCTGGGAAGACATTGGGATGGTATATATCCTCCTATAAAACCTTACAAAGATTAAGAATTCATAACTGTATAGGCAATATTCAGGTCCGTAGCATGCCAAAAGCAAACGATGACCTCAAAGGCTAGGATTCACCCCGGGAATCACATTTGTGGGGCGAATTCTCTCACCTTGCTCCCTACATGCTGCCTGTGCTATCCCTAGCAGTGACAGGGAGATATGTAACTAGGTAAATGATATCATTAAGGTAAATGATAAATAAATGTAAAATATTATATTAAAAATATAAAAAGTGAAAAGGCAACAAAAAGTTATTGACATTTAGGCCTAAAACAGATCCCTAGAGATCCCACGATCACTAACAGATGCTATTTAATCTCACAACATGTAGTATCCATATGCCCTTCTATTGAGGAAAGCCCTGATCTATAATCCAGTGGTTACTGTTGTACCTCTTATTAACCTTCTCACAGATCTCTGCTTAATAATATTAATAATAGAGTTCCTGCTTTTTCACAGAAAGGGTGTGACTGAGCTCAAACCAGAGAATGAGGTTACGCATACATAGGTGTCCTAGTTCTGTATGCATCCAAACCTATTCACTACAAAAAGACAAATGTAGACGTGCAATTCACAATGGAGAGCACTTATCCCTGAGCAAACTTTCTACATATTGATTTTAAAGAACAGTGCACATTGTGCCGATTGAAAATACACAGCTCTGAACTCACAAACTGTGGTCAGATCATCCATGCCAAAAAACACTGAAGAAAATATGCTCTACTTGACCATTTGGCCTACTCGTGCAGACATCAGCACAATACACTAATAAACAGCAGCGTAGGTTTGGGGTTTAATGCAATAATTGATTGAGCAGTTTTTAGCCTTTATTACTATTCTCCAAGGATAAAAGCAGAGATCTTTCCCCCAGGTTTGATCAGTCACTTATATACAGCATCCATCATATATTCTGATAAGATATCATACAAACAGGTAGAAAACAGGTAGAACAAGTAGCTAGAGTCCAGCTTTAAGGCACTGACATACCAAGATGTCACTTTATTCTTATGACAAAACAATGACAGTCCTACAAAGGAGACTGTGGCATATTTCTTGAATACAAACATAAGGCAGCAGGACGTGGGCACCGCAGACAACACAGGTGAATAGCCCGGGGTACAATGACAGTGTGTGTTCCTACTGCCAACGTGAGCTGTAGAGACGTACCAGAGGATGTTAACAGCTACAAGACATTGTAGTTATGGATGAGAAACATGTTCAACAACTTATGTGATGCTATCATTTTACATGGAATTAACATTAGTTCTGTTTAGTTTGGACAGCGAAAACATTACATGAAAGATACACAGACACATTCAGTAGCCAGTAGCTGACATCTCTTGAGTGTTTCCATGTAACGTTACACCACAGTTGAGATATGCCCAGGATGTGGCATCACAAGGCTCTTTAAGGACACATTCACATATGCCTGGCACCAGTTTCCCTACAGCGTGGGAGAGCAGCATTCATGTAAAACCATAGAAAACTCTAGGCCCCAACAGTTTTGGGTGGAATCCCATGGGCACATTGCTTGTGAAGTGAATACTACATAGAAAACCATCCTGAGGATATGTTCAAGAGGTTAAAAATAAATAAGAAGCTTCAGTCTTGTAGAATTTTTTTCTCTTTTGTGCTACGCCTCCGATTTTTGCATTAAAGGGTTGTGATCTGTATTGACTGCCTATCCTCTAGCGAGGCCTTCATTGATGGGGAACCGACAACTGGCCTGCAAACTGCAAAGCTGTTCATTGCTGCATCTGAAGCAACCAACATCATGGCAACTACAGCCACAGATCTCATTCCCCTTCAAAGGGAGGAGTGGCTGCAGTACCATCCCTCAAACACTAAAGAGACACGGAGCCAAGCGTTACTGCACTTGTGCCTTATGTTTTCCAAGTGCCAAACAGCTGTCAGCTTCCAAACCAAGCAAAGACAGATGATCAATAGTAATTCCTGAAAAAACAACCTTTAAACATTTAGTTAACATACCCATAAGGTATACTTGCAAATGCTAGTTGGTGTGAATGAAACTGCATCAAAACCCACTTGAGAATACACAAACCGCACTTGGGCAGATAAAACTACTGTATGAAAAAAAAAAAAAATTCTACAAATATTTTTTGACTTCATTAACATGTACTAAATATAAAATGTTTTTCACCTTTAAAATGAATACAAAAAAACGCACACAAAAAAAAAAGTATTAAAATGCGAAAGGAGTTATTATTCTGTGTGTAACTGCACCCCAACTCTGCTGTCTCTCAGATTATCTAAAGCAGGCCTGGCTTGCAAGAATACCCTCCCAATGCAGGCCTCATGTCTCAGTAATTCATTTATCTTTATCCATACATCTGCTCTTGTCTGCCACTCCTTATGTCACCCAAGTAATGGTGTTATGCCCGAAAACCAAGTGCTCCCACAAATAATATTACGCCTGTATTGTTAGGTTAAGATGCGATTTGGCATATGACATCTACGAACAGAAAGCCTTTTAGTCCCTGCAGTTAATTCATAGGCTCCATTTATAATAATGTCACAAGTGACAGTGTTCTAGGGATAAAGGCGGCTTGTGTGACACAGGCATCTTCTACTAATGAAAATAACCTTAAATGAGCAGAAAGAGCTGCTGTTCCTTTCTCATTCTAAATATCATTTTCAATTCGTTTTATTGTCTGTTGCAGGGATAGCCTAGAATTTAGTCACACGACTGGAGCTTGGGCCCATTTCAGTATAAGGTGGCCTACATGCATAGTATATTATGTAAGAGAATTTCCGTGCAGAAAATCTGCAGCATAATACAAGATTTCTGACAATCCTATTCGCACATTGCGGGACCGGCTTTCCAGTGCAAATTTATTATCTGCAGCGTCTTCTTCAATTGCTGTGGATCATGGTGCCGAAAAATTGTGGCATAAAACGCATCAGAAACCAACCTGAGTGTACATTAAAACCTATCCATTTTCTCCAGAGCTGCTTATATGGGACATGAAGTCAATTTATGAAAAATGTCATCACAGCAAACAATCACAGCTTTCATTTTTACAAGAGAAGAATATGAATACTTCCATCTACCTTATACAAAATGTCCATAATATTTTCCGAAAACACTTTTCTGCTGTACTAGAAACATCTAGTACATTACAATACTACTAAAAAGTCAAACAAGGGCACATAAAAAATGCTTTCATTCATCATGAAAAGTGCACCAATTCTTGAGAAACTCATCACACATTACATTTACCTAAGAAAATGCAATTAGGAAACTACTGAAAGACAATTTCAGACACTAAGTTCTGTCCCAAAGGCATTTCAGTGACTTGATATCTGCCACAAACAGCCGTGAGGGTCAAAGAGGTTACAGATCTGAAGACACACATGAAACATAAGAGCAACCCAGATCAGGCTTCAACCTTTGACCAGGGGTTTCACAAAAAAAAAAAAAAAGTCATATGAAATTTTAACTTCAGTATTACCAGAACCTGAATGACTACTTCAAAAAGTGATGACAGACAACTCGAAGGGCATTAATGGAAGAAAAGCAGCATAGTCTTGCTTCTTTATGGCAGTGCAGTGGCTCATGTAAATGTCCAGCAATCAGCAAAAAAACAAGAAAAGCATACCGTACTTTATTGTGGCCCATATCTGTCATTGGTGTTCTGCAGCACATTTTATTTTGCACAGAGGTGATGAGAAAAATGTGCCCCATACAGTAAAACAATTGCTGCATGTAAATTAACCTGATGAAAACGTAAAAGGGCCTTGCACTAGTTGAACATGGAGGAGGTGTGCGATTTTTGGGCTGTAAACAAACCATCTGTGGTCCGTAAGATAGCACAAGGATGAATACAATGTTCTCCTCACATAATTTGAGGACATATTGAATGGTTAATAGCATCATGTGTGTGAGAGAACCATCATATGTTACAGAAACTGACATGGAAAGTAAGTCTCAATATACAGGCAGTCCCCTACTTAACACCCGACTTACAGGCAACCCCTAGTTACAAACGGACCTCTGGATATTGGTAATTTACTTTAGCCTTAGGCTACAATAAACAGCTATAACAGTTATTAAAGGTGGCTTTTTTGCTAATCCTGATTCTTGTGACAATCACAAGAGCCAAAAAAATTTTGGCTGGGGTTACAATTATAAAATTTACAGTTCCAAGTTACATACAAATTCAAGAAACCTATCTTGTACACATCTCATGCCTATAGTACAATGTATTCACATATATTTGCCACCCCGTTTACCAGTGGTAATGTAGGTACTTTACTGTCCTTTCGTTCCAGGCTGCACTGATCAACTGTAAGGTGCCTGCAATCAAGCTTTATGATTTAACCATTCTCAACCCAAAATGTTTACAATCCAATGGATACAGGGATCAAAAAATAATTTTTGTTTGGGTTTACACTTGCTTCCGCATACAAATTTAACTTAAGAACAGACCTTCAGAATCTATCCTGTGTATAACCCAGGCACTGCCTTTACTATATGTAGTTTTATTATAAGCATATGTATTACCTGTTGCATGTGATAAATCTGCACATCAGATAGGAAAGGTCAATAGAGAACATCTCTATGGAGCAATGCATTTAGCCATGATTCAAGCCCCTGAAATGTAGATGGCAAGGACTTAGAGGTCAGACCCTCCTCCCTACTTCCTATGTTTACCTTACATTTGCCATGTTTGCCATCTGCCATTAGCAGACAAAGCCTCACTTTAATATAGAATATTGGCAGGTGTGTTTTCCACATAGAAAGTGAATACCAGCCGACTTGAAGTCTGCAATCATGAAGATTAATTTCTTAACAGAAATTTCAATGACATCTGCTTCTCATTGACATAATTCTTCAGCTAGGCAGTAACAGAGAAACAGGCAGATGCCTAGCACTTCTATAACCAGCAGCAAATATAATACAAACCTCCATCTCTGCTTACTTGTGTACATATCACCTGCTGAGTAAGCCACCCGAATCCATGGCCAGTGCCAACATGAACAAGGTGATAGTAACCACCCCTAAACATGACAGCTCTTGGTTCTATTACTCAACAAATAACTGGTTTGGGCAGACATACAACATATTTCAATTACAGCATTTACTAAAATTGTGCCTCAACAGAACCAAATTTGACATGGGTATAACACTGCAGTTCCAAAAAGTAAAATTGAACTCACTCTTCAATTATAGTATACGGAATAAAGCACTATGCAGTCGATTCATCAGTATGCAGGGCGACCGTATAGGGCAGGGTTATATACAATAGGGGATTGCTGGTGTTAATTCTGACCTTCTACCCATACATACTGCTCCATGGCTGGGTAAAGCTTGTCATTCATCAAACTTTCCAGGCCATCATCATGAAAAAGACAACATTGATCTCCTACTCTTGTATCGTCTTACATATTTCTTTTTATGTAACGTTTATACACCAGATGCTAAGGATTTTCACACATAAATCAATCAGGAACATTAAGCCTAGCATCTCCAAATTCACATACACAAGTTCATGAAAAGTACTAGGTCTTCATGATGAATGCTCTGAAAGAGGACATTATGTGCACCCAAGTATGCATACAAATCCACTCCATGTACACAGAAAGACTAGGAAAACAATCAATAACAGGATTGTTACAGATCAAGTTAAAATGGTTGTCCCAAAAATGTTATGCTGTGATAGGATATAATCTGGGGAAAACTTCTTCAGAAAGCAAGAGCTATGTGGTGTTTGGAGGGTTTTGCTCAAACCCACTGGTTGACTCAATAGAATATGTACGGGATGTCCTGCATTAGCAAAACACTAAGAAGCAGCACAACATTTGCCAATAGTTTGTGTCTGGTATAGTAGCTCAGCTCCACAGAAGAGAATGAGGTGGATTCTATGAACACGTTCCACACTGTTTTTGGAAGAATATAGTCACATTTTTGTAATCCCAGACAATTCTGTTGTAACTTTACAGCATTAATCTATTGAGCATATAAACCAACTACACTCACCGGCCACTTTATTAGGTACACCTGTCCAACTGCTCGTTAACACTTAATTTCTAATCAGCCAATCACATGGCGGCAACATGGTCAAGACAATCTCCTGCAGTTCAAACCGAGCATCAGTATGGGGAAGAAAGGTGATTTGATGCCTTTGAACGTGGCATGGTTGTTGGTGCCAGAAAGGGCTGGTCTGAGTATTTCAGAAACTGCTGATCTACTGGGATTTTCACGCACAACCATCTCTAGGGTTTACAGAAAATGGTCCGAAAAAGAAAAAACATCCAGTGAGCGGCAGTTCTGTGGGCAGACATGCCTTGTTGATGCCTGAGGAGAATGGGCAGACTGGTTCGAGCTGATAGAAAGGCAACAGTGACTCAAATCGCCACATGGATGTGCAGCCGACAAATCTGCGGCAACTGTGTGATGCCATCATGTCAATATGGACCAAAATCCCTGAGGAATGCTTCCAGCACCTTGTTGAATCTATGCCACGAAGAATTGAGGCAGTTCTGAAGGCAAAAGGGGGTCCAACCCGTTACTAGCATGGTGTACCTAATAAAGTGGCCGGTGAGTGTATATATATTCATTAACATATCAATTGTTGCAAGAAAGACATGATTATAAACCGTACACCCACATCATCAAGCAGAGATGTAGAAAATCATGAGGAATGGATACAGAAAGTATATCATATAATTCTATAGATCTTCATTATACAAACAACTAACTATTTTCTGATAGTGGGAAAGGCCTTTAAGGAGCTAAAGTGGCCATTGCCAGAGGGCCTTGGGTAGAAAAATAAACAGGCGGTCCCTGACTTAAGGACACCTGATTTACAGACAACCCCTAGTTACAGATGGACCTCTAGTGAAGCTCTATGATGAATGCTTTACTGTAGTCCCAGGCTGCAATGATCAGTGTAAGGTGGCTGTAATTAAAAATGAACTAGGAGCTGATTACTAAATTAATCAGATCCTAGCGCTAGCCCATTTTTAGCAGTGATAAACCCTCCAGCGGTGTGGCATATCCATGAGGGGACGGGACTAGGAAGCGGTGACAGCTGCATGAGTGGGAGGGACAGTCCGGGGAAGAAGCAGCGCCTCAGATCGCCCCCTTATGAATATGCTGGACCGCTTTGAGAACGGTCCGGCATTCCTATTGTCTTGCGCGGTAGTTTCTGTTAAGTTTATCAGAGGGATCCGATAAAGCTAACAGTTTATCACTGCTAAAAATGGTGAAGAGCCTTTTTTTTTTATTTATTTTTATTTTTTGGGTGACAAGTACTCTTTAAAAAAATTTTGTCTAGAGTTACAATTATAAAATATATCAATTTCAACTTAAGAACCTATCTCGTACGTAACCTGGGGACAGCCTAGATATTATTTTATTTTTATTTTATTATATTATTTTTATGTTAACTCAAAGCCACTTGGAGGGGATAATGATTTGATCAGTGAGGGTCCGACTACTAAAACTCCCAGTATTCACAAGAATGGACCCCTGCATTTTAGAAGAGGGTTACTGTTTTCACCAACTGATAGAGCAATATGTTGAGCACGTTTCCTGCCGCTTCATATAATACTACAGGAGTGCCGGAAATTGCTGAGCACAGTGCTCATCTATCTGCGGCATTGCCATTCACGGTCACTGAGAGCACCGGAGATAGAAAAGTGCTATGCTCAGCAATTACAAGCACACAACCTGCCATTTCTTTATATTGGATCCTCATTCTCATGATCAGTGGGAATCCCAAAAGTCTGACCCCACTGATCAGATTGTTATCCCCCATCATGTGAATAGAGGATAACAAATGATGTTACAATTAATGTCATCAGAAGAGCTTTTTGAAACTGAAAAAGATTAAATTTTGTGTCAAATCAAATGCAACCGGTGAAATTCTTGGCTTTACAGTTATATTAACAGGAGTCACAGTCGGCATCTCCTTGTAAATGGGCAGATCTCAGTCTTCTAAACAGAACCACCTTATCCTGGCTCCATGCTTTGTGCAGATATAAAATAATAGACTACTTGCTGAAACAATCATGGGTGAGAGCACGTTCGGTGCTTGAAACGCATTGATTTTTGATGTCCTGCCCTAAAGGCCTGTAAATATGCTTTTTCTTGGAAGCCAACTCGAATTGAAATGAAGGGGTTTTCACATCTGGGCATTCACATTCAATTAAATTCATTTGCCATATGTAAACATTTCATCAATTGGATGTTATTAAAAAAAATGTTCCTGTGTGAAAATAGTTTCTCATAAATGTAGCCATGTTGACCCTTAGAAAAAAGATGACTTTCTTGGATACGACCACCTCACATTTTGGCAGCGGTGGCCAGACGAGCGCTATTGAGCCCTGTCTGCCTGACCAACTGCCTTAAGCGATCATTACCACAGGACGGCTGTGTGACATGCAGTAACTCCCGGACATTTTATATACAAAACTATGCTGAAAACCCAAACTCGGCTTATACTCGAGTTAAAAAAATATGGGGTTTACCAGGTTTTAATTTTTGGTAAAATTAGGGGTTTCGGCTTATACTTGGGTCGGCTTATACTCGAGTATATACAGTATATATTTCAGATTAATGAAACTGAATGTGAATGCCCAGACCAGAATACCCCTTTAACTTCTCCATGGAGCTGGAATCCCTCTTCTGCTCTATAAAATAAATAATAAACTACCCCTACAAAACTGTCATTCCATCATATCGTCAGGTCTAACAGGAGAACATCTTTAATAACAGAGAATTCCTGGAGACACATTGGGAAGGCGGCTATATTCTACTGAAGCCCTGGATCAGCCATCTGAGACAAAGAGCTGAAAGGCGCAGCATGACTCTTCTTTATCAGCTCCCTGAGCTCAGTAAATATGACATGGAAGCAAGGACAGAGTGTTTTCCAGGTGCCAATCAATGGAACAGGTAATAAAATCCAGCACCCCTATCTCACACCCTTAAACACAAAAAAATGCTTGGTTTACTTTCAGAACAAAATTGCACATCACAGATAACATGTCGTTTGTGGATATCCACACTTTGCTGTAATGTGCAAGGTAATGTTCATCATATCTGAAGAGAAGTTTAAGGGCATTACAGGGGTATGTGCATGCAGCAGGAACAATCCCACCAATATTGATGAATCTGCTAATCCGAGGAATCATATAAGAGAATATACAGCAAGCTGCAAGTACAAAGCATTGATACCGACTATGCTTGGGTCAAATAACCGATTCAGTGAGAAGAAGAAAAGAAAAGACACACAGAGAAAACGTTACCCTAGATCAGTGGTGGCGAACCTATGGCACTGGTGCCAGTGGTGGCACTCAGAGCCCTTTTTGTGGGCACCCAGGCCATCACCAGAGATGACTCCAGGTATCTTCCTGCAGTCCCAGACAGCCCAGGACTTGCTGTGCACAGAGCTATTTTAAAGTGACAGGACTACCTGGGACTACTGGAGGAGTGGGAAGTGTGGACAGATCTGGATCATCATTGTAGCTCCTGCACCGGCCCTGACAATTCTTCCTGTTTATGGGACCCTGGAGGGAAGCTACAAAGATCATCCAAATTTCTTCTATTTTCTGCTTTATTGGTGTCCTCAGGTGCTGGTATCAATGAAAGCTTTGACAGAGGGAGTCTAAAGGAGTATAAATCACACATAAAATTTCTGTGTTGGCACTTTGCAATAAATAAGTGGGTCTTGGTTGTAGTTTGGGCACTCGGTCTCTTAAAGGTTCGCCTTCACTGCCCTAGATACTCAGTATGGCCGCAAATTCCAGTTATCCATGGTGGAGTCTGCCTCATGTAACAGATGCTTCCTGGTTCTCCTTTACATTAATCCAAGTAACCAGAATAGCAATCAACAACAACAACCCCTACTACTACATAAGTATTGTTCATCTCTACATAGGTTTCTTTAAATAAATACTTCATTTTTCAGGAAATAAGGAGCATCTTTACTTCTATCTATCCTCAGTTAATCCTAAATTACTGAGTGTTACTAGTTGGGGGTATGTTCCTTGAACATCCTTTACATGTTCAAATCAGTGGCGATAATTGAAGACACCAAATTAACAAGTTAAAGGGGTTGTCCGAGTTTAAAAAAAAAAATATATATGTGGCCGGGAGCGGGGTTACTAAACACATAAAGCTGTACTTACGTGTCCCGTGCCCTCCTATCGCAAGCGTGCTGTCGACTCACGGTCCGGGGCCATGTAAACAAACATGGCCACCGGAGGCAGCGACTGCATTCACTTCCGTGCCGGATGCAGACAACCTATCCGGTCCCCGTCATACAATGCGTGTATAGGGACGGATAGGCGTACCCCCACGGCCGGCCGAATTGAGTCCAGCGCTGCTGCCGGCGGCCATGTTTTGTTTAACCATGGCCCCCACGCGGAGCGACAGCAGCGCTGGATACGGAGGCACCGGGAGGTAGTACAGCTTTATTGTTATTGTTTATGTGGCCCGCTCCCGGCCACATTTTTTTTTTTTTAAACTCGGACAACCCCTTTAAGGCCCATGTATATGCACCTAATGGGGCCGTGATCTGGGTCACACATGTTGTGAACCATTCAAGGGCTGGGGGGGGGGTGCACATTAGTTCTATGGCACCGGTTCACAGCCATCATGACGGCCCATCGTGCAAAAAAGAGAAAAAAAAAAAAAAAAAGAAGGGGGACTTGTCCTACCATTGCAGGATAGGTGGAATAACGCCCGACCGATTTTGTAACAACTCTGAAGTAATAATAAGCCACTGTCTCTTTAACGGGTAATAAAAAAGAAACGGTGCGTTATGCAATAAATAAAGTATTAAAAGGAAGAAAAATAAGTTTGTATACTATAGCATCAAAAAAAACATTACCTGTATTTTCCGGCCATTAGGCGCACCGGAATATAAGGCGCATTAGCTCCATGCGCCTTTATATGTAATAATTCCATCGATACGCGCATCGGACTATAAGGCGCGGGATGTCGGGCGGCGGTCGGCGAGGTCGGGGCCGAGCAGGACCCACGAGAAGAGACGGACGCGACCGAAGAGACGCGGTCGACGCGGGGAATGTATTGGGGAAGGTGAGGGGGTGGAGGAGGGCAGCGGACCATACTTACATAGGTCCCCGCTACTCCGGAGACGCAGATCTCCAGTGGGAACGCAGCCCACGCGGCAGAAGTTGTTCGTGCCGCGTGGTCTGCGTTCCGCTGGAAGATCTGCTGTCTCCGGTAGCGGGGACCTATGTAAGTATGGTCCGCTGCCCCGTGTGCCATACTAGGCGCTACCACCGACTATAAGGCCACTTTGGATTTCCAAGGAAATCCAAGGCTTTTAAGTGCGCCTTATAGTCCGGAAAATAGCGGTATCTTCAAACTGCTTTTTATTCAGAAGACTCATTGGGGGAGATGTATCAAAGCGCTTTGCTATTTTCAGGTCCAGCAAACACCTCCTGGTTTACCAAAGAAGGTTCTAAAACTTGCCTAAAAATGGTCCAAGACTTCAATAATGTGGTGCATGGCATTTCAGGTGCGACTCTCTCACGTATTCTGTGCAGAGACACGATCGATACATCACCCCCATTAATCTTCATGTGCTTAAATATGATAGAGGGAAATATATCACTTAATTATATCTCATAGCAGTATACCGCTCTTAATAGTTCAGGACAGATTTACCCAATTACTCACCAATTGAAACTCATCACAATTGTTCAACTGTCAACATGCTTTAGATACACATTAGTTAGGAAACCAATGGCAAAGGACTAACTGGCTCAGAGTTGATATGGCGGCTGTATGCTAATCCCAGGTCCCGCTTAGCATACGTTATTGGTGAAACCAGCCTTAATGATAAACCTGGGACTGCTAAAAGGCTTAGAAGGTATGATTCGGGTTCAGATTTTCATTGGAGCTTCAGGTTCCAGGACAGTCTGTAGAAAGACTACATAATCCTAATTAACATTCCTTCTAACAGATACGAAAATGATGTGGTAGGCGCAGGAAGCATAATTAGGTGATCAGTCTGCTTAAATTGCCAGGTTGACACTTATTGACATACCTATTGGTTTTGGGTTCACTAAGTCTTTAAATTGTCACCCACCACTGTACTATATGCATTACATAACATCACTAGCTAAAAATAGTTTCTGCCTGCTTATGGATCTATACATATTGCATACTAAAGCCTGCTGCCAATGTGTTCAAATCATACATAACAGCCCGTGGTGACCAGCTTCCATATCTAATTCATAGCTTTAACACGGGTCATGCTTCACACAGAGATACGCACTGCTCTGTCCCTTGTATTTAACAAAGAATATGAATATCAGGGGCCATGATTTCCCTGCCTTTAAATGCCTATTGGTCCAGATGACTACAAAAGGAAACCCAGGCTACCAGCTTTTCTCATATCCCCGAACAGGATGGCGAACCTTTGGAGACAGAGTGCCCGAACCACCTATATGCTAATCACTTTTAACAATAAGTGCCGTCATGGCTTTTGAAGTCTTACTGCTAAACCTTTTCTTGCGCACATCATTTTCAATCGCTATCAGCCCCCAGCGTGGCATCCCTGCAGTATGAGTCTCCAAAGAGGCAATGGTCGAGTGCCCACAGAAATGGCTCTGAGTGCCACTTCTGGCACCCGTGCAATAGGTTCGCTACCACTGTCATAGAATTTGCAGCTAACTTATATTAAAGTCCTACAAATAGGATAAGAGATAGAACAAGAAGCAGACTATTTTACATGTAGACACAGCCAGACTACATTCTCATTCTCATCAATTGATAAAGTGTTACAGTATTTTATAGACTGAAAAACACCTTTATTTTTCCAGAGAATTTACTCTGATGACTTGCTTTGTCATAGCCCTATATCTACTTTTATGTACTTTACAATACAACAAAAAAAAAAAAAAAAAAGTTATATCGTTTCTAGAACCTAATTCCGAGCACTAAAATATTGTCCATTATAGCTGTGCTAGGGGATAGGTATATGGCATACAGCTAGCAATCCCACCACAACAGCAACAAGTAGTCCTCTGGACCACAAGTATATGAGGGCATATGATGGTCTATAGTTAGGCATTTTCCCTACATAACTGATACATGTGAGGTCTGCAGGAAACTATTGAATCACAGACAATTGACTAATAACAAGGGATATCACTGAGGCAGACAGTTTGTAGGAGGCACATACACCCCTGCTTCATATCACGTTTTGTTTTCATGCACATAGATACAATCTAGGGAAGTCACCGTCTTCCTGAACAAGTTCAGACATGCCAAATCTAAGTGATCCAGGAGATTCTGTACCATAGCTTCATATTCATCATATTGAAACAAAACAGCAGACATCATAATAGTATAGAGGCAAGGCCAACTGATGGCACTATATAAAAGATTATATCAACATGAAACATAACTATAGGAAATGTAGAAAAGACTCCAAATTGCAAACCAATAGCACAATGCCTAAATCAACGAACATCTTTGTAACTTATCGAAAAGGTCGAAAGTGCCCATAATGCCACAACACAAAGTACCATATTCCCAAGAGGAATCGCAGAGATGACAACATTTCATCGCACACGCACTAAAGGGCACAAACACCCGCATCCAAGGGCAAAGATGTTCTCCCTACCCAACATACAGAATGACGATTGGTTTGGAACAAAACTGCTGAATCTGCAAATTACATTGTGGTAACCAGAGACAAAGTGTCTCGCCGATGCTTATTTAGCTAAAACTTTCTCATTTCTATGGAAACCAGAATATATCTACACTGGCACCATACTTAGGCTAAGTTCACTTCGTTGTGGTCTTTCAGAATTCTGTTTAGTCAGAGAAAGAGTATACAATAGATTCATTTCAATATGTGTGGAACACAATGATGTTATCCAATTTTTTAATCTTCTCCATTCTTCCTGCAATGTCAAAAAATAATAACCAACGGTTTTCCCTCCATCAAGTTGCATCTTTTTTTTTTAATCTGTGGACATGAAATGAATCATGCCCACTTCACAACTCGGTTCTGAGTTCCGTTATTTTTTACTAATATAATAATAATAATAATAAAAATAATAAACAGAATTATAAAGGATCTGTTCACATTGCTTCTTCTGCCTAATATTTCCCGTTAACAGGAGAGCTTATGGAAGCGGTAAAGACGAAAGCCATTAATATCCATGCAATTAACCTTAGACGTTATAATTATTTTGTGTTGATGGAGATACCGGAGGTCGAAAACGATAGGTGTGTACCTAGTGGTTTAAAAAAAAATAATAATATGAGGAAACTGATGACAAACTGACGCTTTAACAGGCTGGCGAGATCAATCATGGCCATTTTAAAGAGATCCATTTTTTTCCAGCTTTCCACTCCCTCTGACAGAAGAGGATACTGAAAACACAACAAAGATGTAAACTTATGGCAAAGCTTTGTATGCATGAAACCTAAGTTTTTTCAATGACCATAAACACATCCCAATGTATTTTTTTGGACTCACATACATAAGGCATTCCACACTCAGAGGTGTTAGCGATGAGTTTGCATCCACTCACTAACGCGTGTTGCCCAGATCTCCTGGCCCGAACGCTGCACAACCGGAACTGAAGTGACATGCCGAGTTCAGTTACGGTTTGCAGTGTTCGGGCGGGAGACATCACATCACACTTGCATTTGTGGAACGGGCCTAATGGGCACTACCGAGGGCCACTAAACATTCAGACAGCTCCGATTCCTGTCCAATCTGTGGCTCTGGGAATCTTTTCTACTGTCATCAGCATGTGACTGGACCTCATGCACCATCGGCACAGGCTACATACAACGACCATCCCAACTATTGTATGCTATCAGCACATGCCGCAAACATGTCAGGGATATATATACTCCTTCCATCCCTATAAGACAAACCCTTTTACCTTTCCCCAAAGATATCACCAACACCCAATGGATTAAAGTAGCAACGACAGCACCCAATTTTATTAAAAAATAAATAACTAGTAGCAACTATATTGTACACAATCTCAGCAGCTACGGTGATATCCTCGAGGCACACAACTACTCGCATCTTAACACTCTGTTCTTACCCCCAGCTGTTACGTCACACGTACGCCCGATTCAGGGGCAACCATTTTACCTTCTAATTGGCAGTGGAATTCTCTAAGTTAACAAACCTCCTTTCCTTTGGGGGGGGGGGGGGGGGTCCACAGCCTAATCAGCTTCAACAACCAACTAACCCCTCCCCACCCTCATTCCTCAACCCTAAATCATTCAACATCTCCCATGCTCTCCCTTATCACATCTCCCAGTCTCACACACCCGTTCCTTGCCGCCTCCCTCTCATATGACGTACGCCAACATCTGGCTCCTCTTCATGTGCATAGAAATTATTCTGATATTGCAGAAGAAATGACGTCCGAGAGCGATAGTAAATGGAAGCCATGACATGTTTTCAATCTATTTCGCTTTGCATTTACATTTTAGGGGACTCCTGACTGCAGAGTACTCGGTATAAAAAGTACAAAAATGGGCCTGATGGTTACAGACGTCTATTGTTGTGTCCAAATCCGTTGTTGTGTCCTAGATGTTCCACGATTCTTGTTATCGTGAACCCCCTGGATTTCCAGCACGATTGCTTGATGATCTACAGAGTGTGTGGGGACCCCAAGGAACATCCATAGGTACGCGACATCACAATGCAGGGTGGTTACTTGTATCTCAAAAGGAGCGAAGATTAGCGCCGTTTGTAATGCACTTGGTCTTTACATAAGAATGAGTGAACTGGGTCTAACAACAGGCAGTGGACTTTCACATACACATCTTCATTCAGCATACTTGGATGCTGCATGCGTAAGCTTGCAGAATGTTTGGTACCATACTTGAGGGTAAAGTAAAAACTCAACTAAAAGAGTTGAACTTTAAAACACAATCTTCTTCAGTACAAGATAAGGCACGACAGATGTATTGGACGGAGTTTTCCCTCAACCATTCCCACTAAGAATTGAACACTAAGCTGACCTAGTTGTTTAATGATGGGGTAAGTAGGAGGCAAGTACAAATGTCCTTATGTGTATCTGTGTACCATGACATCCTGTTGCATGTGTTGGGCAACTGCTATTTTTAGGGGCGGCTCTTCCTCAGCATGTATACTGCTGTAGACTTTAGATATGTACTGATGGCAATTGATATCAAATTAGCCGTGCACCTGTGTGACCACTCACTAACCCAGGACAGTATTTCGATCCACCAAGTAAAAATATAAGCTTTCTGAGTATGACAGCAAGTAAAAGATCTAAAACCAATGAGGAATTCATCATACAAACTATTTGGAAAATGTGTATAATTTCCATCCATTATATCAACAACAATAATGATTATCCTGTATGGAAACAGCCTTTATCACCTTCGTTTCATTCCCAATTTAGCAAACTTTAATAGAAAATACAAAGATACAAAACCGTTCAAACAATTGCATGTAACAATTCGTACGCCAGAAAATAAATAAACTTGAAGTTACTGCTCAACTGTCCTCGACAGGCCACCTCAATGAATGGAACATTTAAGCCAATGAAATCAGCTGCATATTTCCACCGCCTCCATGCACTAAGCATGCGCCCGGAAGCTACAATAATTGCCAGAGCAGATATTAATTAAGCATTTATCAATTCCAGTTTATGACACTAGCAATGACACCTAACAAACAAATACAGTCTTTTCACTTTCAATATCCAAATAACTTTTTTTATATCAGCTGCCACAGTACTTGGTGTATGCATTGAAAAGAAGTCCCTGGATCACATGAGATCGAATTTTGGGGTTAAGACCCATAAAAAAGCATAGGGCTATAATCACCTTACTCTTGAGTATCAGCCGATCCAATATAAGCCGATGGCCCCTAATTTTAACCAGCAAACCGTAAACATATATATTTTTTACCGAGTATAAGGCATAGTTTGGGTTTTCAGCACATTTTTTTGTGCTGAAAAACTAGCTATATCTGGCGAGTATATAAGGTCAATTCTATCTGATTTTAATGTCATAAAGATATATTTATATCCAAAAAATACTTTATAAAACTTTTTCAAGTGGCTTTCAAAAAGGCATGCACAACTACAAAAACAATATTGGGGACTACAAAATCCACCCCTAAGGCTGCATTTAAAGTGGTGCTCTGTCATGGGAGAGGAGCATTTACCCCATTACATGCTATTAACATTTGCATATAAAACCGTAATCATTAGAGCAATGTTAACCATGTTAACAAAATACAGAATTAATGTGTTAACATGACGGTTTGTAACAAATGTTAATACAGGTATTGGGGCAAATCTATCTCTCCTCAGTCTGTTGTATTCATTTCAAAATCAAAATATTCAGAAACAGCCAGTTTATTACACAATGCTGCACTTTTCTGCTGACTAACTTACTAAAGAGCGAGGCCCGTCCAAAAGGATTGAGGTCCATAAACATATTTGGTCCACTGTCCCATGGGCTCCTACAATACTAATAACCCATATGTTTTGGTATATACTAGGATTCCACGAGTCGTCCTCCTGCCACTGTGTTCAGTCCGAAATAACCCAGGTTGTGTGCCATGTCTGCATTCACACACGAGCATTTACTTGAGTTTTTGAATTGGATTTCAATATTCCTGAACACTTGAAAATCATGAATAAGCAGCATGTGTTTTGTCCTAGGACAATGCAACACACGTGGTGCTCATTAACGTTCACATGGCATGTCATTGGAAGCGCCCTGTGATGGCCCCGAGTCCAATAAGGATTTATTTTATTATTATTTATCCTCAGAGCATTTGAATTGCATTTTCATAGCACAATTCAAGACGCGCATGAGAAATATGACACTGGCGTTCTGGATGACTAGAGGTTTCAGACTGCATGCGTGAAGCACGACTTAGGACTGTACTGATAAGATCACATTGGGCATGTAAATACTGTTACGGGATTGCCCTCACTTTTTCAGCGAAAATAATATGATTGGTTTGTGCCATGAAAAGTTCATATGTAGTTTCCCCTACAGTTTCTGTATCATCCTCAGAACGATCCTTGCTTGCTGTCTTTTACTGTCCTGTGCGAATTAAACAATAGGCCATGGTCATGTGATTGTCCACACGGGTTTGCACAACTTTGTTATCCCCCCCAGCATCACAGAGGCATAATGCATAAGTGATAAAGGGATTGTCCTCAGGGGGAAATTACACTCTCGGCCGATCGGTTAGAGTGATAAAAAGTAGCTCTCAATACCTCCGGCTTGACTATCTAAAGGTAATATGATTCAGCACAGTCATCTGCCTTTGCCACATTACTCGCTTAGTGCAGCAGCCATAAGTTACTTTTTTGGATTTGGTGCTAGTAGCACTTAGTCATTTTCTTAACTTGATCAATGTGGACATTGTACGTCTGGTATTGTTAGTGTTCCTTTTTATTTCCTCGTTAAAATATCCATTGCTCAGATGACCTAAACTCAGCCAAGTGAACTAGTTCATGGATCGATCTAACCTTTGCACTATATGTAAATTATTGTAGCATATCTCAGTAGGACCATATTTTCTGCATATGGTACACTCTGCCCGCCCATATTATCACTGGCGTCCGATCCTCCCACTGTTAGACCAGTCATTACTGAGACATACTTATAGCCATTGCGCAGGCAACCGAAGTGACCCGTAACTGCAGTTAGTTCTGGTCATTTCTAGGGTGAGCAGTGACGGGCAAAACAGTTTGGGGGTGGACCGAGGCCAAGTGCTTGCGATAACTGAGATTCTTTCATAGGGCATGTCCCTTCGGGTTACGTTACAGCAAGGGGGTGTCGCGGAGGTTTAAAGTCTCTTCCGTAGATAATCAAAGTTGAATCGTATGTCATTCGTCAGAGTACGAACTGTGATATTTTATCATTGTAAGATCCAGATCAACAAAAATTGTTTTTGGGCATGTTACATGGGATGCAAGGATTCAATAAAGTCTATTCATTACATAGGACACTAATTACTTTTACAGCTAATCCATTTCATTGTGGGCAGCCTGGCGACGTGAAGAAGCTAAAGCATTCAAAGAGTGCTTATGCGCATAGGTCAGAGGGTCTGTCTGTAACGATGGTTAGTCTGTAAGGCAATCGGAGTTGATCCGGGCTCTTAATTAGGTGACTTTGATACAGCTATATGACACTGGCCTCCTGGCCGGATAGGCCCGAGTGGATACTACTATCTTGGCGTCGGCACTCTATGGCGTCCCCGCGAACTTGATCGATAAAACTTAACCAGCACTCCATTTGGAAGTTAGATTGGGCTGAATAAATGGCCTCCAATCTTCTAGGCCAATTCCATGGTCATGATTTATTCTACGAAGTGTAAACCCGCCCCACGGGAGCCGGTATATGTTTGCCAATCAGTTTTGGGACGCGTGAACAGTGATTGACGCCTATAGTGCGCTAGGGCTGAGGCCAGAACAGCGACTGCGCTCTATTTTCTCAGGTATACCCCGACTGACATGTGCCGCCTTGGAAGTAGATAGCTGCCTATAGTTGCCATGGGCACGGATGCAATTCGCCACGAATCCCCGGGGGGCCAACGTGACTGCCAAGTGGTTTGGCTGGGACAGTGGGAACCGCTTGGGCGCGGTGGAAACTGACGACCGCAAGTTTGACTGTCTATGGTCCTCGCATACACAAGCTGATCTTACTCCTGTACCTAGTTGAGAAATGGGGAAGCAGACAGCATGAGAGGAATAGGCATCTTACATCCGTCGTATGTAGTACTTATCCGCCATTAATCCCCCCGGCATTATAGATGAGCTCGGGGATCTGTCGCTAATCAAATGCCAATGGCATGTCCTTAACCACCCCTGCTTGAAGGTGTAGCTCCGTACTTTCCAGGCATTTTACTCTTCCGCCCTGCGGAGACCATCACTGTACTATTAGCCAATGTATCCGACGGCAGACGTGACCCCCTGGGCCGGAGGCCGAGTGGCTTCTTTCTGTATATAAAACTAATACTCCAGCTGTACATCATAGCTAACGCATAGAATGTTATCCATCGGCTATTTGTCAGGTGTAACTTCGGTGAAGCACCTAAGAGATGGCTCCTCATCCTTCCAAATAAGGCATATTCCTGAACGTTAAGTATCCCGGGGAGGGCACCACATCTGCCTGGGCCAAAGACGCATGTGACTGGTTGCTCGCTAAAAGGGAAGGAATCCCCAGTTTACGCCGTTGCCCGGGTAGATCCTTAAGCCAAGTGGTCACTCCCCATACCTCAACGGCTGGACTCCATTGCGACCCTTTTGAAGTAGGAGGCTTCGGCCTACTCGTCCTATGGTGCAATTATTCCTTTTTGTTCATCCCCTTGACCTACGTCCAATGGTGGTAATTCCGGGAGACTTGAACCCTTGGGGCCGGATATGCCAACTGTCCTGCTCCCGCTGACCTTGCCCCTGTGAATAGAAGCTGTGGTGTTCCTACTTCCATGGCATTATTTCCATCTATCTACCCGGGACGCTTTTCATCTACTTGCCAACTGTGGCCGCCGGGGAAAAGGACTCCTTCGGAGTTCAGCGGATAGGCCACTGCCCTGCTCCGCCACTAGACTTGCCCCTTCAGCATCATGTGGAAGTAGGGGCTCCTCTGCTCGATTCCATGGCATTAATATTCGGACTTAAATGGGGCCTTCCTCTCCCCGGGGACGCAGGCAGCTGGGCATACTGCAAGTGTGGCGCAGGGGGAACAGTTGACCTCTGTAATGTCGCTGATGGCCAAGTGGCCATTCTGGTCAGTGTCACTCATCTAGGGGGGTAATAGTAGCATTCCTATCAGTCAGGAGAGTCTGACTTGCCCCTTTGGAGTAGTAGCTTCCTATTTCCATTGAGGCATTAATTCCTCCCCGGGACATGCTTACTACTGCCAGTGTGGCCTCGGGACAGTGACCTTGAGTGCCGGATAGAAGACCCGAGTCGCTTCTTCTCCTTCTTTGCTTCTCTTCTTTCTTTCTTCTGCTTCTTCTCCCGCTGACTTGCCCACAATTGCTAAGTATTAGCAGTCTTACTTCTTCTTTACTTCCATGGCCATTAATACCTTCTCGGGACTTAGAGCAGTGTCCTTCACCCTTGGAAGGTGTAGCTCCTACTTCCATGGGCATATTGTCCTCCCCGTGGACCTCCTGCCAGTTTGCGGACAGTGAACCCTTGGGGCCGTATCAGGCCAAAGGTGGGCTTTCTTCTCTCCTTGCTTCTCCCGCTGAGACTTGCCTTTGCCCTTTGGAAGTAAAGCTCTACTTCCATGTCATGTTAATTTCCTCCCCCGGGACCTACGCCAAGTTGGCCCGGGAACAGACCCTTGGCTCGATAGGACCACGTGGCTTCCGTCCCGCTAACATTCCCCTTGGAATTATAGCTCCTACTTCCATTGGGCATTATGTCCTTTGACCTCTCCCCGGAACCTACGGCTCCAAGTGTGGCCGGGGACATGACCTACTTGGCCGTATAGGCCGAGTGGGCGCTTCCTCCCGCTGACTGACCCTTTTGGAACTGTAGAGGCTCCTACTTTTTCCCCCAATGTCATTTATTCCTCATCGGTACCTACAGCCAATATGGGGCCGGGGGTACAGTGCCATGTGGGCCGATAGGCCTAGTGGCTTCTCCCGCTGACTTTTGCCGCCCTTTTGGAAGTATTAGCTCTACTTCCCTGGGCATTATTCCTCCCCGGGACTACTGGGGCGTGTGCCCGGGAAATGACGCCTTGGCCGGATAGCCAAAGTGCTTTCTACCTTCCTCCTTTTCTCCCGCTGACCTGTCCCCTTTGGAAGTAGGTATCTCTTACTACTTCCATGGCAATATACCGATCGGGGACTTAGAGCCAGTGGTCTTCCATCAAAAACCCTTTGGAGGTAGTGCTGGCTCTTCCATGGTGCCATTATTCCTCCCCGGTAACCTAACTGCAAGTGATTGCCGGTGGGGAACAGCTGACCACTTTGGCCCGGTAGGCACCTGCTGCTTTCCCTCCCGCTTACTTGCCCCCTTTGGCAGTAGTACTCCTAACTCCATGGGCATTATTCCTCCCCGGGAACCTCTCTCTGCCAAGTGTTGGCCGGGAACATGACCCTTGGCCGGATAGGCCAAGGGCCTTCTTCCCCCGCTGACGCGGGGGGCCCCTTTTGGCAGGTTAGGCTCTTACTTTCCATGCATTGAAATCCCCAAAAAGAAACGCAGACGTAACCTGGGGACGTTAGAGCCAAGTGGTCTTCACCCTGTGAATGTAATTAAACTCTACTTCCTGGGCCTTATAATCCGAGTTGGGCAGCCATCCCCGGGGGAACCCGTACTAGCACACTGTGAATAACCTGGTAAGGGCAGGGTGACCGCTATTGAAGAGCCCGGGTAGGGCCAATTGGACACTTCTCTTCTTCCTATCGTCCCGCTGACTTGCCTCTTGTGAGGAAGTAGGTAAGCGGTCCGTACTTCCATGGCCTTATTAGGTATCCTCCTCCCGGGAACCTAACTCCTCCAATGTGGTCCGGGAACAGTGGACCCTTGGCCGGAAGGCCAAGTGGTCTTCTTTTCTTTCTCCCGCTGACTTGCCCCTTTGGACATAGATAGCTCCTACTTCCCCCTCATGGCATTATTTTCCCCCCCGGGACCTACTTGCCAATTGTGGGGAGAGAGGGAAATGGAAAACCTGCCGGGAAGACAAAACAACGTGAACCCTTGGTGCCTGGGTATAAGGGCCAAGTTCTTTACTTCCCGGCTGGCTTGCCACCCTATTGGAGTAGTAGGCGTCTTCGCCTTCCATGGCATTATTCCTCCCCGGACCTCATTCTAAAACTCTGCCAATGTGTACCGGGGAACAGGAAAGCGCCTTGGCCAGGTTGATGCATATTGGCTCTCCGCTGACATTTTGCCCCTTTGATAGTAGCTGCATCCTACTAGGTCCATTGCCAAGGTTTTCCTCGCCCCCCCGGACGCCTATCTGCCGCAAGTGGTGCCTGGTGAACGTGCTGCTGTTGGCCGGATGGCGCACTGGCTTCTCCCGCGGACTTGCCCCCTTTGACTAGTAGTTAGCTCCCTACTTCATGGCATATGCCTCCCCGGACCCATACGGCCATAGCTTCCTATTGTTTAGCCGGGACGAAGGTGACATCTAATTGCCGGATAGGCCCACGTTGCTTCCCCTACTGTTCTCGGGACTGGTACTTCTACGTTCCGCTGACCGTAACCCCTTTGGGAGGAAAAGTGGACCGGGAGCTCTTTAACTTTCCAAGGCATTACACCTCATCGGGCGGGCTTATCAGCCCGAGGTTCCTTCGCCCCCCCCTTATGGAGAGATGAGTAGCGCCTACTTCGACTATGAGGCATTATTCCTACCAGCCGGAGACTAAGTCTCTCAATTTTGGCCTGGGAAACGGCTGAGACCCTTGGCCGATAGTACCATTGAATGGCGTTCTCTAGACCCCACTGACTTAAAAGGGGGCCCACTTGGAAAGTCGGCTTGCAGCGAATCCTTGTGGCCATGGTGAACATTCAAAGAGATATAAAAACCTTACCCTCGGGTAACCTACTGCCAAGAATGTGGGGCACTAAACCGTAGGAGCCCTTTCCGGGTATAGTCCAATTGCTTTCTTCTCCCGCGCGAAACTTTTTGCCCCTTTGGAGTAGTACTCTACTTGTCAACAGGTTCATTAAATTCCTCCCCCCGGGCCTACTTTTGCCAAGTTTGGAGGAAAAGGAAGAGGAAAACCGGGGCACAGTGACCCAACGTGTATCCATAGTGCTTCTCCTTCAGCCTCCTGAGCATTTCCATTTGCCCATCTTTTTGACGTAGTAGTCTCCTACTTCCATGGGCATTAATTCCAATTCCTGCCCCGGGACCAGCGCTAGCATCTACGCCAAGTTGTTAGAAGGCCGGGTGAAAACCTGAAGGACCCTAAATGGGCCGGGTCATACCACTGTCGCCTATCTTCCTCCCCGCCTGCTGACTGCGCCCTGTTGGAGAGTACAAAGATCTAGGTCCGGAGACTTCCAAAATGGGATTGTTCCCCCCACTGGAGCCTACAAAGCCATTGGTGTGCCGGGAAACCCAGTGACAACGTGGGCCGGCTAGAAGCCCAATTGGCTCTCCCGCATGACACTTGCTCCTATGTGGATAGGGTAGTAAGAGCTACCTACTGAAACCATGGAGCCTTAGTTCCTCCCCCACGACCATAACTGCCAATTGGTGGGCACTGGATCTACGAAAGCAGGTGACACGACCTTGTGCCGATAGGCCAAGTGGGGTCTTCTTCTCACCGCTGTGGTCACCGATAGGCCCCCGATATTGAATATATAAGTGCTCCAACTTGCCCTGGGCAATGATATTCCTCCCCGGGACCAAAGTACCTCGTGAGCCAATTTGTGGCCGGGGGAAAACAGTGACACCTGGCCGGGTAGCCAAGAAGGGCTTGTCGTTTGGTCTTCTTCTCTCAAACACCGACATCCCGGCCGACGTGCACCCTATTGGAAGATAAATAGGCACGTCCTAGCTCATCCAGTAGGGATCAGGAAATTGCCCAATAAGCCGGAACAATCCCCGCCCTAACCAATACTGGTGCCAAGTGGTGGCCGGGGAACAGTCGACCTTTGAGCCGGCAAATGAGGTGCCAACTGGCTGAACTGACCCGCTGACTGTACTCCCACCGTTTGGCATAAAAAAAAAGTATAAATCCTACTTCACCATGGAAAGCCTTATTGCCTACCGCTGATACCTCTAGCCAAGTAGTGGGCGAGAAGGGGTAAGCCCAGTGACCCTTGAGCCGGGGGGGATAGGCCACTAACGGATGACTCCCAGCTGAGAACGGTAGTGCCCCTTGATGGAAGTATAGCTCTACTCTTACTAAAGAGAGAGAAAAGATCTATCCAAATGGTTCGAAATATAATACAAACTCGCGGGCTCTTTAAGATCCAATGGTACGTTCACCCTGTTGACGAGGAGGTATAAGCCCGTCCTACTAGATTTTCCATTGGCATTTATCGCTCCCCCGTGACCTACTAGGCCAAGTGTGGGCAAACGGTAAACCAGTGAACTCTGTGGCCTTAATAAAAGGACCAAACAAACTGGGGTGGGGACTTGGCTCCACTCTGACCTTGGCCGGCCTTTGTAAGTAGAAGCTAAAACTACTCCAGGGCGTGTAATTCCTCCTCGTGACCTACTGCCAAAAGTCGTGGCGGGGTGAATCATGACGTCCGGGCACGAGAATAGGCCCAACTGTAACTGGTCGTGAGTTCTATTCCAGCTACTTGCGCAGAGCTTTGGAGTAGGATCTCATTACTGTCCATGTGGTGACAAGATACGTTCCTCCCAAACCTACTAGCCAAAAAGTGTGGCCAGGGGGGGCACAGTGACACCCTTGGCCGGGAGTATGGCCAAGCAAATTTGCTGCTCCCACGCGGACGTTGCCCTCTGCTTTGGGGAGTGGATGGAAGTAAGGGCTACCTACGTCCAGGAGCGATTATTCCTGACCGGCTGACCCTCGGCATAAGCCATGTGGGGCCGGGAACCATTGACGCCTTGCCGGATATACCAACCTGTGGCATAGTCGCCGCTGAGCTTTGCCCGCTGTTGAAGTAGGAGACTCTTACTTTAAAAACCGCAGGGCTGTATACACCTCTCGGCATTAATCGGCCGCGTGCCTTCACACACCCTTAGGAGGTAGGAGCTCCCTAACTTCCTCTGGCCACAGTTATCCGATCCCCGGTACCCTAAATTACCAAAGTTTGGCCGGGGGACCAAAGTGACCTTAGGCCGGGTTATGTGGCGCAACTTGGCTTCTACCTCCCTGAGGCGTGGTGCCAAAGTGGCCCACTTGTTAAGATAGGAGCTATCGTACACGTTCCATAGGCGTTGGGTATATTACCTCCATCGTGCCAGTAACAAGGCCAAGTGTGGGCGGCGAAAATGCTAGAGCAGGTAACTCTTGGCGGATATCCCACTATGGCTTCTTCCCCGGTGACATTGTGCCCCTGTATTGGAATAAGCAAGCTCTAATACCTTCCCGGAGCGATTATTCCTGGGGGTTTCCTCTCACTCACGGAGATTCCACCTTACTGCGAGGTGTGGGTCACTGGGGAACATGACAGGTCCTTGCACGGATGAGCCCGAACTGGCTAATGGCGAAATAGAGGTAAGGCTCTCCCTAAACTGGACCTTTTTCCTGCCCCCCTATGGAAGATATTGAGCTCCTACGTTCCCAGTGGGCATTATTTCCTACTCCTTCCGCCGGGACGCAAATCCGTGCCAAATTGGTTTGTCCGGGGGGGCGAAAACAATGACCCTTGGCCGATAAAGGCCAACAAAGACTGGCTCTCGCATACACCGCTTACTTGGCCCCTATAAATGGCAATGGGTTATGAGCTCATGTAAAACTCTTCCGATGGGCAAGTAGTACCTCGCGGGCACATTCAAAGAGCCTAAGTGAAGATCTTCACCCTTGAGGTCGTAAGCGGCTCCTACGCTTAACTGGTAATATACCCTCGCGCCGGGAACCATACTTACCAATGGTGCCGTGGAAACATTGGAGAGGGACTTCTTGTCCGGAATAGCAAACTGCATTCCTCCGCGCTACTATCCCCTATAAGGTTGGAGTACGAAGCTCTTAACTTCGCAACTGTGCTTCTGTGCCGTCCACTCGGACCTACTAGCCATTGGGTGGCCGGGGCACCGTTAAGGAGACTCTTGATGTCCGATTAGCCAATGGCTTGCCCTTCAGTCTGGTTCGTTCTCCCGCTGACTTGTTGACCCCTTTGGAAGTAGAGAAGAGGGTAGCGCTGATAGCTACCAATAGGGCAGTTAATTGGCCTCCCAAAGGTGCGCCGAACGGGAGAAGCCGTCTGCCCACAGTGGTGATTACCGGTGAACATTGAACGCTGCCTTGTCCTAAGATAAGTATAGGAGGACCACTTGCGGATGCGGCCACCTGGATAAGAACGTTGGGAACTTAGTACCCGCTTTGGAATGTGAAAGGCTCCCTAACTTCCATACGGGCCTTATGTTGTGCCTTAATGCCAGAGATACACCCCAGAAAATTGACCTAAAATCATACGTGGCCGAAAGGGGCGGGCGCCGGGTAACAGTGACCCTTATGCCTGAGAGAATAAAAAAAGGAGCACGGAGGGCCACGGGCTTCTTGTGCTCCGCCGGGTCTGACTTGGACCCCCTTGGTAGTATGACTGCTTCGCTAAATCCATGAGTCATTATTACGCTCATCGGCACTTATACCAAGTTCACCTTCAAAGGTCACACCCTTTATGTAGTGTGAGATAAGAAGAAAAGCAGGGCCTCCTACTTACCATGGGCATTATTTCCACTCCCGCAGGACCGGGACCGAAATACTGCCAAGAAATGTGGCCGGGGAACATTGACCCTTGGCACGGATAGGCCAACGGAGCGGAAGCTTCTTCATCGCACGCGCAGTGACTTTTTAAATGCGGCTTGCCAACGGCTTTTGGAAGTAGGAGGCACTACTATAGCTTTACCATAGTGTGGATCTATTATTCCCTCAAAGGTTATTCGGCAGGTCCTCGACAATGAGGAGACTGCCAAAGATATGGGTGAAAGGGAAACCGAGTGGTGAAACAGGAATAGACGCGACTTGGTCTGCCGTAGTATGTGAAGTAGCCCCCACAAAGGCTGAGCCAATATCTCCCTCCTGCACTGGGCCACTTATGAAAGTGCGTCCTACTCTTCCTGGGGCCATAATCACTCTCCCGGACCTATACTATGCGCAACCTAGTTGGGTAGCCGGGGAGAAAAAACAGAGGTGACATCCAATTGAGGACGCCGGAAATAGGCCGAACCTGCTTACATTACTGTACGGGCTATTCGCATTCTCCCGTCTTGACTTGCGGCGCAGAAAACTAATTGGACGTAGGAGCTCAACTACCTGTACTATCCACGGCGACTTCTACACCTACTCACGGAGTACGGCCTTCTACTTACATCTCAAGTGCCTTTTACAAACCCTTTTGGGGAAAGTAGTAGGGCTCCACTACTAAATTCAGGTGCATTAAATTCGAAACTGCCTCCGGTTCCCAGGGACCTACATGCCAATGGTGGACCGGGGAACAGTGACATGCTAGGCCGGGAATAGGCCAACTGGCAAAAATCTCCCGCTTGACTATGCCCCTTTTGAAGTAAGTAATCTCCTACTTTCCATGCCTTAATTCCTCCCCGGTACCAATACTGCCGGAATATGTGTAGTCCGGGAAAGAAGTAGACATATGGAGATTGGCCGGGTATAAGTGCACGAACAAGTCTGCATGTCAAGGGGGGAATAGCAAGAAAAATTCATCCCCGAACTGATTTCCCCTTGTAAGTAGTAACTCCTACTTCCATGGGCATTATATTCCTCCCGTGACCTACTGCCTAGTTAGCCGGGAAGCAGTGAACTCTTGCCCGATAGGCCCACTGCTTACTTCTCCCCAAGAAAGCTGCCATTCGTGCCCCCCCTTAATGTAGTAAGGAGCTCTGTACTTGGCCAAGGGTGAAATGTACGGCACACACAGAATCGTCGGCAGAACTTAGACCAAGTGTGCTGTCACCCGTAGTGGTGGAGGTGTAGAGCATCCTACTATCCATGGACGAATACCATTATTGGCTGCTGAACCGAGGGACCACTACTGCAAATGGGGCCCCGGGGAACAGTGACTAACTAAGATATGCCGGAATAGTCCAAGGCGGCCTTCTTCTTTCTTCTTCTCGCCGCTGAACTTGCCCCTTTGAAGTAGGAGCTACTATCCATGGGGCATAAAAAAATGCCGCACATCGAGACCATAAAGTATGGCGATTGAAGACTATGTGGGGCCAGGTGAAGCAGTGGACTAAAGATTCTGTGCCGGATAGGAAGCCAAAACTGGCTTCTACCACGACTGAAATTGGGCGAACCTTTTTGAAGTAGTAGCTAACCTACTATCCCCTTTGCATGAGATTATTCCTGTCCTCCGGCAGGAACCAGAGATTACTGCCAAACGTGTATCCTGAAACAGGTATACCTCTTAGGGGCGGATAAAGGCCCGCAAACGGGAAAAACGGGTCTTCTCCCTGTGACCTGTAGCCCCTGTTGATTACTGGACCGGAATCTTTCTATAGGCTGCTTCGGAAAGGCATTACCCCACAAACCTGCTCGCTGCACGGTTAGAGAAGCGCAGTTCTACTTGGGCCGACCAGGTCTTGCATACAGAACAAAAACGCCAGCCCGACTTTGAAAAAAAAAAGAGGGGTAATAGTAATGCCCACTCCTATTATCCAGTTGGGTGAAAGAAATAAAAGGCATTATAAAGTCCTAATCGCAAGTTCCCCGGGACATATGGCCAGGTGTGGCCTGTGAACATTGGGACTCTTGGCGGCGATAGGGCCCCAAGCCTGAGCCGCTTATCATGGTCACAACTATCGATCGATGATCGCACGTGCGTACTCCTGTCACGCTGACATTGCCCCTTCATTGGAAGTCAAAAGGCAGCTCTACTTCCCATGGACAGTATGATCCGACGACCTCGCCTCGGAGCCCATCAAGGACTGCCAAGTGGAATGGGAGCCCGGGGTGAAAACCAGTAGAGACCTCTTTCCGGATACGGCCCATGGTCTTCTCCCGCTGACTTGCCTTCTAAACCCACTAATATGGAAGTTATAGCCTTACTTGTCCAGAGGCGATTAAAAGATATTCCTCCCCGGGGACAACAGGTACTGCCAAGGGCATGTGGGCACTGTAGAAGAAAACAAAAACGAGTGTAGCCCCTTGGCCGAGAGAAGGGCCACTAGGCTGCAAGCAATGTCTCCCCTGACTTGCCCCACATAATTGGAAGTAGAGAAAGGCCATCGCTAACTATGCCATGGGCATATAAATTCCATCTTGTCGTCCTTCCTCTAAAAATGCTTCCTAGCAAGTTACCTTCCTCACCCGGCCCAAAGAGTACTGCCTAAAGTGTGATGCCAAGGGGAACGTAGACGGCATGTGGCCGAGATATGCGCAGGCGATGATAGGTCTGCAGCTGCCCGTCGTGACATTCAAACCCCTTTGAAGTAGGGCCTTACATGCTATGGTCGCAGCCGGCAAGTGTGCATTATACATGCAACTAGCTACAAGGTTGCACTGCACTTAAAGCCCAGGTTTCCGAGTTCGACCCTTTGGAAGGGGGTATAAGTAGACTCCTACAGTGGAGAAGTAAGAACGTTCCATGGGCATTCGGTCTTCCGGCTCCCCTGGGACCTACAGCGTACTTGGCCAGTGATGGGGCACCCGTGGAACAGGGGGTGACTACTTCCGGATAGAACCCACAAAAGGCTGGTCGAAAAGCCTCCGGCCGCTGACTGTGCCCTTGAGAAGTAGGGAGCTACTTACTTGCGCGTGGGAGCAAAGAAGGTTTTAAGTCATGCACAGATCCTACGGGACCCTCTGACTGGCCTATCTCCAAACAGAAAGTTTAAGGGCGGCAAGGGGCAGAGAGAGAAAGTGAAGAGAAAGCCTAGAGATTCTTGCCGGATAGGGCCAACTGGCGTTCATCCCAGCCATGAAGCTTTTAGCCACAGAGCAATAAGACGATTCAAACTATCATCCTGCCATTTGATATGGAAGTGCGGTAAAAGAACGAACTCGTATAGCTTTCCATGGTTATCCCAAAGTAATCAAAACCGCAAAGAAAGCACCCTACTGCTATCCGAATATGTGTGGCGGTGAAAAACAGTTAGCGAACCTCAATATAAAATGTTCAGTGCCCACGGCCTACGGATAACGACTGGCACAACTGGGCTGCTACTTAAAACAACCACATCGATCCGACTTGCAAATCTTTCGCGCACCACCTTTGGCTGATACATGTGTGATGACTCCTAATGATCTTATGATCCGATGGTCATTATTGGGGAGATCACTTTGGCCCATATCCTCCTTCCTCTCCCGGACTCTACCATACTGCCCAAAGAGAAAAGTTTGGGCCGAGGGGCACTGGGACCCTGCATCTCTATATGCCAACTGTGTCAGCATGCTGCTTTGGGTGGTCTTTGTAGGGAGGCCTGACCAACTGGAAGAACAAGCTGACTTATCGGCACAGTTGTTCATAGGAACATATGGGAGGAGAAATATTGTTAGACCCTCGTTACTTCGCAATGACGGCATACTAAGTGAAGCGGTAGGAAATTCCAAGGAGGGAGGTGCTGGGGCGCGAAGGCGGTTGCTCTCCTTGGCACTTTAGAAGCCGTGACAGTGTCTATGCAAAACACTCGCACTTTGGTATGTATAGCTAACTAGTCTACTGGGGCTTTCCATGGGCTGTCGATAGTTGGGCAGGTGGTTATCTGCAGCTCGGCCCTCTTAAGAAGGGGACCTCTTGCCTAATTGTGTCGCTTGGCGAACAGCATGCCTCTGTCCTATGGATGGCCGAGACAGAGACGTAGAAGAATCTTCTCCCGCTGACTTAGAGTGGCTGCCGAATCCTTCCTGTTTGAGAGTAGGAGCTCTACACTTCCATGCATTATAGACCCTCCTCGGGACCCCTACTACTGCAGGCGTATGCTGGACTGCAGAAGATGACTTACCGTCCAGCCAGTCTAATATCGGTCCCGGAGAGATAAGGTGATCAAGTCATGTTGAGTGTGCCCAACTCTTGGCCGGAGAAAGAGTGAGCTCTCGAACGTGCGGACAGTGCTTGCTGAGAATTCAAATCAACAGAATCCTGCGGCTACATTCCATACGGGTTCACTGAGCGGCGCACCTATCGGCCTGCCCCTGGTGGAAGGTGTATAGGAATAAGCGTAACCCTACATGAGTGAGTCCATTGATGCTATATTACTAGATTGTACAATCTCCAAATTCCGAGAATTACTCCCCTAGGGGCTCGACCTTACGTGCACCCTAGCTGATACATAGCCTCGGGATAGTGAACATAGACTTTCGCTATGATAGCTCGCGGAAATAGACACGCCCACTGGCTTCTTGGGCAAAATCTCGACAGGCAAAAAAAAGACTTGCCCCTTTGAAAAAATTAGGAGCCTTACCTTCCAAGGCATTGAAAAATCCATGAGGGAATAAATAACTATCAATAACATCAATCTCGGTCAACTCGTATAAATAGCCAAGTGCCCAAACTTTCAACCCAAAACCCATGCTCTTAGGCCTTTGAGAGGTAGTTACTGGTAACTGACTCTCATACTTTGCAGAGTGTCTTATGTTAGGTCCACTCCCAGTGACTTATCTAGCAATGTGCCTCCGGTGGAACAGGAAAGGACCTTCTCAAACGGTCCGGATAGGCCAACTGGCTTCTTCCACAAGCCTACCGATTTATCAACAAAGACTTCCAAAGGCGGTATCCGCTCTGAACATATTACAACAAAAGACAGTGGATATTAGGGTTGTATGGGCACGTAAAGCCCGCTGGATGACCTATGCGCGGGTCGCAGTTGGTGCGAAAACAAACCATATTGAAGGGTGATAAGCTTGGCCTGGTGCGTTCCATGGGCCAATAGGGTACATTCCGCCCCGCGCGGCAGGGTGACCGGGTATTGGGTCAGGTCAGATTGCCCTATTGTGGAACGCCGGGTGAAGCGTAGTCGGATCTCAGTATGGCCTAAGATAGGCCAGGGGGTATGGGGCTGGCTATAGACTCAGGTCATGTCGCAGTCTGCGGACGCGGCAGGTTCTCGGGGTTATGTTCCCCGCTGGAAACTATGACCCACCTTCATGGAGAAGTAGTTCATGCGGGTTTCCGGTACAGAACATTCCATGGGCATAATCTAACCCGGAGACCCTACTGCCTAGTGTAAGCACGGGAGAAAACACGTGGAGCTCTGTTATGTGGCCGGATAGGTCGCCACCCGTGCGCGCTAGGGGGTATGTATAAGTGGCGTTCGGGAGAAGAAGGCTTCCTTTCGTTATCATGCAAGCCGGGCAATACTCCCGCTTACTTGTGCCAAGTTTCCGGTCCCGGGGGCCATGTAAACAACATGGCCCCGGAGCTGCGTCTGCATTCAGCTTTCCGGCCGGATGCGACAACCTTCCGTCCCCATACACAATGCTGTGTATAGGGACGGATAGGCGTACCCGGGCCCCCCCCTCCCCACCCCCCCGCGCCCACGCCGGCCGGAACTGAGTCCAGCGCTGCTCCGGCGGCCATGTTTGTTTACATGGCCCCCGGACCGGAGCGACACGCGCTGGATACGGTAGGGCCCGGAGTAAGTACAGCTTTATTGTTATTGTTTATGTGGCCCGCTCCCGGCCACATTTTTTTTTTTTTTAAACTCGGACAACCCCTTTAAGGCCTCATGTATATGACCATAATGGGGGCCGTGATCTGGTCACACAATGTGTGACCATATCAAGGCATGGGGGGGGGGGGCACATTAAGTTCTATGGCACCGGTTCACAGCGCATCATGACGCCCATCGTAAAAAAAAAAAAAAAAGGGGGACTTGTCCTACATATTGCAGGAATATGGTGGAATACGCCCGACTTTTGTAACAACTCTGAAGTAATAATAAGCCACGTGTCTTTAACGGGTAATAAAAAAGAAACGGTGCGTTATGCAATAAAATAAAGTATTAAAAGGAACAAAAATAAGTTTGTATACTATAGCATCAAAAAAACAGTACCACCGTAATTTTCCGGGCCATTAGCGCACCGTAATATAAGGCGCCTTAGTCCGATGCGCCTTATATATGTAATAATTCCATATAACAAGGCGCATCGGGACTATAAGGCGCATGGTCGGGGGCGTGGCGGAAGGTCCTGGGGCCGAGCTGAGACCCGAACGAGAAGAGACGCGACGCGACCCGAAGATACGTCGGCGACGCGGGACTGTGAGTGGGGAAGGGTGAGGGGGAGGTGGAGGATGCATCTAGACCATACTTACTAGGTCCCCGCTACGCGGATACAGCAATCTCCAGGGGGAACTGCAAGCCCCCGCGGCAGAAGTTGTTTCGTTGCCGCGTGGTCTGCATTTCCCGCTGGAGATCTGCTGTCTCCGGTAGCGGGGACCTATGTAGTATGGTCCGCTGCCTGTGCCATACATGATAAGGGCGCACCGGACTATAAGGCGCACTTTGGATTTCCAAGGAAATCCAAGGCTTTTAAGTGCGCCTTATAGTCCGGAAAATACGGTAAGCTTCAAACTGTCTTTTATATCAGAAGACTCATTGGGGGAGATGTATCAATAGGCGCAGGTAACACTTCCTAGTTTACCAAAGAAGGGTCGTAAAACTGCCTAAAAATGGTCCATACGGCTGCGAAGCCTTTTAGCATCCAGGTACACTTAAGGCTGCTTCACAATAACGTATGCTAAGCGGGACCTGGGATTAGCATACAGCCGCCATAACAACTCTGACCAGTTAGTCCTTTGCCATTGGTCCTAACCTAATGTGTAATCTAAAGCTAGTTGACAGTTGAACAATTTGAGGTTTTCAATTGGTGAGTAAATGGGGTAAAATCTGTCCTGAACTATTAAGAGCGGTATACTGCTATGCAGATATAATTAAGTGATATATTCCCTCATTCAATTTAAGCACATGAAGAATTAATGGGGGTGATGTATCGATCTGTCTCTGCCAGAATACTGGAGTACGTGCACCTGAAATGCCATGCACCACATTTTTATTGAAGTCTTCCTAGTTTACCAAAGAAGGGTCGTAAAACTGCCTAAAAATGGTCCAAGACCTTCAATAAATGTGGTGCATGGCATTTCAGGTGCACTACTCCAGTATTCTGGCAGAGACAGATCGATACATCACCCCCATTAATTCTTCATGTGCTTAAATTGAATAGAGGGAAATATATCACTTTAATTATATCTGCATAGCAAGTATACCGCTCTTAATAGTTCAGGACAGATTTTACCCAATTTACTCACCAATTGAAAACCTATCAAAATTGTTCAACTGTCAACATAGCTTTAGATTACACATTAGGTTAGCAAACCAATGGCAAAGGACTAACTGGGCTCAGAGTTGTATATGGCGGCTGTATGCTAATCCCAGGTCCCGCTTAGCATACGTTATTGTGAAAGCAGCCTTAAAGTGATACAACCTGGGACTGCTAAAAGGCTTAGAAGGTATGGATAGGGTTAGATTTTCATTGGAGCTTCAGGTTCAGGACAGTCCTGTAGAAAGACTACAATAATCCTAATTAACATTCCTTCTATCAGGATACTGAAAATGATGTGGTAGGGCAGGAAGCAATAAATTAGGTGATAAGTTACTGCTTAAATTGCCAGGTTGACACTTTGACATAACCTAGTTGGTTTTGGGTTGCACTAAATCTTTAAAATTGTTCACCACCACTGTACTAGATGCATTAGCAATAAGCAAATCACTAGCATAAAGAATAGTTTCTCCTTTATGGAGTCTATACATATTTGCATAGCTAAAGCCTGCTGCCAATTGTTCAATCATAAATAACAGCCCAGGTGACCAGCTTCCATAATCTATTCAATACTTTAACAGGGTCATGCCTTCACACAGAGAAAGCACTGCTCTGTCCCTTGTATATTAACAGAATAATATGAATATCATTGGCCATGGATTTCCCTGCCTTTAAATCCATTTGGTCAGGATGTACTACAAAAGTGGAAACCCCTACCAGCTTATTCTCATAGAACAGTGATGGCGAACCTTTTGGAGACAGAGTGCCCAAACTATATGCTAAATCCACTTATTTACAATGAAGTGCCGTCATGGCTTTTAAGAAGTAACTTACTGCTACCTTTTCTTCCACATCTTTCAATCGTATCAGCCCCCAAGAGGGTCCTCTAGGATGAGCTCCAAAGAGGCAATGGTCTGAGTGCCCACAGAAATGGCTCTGAGTGCCACTTCTGGCACCCGTGCAATAGGTTCGCTACCACTGTCATAGAATATTGCAGCTAACTTATGATTAAAGTCCTACAAATAGGATAAGAGAATAGAACAAGAAGCAGACTATTTTACATGTAGACACAGACAGATACATTCTCTCAAATTGATAAAGTGTTACAGTATTTTATAGACTGAAAAACACCTTTATTTTTCCAGAGAATTTACTCCTGACTTGCATTGTCATAGTCCCTAGTATCTACTTTTATGTACTTTACAAATACAACAAAAAAAAAACAAAAAAGTTATATCGTTTCTAGACCTAATTCCTGAAGGCACTAAAATATTGTCCATTATAGCTGTGCTAGGGGATAGGTATATGGGCACAGCTAGCCAATCCCAACTACAGCAACAAGTAGTCATCTGGACCACAAGTATATGAGGTCATATGATTGTCTATAGTTAGGCATTTTCCCTACATAACTGATACATGTGAGGTCTGCAGGAAGACTATTGAGATCACAGACAATTGACTAATAACAAGGGATATCACTGAGGCAGACAGTTGTGTAGGAGGCACATACACCGCTGCTTATATCAGGTTTTGTTTTCATGCACATAGATACAATACTAGAGGAAGTTACCGTCTTCCTGAACAAGTTCAGACATGCCAAATCTAAGTGATCCAGGAGATTCTGTACCATAGCTTCATATTCATCATAATTGATAACAAGAACAGCAGACAGCATAATAGTATAAGGACAAGGCCAACTTGATGGCACTATATAAAAGATTATTATTCAACATGAAAACATAACTATAGGAAATGTAGAAGAAACTCCAAAATGCAAACCAATAATAGCACAATGCCTAAATCAGACAAACTCTTTGTAAACATTATACGAAAAAATGGAAAGTGCCCATAATGCCCACAACAAAGTACCATATTCCCAAGAGGAATCTGCAGCAGATGACAACGTTTCAATCGAACACACACAGACATACAAGGGCAAAGATCCTGCAATGTGTCTCCCTGACACCAACATACAGAATGACAGATTGGTTTGGAACAAAAATGCTGAAATCTGCAAATTACATTGTGGTAACCAGAGACAAAGTGCTCGCCGGTGCTTAATTTAGCTAAAACTTTCTCATTTCTATGGAAACCAGAATATATGTCTACACTGCACCATACTTAGGCTAAGTTCACATCTGCGTTGTGCTTTCAGTAATTGTTTAGTCAGAGAAAGAGTATAACAATAAGATTCATTGCAATATGTGTGGAAACACAATGATATGTTATCCAATTTTTAATCTTCTCCATTTCCTTCAATGTAAAAAATAATAACCAACGGTTTCCCCTCCATCAAGTTTCAGCTTTTTTTTTTTAATCTGGTGGACATTGAAATGATCAGGCCCACTTCACAACTCGGTTCTGAGTTCCGTTATTATTTTACATAATAATAATAATAATAATAATAATAAACAGAATTATAAAGGATCTGTTCACATTGCTTCTGCCCAATATTTCCATTCAACAGGAGAGCTTATGGAAGCGGTAAAGACGAAAGCCATTAATAGTCCATTAAAATAACTTTACGTTATAATTATTTTGTTGATGGAAGATAACGGAGGTCGAAACGAAGGTGTGAACTGGTGGTTTAAAAAAAAAATAAAAAAAAAAGAGGAAACTGATGACAAACTGACGCTTTAACATGGCTGCGGAGATCAATGGCCATTTTAAGAGATCCATTTTTTCCAGCTTTCCACTCCCTCTGACAGAAGAGGACTGAAAACACAACAAAGATGTAAACTTAGTGGCAAAGCTTGTATGCATGAAACCTAAGGTTTTTTCAATGGCCAGAACACATCCAAATGTATTTTTTATGGACTCACATACAGTAAGGCCAGTTCCACACTTGCAGGTGTTATGCGATGAAGTTGCATCACACTCACAACGCGTGTTGCCCAGATCTCCTGGCCCGAACGCTGCAAACCGGAACTGAAGTGACATGCCGAGTTCAGTTACGGTTTGCAGTGTTCGGGCCGGGAGACATCACATCACACTTGCATTTGTGGAACGGGCCTAATGGGCTACTACCGAGCCACTAAACTCAGAGCAGCTCCGATTCCTGTCCAACTCTGTGGCTCTGGGAATCTTTTCTACTGTCATCAGCATGTGACTGGACCTCATGCACCATCGACGCACAGGCTACATACAACAGACCATCCAACTATTGTATGCATATCACATGCCGCAAACATGTCAAGGGATTATATACTCCTTCCATCCCTTTAAGACAAACCCCTTTTACCTTTCCCCAAAAGATACACCAACACCCAAATGGATTAAAGTAGCAACAGCACCCAATTTTATTAAAAAATAAATAACAGTACAAATATATATGTAACAATTTCAACAGCAGCAGGTGAGATCCTCGGAGGCCACAAAACTATCTGGCATCTTAACACTCTGTTCTTACCCCCAGCCGTTTACCCGATTCAGGGGCACCGTTTTACCTTCTAATGGCAGTGAATTCTCTAAAGGTTAACAACCTCCTTTGCTTTGGGGGGGGGGGGGGTGTCCACAGCCTAATCAGCTCAACAACCCCCCCCCCCACCCTCTTCCTCAACCCTATAATCATTCAACATCTCCCAATGCTCCTCCCTTATCAAACTCCAGTCTCCACAACCCTCGTCCTGCCGGCCTCCCCTCAGACTACGCCAACAGTCTGGCCTCTCTTTCATGTGCATGAAATATATTCTGATATGCAGGATAAAAATGGACTCCGAGAGCGGATAGTAAATGGAAGCCATGACATTTTTCCAATTCATTTCCTTTGCATTTACATTTTAGGGGACTCTGCTGCAGAGCTCGGTATAAAAAGTAAAAGGGGCTGATGGTACAGACTAGTTATGTGTGCAAGTCCTTGTGGTGCCTAATGTTCCCATTCTTGTTATCTGAACCCACTGATTCAAGCAAGATTGCTTGATGATCTACAGAGTGTGTGGGGGACACCCAAGGGAACATCCATAGGGTACGACATCCACAATGCAGGTGGTTACTTGTAGCTCAAAAGGAGGAGAAGATTAAGCAGTTGTAATAAGCACTTGGTCTTTACATAAGAAGTGAGGAACTGGATGTAAACACGACAGGCAGGGGACTTCACATACACATCATTCATGTCAGCAGTACTGTGGATGCTGCACTGTATAGCTTTGCCAAATGTTGGTAACAGACTTGAGGGTAAAGTAAAAACTACAAAAGTTGAACTTTAACAAACCCAATTGCTTCAGTACAAGATAAGGCACAGACAGATGTATGTGACAGGAGTTTTCTCACCATTCCACTAAGAATCTGAACACTAAGCTGACCTAAGTTTTTAATGGGGGGTAAGTAGGCAAGTAACAAATGGTCCTTATGTGTATCTGTGTAGCATGACATCCGTGTGGCATGTGTTGGCAGACTGCTATTTTTAGGCGGCTCCTCCTCAAGCATGTATACTGCTGTACTTTGATATGTAATGATGGCATTGATATAATGAGCTGTGCACCTGTGTGACATCACATAACCAGGGACAGATTTCTATCCACTGTAAGTAAAAATATAAGCTTTCTGTAGTATGACAGCAAGAAAAGATCTAGAAAACCATGAGGAATTCATACAGAAACTATATTGGAAAATTGTATAATTTCTCATTATACAAAACAATAATATTTACTGTAATGGAAACATGCCTTTATCAACTTCTGTACATTCCAATTTAGAAACTTTAATAAAGAATACAAAGATACAAGAACCTTCAAAGTGCATTTACAATTCTTGACACCAGAAAAATAAAATAAACCTGAAGTACTGCATCAATGTCACCACACCACTCAATGAATGGAACCTTTAAGCAAATGAAAATCATTGCTGCATGTTCCAGCCTCCAGTCACTAAGCAGGCAGCCCTGGAAGCTACAATAATTGCCAGAGCAGGATATTTATTAACATTTTTTCCATTTACATATGACACCTAACAAACATAATACAGCTTTTCCACTTTCATCCAAATAATTTTTATTCAGCTGCAACAGTCTTAGGCTACATTCCCACTGCCGTGAGCCCGTCGCACCATAGCACGGCGGGCACACGGCAGCGTGGGGAGAGGAGGAGGAGGTGGTGAGCGCAGCTCACCCCCGCCCCTCTCCATAGCGATGTGTGGCCGCGGCGCCGTAATACGGGAAAAGGTAGGACATGTCCTATCTTTTCCCGGGCTACGGAGCTGTACGGTGCTGCACCGTACCGCTCCTGTAGGGCGCTGCGAGCCCATAGAAGTGTATGGGGGACGTATATCGGCCGCATATACGTCGGCCGTATATACGTCCCCCATACATGTGTGTGAATGTAGCCTTAGGAGTATGCATTGAAAAAGAAGTCTCCTGGATCTACATGAGATCTAGATTTTGGGGTTAAGAACCCATTAAAAAAAGCATTCAGTTAATTCTTCTGATTTTATGTCAGAAAGAAAATTTAATCCAAAAAATACTTTTAAAACATTTTCAAGTGGCTTTTCAAAAAAGCATGCAAAACTACAAAAAACAAGTAGAGGGAGACTACAAAATCCACCTCCTAGGCTGCATTCATAAGTGCTGCTTGCATTGCGTTTTAAAACACAATACAACAGCTGAGGAGAGAAGATTTACCCAATTACATTGCTGTTAACATTTGCATATAAAAACCGTAATCATTAGCGCAATGTTAACACGTGTTGAAAAAATGCATGAATTAACAATGTGTTTTGTAAAGCAAATGTTAAGAACAATGTCATTGGGCAAATCTACTCTCCTCAGCTGTTGTATTGCATTTCAAAATGAAAAGTGTGCAGAGAAACAGTCAGTTTATTATCAACGTGTGCACTTTTCTGCTGACTACTACTAAAGAGCTAAGGACTTCAAGTGACTGTCCAAAAGGATTGAGGTCCATAAACCACCATAATCATATTTGGTCCCTCTCCCTATGGGACTCACAATCTAAATAACCTACCAGTATTTTTTGGTATATTACTAGGATTCCACCGAGTCCCGTCCTTGCCACTGTGTTCAGTCCAGGGAATACAGCCCAGGTTGTGTGCCATGTCTGCATTCACACACTGCATTTAAATCAAGTTTAGAAATGCATTTTAATATTCCTGAAACACTTGAAATCAGGAATAAGCAGCATGTGTTTAGTCCCTAAACAATGCAACACACGTGGTGCTCATTAACGTTCACATGCATTTAAGTGGAAGCTCATCTGTGATAGACCATAGTCCAATAAAGGATTTATTATTATTATTATTTATCCTCAGAGCATTTGAATTGCATTTCATAGCACAATTCAAAGACCGCATGAGAATATGACATTGCGTCTGTGACTGAGTTTCAACTGCATGCGTGAATAAGACACAGGACATGTAGTGAAGAGATCACATTGAAATCTGTTACAGGGATTGCCCACTTTTCAGAAAATAATATTGTTTGTGCAATGAAAAGTTATATAGTTTTCCCCTACAGTTTCTGTATCAATTCCTCTAGATCTCTGCTTGCTGTCTTTTACTTCCTGTGGATAAACAATGGCCAATGGTCATGTGATGTCACACGGGTTCACAACTTGTTAGCATCACAGAGCGTAATCATGTGATAAAGGGATTGTCCTCGCCTCGTTATAAGTCCATACCTCCTTGACTATTAAGGATTGATTTCAGCACCAGTCATTGCCTGGCAACATGTACTGCAGCCATAAGTTATTTTTTGGATTTATTGCTCCCATTTTCTTAACTTGATCAATGTGGACAGTTGTGTGTCTGGTTTTATTCCTTTTTGGAAATATACATGCTCAAAACTTGAACTTGAACTAGTTTAGTGGAGTCTTAACTTGCAGCATATGTATTATATTCAGGGACCAATTTTCTGATGTAAAATAGGCCCGCACCATATTATCACTGGCTGTCCTAACTGTTAGACAGCATTACTAAGACATATTATAGTTGCCGGATGACCCGTACTGCAGTGTTCTGGTCATTTTACCCAGTTGGGTTGGAATATACAGGCAGTCCACGGATTACGTACAAGATGGGGTCCGGAGGTTTGTTCTTAAGTTGAATTCGTATGTAAGTCGAAACTGTATATTTTATCATTGTAGATCCAGACAAAAAAATTTTTTTGCTGTAATGGGACCAAGGATTATCAATAAAGCTTCATTACAGACACCTTACAGCTGATCATTGCAGTCTGGGACTATAGTAAAGCATTCAGAGAGCTTCACCAGAGGTCAGAGGGGTCTGTCTGTAACTATGGGTTGTCTGTAAGTCGGGTGTCCTTAATTAGGGGACTTTATAAAGCTATAGCACGCCCGGATACTATAGCTGCATTATGGCTGTCTGAATAAAACCTTAACCAGCACCTGGGCTTGAAGAAAACACTAGCCAACTGATACAATGTAAAAAGTTTATTGAATCACTGAATATAGGAAGCACCCTCCATGTATAAGTTGAGACCACTGTATGTTCCTATACACAAGCTTAGTTGTAATTTATACATCCAGACACATTGAACAAGTCTATATACTTATCCAATCCCATTTATAGTGAGGTCACTTCTTATCATCCTTGTGTAATCACTGTCTATTAGTCACATCTGTAAAACAACTCACTGTACAGTCATGCAACCCAAGAGATGTTCCTTCCATTTATTGTAATCACCCCCCTCCGAAAAAGTATGAGGCAACACATGGAGACCAACTTCCTCCTAAAGAAGCCCAAGATCCTAAAACCATCATCCATCTAACACACAACAAACCATGTTTGGCGCAGTTTTGTTCATTCTTCCATCTATGACTTCATTTCTATTCATACATTCCAGCAATGTCTGACTGATGTGATAAAATAATGGGCCATGTGCTGCACCAAGGTAAATGCGCCTGTCAGGAGCTCACATTTTTACCACAAATTGACCCACTTTCACCTATTCTATATACAAGTACATCGCCAACAAAATCCATACCAATTTTTTCACACTTTCCTTATCTTATGGCTAAACTGTGGCACGCCCTCGTTTCAGACATTTTCCTGATGCAAACAATGGAAAAAACTGAACTTGGTGCACAAAATGCAACCTTCAAGTCTAACATAGAAAAAGGTCAAAGAGGTAAACGGGCATGAGGTGACACAGACGGTGGGACGTTGTCATTAAGGAACAGCTTCCAATACCAATGAGATCAGAAAATAATATTGTTTGTGCAATGAAAAGTTATATAGTTTTCCCATACAGTTTCTGTATCAATTCCTCTAGTTTTCTAGATCTCTGCTTGCTGTCTTTTACTTCCTGTGGATAAACAATGGCCAATGGTCATGTGATGTCACACGGGTTCACAACTTGTTAGCATCACAGAGCGTAATCATGTGATAAAGGGATTGTCCTCGCCTCGTTATAAGTCCATACCTCCTTGACTATTAAGGATTGATTTCAGCACCAGTCATTGCCTGGCAACATGTACTGCAGCCATAAGTTATTTTTTGGATTTATTGCTCCCATTTTCTTAACTTGATCAATGTGGACAGTTGTACGTCTGGTTTTATTCCTTTTTGGAAATATACATGCTCAAAACTTGAACTAGTTTAGTGGAGTCTTAACTTGCGACATATGTATTATATTCAGGGACCAATTTTCTGATGTAAAATAGGCCCGCACCATATTATCACTGGCTGTCCTAACTGTTAGACAGCATTACTAAGACATATTATAGTTGCCGGATGACCCGTAATGCAGTGTTCTGGTCATTTTACCCAGTTGGGTTGCAATACAGGCAGTCCCCGGGTTACGTACAAGATGGGGTCCGGAGGTTTGTTCTTAAGTTGAATTCGTATGTAAGTCAAAACTGTATATTTTATCATTGTAGATCCAGACAAAAAAATTTTTTTGCTGTAATGGGACCAAGGATTATCAATAAAGATTCATTACAGACACCTTACAGCTGATCATTGCAGTCTGGGACTATAGTAAAGCATTCAGAGAGCTTAAGTCAAAACTGTATATTTTATCATTGTAGATCCAGACAAAAAAATTTTTTTTGCTGTAATGGGACCAAGGATTATCAATAAAGCTTTATTACAGACACTTTACAGCTAATCATTGCAGCCTGGGACTAAAGTAAAGCATTCAGAGAGCTTCACCAGAGGTCAGAGGGGTCTGTCTGTAACTATGGGTTGTCTGTAAGTCGGGTGTCCTTAATTAGGGGACTTTATAAAGCTATAGCACGCCCGGATACTATAGCTGCATTATGGCTGTCTGAATAAAACCTTAACCAGCACCTGGGCTTGAAGAAAACACTAGCCAACTGATACAATGTAAAAAGTTTATTGAATCACTGAATATAGGGAGCAGAAAGCACTTTCCATGTATAAGTTGAGACCACTGTATGTTCCTATACACAAGCTTAGTTGTAATTTACACATCCAGACACATTGAACAAGTCTATATACTTATCCAATCCCATTTACATCCAGACACATTGAACAAGTCTATATACTTATCCAATCCCATTTATAGTGAGGTCACTTCTTATCATCCTTGTGTAATCACTGTCTATTAGTCACATCTGTAAAACAACTCACTGTACAGTCATGCAACCCAAGAGATGTTCCTTCCATTTATTGTAATCACCCCCCTCCGAAGAAGTATGAGGCAACACATGGAGACCAACTTCCTCCTAAAGAAGCCCAAGATCCTAAAACCATCATCCATGTTTGGCGCAGTTTTGTTCATTCTTCCATCTATGACTTCATTTCTATTCATACATTCCAGCAATGTCTGACTGATAAAATAATGGGCCATGTGCTGCACCGGGGTAAGTACACCTATCAGTCAGGAGATCACATTTTTACCACAAATTGACCCACTTTCACCTATTCTATATACAAGTACATCTCCAACAAAATCCATACCAATTTTTTTTACACTTTCCTTATGGCTAAACTGTGGCACGCCCTCGTTTCAGACATTTTCCTGATGCAAACAATGGAAAAAACTGAACTTGGTGCACAAAATGCAACCTTCAAGTCTAACATAGAAAAAGGTCAAAGAGGTAAACGGGCATGAGGTGACACAGACGGTGGGACGTTGTCATTAAGGAACAGCTTCCAATACCAATGAGAGTTTTCAATCTGGGGAAGCATTGTATACATACATGGTATATGGTTCATGTTCCTGAGGGACTAGGTTTTAAATAAGGCCTAAACTTTCAGTTACAGTCATATTGTATACCCTAGAGCAGTGGTGGCGAACCATTTAGAGACCGAGTGCAAAAACTACAACCAAAACCCACTTATTTATCGCAAAGTGCCAACACAGAAATTTAATTTGTGATTTACACTCCCTTCTCTATCTCTAGCTTTCATTGATACCAGCACCGTGAGGACACCAATAAAGCAGAAAATAGAAGAAATTTGTATAAACTGGAAGAATTGTCCGGGCCGAGCAGGAGCTACAATGATGATCCAGATCTGTCCACACCTTCCCACTCCTCCAGTAGTCCCAGGCAACGCTGTCACTTTAAAATAGCTCTGTGCGCAGCAAGTCCTAGGCCAGTGATGGCGAACCTATGGCACTAGTGCCAGAGGTGGCACTCGGAGCCCTGTCTGTGGGCACCAAGGCAATCTACCCCCAGCTGATGATGTTTACCAAGACCAGGATCAAAGAATCTTCCTTGCTAGAACCTTCCTATAATGATAGGCGATTTGCCTCCCCGTTTGCAATGACGTTGGTGTTTAGGGGCTGAACACCTGACAGTTGTAAACAAAGAAAAGAGAAATTACTGCTTAAATGCTGCGCTGCAACTTTGCCAATAGTCCAATAATGAGTGGCTTTTGGTTGAATTTGGGCACTCCGAGCTCTAAACGGGTTCGCCATCCTGTCCTCATAGGCTATCTGGGACTGCAGGAAGGGAGATGACTGTAAGATCATCTCTTCGTTGATAGGCCTGAAGGTGCCCACAGAAAGCCAGGCTCTGAGTTGCCACGATCTGGCACCACGTTGCCATAGGAGCCACACCTTGCCCTAGAGTGTACATATTTAACTGACTGTAATCGTTAACAGCCTTATACTATCATATTCATCTAGTGCTCACTCAACACTGAGGTGGTAACTAGGCATACATCACCCAACGCGTATATACACACCCTTATACTTGACATAGGATGCCAGTCCTACCACTTCCACCAGTGTTTCAAGACTGCCCCAGCGTGGAATCCTGAAAAAAAAAAAAAGCGCAGTGGACTATTAGGTGAGGTATGCCCAGGCGCAGGACAGGGGGTATTGGGTCAGGTCATGCCGCGCGCGCAGGGTTTGGGTATATCGGGCTCATGGTATGGTCAGGTCATCGGCGGGGTAGGTCGGCGCCGCGCAGGGGGTGATGGGTAAGGTCACTGACGGCGACGCCAGGGCGGTATTAGCGGCAGTATGTGACCGTACCAGCGGCAGGGGGTGTATTGGGTCAAGGTCATGCGGCGCGCAGGGTAGTCGTATTGTGGGTCAGTCTGACGGCGCGCAGGGGGTATTGGGTCCAGGGTCACATGCCGGAGCGATAGGGGGTTGGGTCAGGTCATGCCGGCGCGAGAGGGGGGGTATTGGGTAAAGTCGTGCTGGGCGCAGGGAGGTTATTGGTGGTAAGAAGCTTGTGGCGCGCAGGGTGCAGGTATTAGCAGAGGTTTCATGTGCGCGAAACGAAGGGAGTAAGTATTGGGACTCGTACGTTAGCCGAAGGGGAGTCTTGCCTGTGGGGGATGCAGCTGTTGCACCCTAATTTCTTCATTTCACCAGTTGAGGCACATGCCAATACATGGAAACAAAGGAAGCCAGTGTGTCACCAGCAGCCCCTGGTGCCCGAGGAAAATTTCTGCCAAAAACTCTTAAAGCACTGCAGGAAACAAACAAGTGCCCCCCATCGGCCTCTGGCTCCATGCAGAAGAGGGCCCAGCCTGCCTCATCATGAGGTGTTGCGTTGGTGTCTGAATGCAGCTGCTAAGCCGGCGGATGCTTCTCTCTTCACAGTGAAACTGCACAAATCCCAGCTGCCGTTCATGTATTCGCAAGAAAAGCATCGCCGCAGAGGCCCGACTCCCACAGCTTTGTATTGAGTGTGGCAGCCCGCACACACTTGCACCGCAGCAGGAGGAGAATGGTCTATGTACACCAGACTCTATTGCTGAGGCGAGGTGTTGGCCCATAGGTCGCCTCCTTTGTGTATCTTCCCCGGCAGATCCTGCGCCCTCCTCCCCGCCCTGTAGCCAGACACAGGAAGGGCGAGACCTGTGTCCCTCAGTAATCCTGGGCAGGGATTCCGATCTCAATTGGGGTGCCGCGGGCGCTCTTGGGCGGGGTGCCCCATTATATGAGAGTCTTCGGTGCCCTCCTAGTCTGCAGGGGAGGCCGAGCTTAAATGTTGAGGTGGCAGCTCCCAGCACAGTGATCCGGGCTCGTCTCTCTTTCCTTCCCTCCCCTCCCTCTTTTCTTCCTTTCTTCCTCCCCTCGGACACACAGACATGCAAAGAGGAGACAGAGGGAGGGGGTGGGGGAGAGAAAATCCTCAGCCAGCACAGCTACTGGAGCCGGCAGCACCAATCCCGGCAGCACCCTGACATCTCCTCTCCTCCTCCTTCTCCTCTGCCATCATGGGCACTCGCTGGGTGCCAATCCTCAGGTCCTGCCACCTATGAAAACTGCTCCATGAATGGAGATGCACTGGGGCTCCGAGGGCACCCGAGTAAAATTCACTCTGGCATTTACAGAAGCATCAGGCTTGCAGATGCTGGATACTGGAAGTGTTTGTCCATTCTGCTGTTTTAATAGTGTATTCAAAAGTTATAAGTGCGCCCTCAAAGGGGTTGTCCTGGATGAGAGGATTTTATAGAATGGGCCCCGAGGTACAAAAACAACATACAATTCTCAACTCTCTCAGGAACACAAGATTATATATAAAGGCTCAGCGGTGACGTCATGAGAGGGACAGAGAGGAAAGTTCCTAGATATTTTCATACCCCCCTGAGAGAAAGAGGGAGGAAAGAACCACACCACAGAAATTAGTTTTGTACCCTTAGCCCACCCTTATTTTTTTGATTTTTTTTTTTTTTTTTTTTGATACGAACTAATTCAGAGGGCCATATGAATGCCCGCTCAACTCTCCCGCTCAAAGAACCCCCTTCCCTTTTTTTACACACCTTCTTGTTCGCTCCAGTCTATCACCCTCATACAACGAAAAGTCATTTGGTGAGAGATCCCCCAGCCCCCTTCTCCTTTCCCCTTTTCACCACCTCATTCATCTTTTTACCTCCACCATGCGCCCCCGTCATATGGTATTAAAGCACCCCCGGCGCGCCATCATTTTGCAGCACTGCGCCAACTTATTGTATCCAGCTCTAACTGTACCCCCAAGCAGCTACCCATCTTATTGTGCCATCCCCCCAGTAGCTTTCCCTGTTATTGTAAATCCAGCAGGCAAGTATGACATCATCCCCTGCTACATACAGCAGAACCAGTGCAGGGAGCTGCCGGCTATCTGCGCTATCACTGTAATCAGCTCGGTCTGCGTCTGCAGGATGCCAACAGAGCAGATGCCCCGGGATATACCTCCTGCCGGATGGGACAGCGTGACAGAGCCCAAAAATAGGGTCTGCCCCGCTAAATTTAGGGCAGTTGGGAGGTATGGACCCCCTGGGCCCATATTCACAAATCCTCTTATTCCCTTTAATACAATCTGTACATGTTAAAGTGCTGCCATTAATTTGGCTAAAAAAATTGTTAAAATTACTGTTAAAAGGGGCGTGGCCTGACTGCGGACGGAGATGTGCCGCCATAGAGTCTCCTCCGCCCGACCCGCTCCAGAACCGCTACACGCACCGAAATCCAGTCCCAATCCGCTCTTTGATGGGAGCTAAGAGGAGAGGGGGACCCGGGAACCAGCAGCACCGCTGAACGATCACCGCAACCGGCATTGCCGATTCCTTTTGGCGCGGCCGGCCGCTACCCCAGCCCGCCACCCCACCTGTCACCTGACCCCGGCCTCAAGACCAGCACCGCTGGAAGATCCCGCAACAGACTGCCCACAGACCGACTTACTTCCACGCAGTGTACCGCAACCATGGTGGAATCGGAGCCCGAAGCTGCATTGTCGGCTGCATCCCCGCGGCTCCACGTGGCCAAATGGCGGGCGGCCGCATGTCTGCGGGCGTCACAGTGATACCGAGGCCCCGCTGCCTCCAGCGCTCTTCCCCGTTGAATCCAGCCCACCTCAGCCCTGCTGGGGGACAGAGCAGCATATCCTTTGAGATTGATCTTCCAGCTCGACTATCCACTGCAGCACCACTGTGCAATATGTGCAGCGTGCCACGTCCCTTCATGTACTTTCTGTAACAGGTGGAGTAACTACCACTATCATTGCCAGTAACTTTTGGAAGCAACTCCTTCCACCCATTCCCTGACACATCCCCGCTTTTTTCCAAACCCACTTCACGACGCGATCACGGCGAAAAGAAACAACCACCTAACCGCGAGCACCGCCCCCACACCATGGAAAGATTACAAGCAAAAAAAACAAAAACACAGTTGCTTCCCAAATAAGAGTACAAAGGGAGGGGAAGTTAAGGGGGGAAGGGAAAAAGACAAAGAACAAGATAAGCAGAAACAAAAAAAACGAGGCAAAACGACTCGTCGAAAGAAATAAAAAAGAAGCGATAAACGGCCTGAGCACGACAAAACAGATACGCGCGCCAAGACGTCGGTTACGGATTAAATGCCGCTTGCGTAGGACAGACGTCCAAGCAATTTTTACCATATTGCTCTAGCCGTGCAACTCAAAAATATATTATCGCGATTCCATCAGTCAAAGTGAATTGTAGAGGATGAGCTCGAGGAGAGAGGAGAGAAGAAATAGCAAACTTAGTCTTAAACCAAAATGCCAACTGCTACTCCCACCCTCAATAGTACAAACAATACTGAATACCTCGGCGAAGAAATAACAGACCATGGTTCTGGCCCCCTAGGAAATCAGGACCAAGAGCCATAAAAAGTCACTAAAATCGATGATAGTAGACAAGGCTAAGAAGTCCCCGTTAATTCTACAATGAAGAAGATAACGTACAGAGGAGCTGTAAACTGCCTTTCCAAACTTATGTTGGGATCGCCTCCATTAAAGCTGCCCGGCTCCGCTTATATACGCCAAGAAAGATTTGATAACTTGACGAAAGCCTACTTATTTAAGTGATCTGACCCCCTCCCGTACTAACAAGGAAGAAGACAAAAAGAGGCAAAGGAAAAGACAACGGCGAAAAATCTCGGCAACGAAAGGAGTGAGAAAGTCAAAAAAAAGAAAGAGGCCCGGATCGAGTTAAATCCCTGAAAGTGGGATTATACGTTTAAAATATACGCGAAAAAAAATTAGGAGCACACACCATGTAAGAATATCAGTCATAAATATAAAAAAAAAAGACAATCCGTTTACCATTACAAGTGGGGAGCACCAAGCAATCAAAAGACCCCTGTGTATAAACCGTTTCGAACCGAAAAAGAAAAGTAAGGAGAGAGACGGAAAAAGAGAGATAGACGACCTTGGCCCTCTCCAGTATGGAGCTGCTTCAACACCGTCACACCAGGCCGCGCAGTCCGCGATCTTGTTGGCCGTACTGCAATCTAATACTGACTCTCACCGGCAGGAGTTTTTGAATCCCAAAGAGTCATGTTGTCCAAGAATATGGCGCACTGGCTGAAATTACGTGCCCTGAGCCCCACCTTCGCACCTTCCCACTAGGGACGACATGGAAAGCTATGTTGCTAGATTAGGCCATTTCCTCACCGCTGGCGCCCGCAGTGCGAGAGATAGAGGGGGAAGTTCAACAACTCGAGCCTCGGTACATCCACTGAAGTTACCCAGAATGATTTAATGCCCGTCTGGAGTCACAATCTGCTACCATTGCTCCCCATTTCTTTCCAACTCCATATCGGCAGCCATATGGATGATTGCCGAGAATGGGACGGCGCAACCTATAAGGATACGGGGTCTGCCTGAGTTCATTAAGAGACCCTACACTCCATGATACCTACGCAGGTGTTCAACTCCATATTGAGGTAGCCGGCAGACTCACAGCGGAGCGGATAGAGCGCATAGATCATTGCACCCCCCAGACCTGCAGAGTCTGAGCATTCCGAGGACTCATCTGTCGGGTACACCGAGATCACTAAGGGCAATAATGTCTAAGCAAGATCAGCAGGGGACATATGGTCGCGAGATCCCGCATACAGCGACTTACCGGACTTTCAAAAACTGCACGACTAAACGGAAGCATTGAAGCCCTTTCTTCGGAGGAATTACGACACGATATATACCCTACCGTGGGGATTTCCATTTCGCCTCCAATCAGAAAGGCGGAACATAGATTTGGTTTCGACACCCGGGAGGTCCCCGGCGGTTGCAGCGGCATTACAACTTGCTTGCCCTGATTTACCAGATTGCCAAGCCTGCCTACATCCCCACGTATGGGGCCGCTCCCCCCACAGTAGACCCCTAGACCGGGTTCCGGGGGGTCGAGGCAGGGGGGGAGCACGGATGGACCGCGCTCCTGGGCATTTGCCCCCTGAATGATGCTGACAATCGGGACGTTTTTTGTTATTTGGTTTCCTCTCTTAGGGCCTGTGGCACATAGTTATGAGCGTCATTCTGGGACGGATCCCGTCAAAGGTTTGTTATCGCTGGTTTACACTGCGTGTACCCTACAGGGTTATGATGAGTTGGGTTGTCCCATTATGACCTCCTCTGTCGGCCAAATGTTTACTACTGCCCTAATTACTTCATAATGTTTTTTTCCTTTTCCTCTGTATATTCTCTAAACTGATTTGGGTGTCATTGCTTTTATATAGATATACTGTGTAACCTGCGATTGTGGGGGTTGGGGAGGGGAGCCTTTTTTCGTAGTCAATCCACTACCCACCGGGGAATCCGTAGCCAGCGGGCCCGTCGCCGTATTAAGTGTGTCTCCCCACTTTTGTTGTTGGTTTATGATGGTTTGTCTAGTAAGTGTCTCGTCTTAGTGTATAGCCCTTCCCCCTTCATACCCGTACCATTCCCTTACCACAACACTGCGGATCCTGTATTGGTCTCTACCCTCCTAGTTGGGCGGCTCGTACGGTTTAGAAGGGAACGGAACACACAATGGATACTGTCGCCGGCATCCCTCAACGTTAGGGGACTTATATCCACAGAAGAGGTCACAGATCTTATATGACATCCACAAACAGAGAGTTTTAAACATCCTCTTTTTGCAGGAGACCACTTCCGCTCCACCAGCGTGCAGACATCCGGGATCGTTACTTTTGGGGCTGGATCCACATCGCCAACCCTAGGCCAGTCGAGGGAGTGTCCATAGCATTCCACAACTCCTGCCATTGGAGATCCTGGAGACAAGGTAGATGATGACGGCGATTGTTCTTCGCGAAGGTAAAAGCCTTCGGGCATTGCTCACTCTCGCCACCTCTTACCTTCCCAACAACGGCCCTATTCCTCTTGCAGGAAGGCTGACACACTGTCCGACTTCATGAGGGGCCCTTCTAGTGGGGGGCGACTTTACTTTCCCGTAGACCCTTCAGTTGACACGTCAGTGGGCGGGTGCATCCCGCTCAGCACCTCCGTTGTCTGCGCAGGGACTGCCATGCCCTACAGCTGTTGACATATGCGGACCTTACTCCCCGGGATCGGGCTATTCCTACTTTTCTCCTGCACACGGCTCTCATAGCAGAACTTGACTTTTCCTTTTGAGCCACAACGCTCTCAATGGGAACCCACGGCAACAATTGGAATATCCTTTCCCGCACATGCCCCTGGTTTCTTGACATTGTCCTTTCAGCGTCATAGTCCACAGTCCTGACGGTGGAGATTAATGACAACCTCCTCAGAGATGCCATTTGTTGCGGAGGAGACAGACGCATATCATCTCCGTTAGCAATGACCCTGATGGAGCGAAACGGTTCACCCCCCTCGTCGTTGGAGGCACTCAAGGGGGCAGTGCGAGATATCCTTTTGTTCGCACATGGCACCCGCCTTAAAACTAAATATGCACGAAATTATTGGCTCCTTACGGCACAAATCCAGAAAGTGGAGTTGCGCCACAGTCCTTCTCTATCTGGCATCCAATCTGCGAGTTGGCAGGCCAGGAATCCCTTAAGGTCTCTCCTGGACCAAAATACTTTGCAACATAGGGCTATGTTCCAGAGCTATTGTATGATCATGCAGACAAATGGGTAGAACCCCTGTCCAGATTACTACACCCCCGATCTCAGGCTCTTACCCCTAGATTAAATGTCCCTGTGGATCGTATGTTTCACCCTGATGATGATAAGCAACAGCTCGCTCTTTTTACACTTCGCTAACAACATCAGGATATAACGGGTTTGACGTCATCCCCTCTCCAACACCCATCCTAGACTCGTCCGTGGAGGAACAAGCCTACCATCTTGTCCATGGAAGTCGCCGACACCTAGAAATGATATGAGGAGGCAGAGGTCTCTGCATGATTAAAGACACTCCCGCTTGGTAAAAAGTCCAGGCCGACGGTTTATACCCCGCCTTCTATAAACAATTTAGGCATTGCTGTCCCCTTACTAGCCAAGGTTTGGGGGCCGTATCTTCGGAGTCAGGCTTCACCCCCGTAACATGGAAGCCCACATTAGCGTGCTACCCAACAGGGCAAGGACCCCTCAATCCTGCCATCTACAGACATATCCCTATACGTGGATGTGAAGTTATTTTCTAAGGTGTTGGCGGAAAGATTGGCCCCCCAACATCCGTCAGTAATACACCTGATCAGGTCGTGTCATCCGGGAAGGAGGCACGGGATAACTAACAAAACTATCTCTTAAGTCACACGCTAAGGCGGCGTTTCCTACCACCTGTCTCCTATCCGTAGACGCGGGAAGGCCTTTGACAGGTCCACTGGGGTTTCTGACAGCGACGCTAGATCAAGACGGGCTGGGCCCTAGATTCCTGGGGAAAAAATTCTAGCCTTTATTCTAATCAACCCTGGGCAGGTGAGATTAGACGGAACCTTTCCAGATCTTTTCCTATCAGAAATGGGTAGGTAGGGAGCAAGGGGTCGCCGCGAAGAAGCAATCCGTCTGCAGGCCCTAATGAATATGTCTAGGGGTGCGATAGCCAGGATCATTATGCGTACAAGCTATGCCGGCAAAAAACCCCAACATCCCATGGGATTCACAAGGGCATCCGACCATGGATAAGGCAGCGTTTACGTGCTGCATGATTGTTTTGCTGTCGTTTCTCAACCAAGAGATCTTTCCCGCTCAACAAGGTTCAAGAGATATAAGCGCGGTAGTGGACTTCAAATTCAACTATACCAAAGACAGAAGGTCTCACATTATCACTTCCGCTCAGATGTGGACACAATTACAGTACAACTTCCCTTCATGGCACAGACGTCCCTCAAATACCTGGATAATGATTCCGACTGACCTGTCACAAGTTACACTGCTTAATTACACACCCCTTCTGGATCGCACCCTGAAAGATCTCCAGAAATACGATTGTCAAACGCCTTTCGTGGTACGGTCGCAGGTTATATGTCCTAAAAATGGATGTCTTCCCTCGTTTTTTATACATATTCAAAGGGTGCCTATTCTACCCCTGCAGAATTTTTTTTTCGCACTTTTACGATCCGCCGTGTGAATGACGATTAATTTGGGATCCAAACCGCCCTAGATAAGCACATGGAAAGACACTGATTAGACCAAAGTAGGGGTGGGGGGCGGGTCTCCCTGACCTTAAACTGTATCATCAAGCATACATTGCTCCCAATGCTTGACTGGACGTTATAATACGGTATCCAAAAACACATGGGTTCGCTACTGGAACAAACAGTTCAAACATCCCTGTCTTAAATTGTCCTTGAAGGTACACGTGGGAACCTTCATGCTCCGGAGCACCCAGGCATCTTTTGCGAGGACGCGTCTGCGCTATGGAGATCACGGATAGTAGGAGAAAGAAATGACTTGTCCCGGGAGCTGGCGTCCCTCAAACCACCAGATCTCTGACGCCCGAGAGGTTCCAACGGGAATCGCTACTGGTCCTTTTTGGGCTGGGGGGGTTTTAAGGACCCGACGGAGGACGACCTACCTGCAGGGATCCGGCTGCCTCTCCCACAGGACTTTAACCGGCCAGGGCCACACGGGGAGTGTTGGTATCGAAGACTCACAATTACGGTCCGTTACGACAGCGAGGTGGGAAGGAGAGGCGGGTCAGGGGAACAACTTTCACCGATTCCCCTACATCCTTTGAGGTTTAATTCCGATTGGACGCAGCACCCACCAATGACCCATTTTCCCAAATATTTACTCTATTCTTGACGGAGTCTCATAGAACTTCAGACTCCCGCATAGTCAGGAGCGGGAACGCGAGACTGGGAACTCACCGCACAGGAAGACTGGAACAAATCTTTCCTTTTTACGCACAAGAGATGTCCCGCCGCTTGTTCAGCACAGGAAAAGGGCATATAAGAATAGTCGCAACGATGGTTACCGGGTGCCGACAGTGTTGCACTTTTCTAAGCCCTCCGCCTGCGTCTCGGAAATGTCGGCGCGTGGGAACCGATAAAGGAATATGCCTGCACGTCTGGTGAGCTGTGAAGCTCTCTAAACCCTTCTGGAGCCAGGTTGTTCCAAATATACAAGCAGCTTTCGGGTCAAAACAGTGACTGCTTGCCCGGATGTGGCTCTTATTCAGAGACGTCGCGTGTAAATTGAGAGCTCAAAAGTAGAACGACGATACTACGTTTTGTTGATGCAGCATGGGCGGTACAGACCGCGCCACTGGCAGTCCACCACATGTCACTCCTTGCGAAGTGGGGCCACAGAAATGTCCACCTGTCCGCATTGAGGAATTAGCATATCTTAACACACATAGAGCATGAAAAAGTTCTTCCAGTTTAGGTCCCCCTGGAATGAGTTTAGGGACTCTCAGAACTTCAAAGGCGTCTCTTTGACAGAACAGGCCCAGATAGATTGCACATAGAGCTCCATATAGCTGCATGTTTACATAGCCGCTCTCTAGGAGAACGGGGAACCCCCTGAGCTTCTCCCCAATATACGAACCCGCCCCACAGGACCCTCCCTCCACTCCCCCCTGCATATTATTATGTGCCTTTGTATGTGTCCATATATTTTGTACTTGTCGAGTTTGTGTTCTAGTCTTATTAAGTTAGCTCATCGCCAGGAGCGCAGTTCCCACTACAACTTAGGAAAACTAAAACTGCTACAATAGCGCGAACTGAGCGAAGCAGAATAATTAGTATCTGGATGGGAAGAGTATCGGGTGCCGATGGGAGGGGACGGTTCAAAGATGGCGTACTCTTCAGAGTTTAAATGAGTATACCGCTCCCTTCTTCATCTGGATGGCATTCATTCTACTCATCCGACCCCACAGGACTAAGGTGTGACCGTGGAACATGCTTATGTTTACAAGCACATCATTGTAAGTTTTTCAATATATTAATGTAGCATTGCTGCGCAAAAGTGGTTATATGGGGGTTTGTTAACAGATGTTCAATCAATATGATTCAACGACTAATAATTTCTGATGAAAAAGCCAAGTTACCCACAAAACCACCGATTAGAACCATTGACAGTTAACTCACAATCATCAGCATTGAAGGGTTGCCCACCCGACATTACATGTGTACATGAGATGGTCCTGAGCTAGATGAACATAGTAGAGTGGACCTCAACTAAAGCGAACGGGATCTGTATTCGGGGGAAGCCCATGATGGATTGGTGAGGGCGATGACGCGCACGATGGCCACAGATTCTACCTCTGAAGTAACAATTGGAGTTGATACCTGACTTTCAAGGCCTGTACCCAGTGGGGGGTTCAACCGTTAGCAAGTGCCGACGATGGAACCAGCAACTAGCCAGTCACTCTGCTTGCCAGACCGGGCTTCCTACAACTGCCCTTCATGAGCCCCAATTGTGGTGTGAAGAGCCTGTGCTAGGTGAGACAAGCCGCCACGTCATGGCTCGTAGTAAACATGTGCCAACGTAGAAAATGTCATCACGCACTCTGACAGCAGTCCTTCCCGCTGGCCACCCTGGCACATGGAACAGACAAGCTAAAGAGCTAACGACGGAGACCAGGGATAGAGCAGTACATTGACGGGCGTTTTGGCAACTATAAGGTCTGCGAAAATATAAGAGCCATCTTCAGAACGGTGAACGAGGAGGAAGTATCTCCTTTTATGCCAGGACCATGGCCCTGAACTTGGAAAATTTTGTTAAACTGTGGAGTGAGGTATGGGTGGCTGGCGTCTGTCTGGAATAAGTGTAATTTAACATTGGAACCGTTTAGGAGCCGCAAAAAGCAGCCTCTTCTTTATCGTGGAGGGAGCCTAGAACGATCCAAATCACTCGTAAAGAAGCAGAGTAAAGTAAATGATGTTTTTTTTTGCTTCATGGAGAGGGCCAATAGGTAATTCAGTGAAGGCGGCAGTGTGTATAATAATTATAAAGGGTATAATATCGAAAATCATTGGGGGGGGCTAGAATGCTTAAATTCATAAGAGGCTGTGTATAATTTAATGAGGGGGCCCAGTATATAAAATTAAGGGGGGAGGGGGGCATATGTAAATTCATTGGAGGGGCAGATGTGTGTAATTACATGAGGAGGGGCGTTCACTATATACAAATTTGTTGAGGAATGGATTGGCGCGTATGTAAATTCATGAGGGCACCAGTGGTCGTGTATAAATAATGGAGGGGGCCCAGTCAGTTATGAAATCATGGAGGGGAGACTATGTAAATCATATAGCGGGGGCAGGTATAAATTAATGAGGGGCCGCGCGACTGGAGTATACAAATCTGGTGAACGAAGCCAGTTATTAATTTCAGAAGGGGGCAGTGGTGATAATAATTATGAGCCCAGCGTCATGTAAATTCTGAAGGGGGGCCCGTTAAATTCATTGGGGGGCAGAAAAAATATAGTATTCCAGGCAAGAGGGAAGTGTGAGTATTTAATTAAGTATAATAAATGTAATTTATGAAATGCATGAGGGAGGCCCGTATCTATAAAATTGAATTAAATAGTAAATATTTTGAAGGTTATATTGTTAAGGTTACACCATGAGGCGGACGCGACACATAGAAGTGTCACGGGCCGCTGACATCATGATGTGTGCTAAGCTACACGCTGACACGGATGCCGATGCGGAAGCATGTGTATAGAAGAGGACCTGCGGCGGGAGGTCGTAAGGGTAGTGACACCCTTTTTTTAATGACAAGTATAAGCGAGTTAGGGTGTTTTCAGTACTATTTTTGTGCTGAAAAAACTCAGGCTTATCTCGAGTATATACGGTAGTGGTACTAGCAGTGATCATGATGGTGGTTATGATGGTTAATAACACGAGAGTGGTGATGGAGTAACATGCAGTTATAAGAGTGGTCATGGTATGAGTGGTATTTTTGTGGATAACAGCAAGTGATCATGGTTGTGGGGTTGGTATCATGTGGTTAATAAACAATGGTCATGGTGTGAATGGCAGTAATATGCAGTTATAAGACATGTTTTCGGACGAACGGCGCAAATCAAAATGGATACCTACTTCCAAGCACTGCGATATCGACCACCACGATCGTTCTTTAGTAGATCTCACATTATCAATTTACTGGAAGGGCACAATGACCCCTCAACGACATTCCTTACTGATGCGTCATAAACGCAATAGGGGAATTGGTCTGCCAGATCTTGAGTTATATCATAAGGCGGTGATTAGCACCCGTGTGCTAGACCTTCATTCATAATTCTTTTGTTTTAAATCAGATGGTCTTTATAAAGCATATAATTTACATCCATTTTGAAGAAAAGACTTTGTATTAGTACAATTCCAAGTGATAATTACATCACATGACCATAACCATAAACCAACCCCTCCCCCCTTCCTTAACAAACCTCAACTCCCCACCACCCAGCGGTTCCGGTCCCTCTAACCCAGGAGTTAAACTCCTTTTTGCTGCACCACACAACCCACCCCCCTCTGTGTTACTATCACTTCCTTCCTGCCTTCCCTAACAGTCCCCCGGGGCACAACCTTTCTCCACCTCTGAGCAGCTCCTCGACCCAAATCTTGGGCATCCAACCATTGCTCCACTGCTTTTCAATTCAACTTCCCAATGCAATGACGTTGAGCGTAAACCCCCCTTTTCCATACGGATCGTGACATTTACCATTTCTTAACCGCTCTGTATAACAGGAGGCGCAGCATCCGCCAATGTGTAGCATTGTTCCGCACTTGATATAAGATCTTGGCTTTGCTTGTTGTTGTGCTCTGGTACTCTCCAGGTTTCCCCACAACCCACTATCACACACCTTCGGGTCGACCCTATTGTCACACCAAACACTCTTTCTAACAGTCTATTAGCTGTCCCATAAGTCCCTCAACCGGGACATAACCAGACGTGTTCAAATGTCACCTCGTCCATCAAACACTCGCAGACACCTACCCTCGCTCGACCCCATTTTCCTCAACGGGCTGGATACGATAAGCTCTATGAACCAAGAATAGTCTGCGACCCCCTCTTGCAACTTCAATGATAATTTTACAGGGGGACTCCAGTGCCTCTTCCCACTCCTCCTCTCCTTCCAATTCACACCCATATCCCTTTCCCACTTTTTGCCGTGTTCCATTATCGGGTCCCCCAGCACCTTGTCCAGTACCTCTCCATAAAGCAAAGGGATAAGCCCTCTCATGGATTTCGCGGAACCACCCCCGAACTCAATCCCATTGAAGAAATCTCTACTTCCCCTGACTCAACTGGACTGCAAGACTATGCCTTAATTGAAGATACGGAAAAAACATCTGCCTGGGAACCAAATTCCTCCTCCAGCTGCTGAAACGATTCATATAGAACTACTATATTGGTGTAAGTATTTAACCCCTTTCTGCTCCCACCCCGCCTTGTGTCATCTAACATGTATACCTCTTCATCATAATTCTAGCCACAAACTATGGTTACAAGACTAAACTGTCCTCCTACCTCAAGGGTGGCGCTTCCATCATAAATCGCCCCCCAGTATGTCTAGTGTCATGATTGAAGGGGGCCTCATAAATAGTGTGTTTTGTATCATCCCAGGAGGTGTCCACTCTACATTCTGTGTTTTTTGGGATAGAAAAAACAACCATCCAGTGAGGTGGTTGCAAAATAATATTTGTGTATGTCTGGAAAGCGAAGTCCCCTTATATCTTCTACTTTCTATAGGAACTGAGTGTTAGAGAGACATGACGATCAGAAAAGGAGCTGGGTAATGATTAGGGACCATTTTTAGAAACATTCAGATGTTTTAGGAAATATAGTCTAGACCCATAGATCACTGGTGGGTTCAGGGGCTTGCTAGGGTGGGAAAAGATCGGGGCACGGGCCCCAATGCATTTGTATCAGACTTGTAATGCCCCCTCTTGTAATAACCCCTCACATGTGTGTGTCATAACAACTTTATTGAGGGGCTATACAGCTACAGAAACACCAGATAATCCTGACATCATCCAGTGTGACGGCTGGTGAAATGTCCACTTGCACTATTAGGGTTTGTGGAACACATACGTTTGAAACCCATTTTTAGTCATGCGTTTTCAGTCCATTAAAAACGCATTCGTATATACTCGAGAATTAGCCGAACCGAGTAAAGCCAAGACACCCTAATTTTAAACACAAAACAAAGAAAACCTATTGACTCGAATATAAGCCGGTGGGAAATGCATTGGTCACAGCCCATGATATACCTGCCACCCCCTGTGTATATCCTCTGGCCAGCCCCCTGTATTATCATCCCTGCCAGCCCCCTGTAGCAGCCTAACCATCCCCCTTTAGCAGCCTGCCAGCACCCTGTAGCAGCCTGCCAGCCCCCTGTAAATGCCTGCTCTCCAGCCCCTGTAGCACCTGCCAGCCCCTGCAGATGCTGCCAGCCCCTTGTAAATGCCTGCCAGCCTCTGTAAGTAATACTCCTGCCACCCCCTGTAAGTTAGCCTGCCAGCCCCCTGTAAGTATAGCCTGCCGCCCCCCTGTACAGCCTGCCAGCCCCCTGCAGATGCCTGCCAGCCCCCTAGCCTGCAAGCCTGACTGCCCCAGCCCCCCTGTAAGTAATGCCTGCCAGCCCTTCCTGTAGCAGCCTGTAAAAAAAAAAAAAACTCTTACTCACCATCCCGACGGCCGAGCACGGCGCTCCCGGCACTCTGCCTGCCATGCCTCTTGCTACTTCATGCCTGCACGCCAGGATCCGCAGCCTTCCGTGTGCCTGCGACCCGCCTGTCACACCAACTATGATGTCAGCTGCTGCTGACATCATAGTTGTGCGCCGGTTGGTCGCGTAGCGCCGTCGGACCTGGCGCCAGGCAGTGAAAGTGAGTAGAGGCCTGCATAGTTGTATCCGGTCAGGCCTCGTGCACGGAGCCATCGCGGACTGGCGCCAGCATTGTAAGAAGGCACTGCAGGCGGAGCTACCGCAGGACCGCCGCTCTGCTGGGCCGTCGGAATGGTGAATACCGGTTTTTTTGGGGGTTGGTTTTTTTAATAACCCGAGATAAGCCGAGTGGGGATTCATCCAGCAAAAATGTGACTGAAAAACTCGGCTTATACTCGACGTATATACGTATTAAAAACGGACAAAATGGGTTCAAACGTCATAGTGGTTCACCACCCTTAGGCACGGCATCACCAAGTCTCCTTTCTTGGAGTTTACCACACAACATCTTATGTCCTTCATTGTCCCGAAATGTTGGTTCTCCGAAGTTTTTAAATGTTGCAGTTACAACTGCATCGCAATCAGCTTTGAGCATGTTTTAGGTGCAGTTTTGTTATTTTAACAATGAAAGACATTGTGAACAGTTTTCCCCTTCAACCTCAAATTCACTTGTTCAGTTTCACCTGTTCAATTAACAAACTGCACCTTAAAACCAAAATAACGAAAGGTTGCGCTCTACGAGCTTTGCATTTCAACAAATACGAGAACCATCAGGCGCTCTTATCCACTCACATGCATTTCACTGGAAACTCATGTGGATCAACCTAGGCCCTTCCTGCGCCACATGTGAACCCGCCCCAGGAATGTCACCCACACACCAGTAAGTCACCCACCCAGCCCCAGTAAAGTCCCGCACACAACTCCCCAGTAATGTCACACCCCACGCCCCCAGTAAGTCTTCCACACGTCCTCAGAATGTCTCCACACATCCATCCAGTAATGTCCCCCCCAGTAATGAGCCCCATACACAGATCCCCCTGTAATTTGCATCATACAGACCCCCTGTAATGTGCATCATCAGATCCCCTGTAATGTGTGCCCCAACGACCACACGCCCTGTATGTGCATCATACAGACCCCTGTAATGTGCCGCCATACGATCCTACTCCCACCGTCCCCGATTGTTGCGGGAAAGTTCCCGTGTTTCTTACCATCTGCCCAGCGTCACGGGCAGCTACTTGACGCATTGTCAGATTTTCTCCCCACAGGTCCCGCTGATGTCCCGGCGCTGTGTCAGCCCATAGTAAATACTTTGAAAGTCCGCGTGAACCCATATTCAGAATGGGCTTCGTACAGACTCGGGCATGGAATCCTTTTCAGAGAAGGGTCGGCTTAGCGGACGAGAGCAGGGAACCTACGTGATCAGGTTTCAGATTAGTTCTGTCCAGTAATATGGGCACTGATCTCCTAGTGGTTCTACAAGAGCAGACATCGGGCAGGCAGAGTCCTTTGTATTCGAGGAAGGGTGTCGGAGAGCAGACCACACGTCATCCGTCTAAGATCAGCATTGGCATAATGCCATATATTGATCTCCAGGGCTTCCCCAGACACAAAGCTCTTCATTAATTAAATAAGTTTGCCCAGGCTGATGATTCGAACCGGACCCCTCTGACCACTGTAGTAGGGAGCGCCTTACTAACCTCGAGCGTATATGAACAGATACAGAGCTGGAGGATTTTGTAACTAAGAAGTGTATCTGCCCACTGATTACAATTGAGACACAGCGTAATGCAACTGATTAGAGAGAGGGATCTCTCAGATGGTTTATTATTTAATATTGAGATATTATTAGTGATTATATTAAAAATAGTATTATTTTTTTATTATTATGGAGATGATTATTAATAATATAAAAATATAAACATAACCTCAATAATAATAATCTCCTAATAATGTCTCCAATAACTTACAATAGACCATCCGTTGAGTAAAGATCCCTCTCTATATACCACGGCATTAAGTCCTGGTCGCATTGTAACTAGTAGTCAATTGTCTCTTAGTGTTCCAAAATGTAATCCTTGCTAATCCCATAGGTTAGCTCATTTGGTTAGGTATGCTGCTGACATTATCAGAGCAATGAGCAAAAGTAAAGAAATAAGCGTAAGTAGAAGCAGGCCCCATATAGAACTTTTGAATGAGGCCCCCCTTCCCGCTTTCAAATATGCATTTTACCCTCAAATATATACACATACATATTTGAATTTATTACACTACCGATAAAGTATATATAAACATTGACATCTTCACTCATCATTCACACATTGTTATACACTCGTGTACCCACACATGATAGAGCATAATCACACAACATATACTGATCAAATATACATTTACATACTATGTTAATACAAGTTGATGCTGTACAATGTGCAGATATATGGACCTGTATATATATATCAGGGTTCATCATGCTCCATTCTTTATTTAACAGGTTGGATGATGGGGCCCCCTGACACTGTGGGCCCATAGCGTCTGACTGATGCTGCTACCACTTTTAGTTAGCGCCCTCAGATCATTATAGTACATGGACACTGTCAGTATCTACGGTTCAATCCCAGAGAGGATAATTTTTTGTTTTTTAATTGAGAGGACATTTTTATATTATAATTAGGGCTATGACAAATTGGTGGCAGGGAGCCTAGGGATGGATGGGATATGGGGGGTGTGGCTTTAGGGGATCGCGGCCTGCACATAGATCCCCACTGGTCCCTCAACGATTCTATGTGCCATCACAATCCTCTGTAATGTGCCCCATAAGATCCCCCTTTAGTGTGCCCACACAGATCCCCCTGTAATTGCCCCCCTAATATATCCCCGGCGCGTTTGACCTAGCGACGCCCCTGCTGTGGTTACTTCATTGTAGGGATAACATTCCCACCAAACAGCTCTATGGAACTTCACCTAACAAAATAGGGGACCAATGGTCCCATACTACAGTCCAAGGTGATCAGAGTTTGCCATCCTTGTGATTTTTTTTTCCACGCTATTTTGCCAGGAGGGTTCCTGAAACACTTATTGACCGCTCACTAAAAAATAGCTGAATTGTGAATACTGCTCTGAATTACAATAAAAGCCGTATCTTTGCACCAGTACTAAATAAATAATGGTATTTAGATGAGTAGATTACAGGCGGTCCCCTACTTAAGGACACCTGACTTCCGACAGACCCAGAGTGACAGACGAGACCCCTCTGCCCACTGTGACCTCCTCTGGTGAAGCTCTCTTGATGCTTACTATAGTCCCAATCTGCAATAATCAGCTGTAAGATGTCTGTAATTAAGCTTTCTTGATAATTCTGGTCCATTAAACAAAAATTTTGAAACTCCAATTTTCACTGGGCAAAAGAAAAAACAATGTCTAGAACTTCCGATTATAAGATTACAGTTTCGCTTACATACAAATTTCACTTAAGAACAAACCTCCCGACCCTATCTGGTATGTAAACCGGGCTGCCTGTATATTATTAGCTATTTACTATACACACAATATATAGGGGCTCCCTTTACTTACCCGGTCCTTGTGCAATCCAGCTGCGCTTCCTCTGACGGAGGAGTCGGGTCTTCCGATACTCACTAAGTCGTGCGCTCAATGTCCACCAGGTGTCGCTGCTGCGCAAGGTCCGGGCGGAGTTCACCATCCTAATTCCTGGTTCATGTACGGTGTGTCAAGCGACCTTTTTTTTTCAATAGCGCAAATTTTCCAATCCGTAGGTTTTTCCAATACCACGCCCCCCCGTTTTTTCGTCGGCATTCAAGCAGTGCAGAGCGGCACAATCCGATCGTGTTCGTCAAAAAAAACCCAGGTAAATTTGGTGCAAAACGGTAAAATCCGGAAAATAAGGCGAAAAACACGTTTGGACCCTATGTGGCCCCATAGAGTCTATATGGACATGGGTAGTAATGCGCTCCAAAAATATTCCTTATGTTGGATTCAAAGCACAGTGTAAGATTTTTTTGAAACAGTTAGAAAAACGTTTTTATGGCTGTTTCAACTCTGGAACATTTTGTCATTAATTCAATATGGGGTTAAAAGAAAGGAATACTAGAGGGGTTGTTACAACTGCAATGACAACTGAAACTGAAACCACCAACCATTTTCTTTCAGGAAACAAATTTCAGATGCCAAGTAAAAATAAAATGAACCATTTAGTAGGTGGCAAAGCTTCCAAAAAAGAGCAATGTTAATTGACACTTAGAGGTGAGGTATAATTTCACAGCCTAGATCATCCCAGTATTCCATGTGCCGTATCTTCCTTGTGATTCATTTTATCCCAATACTGGTGATTGGTGAAAGTAGCATTAGGCTTTGTTGAGAAGGCATGTTCTATGTTACTGGCTACAATACCGTGAACACATAAAACGGACATGAGTCCTTATATATTGCATATACTTGGCAGTTATGAACCAAAGACTATCAAGTATTAAACCTTTAGTGAGATTGATACACCTTTTACACAAGTTAAACCTTGCTGAGAGAAATGAGCCCTTTCGCATCATCTTTCAGTTAGTAATATTGAAGTAGAAAGTTCTCATCAACACATTCGGGTGGAAAAGATATTTCTTAATATTTTGTTGGTTTCATGTCTGCTCAGGTAGAACAATTCGTCGGAGTTCAATGAGAGGAGACTTCCAACCCTCTATATCAACTTCACTTTGTAAACAACCGCATCTTCGTTCTTAATCAGTTTAAAAAGCATACTTTAATCATGAACTATAAGGATAAAATACACGACAGTAATAGTGTTTCTTACTTTGCTTCATCATCTTCGTAAGAATATGTTACATTCTTTTAGCTTTCCACGCACAAGACAGCAGGTTATGATTTCACACCTTTTGCAATGTTTTTCAGAGCTCCACTTCCTCTCCAGGCATGCACCTTAGCTATTTCCTATACCTTACAAACTTTCCAATTAAAATAATTAAGACCAATAAAAATGCATACTTTACAAAATACATAATGCAACAATTACAAAAAATACATTAAAACAACATGCTCATACAGGCCAAAGGATGCAAGTCTTCCTAGTTTCTATCCAATAGACTTGCCTTTGCAACAATTTCTTTTGATGCAGATTGCTTGCTCCCGTTACTTATGCTAAACTAACCATCTAAATTCATACCGTTATTTCCCTTTTGAATCTTGGCGAACCATTTTAAGTTTTTCTTCTGTGGACTCAACGGATGTCTTTGGATTAGAGAATGCTTTATCATTGATTTATGTTCATTCAGCAAGTTTTTTTATATTGAATTGTTGGCCGGAAATATAGCATATACTAGACATTCGTTTAAACATATCAACTACTTAGAATCCTCTGACCCTTTGAATAGCGGTACATGTGTTGACGGTCCATATCTGTGTACATATTCTAATTGTATGATTTATTGGGCATTAAACTCGGATCTAAGTTTATTAGCTATAATCTGCCTGTTTTTAACACAAATACAGGTTTGGTCTTTAACCCCTTAACGCTCTGCGCCGTATCTCTACGGCTCAGATGTATAAGTGGATGTATAAGAGGGCTCACGGGCTTGAGTCCTCTTCATACAGAGGTGGGGTTTTTGCATTTGGCACAAAACCCCCACCGCTATAACCGCGGTCGGTGCCTGCACCGATCGCTGCTATTAAAAACCCTCTACAACCTCTAAACGCCCGCCCCGCAAAGTCCGGCGGCGTTTAAAATACGGCGGCGTAGCGCCGGCCCGCCATCTTTTTTTCGATCGCCCGCCCCCGAACGTCAGCGGGGCGGCGATCGTTACCATGGGAGCCTCGTGTCTTCTTTGACACGGGGCTACTGGTTTTATGCAGGGTCGTTACCATGACCGTTGCTAATTGTAAATGTATACCTGCAAAAAACCCATATATTGCAAGACTGTAGTATTGCAGTTATGGTAGGAGCGATCTGACATCAATGGTTATGTACCCGAGATGGTCTAAAAAAATAGTGAAAAAAAAAAAGAAAAAAAAGTTTAAAAATAAAAAATTTTATAAAATATTCAAAGTTCAATCACCCCCCTTTCCCTAGAAACCGGATATAACATAAAACCAACAGTAAAATCACAGACATAGTAGTACGCCGCGTCCCAAAATGCCCGATCTGATCAAAATATAAAACCGTTTACGCCGTCGTGACCTCCGAGGGGGAAATGGCGCCCCAAATGCCCCCGAAATGATGCGACTTTTACATACACCTTTTTTTACATAACATCAAAAAATAAATAAAGTGATCAAATGTCGCACAGACCCAGACCTCAAAATGGTAGCAAGCAATGAAACTGCTCCTCATTTCGCAAAAAATGACACCTCATACATCACTGTGGCCCCAAAGTATGACAAAGTTATTAGCGCAGAAAGATGCCAAATTTTTTTGCTTTTGTTGTACACAGTCGTTTAATTTTTGAAAATGTATAAAACACAAAATAAAACCGATATAAATTTGGTATCACCGCAACGCACCGAACAAAGAATAACTTATGCGTTTTTTGGAGGAAGAGTGAAATTCGTACAACTGAGCCCATCAGAACTGTGACGTCACGTGCTTTTTTTCCAATTGTTCCACATTTGGCATTTTTTTTTCAGCTTCGTCAGTACACGGCATTTAAAATAAATAAACATTAAACGGAGTAAAATTTGGTTACCACAAAATAAGCCCTCACACAGGTCGTATAAACGTCCAAATGACAAAAGTTTTAATGATTTTTGAGTTGGAGAGCAAGAAATTAGCCGCAAAAAACCCTCCGTCCCCTTGAATGGGTTAAACAACTTTCCGCTAATTTAGGTCATGTTGTAATTACTCCAGCTTTTTAATTCTTGTGTTTTAATCAATCTGGCATATAGTCCGAGTGTAGACAATGCAAACTTGTTCTTTTTTAAAAACTTTCCTTTGTAGCGTGACCCTAGCTTCTTTTATGGACATTTTTCACCAGTGATTTTGCTACTTTCTCTCTACCTCTTGTTCATTAACATCCCCTCTCAACGAATTTTTAAATATTTTAGGAGTTTTATTTCATATTCGTTTATCATGTATTGCATATCCTCGTGTTCTTATAATTGGACACATCAGAAGCTCATTTATGGGTGCCTGTTGTCCTGTAACCAACCTCGATGAGCAAGGTCAGAATGTTAATCACCCCCAGAAAGGTTTCCCTGTCCCTGTAAAAGGCTTTCTTTCCGTGTGAAAGTAGATTGTTGCATTATGTATATTTTGTAAATCTCTGAATTTTTATGGTCTAATATATTGATTTGACAAATTTTTAATTTATGAAATACCTCATGTGCATTCCTGTAACATGAGTCTTGATCTATTAAGTGCAGGGTGGCACCTAAAAACGCACTCTGCATTTGGGTTCCATTACAAAAGAAATAAATGGTCATCAAAATTGAAGCTATTTGGGGTGCAATGGGTGGATAATAGTGCCTAACCACTTCAAATGCATTGTTCTAAGAGAGACTGTTATGACAGGCCACATGCTACATCCAAAAAAAAGAATTTCTTGATCTTGCAAGGTGTGCTTAAACACCTAATAAATGCCCTTCGGAGACAATTGCAGGGTTTTGCCTCTTCAACCAAGACTGAACCACAGCAAAGCGTTAGATGCTGAATTTTAACACCTGTATGACCACATCCCTCCATTTCATATAGGTCCTCTTGAGATAGACGGCTAGGTTCCATACCTTATGCTTTACTATACTAACTAGTCTAATGATGACTGAAATGATGTCAAAATATAAAGCATAGGGCATGATTGCACTACTGAGGCCTCACTAAGGTTAGTTGCAAGCTAGATTGTTTCTCTGTTCAGGTTTTTGGGCAGCATGCTTGGCATGAGACACGATATTTTGTCTCAATGCTTTAATAATTGAAGCCTTTTTCTGAATTATTGATGAATTTTCATGAGAAAATGACATATATTATCACAATTACAAATGTAGGAGCCGACGGTTTATCCGTTCAACTCTAAAAAACCAAAGAACATCATGGTTTCCACTAAAAGGTATTAACTTCTCTGCATCTAACTTCATACGGTGGGCAATTTACTTACCCGGTCCTTGTCCACAACCAGCGGCCGCTTTCTCCGCTGGAGGTCACACCATCCTCTCCTGGGTGCAATAGTGCGTGTCAATCCGACACATTTTTTAAAAAAATACCACATTTTTTTTTTCCGAATCCGCCGGGTTTTCTTGCACAGCCACGCACCCCGATTTCCTGTCACTTGCAGCTGCGCTATTGCTGCACACTCCGAATCGCTGTGCTCAAAAACCTGAACAATTCAGGGAAAAACGGCGCAAATCTGTCAATGCGGGAAACCGCAAAAAAGTGATTCGGGCCCCTTAGTAAATGACCCCCACTCTGTCTTGATAGTGACCGACCGCACTTTCTGCTAAACTAACTCACTGCCACAGCACCAGGTACCCGCAGCTCTACTGTTTTTTTGGTCACTGCAGTTATTATACACCCACATATACATTCCAGCAGCAATAGTACCAGTGTTCCCCAACAGCCGCTGTAGGCCTGTAGGCCTACTTTTTTTTTTTTCAATAAGTAATTTTTTAAAAATATTTTAAAAAAAAAAATCAAAAATGCCAAATAAGTGTTATATAATATAATAAAGAAACCTATTTCATTTGAGTATCACATCCAAACATTCCAAGAGATTAAACAAAAGTTTTGGACCCTGATGGTGATGGTTTTGAAAAGGCAACCTAGAATTGCCAAATTTCTGTAACTATTGCTTCCTCTAAGAGGAAAACAGTGATCAAAAGAAGGAAGAACCAAAATAAAAGCCCTTATACATCAATTGGATAGAAAGTTTTCATGGTTTTAGGGTCGCGAATATTGGACGGTGGCATTTGCTTTCGGAGTTTTGGCACAATTTTTTTATTTTAGACTGTTTGCACAGTCTTGTTTGCAGCCTCTGTCCGGAGCCTTGCAGGGGGCGCCAGTAGTTTCCTAAAGACTGTGCCCACAATTCCTTAATATCTGGCGCCCTCTGCACACTTATACTAACCAGGCAAACTGCATTTGTTCAGTTTGCACTGTTTTTTAGTAAATACTGCCCATTATCCATTTTCCAAAAAACATAGGCGCACCTGGCCATGGCCACTATCATCCATTGCTCGGGACCTTCTACACTGGCTCTCCCATTGCCAGACATAAGTTTTACTGATATTGGACGTCTTTTCTTACCTGATTCATATTGTCCGCCAATACCAAGCCTGGTTATATCAACTTTGGTTAATTGTCTTAAAAGATTGTGTATTGTGATACCATAAATGTCCCTGGGGAAAAATATCTTTACATTTAAGCCTAATATTCCATAAGGACTTGAGATTTATGTTTCTACATATATCTACAAAAGGCGGAAAAAAAATGCCGAACTCGAATATTCTATGGCAAAGCGCTGGTTTATTCCATGGCTTCATTTCTTCTCTATTCGTAAACTAATGTCAAGTCAAACATTTGTAAAAGTAATGAACAGAGGTGCTTATCTTCATTGTAGTGTATTACATCCTAATAATTCATTAAGTCATAACTTACATCATCAGTGCACTCACTTATTATAAGTGTTCAGTACCAGTATCGGGTCCGAAACATGATAAAAATAAGGGGTTCCAAATTGATAACTCTCAAACTAGACACCTCATCAATTGGAGGAGTACAAATAGTCCATGTCCGCCGTCAGATTAACTCCCAGGTATTTAATGGAACTGCCGCCATCCTTAAAGGTAAAATTAGCCTTAATACACTTTTACATTTGCTCTATATGTCAAAATTTATTCTTAAGCTGTGCTCTCATGATTTTCTGATTCATACAGATTGTCAATTTAGCCTATAACTCGTCATTTATGTCAGCGCATAATGTGCGCATGTTGGTCTTTTTCAATGCTCAGTATTTTCAATAAAATGATTTACCCATAATAAATACCTCAGCTGCTGCTGAGCTTGTTAATACACTCCTCAGAACATCATAATACACACCTCAGCTGCTACAGAACATCATAATACACACCTCAGCTCCTACTGAACCACATAATACACACCTAAGCTGCTGCATAATATACAATTCAGCTGCTACAGAACATCATAATACGCACCTCAGCTGCTACAGAACATCATAATACACACCTCAGCTGCTACAGAACATCATAATACACACCTAAACTGCTGCAGAACCTCATAATATATACATCAGCTGCTGTTGCAGAACCTCATAATACACACCTAAGCTGCTGCATAATATACAATTCAGCTGCTACAGAACATCAATACACTTCTCAGCTGCTGTAGAAACTCATAATACAAATCTCATCTTCTGCTGAACCTTATAATTCACACCTAAGCTGCTGCAGAACCTCATAATACACAATTCAGCTGCTACAGAACCTTATAATACCCAATTCAGCTGCTGCAGAACCTCATAATACACACCTCAGCTGCTTCAGAACAACATAACACACATCTCAGATGCTTCAGAATCTCATAATATGCACTTTAGATGCTGCAGAACTTCATAATACATACCTCAGCTTTTGCAGAACTTCATAATACACAACCCAGCAGCTGCAGAACACCAAAATACATACCTTCTAGTAAGAACATATCATACTCTAACTGGAGGGTTTAGTAGTTAAGTAAGGGCAAAACTGGTCACAAGTTCTCTTTAAATCAAATCTACCATCAAACTAAAGCATGTTAAGGGCTAGGCCCCGGTGGGGGATGTTGCACTTATAATTGTTATCCATGGCCTCCTTCCTTATAAAATAAACTTTTAAAAGTATGTTAATGAATCAAAAGAGCCCCGGAGAGTTTTACCAGAGCCCCTCTGTGCTGTGCTGCTCTTCCCCCTCCCACTGTGTTATAAAATTTGTTATGCTGCGTGAGATTACAGCTAGGAGTGAGAAGATATGAGGGAGCAGAGGTGGAAGCGAGAATATATAACAGTCTGTGAAGCTACTGCAAGGAGGGTGCTCCGATAACGCTCCACAGAGCCCTTCTTGCTCATAAGCGTAATTTTAAAAGTAGATTTTTGAAGTAAGGAGAAAGTGGATATCAAATAATAGAAAATCACAGAGTTTGGATCTTTGAGTAAGTGTCCCTGGTTTATCATGCTTGAGGGTAGATTTCCTTCAAGTGGTTAAGTAAGGGCAGTTTCAGTAAACACTTGTCTCAGACAGTTTGCTGAACTTTAATTATTTTGTTTACTAACCTGAACTGTTATCTAGAGACTTGTTGGCTGTATCTGGACATACATTTTTTTTTTAATTCACCTTATGTGTCTAAGCCACAAAGCTATTTTCCCATGTTAACAACCAAGGAAATTTTACTTTATAGCAGGGTGAATATATAATTATTCACTCGGTTTGGTTATTATTAAATTATTAGGATATCATAATGCATCATCTTAAATACTTCAGCAAATTTTGTGTATCAGTTTTTATCATAGAGAGTTTGGCCTATAAACATTATACTTGCTTCGGTTAAAGTTGTTTTCCTAACTCAGGTAATCATCCAAAGGTTATGTCCAAAATACCTAATATTCAATTTATTATCTTTAGTTGCATGACTGTATAGTTGTTGTGCTGTATGATGTAGTTGTGCACTTTGAGTAGAAGTCAAATAGGGTTAAGAGATCAAGAACTAGATCAGCAGCTTTTCTTAGAAAAAGTAACATTTCGTCAACATATCCAACTACATGGACCTCCATGGTGTTATAGCAAGAAACCTATTATAGAGTCCGAGGCTTGATCAAGCAACTGAGCGGCTGTCAGGAACCAGGGGTAGTGGACCTACTGGACCACCGTGGACGATGGCGTAAGCCGACACCTGGGACCGGAGTCTAAGTGCTACCTGGTTCTCACCAGAGCCCGCCACAAAGCAGGTTGGACTTGTTGCAGCGTGGTACCACCAGGTCGTTCCACATGCGCGACTTCGTCTATGGTGGCGGCCGAGGCATAGTACAGAATCATAAGGCAAACTAGTGGTTTGGGACAGGTAGGAGGTCGAGACAGGCAGCACAGGATCACTGCGCTGGCCCTTTAAATTTTCAGGGTTTGGTAACCGACAGGCAGATTATCCGTAGATTTTGCATAACCACTCCTTGGGCTACAATCTATATCACACAACATCCTGCCCAGTCATATTGTCTAACATATGGCTTAGACAATTGAGGGGCCTTTTTTAGCAGAACGAAATTAAAACATGTTTTTGAACAATCTCAAAATTAAATGGTTATGAAAATTAAGGGAGGAAGGGTTGAATAATGAGGAGGATGAGCATTTACCTTAGGGGACTCAGCTCATTTGCTCACACACCCCATGGACTTGCTTGTGAGAGCTGGTAGGGAGCCAGGTTAAGTTTAATATGATTTATTTTCATAAACATTCAACACTGATGTTTTTTTCAAAAACATGTTTTCATTATGCATTTCTGTGTCTGTGGGAACCTCCTAAAAAAGGCCCACTGATGACAGGTTCCCTTTAACTAGGGATGTAGGGGATGCCCCTGTAGGGATAGTACCATAGTGATATTTATCTATATATGGACCGAAATAGTTGTTAAAATCTTCAATTAACAATCCAGGTATTGGATTGGTAGGTAACAGACAATTCAGCAAAAAATAGCAAGATCCTATGTAATACTGCATTTGTGGTGGTGTAGTTGCCAAAATAAATTCCTGCTTATATATTATATACTGGATCTCAACATATAAACCATCAGCATCTATTAAAGTGCTGAGACAGATGAAGGGGATGTCTTTGTGCACTAAGAGGCTGTCCCCTCTGTAATGTTAGGAGAACATGGAGTGATATGCAGCGCTAATCAAGAAGCAGCCCAATCCAGCCACAGCATGGTCAATAAGGTGTGGCTTGCTGAGAGACTCAGGGACATATAATGACTGGGTGGTATCGTGTGATGGTGGTAAGTACTGCATATTTATTAGATGTATCATCATGTATCCTGATCGTAGTCACCATGGCAACAGGTAAACAGACATAGCAAGAAGAGAACAAAACAAAGACTACAGTATAAGCATACTTTGGGGGGGGGGGGATCAAAATAATTCCAGCCCCGAAAAGGCATATTGATCTCAACAATAAATAGCAACACATACAGTAACATACAACACAATTCTGCACCTTCAAGGATATGGACCACCCTGCAAAGATAGTTAAAGATGAAGTAAGAGACAGTTAGTGAAAAACAACATAGTAACCAAGAGTAGAAGTGGATGGTATTAAGCACCATTGACTATGGTACTACCATGTCCTAAAGTCTTCACTTCACTTCTTGGAAGTGGGCACCTCTCTGCTGTACTTCTCCTGAGGTGTCCTCCTCCCCAGTGTCCTTTCTGATGCCAGGTGCAGAAGTAGTGGGGGCAGCAGAAGTTGAAATCCTTTCAACCTCAACAGGGTCCAATGTTCAACTGCATCTTACATGAAGCTGCTCAGGTAGCTCTCCGTTGCTCCTCAACCCTTTCGTTTCATTGCTGCCATGTATAAGAAGGGTATGGACTCACCAGAAGAACTTCAGCACAATGGGGGATCCTAACTAGTAAGTTATTAGGCAGGTTTGAGGATATTAGGCGGAGGTGATTAAAAACTAATATGTACAGTGGGAGGGTGGGCTTAAAAAGATGATAGAGGCCTGTAGGCACTGTGTGCAGTTTTCCTGTGAAGTGTGCACCAGATTAATCATTTATGGCGCCCATCAAGAATCTGATGCAACTTTTTTTTGGTGCACAAACATGGGGCGTGCAACACACATCTGTCAGACTCTGCATGATAAATATGTTGCACGGTCCAACTGTGCACCAAAATGCTCCTTTATGAGCAGACATTTGTGTAGCGTCAGGTATAGTGCAGCCGCGACACAAATGAGTTATGTGGGACACATATGTGGCTCGGACAGTTCTTAAATACTTGTCCAAGCATTTTGCACTAGAAAGATGTGCAAAGTCTGACAGAAAACTGGCAAAAAGGGCCTTAGTAAATGTGGGCCACTGTCTGATTTTTAAGGAATTTATTTGAAAATTAAATTATAATTAAAGTATAAAAGACACCAGTCCACAACCTCAAACAGTCACACTCCAAACTCCACTATGGTGAAGACCAAAGAGCTGTTGAGGGAAACCAGAAACAAAATTGTACAATTGTAGACAGGGTCAGACCTTGGGCCCACCAGAGGAAAGCATTTTTGGGGCTGACCCTCTCTTTTTACTAGAAAGAATAGGTCCCATGCACACTATGGGGGATGTATGCAAGCTTGCACCCGTATATACGTCCCCATAGACGGCAATGGCCACACGGAGTCATACGATGCCACACACGTGTGGCACCACAGCGATTCATACATGGGAAAAAGATAGGAAAAAAATGTCCTATCTTTCTCTGTGTGCAGGGCCCGTACACCGTGCATTGCTATGGCGAGGAGGTGTCCACGAAGCGATGGTCTCAAAGACAAACCTGGCTACTGCATTGAGAATGGTTTGTAGAGGAGAGAGTTAAGTGAGTGGAAGACGGATTAGTAGAGAGTTACAGTAGTCTAGATGAGATTGAATCAGAGTGATAATTAGTGTTTTATAGGTTTCAATTGTAAGAAATGGTCGATGTAAGTGATGCAAGCGACCATGATAAGTGTTGGAATATCACTGGATAAAAATGAGGAAGCCAAGAAGCAAAGTGGTCGAGAAACTGGTAGGATGAGCCAGTAAGACGATATATTACAGCCACACAAATGGAGAATGCGCAAAATATCCTGAGGGTATGGATCTCAAAAGAAGGGAAGATGAGAGATGGTACAGGAGGAATGACCCAGCTCAGGTTGATTGGTCATGTCTGGAGAGCTCAGGAAGCTCTGTGTTATGTCTTTATGAATAGCAGCAAGCATGCAACTCAGCTTTCCCAAGGTCCTGAATTTTATAATTGTTTTTTGAGCAAAACCGGATCAGTGTCAGGATTACAGTAATTGTACTCTCAATATATTACACCTTGTCATGCAACCCCACTGTGTAGGGGTTTGAAAAGCACCCAAATACATCTATGTCTATCAGGGGAATATGTAAGCAGATGTATCCTGGTAATTGTATGACCGCAAGATTGGACGGTGATTTGTACAGACATGAGTCCAATCCCAGGGGTACCAGCAGAACAGTAGACATGTATGTACAGCAATTTTTTATAGAGTGCATATTTTATGACATAAACCTGTATAATAACACAAATATGAAAACCTGTTTATGAGTAGCCTCTACAACTGCTAGGCTAGACGTGCTCTTAAAAGCCATTTATTTAGGAAGGCCTATCACACTTGCACTGCATGCAACTTTAACTCTCTCTTAATTAACCAATTATGGGTACTTCCCCTGTCTGTTATCAGGAAAATGCTTCTCACAGACTTTGTATGTAAAGTTTTTTTTATGAATTTAAAGAATGACTAGACCATTATACAGTACAAGCTCTTAGGGAAAGGGGGGTGATTTGAGTTTTTAGGGTTTTTTTATTATAATTTTTTTTTTTTAACTTTTTTTTATTTTTACTATTTTTCAGACTCCCTAGAGTACTTTAACCCTGGGTTGTCTGTACGATCCTATCATATACTGCCATACTACAATATGGCAGTATATGGGGATTTTACTCCCCATTGTAATGCATGGGTTAACCCGAAGTAGCCTTGGGTCTTCGTGAGACCCGAGGCTACCATGGCGACGGATCGACGCTCCCCAATGATGTCACGGGGAGCTGCGATCCTGGAAAAGATGGTGGCGCCCAGCGGGAAAACACCTGTGATCGGTGCTGGCACCGATCGCGTGTGTTACCAGTAAGCCTTTGCTGCAATATGCACTCTCCATGCACCCGTGGCTGACCAGTGACGTGCTATTACATCATGGGTCGTGAACGGGTTAATGACATTTAAGGCTTTAAGGTTTTCTGATATTCAGTGTCTATATAATGTATTAAATTAGGGTCCTCAATATGAGGAGGAGATGAAAGGAGGTCACAATATGAGGGGGAGATAAGGGACCACAGTATGATGAGGAAATGAGACCACACAATATGAGGGGAGATGAGAGAAGCCACAATATGAGATGAGAGGTTACAGTAGGGAGGGATGGGAGGCGCCACAATAAAAGGACATGAGAGAAGGGGGAGAGAAGGCCACAATAGGAGCTGGCAGAGGGACCGATAGGTTTTACCGAATGCTCAACATTACATCCATGTTCATAAGATTGAATTACATTTTAGACGCATCTAGGGAATTTCCTCTCTGATGTCTGAATGCAGATGTTCCAAGAGGAGATTATTCATATGCGCCTAAAATGCATTTTAAAATGCAATTCAATCGCATTTTGTGCACATGGTCTTAAGCTGTGTTCACATATGTGTTTGCCTCTCGTTTTAAAATACATTGCAAAACACATCTGTGTTTTTACTATAATTAACCCGTTCACAACCCGTGACGTAATAGCACGTCACGGGTCTGCCGCGGGTGCATGGAGAGGGCTCACACGCTGAGCCCTCTCCATAGCCGGTAAGTCTTTGCTGCATATTGCAGCAAAGGCTTACTGGTAACACCCGCGATTGGCGCCAGCACCGATCACAAGTGTTTTCCCGCTGATCGCCTTTTCGAGGATCACCGCTCCCCGTGACGTCATCGGGGAGCGGCGATCCGTCGCCATGGTAGCCTCGGGACTCACGAAGACCCAAGGCTACTTCGGGTTAACCCATGCATTACAATGTGCTATCAGCCCATTGTAATGTATGAGTAGTAAAATACACATATACTGCCATACTGTAGTACCCCCCTTTCCCTAGAACTGATATAAATATAAATAAACAGTAAAATAAGATTGAATTACATTTTAGACGCATCTAGGGAATTTCCTCTCTGATGTCTGAATGCAGATGTTCCAAGAGGAGATTATTCATATGCGCCTAAAATGCATTTTAAAATGCAATTCAATCGCATTTTGTGCACATGGTCTTAAGCTGTGTTCACATATGCGTTTGCCTCTCGTTTTAAAATACATTGCAAAACACATCTGTGTTTTTACTATGATTAACCTGTTCACAACCCGTGACGTAATAGCACGTCACGGGTCTGCCGCGGGTGCATGGAGAGGGCTCACGCGCTGAGCCCTCTCTATAGCCGGTAAGTCTTTGCTGCATATTGCAGCAAAGGCTTACCGGTAACACCCGCGATCGGCGACAGCACCGATCGCAAGTGTTTTCCCGCTGATCGCCTTTTCGAGGATCACCGCTCCCCGTGACGTCATCGGGGAGCGGCGATCGGTCGCCATGGTAGCCTCGGGTCTCACGAAGACCCAGGGCTACGTCGGGTTAACCCATGCATTACAATGTGCTATCAGCACATTGTAATGTATGAGTAGTAAAATACACATATACTGCCATACTGTAGTACCCCCCTTTCCCTAGAACTGATATAAATATAAATAAACAGTAAAAATCATAAACACATTAGGTGTCATTAACAGTTCCATGACCACTGTTTTATGGTATATGTTTTAGAATTTCCAATATTTCTGGGGGAACACATTTCATAGTTTCTGAATGCTTTCAAAATGACATGACATACTCTCACAGTACTCTTTCAAAGGACAAACCAAGAGCAGGATAAAGCTCTTATGGCACATCCCACATGGAACATAGGCCTAGGATGTGCCCTATCCTGAACTAAAATATATGGCATGGAGGTAGAATAGAACTGTGCAAGAAAACTGGCATAGAAGCACCGATAAAGCTCCCCCTATATGTCTGCTTAAATAGATGCCTTGGCATTGTCGTCTATAATAATAATCTTTATATAGCGCTATCAAATTCTGTAGTGCTTTACAGATTCTGGGGAACGTATACAAATAAAATAAGACCTTACAGAGTAATAAGAGTCATATGAAACAATAAGAGTAAGGGCCCTGCTCGCAAGAGCTTACATTCTATGAGGATGAGGGCGTTAGGAATAACAAGAGGAATAAGAGCTTGTACTGTATAATGGTCTAGTCATTCTTTAAATTCATAAATTTTTTTTCCTGATAACAGACAGGGGAAGTACCCATAATTGGTTAATTAAGAGAGTTAAAGTTGCATGCAGTGCAAGTGTGATAGGCCTTCCTAAATAAATGGCTTTTAAGAGCACGTCTAGCCTAGCAGTTGTAGAGGCTACTCATAAACAGGTTTTCATATTTGTGTTATTATACAGGTTTATGTCATAAAATATGCACTCTATAGAAAATTGCTGTACATACATGTCTACTGTTCTGCTGGTACCCCTGGGATTGGACTCATGTCTGTACAAATCACCGTCCAATCTTGCGGTCATACAATTACCAGGGTACATCTGCTTACATATTCCCCTGATAGACATAGATGTATTTGGGTGCTTTTCAAACCCCTACACAGTGGGGTTGCATGACAAGGTGTAATATATTGAGAGTACAATTACTGTAATCCTGACACTGGTTTTGCTCAAAAAACAATTATAAAATTCAGGACCTTGGGAAAGCTGAGTTGCATGCTTGCTGCCATTCATAAAGACATAACACAGAGCTTCCTGAGCTCTCCAGACATGACCAATCAACCTGATCTGGGTCATTCCTCCTGTACCATCTCTCATCTTCCCTTCTTTTGAGATCCATACCCTCAGGATATTCTGCCCATTCTCCATTTGTGTGGCTGTAATATATCGTCTTACTGGCTCATCCTTCCAGTTTCTCGACCACTTTGCTTCTTGGCTTCCTCATTTTTATCCAGTGATATTCCAACGTTTATCATGGTCGCTTACATCACTTACATCGACCATTTCTTACAATTGAAACCTATAAAACACTAATTATCACTCTGATTCAATCTAGTCTAGACTACTGTAACTCTCTACTAATCCGTCTTCCACTTACTTAACTCTCTCCTCTACAAACCATTCTCAATGCAGTAGCCAGGTTTGTCTTTGAGACTGTTGCTTCGTGGACACCTCCTCGCCATAGCAATGCACGGTGTACGGGCCCTGCACACAGAGAAAGATAGGACATTTTTTTCCTATCTTTTTCCCATGTATGAATCGCTGTGGTGCCACACGTGTGTGGCATCGTATGACTCCGTGTGGCCATTGCCGTCTATGGGGACGTATATATGGCCGCAAGCTTGCATACGTCCCCCATAGTGTGCATGGGACCTATTCTTTCTAGTAAAAAGAGAGGGTCAGCCCCAAAAATGATTTCCTCTGGTCCGACCCTGTCTACAATTGTACAATTTTGTTTCTGGTTTCCCTCAACAGCTCTTTGGTCTTCACCATAGTGGAGTTTGGAGTGTGACTGTTTGAGGTTGTGGACTGGTGTCTTTTATACTTTAATTATAATTTAATTTTCAAATAAATTCCTTAAAAATCAGACAGTGGCCCACATTTACTAAGGCCCTTTTTGCCAGTTTTCTGTCAGACTTTGCACATCTTTCTAGTGCAAAATGCTTGGACAAGTATTTAAGAACTGTCCGAGCCACATATGTGTCCCACATAACTCATTTGTGTCGCGGCTGCACTATACCCAAAGCTACACAAATGTCTGCTCATAAAGGAGCATTTTGGTGCACAGTTGGACCGTGCAACATATTTATCATGCAGAGTCTGACAGATGTGTGTTACACGCCCCATGTTTGTGCACCAAAAAAAAGTTGCATCAGATTCTTGATGGGCGCCATAAATGATTAATCTGGTGCACACTTCACAGGAAAACTGCACACAGTGCCTACAGGCCTCTATCATCTTTTTAAGCCCACCCTCCCACTGTACATATTAGTTTTTAATCACCTCCGCCTAATATCCTCAAACCTGCCTAATAACTTACTAGTTAGGATCCCCCATTGTGCTGAAGTTCTTCTGGTGAGTCCATACCCTTCTTATACATGGCAGCAATGAAACGAAAGGGTTGAAGAGCAACGGAGAGCTACCTGAGCAGCTTCATGTAAGATGCAGTTGAACATTGGACCCTGGTGAGGTTGAAAGGATTTCAACTTCTGCTGCCCCCACTACTTCTGAACCTGGCATCAGAAAGGACACTGGGGAGGAGGGCACCAGAAAGGGAGCTGAGGCGGAGGACACCTCAGGAGAAGTACAGCGGAGAGGTGCCCACTTCCAAGAAGTGAAGTGAAGACTTTAGGACATGGCAGTACCATAGTCAATGGTGCTTAATACCATCCACTTCTACTCTTGGTTACTATGTTGTTTTTCACTAACTGTCTCTTACTTCATCTTTAACTATCTTTGCAGGGTGGTCCATATCCTTGAAGGTGCAGAATTGTGTTGTATGTTACTGTATGTGTTGCTATTTATTGTTGAGATCAATATGCCTTTTCGGGGCTGGAATTATTTTGATCCCCCCCCCCCACTGTTTGAGGTTGTGGACTGGTGTCTTTTATACTTTAATTATAATTAAATTTTCAAATAAATTCCTTAAAAATCAGTGGCCCACATTTACTAAGGCCCTTTTTGCCAGTTTCCTGTCAGACTTTGCACATCTTTCTAGTGCAAAATGCTTGGACAAGTATTTAAGAACTGTCCGAGCCACATATGTGTCCCACATAACTCATTTGTGTCGCGGCTGCACTATACCCAAAGCTACACAAATGTCTGCTCATAAAGGAGCATTTTGGTGCACAGTTGGACCGTGCAACATATTTATCATGCAGAGTCTGACAGATGTGTGTTACACGCCCCATGTTTGTGCACCAAAAAAAAGTTGCATCAGATTCTTGATGGGCGCCATAAATGATTAATCTGGTGCACACTTCATAGGAAAACTGCACATAGTGCCTACAGGCCTCTATCATCTTTTTAAGCCCACCCTCCCACTGTACATATTAGTTTTTAATCACCTCCGCCTAATATCCTCAAACCTGCCTAATAACTTACTAGTTAGGATCCCCCATTGTGCTGAAGTTCTTCTGGTGAGTCCATACCCTTCTTATACATGGCAGCAATGAAACGAAAGGGTTGAAGAGCAACGGAGAGCTACCTGAGCAGCTTCATGTAAGATGCAGTTGAACATTGGACCCTGGTGAGGTTGAAAGGATTTCAACTTCTGCTGCCCCCACTACTTCTGAACCTGGCATCAGAAAGGACACTGGGGAGGAGGGCACCAGAAAGGGAGCTGAGGCGGAGGACACCTCAGGAGAAGTACAGCGGAGAGGTGCCCACTTCCAAGAAGTGAAGTGAAGACTTTAGGACATGGCAGTACCATAGTCAATGGTGCTTAATACCATCCACTTCTACTCTTGGTTACTATGTTGTTTTTCACTAACTGTCTCTTACTTCATCTTTAACTATCTTTGCAGGGTGGTCCATATCCTTGAAGGTGCAGAATTGTGTTGTATGTTACTGTATGTGTTGCTATTTAATTTTTGAGATTAATATGCCTTTTCTGGGCTGCAATTATTTTGATCCCCCCCCCCCCCCCCAAAGTATGCTTATTCTTTGTTTTGTTCTCTTCTTGCTATGTCTGTCTGTTTACCTGTTGCCATGGTGACTAAGATCAGGATACATGATGATACATCTAATAAATATGCAGTACTTACCACCATCACACGATACCACCCAGTCATTATATGTCCCTGAGTCTCTCAGTAAGACACACCTTATTGACCATGCTGTGGCTGGATTGGGCTGCTTCTTGATTAGCGCTGCATATCACTCCATGTTCTCCTAACATTACAGACGGGACAGCCTCTTAGTGCACAAAGTCATCCCCTTCATCTGTCTCAGCACTTTAATAGATGCTGATGGTTGATATGTTGAGATCCAGTGTATAATATATAAGCAGGAATTTCTTTTGGCAACTACACCACCACACTCAAATGCAGTCCTACATAGGATCTTGCTATTTTTGGCTGAATTGTTACCTACCAATCCAATACCTGGATTGTTAATCGACGATTTTAATAACTATTTGGGTCCATACATAGATAAATATCACTATGGTACTATCCCTTCAGGGGCATCCCCTACATCCCTAGTTAAAGGGAACCTGTCATCAGTGGGCCTGTTTTAGGAGTGGACAGGTTCCCACAGACACAGTAATGCATAATGCAAACATGTTTTTGAAAAAAACATCAGTGTTGAATGTTTATGAAAATAAATTATATTAAACTTTACCTGGCTCCCTACCAGCTCTCACAAGCAAGTCCCTGGGGTGTGTGAGCAAATGAGCTGAGTCCCCTAAGGTAAATGCTCATCCTCCTCATTATTCAACCCTTCCTCCCTTAATTTTCATAAGCATTTAATTTTGAGATCGTTCAAAAACATGTTTTAATTTCGCTCTGCTAAAAAAGGCCCATATGTTAGACAATATGACTGGGCAGGATGTTGTGTGATATAGATTGTAGCCCAAGGAGTGGTTATGCAAAATCTGCCTGTCAAAATTTCAGAGTTCCTGGATCGTAATAGGGTCTAGGCCAGTGATGGCGAACCTTTTAGATACAGAGTGCCAGAACTACAACCAAAACCCACTTTTATGTCGCAAAGTGCCAATATGCCAAAAAGTCTCAATTGTATTGGCGCCCTGAGGTCACAAAAAGCAAGAACTCCCTTGATAATCCATCTCTGCCCACCTTTTCACTCCTCCTGTAGTCCTGGCAGCCAAGTAGGTGTTACTTTAAAATAGCACTGAGCGTGGCGCGCCCTGGGCTGTCTTTGACTGCAGGAGGAAGCCTTGAGTTCTCTCTGGTAAATTCTGTGCTGGGTGCCCACTGAAAGGGCTCCAAGTGCCACCTCTGGCACCAGTGCCATAGGTTCGCCACCACTGGTCTAGGCTGATTAGTTTGGGAAAGCTTTAAAGCTTACTTAAAGGGGTCTATTGATAAGGAATATAGCTCAGAATAAGTAAAAAAAGGGGAATATATACTGGCTCTACAGCAGAGGTTACCAGACTCGGAAAATTTAAAGGGCCAGCGCAGTGATCCTGTGCTGCCTGTCTCGACCTCCTACCTGTCCCAAAACACGAGTTTGCCTTATGATTCTGTACTATGCCCCGGGAGCCACCATAGACAATGGAACGTTCCACGTGTGGAACGACCTGGTGGAACCACGCCACAACAAGTCCAACCTGCTATGAGGCGGGCTCTGGTAAGAGCCAGGTAGCACTTAGACTCCAGTCCCAGGTGTCGGCTTACGCCATCGTCCGCGGTGGTCCAGTAGGTCCACTACCCCTGGTTCCTGACAGCCACTCAGTTGCTTGATCAAGCTTCGGACTCTATAATAGGTTTCTTGGTATAACACCATGGAGGTCCATGTAGTTGGATATGCCGACGAAATGTTACTTTTTCTAAGAAAAGCTCCTGACTGCAGGCCTAAAGTTCTTGATCTCTTAACCCTATTTGACTGCTACTCAAAACTTTTCAAAGTGCACAACTACATCATACAGCACAACAACTATACAGTCATGGTCCCCTTATATCTTCTACTTCTATAGGAACTGAGTGTAGATAGACATGACAGATCAGAAAAGGAGCTGGGTAAATGATTAGGGACCATTTTTAGAACATACAGATGTTTTAGGAAAATATAGGTCTAGACACCATAGATCACTGTGATTCAGGGGCGTTGCTAGGGTGGGAAAAGATTCGGGGCACGGGCCCCAATGCATTTGTATCAGACTTTCAGCAATGCCCGCTCTTGTAAATAACCCCCTCACATGTGGTTGTGTCAATAACTTTATTGAGGGGCTATACAGCTACAGAAACACCAGAGAAATCCTGACTTACACCCAGTGACTGCTGGTGAAATGTCCACTTCACAATTAGGGTTGTGGAACACGTGACGTTTTGAACCCGTTTTTAGTCATGCGTTTTCAGTCCATTAAAAAAACGCATTCGTTTTTTAAAACGCTTCCTTTTTATCCAGTTTTCCCAATAATCTTAATTAAAAAAAACGGGTTCAAAACGTCACATGTGCCACCACCCATAGGCCCGGCATCACCACGTCTCCTTCCTGTGGAGTTTACCACACAGACATCTTATGTCCTTCATTGTCCCGAAATCTTGGTTCTCCAAAGTTATGTTAACATGTTGCAGTTACAACTGCATCGCAATCAGCTTTGAGAAGATTTTAGGTGCAGTTTTGTTATTTTAACAAGTGAAAGACATTTGTGGAACAGTTTTCCCCTTCAAACTCAAATTCACTTGTTCAGTTCACCTGTTCAATTAACAAAACTGCACCTAAAACCAAAATACTGTAAGGTTGCGCTCACACGTTTGCATTTCAACAAATACAATAGACCAGGCGCTCTTATCCATCACATGCATTTCACTGGAAACTCATGTGGGATCAGACCTAGGCCCTTCCTACTGCCACATGTGAACACGCCCCAAGGAATGTCACCCACACAGCCCCCAGTAATGTCACCCACACAGCCCCCAGTAATGTCTCCCACACAGCCCCCAGTAATGTCACCCACACAGCCCCCAGTAAAGTAACCCACACAACTCCCAGTAATGTCACCCACACAGCCCCCAGTAAAGTCACCCACACAGCCCCCAGTAATGTCTTCCACACAGTCCTCCAGTAATGTCTCCACACATCCATCCAGTAATGTCCCCCAGTAATGAGCCCCACACAGATCCCCCTGTAATGTGCCCCACACACGAATCCCCCTGTAATGTGCCCCACACACAGATCCCCCTGTAATGTGCCCCACACACAGATCCCCCTGTAATGTGCCCCATACAGATCCATAGCTCCCAACCGTCCCGATTTTGCCGGGAAAGTCCCGTTTTTCTTACCTCTGCCCCGCGTCACAGGCAGCTATGAGATTGTCACGGATTTTCTCCCCAGGTCCCGCTGTGTCCCGGCGCTGTGTCCCCATAGTAAATACTTTGAAAGCCTGAACCCATAGTTCAGAATGGCTTCTACAGACATCGGGCAGGGAATCCTTTTCAGAGAAGTGTCGGCTTAGCGGAGAGCAGGGACCACGTCATCAGGCTCAGATCAGCATCTGTCCATATATGGTCTCCAGGGCTTCCCCAGACACAAGCTCTTTATTTAATTAAATAAAGTTTTGCCCAGGCTCAGTGATACAGAGCTGAGGATTTCTGGTAACTAAGAAGTGTTATCTGCCACTGTTACATTGTGACACAGACTTAATGCACTGATATATAGAGAGGGATCTTCTCAGAGGTTATTATTGTAATTATTGAGACAATTATTATTATTATTAGAACACCAAAAGAACCAGAGCGGCCAAAAACACCAATATATAAAAAGTAATATTCTTTATTTAGAAGTAAATACATCAATTAACATATATAATATAGATACAATGTAAGGGGGACACAAGTAGCCCAAGATGGAAAGAAGGGGCAACACAGGAGACCAATGGCTACCCCTATTTAGCCCAGAGTCCAAATAATGAAACTAATAGTAACAATAACGTGGTCAAAATTTGACTCAAATAGATAAGGGAAAAAGTGGCAATAGTGCAGTGAGGATAAATCATGCACAACACTGGAGGTACCATCCAGTGTTGAAAAAGTATCAGATAACCATTGCACACTTACCCAAAAACATGGTGGACAGACGCTGGGCAGATCAGGGGAAAGCCAAAGGATACACCCCGACGCGCGTTTCGCACAAATGCTTCGTCAGGAGGTGATGATATAGTGCTGCATCTAACCTTATATACCTACCTGCGGCATCCCTGCATGTAGACGCGCCCACCACGTGACGCGCGCGTGCCCTGAGGTCGCGCACCGGAAGTGCGTCAACAGGGAACGCCCCTCCGCATCACATGATCGGAGAGACGTTGCCATAGAGACGCATCCCATCCCTGTGCATTTCCCCATGCCCGCGCGCGGCGCACGCGCATGGGCGCGTCAGCAGGATATGAACACAAGGTAAGTATATACAAATGATTAGGTCCCAAAGTACTGAGCACAATTGACAGACCCTATCTTGTATGTAACCCGGGGACTGCCTGTATATTATTTAGATATTTACCTATACACAATATATAGGGGCTCATTTACTTACCCGGTCCTGTTGCAATCCAGCTGCGCGTTCTCTGACGAGGATTCGGGTCTTCCGACGACTCACTAAGGTCGTGCGCCCAATGTCCACCAGGTGTCGCTGCTGCGCCAAGGTCTGTCGGAGTTCACCATCCTATTCCTGGTGCATGTAAGTGTGTGTCAAGCGACACTTTTTTTTCAAATAGCGCAATTTTTCCAAATCTGTCGGGTTTTACGATGACCACGCCCCCGTTTTTCGTCGCATGCAAGCCACTGCCGATGCAACACAATCCGATCGTGTGCGTCAAAAACCCAGGTAAATTTGGTGCAAAACGGTAAAATTCGGAAAATAAGGCGAAAAAACACGATTTGGACCCTTATGTGCCCCATAGAGTCTATATGGACATGGTAAGGTAATGCGCTCAAAATAATATGCATTATGGTGATCAAAGCACAGTGTAATATTTTTTGAAACATTTAGAAAACGTTTTTATGCCTGTTTTCAATTGGACATTTTGTCATTAAGGCAATATGGGGTTAAAAGAGGAATACTATTGAGGGGTTGTAAAAGAATAAAGAATAAAGTAAAAGAATAAAGATGAACCATTTAGTAGGTAGGCAAAGCTTCCAAAAAAGAGCAAACGTTAATTGACACTTAGAGGTGAAGTGTATAATTTCACATCCTAGAATCATCCCAGTATTCATGCCGTAATCTTTCCTTGTGATTCAATTTTATACCCAAGATACATGGTGATTGGTGAATTAGCATTAGGCTTTTTGAGAAGGCATGTTCTATGTTACTGCTACTAGACCGTGAAAGACATAAAAAGGAGCATGTAGTCCTTATATATTGCATATACTTGCAGTTATAAGAACAAAGACTATCAATTAGTAACCTTTAGTGAGATTTATAAACCATTTTACACAAGATTAACCTTGCGTGAGAGAAAATGAGAGCCTTTTGCATCATGCTTTTCAGCTAGTAATATTGAAATAGAAAGTCCTCATCAACAATCCGGGTGGAAGAAGACATTTCTTAATATTTTGTTGGTTTCATGTCTGCTCAGGTAGAACAATTACCGTAGTCGGAGTTCAATTAGGAGACTTCCAACTCCTCTATAGTCAACTTCACATTTGTAAACCACCGACATCTCTTTCTTAATCCAGTTTAAAAGCAATACTTTAATCATGAACTATAGTAAAAAGTACACATGACAGTAATAGTGTTCTTACTTTGCTTCAGTCCATATGAAGAATATGTTACATTCTTTTAGCGTTCCACGCTACAGCAGGGTATGAGTTCACCTTTGCAATGTTTCAGAGGCTCCACTTCCTTCTCCAGGCATGCACCTTAGCTATTTCCTATACCTTAAAAACTTTTCAAATTATTATTAAGACCAATAAAAATGCATAGCTTTACAAAATACATAATGCAACAATTACAAAAATACATTAAAACAACACTGCTCATCCAGGCCAAAAGGATGCAAGGATTCTAGTTTGTCTATCCAATAGACTTTCCTTTGCAACAATTTCTTTTGGATTGGCAGGATTGCTCCCTGTTACTTACTCTAAGACTAACCATCTAAATTCATACACTTTATGTCCCTTTCCTTTGAAATCTTGTGCAATAGCAGTTAAGTTTTTCTTCTGTGGACTCAACGGATTCTTTGCAGAGAAATGCTTTATCATTGATTTATTTTCATTCAGCATAGTTTTTATAATGCGAATTGTAAGGCCGACATATACATATACTACATATAGTTTAACATATAAACTAAGTATAGAAGCTTTTTAAAGGGATAGGGAAACTTTTCTGGGGATGATTAACCTCTGACCCTTTGATAAGCAAGGTACAGTGTTGACATGTACATAATCTGTGTACATAATTTCTATTGTATTGATTTTATTGGGGCATGTACATCTGATCTTATAAGTTTATTAGCTATAGATCTGCCTTTTTTATACACAAATACAGGTTTGTCTTTAAACAACTTCCCAAATTTAGGGTCATGTTGTAATATACTCCAGTTTTTTAATTTCTTGTGTTTAATCAATCTGGCATGATAGTCGTATTGTGAGACAAATGCAAACTGTTCTTTTTTAACTTTCTTTGTACGTGACCTAGCTTCTTTTATGGACATTTTTCACAGTGATTTTGCTACTTTCTCTCTACCTCTTGTTCATTACATCCCCTCTCAACGAATTTTTTAATAATTTTAGGAGTTTGTATTTCATATTCATTATCATTATTGCATATCCGTCGGGTTCTTATGAATTGACACATAAGAAAGGCATTTATGGGTGCCTGTTGTGCACTGTACCTCGATGATCAAAGGGTCAGAGGTTAATCACCCCCAGAAAGGTTTCCCTGTCCCTTTAAAAGGCTTCTTTAAGTGTGAAAGTAATTGTTGCATTATGTATTTTGTAAAGCTATGAATTTTTATTGGTCTAAATATTGATTTGAAAAGTATTTAATTTATAGGAAATACCTCAGGTGCATGCCTGGAAAAGGAGTGGGAGCCTTATTAGGTAGCAGGGTGGCACCTGAAAAACTCACTCTGAATTGGGGTTCCATCTACAAAGAAATTGTCCATCAAAATTTGAGGCTATTTGGGTGACATGGGTGGATAATATGTGCCTAACCACTTCAATGCATTGGTCTAAGAGATGACTGTTAGGACAGGCAATGCATACATCCAAAAAAAAAGAATTTCTTGATCTTGCAAGGTTTGCTTAAACACCTAAATAAATCCCTATGGATAACACATTGCAGGGTTTTGCCTCTTCAACCAAGACTGGAACCACAGCAAGCTTTTAGATGCATGAATTTTAACATACTGTATGACACAAGCATCCCTCCAATTCATAATAGGTCCTCATTGAGAAGAAGGCTAGGTTCCAATACATTATGCTGTACTATAACTAACTAGTCTATGTATGACTGAAATGATTGACAAAATATAAAGATAGGGCATGATTGGCACTAATGAGGCCTCCACTAAGGTTAAGTTGGCAAGCTAGAATTGTTCTGCTGTTCAGTTGCAGCATGCTTGGCATGAGACACATATTTGTCTCAAATGCTTTAAATAATTGAAGCCTTTTCTGAATTAATTGATAGAATGCATGAGAAAATGACATATATTTATCACAATTACAAATGTAGAGCCTGACTAGTTGATGCCTTTCAAACTATAACCAAAGAACATCATGGTTAGCCACTAAAAGGTATTAACTTCTCTGCATATAACTTCATACGGTGGGGCAGATTTACTTACCCGGTCCTGTCACAAACCAGCGGCGCGTTCTCCGCTGGAGTTCACCATCCTATCCTGGGTGCATGTAAGTGCGTGTCAAGCGACACATTTTTTAAAAAAAATACCACATTTTTTCCGAATCCGCCGGGTTTTCTGACAGCCACGCACCCCGATTTCTGTCACATGCATGCTGCGCTGATGCGGCACAATCCGATCGCGTGCGCAAAAAACCTGGAACAATTCAGGGAAAAACGGCGCAAATCTGTCATATTCGGGAAACCCGACAAAAAAGTGATTCGGGCCCTTAGTAAATGACCCCCACTATGTCTTGATAGTGAACCGACCGCAGCTCTGCTAAACTGAACTCACTGACCACAGCACCAGGGTACCCGCAGCTCTACTGTTATTTGGTCACTGCAGTTATTATACACAACACAATATACATTCCAGCAGCAATATTACCAGTAGTTCCCCAACAGCTGTAGGCCTGTAGGCCTACTTTTTTTTTTCTTCAATAAGTAAGTTTTTAAAAAATATTGTAAAAAAAAAATTAAAATGCAAAATAAAGTTATATAAATATAATAAAGAAAACTATTTCATTTGAGTAATCAAAATCAAAAAATTCCAAGATATTAAACAAAAGTTTATTTACCCTGTATGGTGAATGGTTTGAAAAAGGCAACTCTAGAATTGCAAATTTTCTGTAACTATTGCTTCCTCTAAAGAGGAAAAACAGTGATCAAAAGAAGGAAGAACCAAAAGAAAAAGCCCTTATACAGCAATGTGGATAAGAAAGTTTCATGGTTTTAGGTCGCAGAATAGTGGGACGTGTGCCAGTTTTCTTTCGGATTTTGCACAATTTTTTAGTGTAGACTGTTTGAACAGTCTGGTGCACTCTGTCGGAGCAGTGCAGGGGGCGCCAGATTCCTAAAGAATGTGCCCCACAAATTCCTTAATCTGGCGCCCTCTGCACACTACACAGGCAAACTGCATTTTGTGCAGTTTGCACTGTTGTTAGTAAATATGCCCCAGTATCCAAGTTCCAAAAAACATAGCGCCACCTGGCCATGGCCACTATCATCATTGCTCGGCCTGCTACACTGCTCTCCCATTGCATACATAAGTTTACTGATATTGGACTTCTTTTCGTACCTGATTCAGTAGTGTCTGCCAAGACCAAAGCCTGGTTATATCAACTTGGTTAATTGTAGTAGAAGAGTTGTAGTAGTTGTGAATATGCCATAAATGTCCTGGTGGGAAAAATTATCTTTACATTTAAGCTAAATATTACATAGGACTTGAATTTATGTTTCTACATAATATTCTACAAAAGCGAAAAAAATGCCGAACTTGAATAATTCTAGTGCAAATCTGCTGGTTTATTCCATGGCTTCATTTCAGCCTCTTAATTCGTAAACCTATGTCAAACAAACATGTTGTAGAAAGTTATGAACAGGAGGTGCTTAGTTAATGGTAGTGATGACATCATAATAATTCATTAAGTGCATAACTTACATCATAGTGCAATCACTTATTATAAGTGTCAGTACATGGTATATAACAAATATTGTACAGATATATATTTCATACATACATTTGATCCCAAACAAATAGTTAAAAATACATGATATTTTAAAAATGTTTGATAGACTTTAACTTTGGGAACCTCTAAAATGAACACCTACATAGAAGTGAGTAAGCCTGTTTCTGTAATTCCCATAGAAGAGAATAGGAGTTATGGAACCAGTGCAGAACATTGTAGCTCATCGTTTCTGTAAGGCTGGCTTCACACATGTGAGTTTCATCAGTAAAACTTCTTTAACCCCCTTATGGACATAGCATTTTTACATAAATTTTTTCACTCTCCGTCTTCAAAGATCTATGACTTTTTACATTTTTTCATGTACAGAGGTGTGTGAGGGGTTATTTTCTGTGTAACAAATTAGACTTCTCAGGGACATTTTTTATTATTTCGTGCCGTGTACTAGGACGCTGGAAAAAAATTCCAAATGTGGTGAAAAAAAACGCATTTGTGTCACTTTTTTGTGGGCTCAGCTTTTACTACATTCCTTGTGTTCTTCAAATGATACATCTAATTTATTCTTTGTTTCGATACGATCACGGTGATACCAAATTTATATAGGTTTTTACAGGAAAAATGTGTAATTTTGTCATTTTCTGCCTTTTTATTGCTACCATTTTAAGGAAAGTGCAGCCTTTTGATCACTTTTTTATTACATTTTTTATGTGATGTAAAATGGTGTAAAAGTGGCATTTTGGACATTTGGTCGCTATTTTCCGTTATGGGGATCACCGCCGGGAATAACCATTTTTATATTTTGAGACATGGCAATACCTAACATGATTGTGATTTTTACTGTTTGTTATGTTTTACATCAGTTCTAGGGAAAGGGGGGTAATTTGAATAGCTTTTTTTTTTTTTTTACTATTTTTTGCACCCTCTAGGGTACTATAAACCTAGATGGTCTGATCATTCTTACCAGATACTGCAATACAGTACTGTATTGCAGTATGTGGCATTTTTACATATCATTGTAATGAATCTTCAGAAGCCATGCAGCCTCGAGTCTGACAGAGACACAAGGCTTTTATGACAATCGATCTTAACAAAGATGGCGGCGCCCATGCATGTCTGACTTTTAAATTCTGCTGGCCGCAGAAACAGAACAGTTAATACGGTCGGTACTAGCACTGATCCGGGGTATTAGCAGGGGGTATTTGCTGCAATATGCAGCAAACCCCACCTCCTTAGGAAGAAGGCTCACCTTATGAGCCCTCTTCATACAGCCTCAGCACCTCCGGCGCGCAGCTTGATCGGGTTAAGAGGTACTGACACCACCTAGCTCCATTCTACTCTACTTACATAACTCATGATCAAAGAATTCTGTCAGTGGGAATGAGGAGCCATGGGACATGGTCTGAAGGGTTGATTTTAGAGATTGTTACAGGTCTTGCATCTATTAAACATTTATGGAATATCCTGTGGATATTCATGACAATCCTTTCATGTAAAAACCTATTTACAGCCCATGTACAGAAGCCACTTGTTAAGATTATGTGCCTAATGAAGTATGAGGATTGTAAACAATTCTTGGAAGACAACAACCAATGTAAAAAGGCATCATCTCCCTTGCTACTGAATACCACATTAAAGTATGTTTTATCTTTTAGCAGTAGATGATTAGTAGCAGAGGTTTATTAGTATCACTTTTCAGCAATGTCTCTCAATTGTTTAGCAAAATTGTTATAATAAAGTATAGAAACAACATACTGTGGCATGTCTATGTCACATTATCAACTCTAAATAGTAACAATATAAAGAAGCCTTAGTGTTTAAAAATGTCGTCTAAATCTACAGTATGACATACGTAGTAAATCATTTAGCACAGTTATACATGATGGTTATGCTGCTTCATTCTACGCCTCTGTCATGCATGCCAATACAAACTTTTTCAAATGTATCCAGTGCACCTAAAATAAAAAATTGCTTGGCAAATTCTTATCATTTTCTAAATTGAGTTCCAAAGCATCTTTATTTGTCTCAAAATTCTGTCAGAATTCTCAGTGTTTTCCAAAAAATGATTGCAATCAGAAATTATTTGGTGTTATTCTCTTCATTTAATTTATCTTCAATGGAAAACCACAAAAAGAATTGTCAAAAAGCCAAATTGGATATAATTCCACACCAAACATAAAACAGGGGGTGGAGAAAAGTATTGGTATTGTTTGAAAAATCATGTGACGCTTCTCTAATTTGTGTAATAACAGCACCTTTAACTTACCTGTGGCCCCAAACAGGTTGTGGTAATAACTAAATCACACTTGCAGCCAGTTGAAATAGATTAAAGTTGACTCAACCTCTGCCCTGTGTCCTTGTGTGTACCACATTGACCACGGAGAAAAGAAAGAAGACCAAAGAACTGTCTGAGGACTTGAGAATCCCAATTGTGAGGAAGCATGAGCAATCTCAAGGCTACAAGTCCATCTCCAAAGACCTGAATGTTCCAGTGTCTACCGTGTGCAGTGTCATCAAGAGGTTTAAAGCCCATGGCACTGTGGCTAACATCCCTAGGTGTAGACAGAAAAGAAAAATTGCCGAGAAATTTCAATGCAAGATTGTGCGGATAGTGAATAAAGAACCTCCACTATCATCCAAACAAGTCACAAGGGGGCTATTATAAAATGTAAGGGCCACAAAGGGGAACATTATACAGTATGGGAGCCAGAAGGAAGCAGTATACCATCTGGCTGCTACAGTATTGACCACATGGTCCATTTGTATTGCCCTGGAATGGGGAGCATTGGGCATTTGAAGACTTTTGCATTTTCCCCCTATACTTTATACTTTATTTCACATACAGGGTTAACTTGCATTGATCTATTCAGTATGATATGATGTATATTCTGTCTGTACTATAAGGGTAATTTAACTGTCACGATATAGAAAGGAGTGCAGGCTTTAAACTCACCTATTATCCCTGTCACCTACCTAACAATCCTCACAAACCCTACTGGTCAAGGAATTCTGGTCGACAATCCCTTCACTGAATGAGTGCACAGGAAAAATGACAAGATACAGATAGACAAAACAACAAAAAAGAGGGGGGGGGAAGTAGTCAGTCACAAATTGTGACATATTCTCCCACTTATCCAGGCTTTAAAAATTACTGAGGGCAGTGCTGGGGCGGGCAATTCAAACATAATAAACATGTACTCACCTCGTCCGGCGCTGCCGATGTCCCGCGCCGTGGCCGGTCTTCTCTGTGCGCCGGTTTCATTACAAGGGCGCACAGGGAGCTTCAGGCCGGCCGGAAGCTCCCATCCGACACCATCTCTCAGCGCTTACAACGCTGGGAGATAGGGACGGATGGGAGGACCCGGCCACATTGCGGACCGGAAGCTCCTTGTGCGCGGCTTCCGTGCCCCTGTAAACAAACAGGGGCACGGATCGAAGGGACAGCGGCGGGGGACAGCGGCGGCGCCGGAGGAGCTAAGTGGATGTTTATTATTTTTAAATAGCCTGGCCCTCACTAGTTTTTAAAACCTGGATAACCCCTTTAAAAAGGTGAGAGAGGCCTGTAATTGAGATCATAGATACACCTCAACTATGAGAGACAAAATGGCTTTTTTTGTTTTTTGTGTAAGAAGTATAGGTATCCTAGGTATCCTACCATACAGTCCCTTTTCATTCAGACGCCGACGGAAAGTACACATTGACACCGTTGTACCCTCGTACTGCCATGGGCTTTACACTTCTTCATCTAGGGAGGTGCCACAGTGCCATGGGCTTTACACTTCTTCATCTAGGGAGGTTAGCCACAGTGCCATGGGCTTTACACTTCTTCATCTAGGGAGGTGCCACAGTGCCATGGGCTTTGACACTGCGCAAGGTAGACACAGGAACATTTAGGTCTTTGGAGATGATCATTGTAAGCCTTGAGATTGATCGACTGCTTCCTCACATTTTGATCTCAAGTCCTCAGACAGTTCTTTGGTTTCTTTCTTTTCTTCCATTCAATGTGGTCCCAAAGGACACAGGGGAGGTCCATTTAATCCATTTCAACTGGCTGCAAGAGTGATTTAGTATATTGCCAACACCTGTTAGGTGCCAAGGTACGTTCAGGTTTGTTATTCAACAATTAGAGAAGCATCACGTGATTTTTCAAACAGTGCCAATCCTTTTATCCACCTCCTTTTTATGTTTGGTGTAGAATTATATCTAATTTGGCTTCTAGACAATTCTTTATGTGGTTTTCCATTGAAGACAAATTAAATGAAGATAATAACACCAAAGAATTTCTGATTGCAATCATTTTTTTTAACTGAGTATCATCTGACAGAATTGCAGGGGTGCCAATACTTTTGGCCACCACTTTAAGGGGGTGTTCCCATTACAGCACATTCATGGTATTGTTTGTATTATCAAAAGTTATACAATTTTCCAATATACATTCTGTATCAATTGCTCGCCATTTTCTAGATCTCTGCTTGCTGTCATTCTATAGAAAGCTTCTATGTTTACTTCCAGTGGACAGAAATCTGATCATGGTCACACAGGTGCTCGGCTCGTTATAACACACGGCTCTCATTACACTCTATGATACTAACAAGCCTAACAGCTGTGTGACCAAGGTCAGATTTTGTCCACTGGAAGGAAACATAGAAGCTTTCTATAGAATGACAGCAATCAGAGATCCAGAAAAAGGTGAGGAATTGCTACAGAAAGTATATGGAAATTGTATAACTTTTTATTACACAAACAATAACATTAATTGGTTGTGATGGAAATACCCCTTTAAAGTAAAGGTGTGACCCAGCCAAGAACGCCCTTGTTGACCATGTTCAAGATGGTGGTATCCTGGGTTTGGTTATTCAAAGACGGTTAAGTGTGTCAGCACTAGAGATGAGCGAGTATACTCGTCCGAGCTTGAAACGGCTCGTTGCTCGGACGAGTATTTCCCCTGCTCGAGATTGAGCATTTAATTAAAAATACACAGTAAAACAGTGAAGAATAGAAAAAAACAGTGACACATCAGTGACCACAGGATCATTTAGTGAAAACACAGTGAAAAACACAGTGAAGAATAGATTACAGATGTTCGGCACATCTGCTTACTTGTCGGAAGTAAGCTCGGAACAAATATATGTGAAGAACAATATATATGTGTGAAAAACACATTGAAGAACTCGGGCAGCAGCAGCCACCATGGAGACATCGGCGGGAACGGGCAGCAGCATGGAGACATCGGGGACAAGAAGCAGCCAGCATGGAGAATGCGGTTGGGAGGACGGACCGAGATGGAGAACATCGGGGGGGAACGGGAGTTAGCATGGAGACCATGGGGGAGCATCCCAGCGAGCAGCATGGAGACATCGGGGAAAACGGCAGCAGCAGCATGGATGACTCGTGGGAAACGGGCAAGCAAGCAGCAGGAGTAAACAATCGGGGGGGACCGGGCAGCAGATGGACATCGGGGGGACTGGCCGCAGCACGCTGGAGACACTCGGGGGACCGGGCCAGCAGCATGGAGACATCGGGGGGAACGTGCAGCAGCATGGTAAGACATCAGGGGCGGGACAGAGGGCGTAAGGCAGCACATGGAGACATCGGGGGACCGGGCAGCAGCATGGAGACATCGGGGGGACGGGCATCAGCATGGAGGACATCGGGGGAACATGGCAGCAGCAATGATAACATCGGGGGGACAGGGCAGCAGCACAGGAGAAAGAAAGACATGGAAGACAAAAAGAGGAAGAGGTCGGGACTATCCCGGAAACGAGCGAGATAGACAGGAGGAATTGGAGAACATGCGGGGGACCCCTCACACACCTAGGAAAGCGGGAGAGCAGCAGTAGGCCACATCGGCGGAACGGGCAGCAGGCAGCATGGAGATAACACGGGGGACCGGTGGGCATGACAGTTCATGAGACAATCGGGGGACCGATGGCAGCAGCAGCATGGAGACAATAGGGGGACCGGGCGCAGCAGCATGGAGACATCGTGGGACCGGGGAGCAGAATGGGACACGGGGGACCGGCCAAACAGCATGGAGACATCGGGGACTGGGCAGCACTGCATGGAGACATCAGGGGCAACGGGTCCCAGAAGAGCATGGAGAAAGATCGGGGACCGGAGAAGATGGAGACAGCGGGGGGACCGGGGGACTACGAGCATGGAGAACAGAGACGGGGGAAAAGCGGTCAGCAGCAGGCATGGAGACCAATTCGCGGGACCGGGCAGCAGCAGCATGGAGCCCCCCCACATCGGGGGGGGAACGGGCAGCACGCAGGCATGGAACATGCGGGGAACCGGAGCCGCAGTATGGAGGACATTGGGGGCACGGGCAGCAGCAGACCATGGAGAACATACGGGGGGGAACGGGCGGGCAGCGCAGCAGGAGAGAGGGGAGCGGCAGCACGGATACCCGACAAGTAAGAGATGTGCCGAACCATCTTGCAATCTATTCTCACTGTGTTTTTCACATCGTTTTTCAATTTAATGATCACTGGTTCCACTTTTTTATTTCTCATTCTTCACTGTTGCTTCACATCTGCTTAACTGTCGGGAGATAATATTACATGGGGACCAAGCAGCAGCTGAGACATAGGCGGGATAGGAGAGGGCCAGCACAACATGATGCAGACATTCGGGGAAATGGGGCGCACAGCATGGAGACCATCGGGGGAACGCGGCAGCAGAATGGAGACATCGGGGGGGAAGGCACAGAGGCATGGAGACATCGGGGGAACCGGGCAGCAGCAATGGAGACATCGGGGGAACGGTCAGCAGCACTGGAGACATGGGGGACCGGGATGCAGCAGCAGGAAATGCGGGGAAGCGGGCAGCAGGCATGAACATCGGGGGGAACCGCGGGCAGCAGATGGAGACAGAGGCGTCGGGGGATCTGGGACAGAAGGAGAAATACGGGGAACGGGCGGAGTCAGCACATGGAGACATCGGGGGACCAGGGCAGCATCATGGAGACATCGGGGGGAAACGGGCAGCACATGGAGAAGTCGGGGGAACCGGGCACAGCAGATGGAGACATCGCGGGAACCCGGGCAGCAGCAGCATGAGACATCGGGGAACGCGACAGCAACATCATGGAGACATCGGGAGAACGCAGCCAGCAGCAATGAGACATCGGGGACATCGGGGCACAGACAGCAGGAGTAAATGGGGGAGGAAACGGTCAGCAGCAGCAGGAGATACATCGGGGAGCGGCAGCACGGATCCCCGCAATAGCAGATGTGCGACCGAACATCTGGCAATTATTCTTCACTTGTTTTTTCACAGTCTTTTCTATTTAAATGAGATCACTGTGTGATTCACTGTTTATTCTATTCTTCACTGTTTCTTCACATCTGCTAACTGTCGGGAGTAATATACGCGCGGAACAGTTGAAAAAAAAAGAAGATTGCAGATGTTTGAAACATCTTGATAACTTATGAGAAGACATTCTTTTCAATTAAATAACACATTTTATTCCCGAACCATGGTCCCTTTGAAAAATGCTCGAGTCTCCCATTGACTTCAATGGGGTTCGTTATTCGAGACGAGCACTCGAGCATCAGGAAAAGTTCGTCTCGAATAACGAGCACTCGAGCATTTTAGTGCTCGCTCATCTCTAGTCAGCACCCTTAGGACAGACCAGAAATAAATAGCTCCATACATCTATAAAGCAAGGACTGGCTGAAAACACGCTATATATTCACTGAAGTTTGTAAAGGTTAATTCAATGAAAGAGTAAGTCACCTCATTTCAACTTTGCTAACCAGAATAAAATGTGTTTCTAATTTAAAATCCCTAGCATAGAGCAAATGCACCTCTGAGATTTCTATATCCGAGGAGAGCATTTGACATCATCTGTTACTGTGAAGAGTTCATGGGAATATGCCCAAAATAAAGAAAAGTTATTTTCTGTCTGTCTGCCCATCTCTTCTTTGTTCAGTAGCACCCTACATTTTTGTAGCTCACTGTGCTCTTTTTTTAGTTCTTCACATTATATTAGTAAAAAAATAACATTCTAAAATTTCATAGCTAAACCTTGAGTAAAAAACAACATAACTGCAGGACTATACAGCAGAGAGGAGGTCATATAAAATGTAATTAATAGCCTGTACCTCTGTGCGTCATCATTTTATACGGATTACACAGTAAGCAGAGGAATACATTTACAGGATGCTGGAGAATAAATTGACTCAAAGGGATTGTCCAGGTTCATAATATTTTTACAATTGGCCTCAGGTGGTGTAAAATTAATAGAGAAGTTATACTTACTGTGGTACTTATCTCCTGTACACAGTACAGTCTCTGCCTGTGACCTGCATTATCCTGTAGTGGTTGTCCACTGTTGTTGTGTCATTGTCACTGGACCAGAGGTAAGGTCGAAATAAGTTTTATATTGCCTGAGGGCAATTGTAGAAATAATTAGGAACCTGGACAACCCAACCTTTAATGCTAGTTTTCTTTACTGATAGAACCTGAAAAAAAACAGACAGAATTTACTGTCAGTCTGACATTACAAAATACAGAAGAACCATAGAAAGACGTAACAATACATTTTCATCATACACACAATCATATTTATTTGCTGAAATGGGAACTCCCTCCAGTGGCAGATACATATATCTAAGTTTTAAATCTATACCTATAAAATGGCTTCAGGTCATGTGATCTCTATTTGACCGTGGATAGGACAATTGCTCATGGAGAGATTAAATCACATGACCCTTCATCTGCAGCCCTTTTATGGACTGGAATGTCTGGACGATGAGTTAAAAGACATCTTCACTTCATATATCAAGAAAGCAGAGCAGAACTTTTAATAGATGTATATTTGTAAATTACCTAATATCCTGCCCCACACACTTATACACACATTACAAAAATATGAGGGAATGTGTTCAATCCCTACCATTTGATTTGATGCATTATGAACCAAACATACTTTGAGACAACTGTAGCTACACTGATGCAGGATCATATCTTGGTTAATCCATGTGCGGAGTGGTTTTGCTGATAAAACCCGTCATAAAATTATGATAATGAAGCTGTCTCCCTTCTGTGGCAGGCTCAGAGCTTCTCCTAGCACATTAGTTATTATTATTCACTGCTTCACAGGATGATTTAATCCCTGGGTTGTGCCTGAAGGCAGAATAATCAATTGTTGCACCATCCCCCAGCTGCTGTGTATCAGTGATCCAGCGCAGGTTGATTAGTTATGACTAAACTTGTAATGACAAGCTCCATGAGTAATGTGATTATGTAGGCAGCCAGCCTCACCCAGCTTTTCCCCTGAATGCTATAATTGTTTTCTCAGCAAAACTCAACTCAGGGATTAACCAAGATATGATCCTGTATCAGTGTAGCTACAGCATTCTTAAGGTATGTTTGCTTCATAATGCATCAAATCAAACGGTAGGTTTCCTTTAAGGTGTGTATTTAGAGGTTCTACAGCAGCTGAGGTGTGTGTGATGAGGTTCTACAGTCGATAAGATTTTTATTCAGTAGGCAATTCTCTTAACTGGGATCTCTGGAAAAGCATTAATATTTCCTAGGAGCAAAGGTTATTTTATTGTAACTAATAGTGGGTACGGCCCCCACTAGTATACACCCAGAGGCCTCCACTACCCTCTATCCGGCCATGGTAGTATGGCGTCTGTTATTGTCCAAGACAAAATAGCGCATCTTGCTACACAATATTATCCATAATTTCTGATGGAATCAGTGAAAGAGGCTAAAAAGTTGATGTGAACAAAGTCTAAAACAATAAAGCACTTGGTTTGTTAAATGAACTTTACTTTAGCAAATATGTCCAGCTTTTACCATCCAAAGGCCTGCACAAGCTATGTACACAGAGAGTTCTACTCTTCAATAAGTGTAACAGTCCTATCAGGGATTGGCACAAGCAGACAAAGAGCAGATAATGCCAGTTACTAGTTTGTTCTGTATTAATTGCTTAACCCTAAACAACCTCTGCCTACAACATATATTAGATATTACAGTGTTTTCTGTGACCCATGACAGACTTTTTGCATCTATTGCATATCTTCACAATGTGTTCTTCGTAATAAGTGAATTAGGTCCAAGAAAAATAAAGGTTAAATTGAACTCAGTGCCAGAATATCCTCATCTGAACTTCCAAATCAGATAAGTGGCATCTGTCCATTCAGTAACCTATACACATGGTGCCATATGTAGAATAGAAAATCAATCTCATACAGAAGTTTCCCATATAGATTTCCATGAAGTAGAAAATATCCAAGAATATTATATTGACCAGCCATAAAATAATTTTATTGTGTAGGATTTGGTTAAAATACCCAGAGAAGCAATTAAGTAAAGTACAGTAAATAGTAATAAACCTACTTTCAATTTTCTTTTAATAACTGTTTACTAGAAAGGAAGAATAGTATTAGTTACAAAGCTAGTCTCACGGGAGCACTCATTTATTGGTAAGAGTTTTTAGAAGGGTTATTTCCCATGTAATGTGACTCTACTCTTTGGGTGACTTTTCTTTAGTTTAGTGGCTGGGAACATTTTCATATCACCCCATCCCCCAGACTGTAATATTAGCACTCCCTAAAGAGAGAGTCCTCTGGCACATTCCACATACAGCATCCCTACCAGGAAATCTTACAGCAGACACATGAAGGAAGGAAACTGTAAGAGTTGAAAGAAATAAACAAGCAAAACTGGCAGCTGGGGTCTTGGGAACATGTTATACTTGGAAGTCTGCTACACATCACTGATTTCATGGAAAGAAGATGGAACTGTAAAGGTTAATAATGCATTCTTATACATAATGCAAGTATAGCTCAGACAGGAGTGCAATCCTGGCCGCTATGTCGGAGTGAGTCAGATCATTAAGTACATTATTCAATATGTGGATATTCAAATTACTTGTAAAGTAATAAGATCCAAGTATAGAATAGTAAGGACATTAGGAAAACCTAAATACCCTTTGGTATTTAATTATCTCCTCACATTTGTCTTTCATTTTATGGAGAAATCATGCCAACACCTCAACTAAAAAAACAAAGATCTTTAAAACATCTCAATGAGCCACAAAGTTGGAAGTGTACAGTCCCAAGGCTGGCGCCAGCACTGGCCGTGCCCGGGCAAGTGCCGGGGCCCAGAGCTGCTGGTGGGGTCCACATAAGGCTGTAAACGTGGAATCCATGGGGTAGAGGGGGCTGTATATGATGAATACATAGAGGTTGAGTGGGGCTTTATATAACCATGAGGGGGCTGTTTGTTATGACAAACCACTGGATATTTTAGGGAATAGGAGACTGTTTTAGTTTCTGAATTTTTAATGAATGTGAATTAACTGCGAAGGGGACTACTGGTTTCCTCCGGGTCCTCTGGTTTTTTACCATACTTCAAAACATATTGGTAGTTTGATTAGATTGTGGGCCTCATGGGGACAGGACTGTGTATCGTGTATCCCCCACAAGGATCTGGCCTTTTCTTGGGGCCTGGAGGCAGACGGGGCCCAGAATACCGGGGTGGCTGGCTATTGCGTCCTAGGGCACTCTAATGTCACGGTGCTGGGTATGGGGACCGGAGGGCTGTCCTACAGCCTGGCAGGTCTCCAGCAGTTGGTGTGTGCAAGAAATATGGAGAGAGAGGCTGATGTACTGGTTCTCCCTGGGGTAACCCATTAATGTCTGTAAGATAGGTCTTTGGGTAATGGATGGTGAAGCCAGTGGTGGTAGACAGCCGTATCCAGGGATCAGACGGAGGCAACGTTGTGCAAATCAACTCACCGTTCTTTATTGAACAACAGGTAGCAGGCAACGGGCCAAAACGGTAAAACAGCGTATTCCGATTCTGGTACTAGAGTGGTTGTGGAGAGTGGTCCGCAGGAATAGTGCACCAGCCTGATAGTTGATGAAGGCTGGGATAATTGAGATGGAGCTGTGTGCAAAATATGGAAGCTGCAGCTCTGGGTTAGAGTCTCCTGACTCAGTGTCCTGGGATTGGTTTCTGTGGCAGCACTGAAGATGTGCTGTACACACTGTCTCAGTCTTAACTCAGACCATGTGGTCTGGACTCTGCAGACTTGACCTGAGACAATGTGGTTATATACTCCCCCTGGTCAGGTGGTAGCACCTCTACAATCACGCTCCAGTTTACAATACAGCCACATAATTGGATGACATCTTACACCCATTTAACAATTGCCTTTCCAGGCAGAGGCTACAGCTGCTATTCCATAATGCCCAGGTTCTGGAACCTTCATAGAGGGTTTGCCACTCTCCCTAACAGCTCCTGACAGAAAAGGGCGCTATTTGCAACTACAAGCCTGCCTATGTATTGGCAGAGGTGTTCCAAAGGGAATTATTATTATTAATGAGGCTCTCTCGCCCAGGGGCCTACTGAAACCTGGACCCTGTTCAGTCCTGTATATGTTTGCCACAGATCTCATCTTCACATTTGGAAACTTTATTAACCACTTCCTGACATGACTTTGCCAGCAAGCGGATCGAGGTGGGTGGATATGATAGCACACAGTAAGCCTTCATAATTAGAAGCCGAAAGAGCGCCGGGCCACCTTTGTGACATGAATGAGTATGAATATTCATATGAAATGAATAGCCTCCCACCGGACAGGTTATGTTCCGAAATTGTGAACCTTTTATACCTTGTAGCTGTGGGAGAAGTAGGGCCCACTAATCCTGCAATCTCTATAGGTTCCATAGGGCAGGCATCTAAAAGTAAGAGGATTATACCATGTGTGAGATGTCCTTCCCTTAGCAAAGCTGCCATCTACTGGCCCTATATGGTACTGCAGCAGCTCAAAATCTGCCTGAAGGAATGTTACTAATGATGACTAATCAAATGCATTGTTATTATGATATTTTAGAGAGGTGCTGGTTGGATGAGGAGCTTGCCACCTCACAATGGGAGGTTATAAAACCCCTTGTGGCTGGAGAGCTAGCTCTTTTACTGCCCTGGATGAAATAAGGAGCACATGGTCTGAGGCCGGCTGCCCAGACACCCAGCTTACAACTAAGCTCTGCAGGACCCTGAGCTATACCAGGACCTGCATTTGAACCATGCTACTGAAGCAGCCATTCATCTATCTCCAGCCTGCAGCTACCTATACCAGACTGTGAGCAACTCCTTTGGACCACCATCCACCCAGCCTCCTCGAACCAGTTGATTGTTCCTGTTGTTTTGGCTGTTGCCGTGTTCCTGAATAAACAAACTGTAAATTTAATGGTTGACATCCCTGCGTAAGGCTGATAACACCAAGATCGCCCCAAATACTATCACCTGGGTTTCCCAAGGGAGAAACATCCTACAACTTCAGCCTCTCCCTCCTTTCATGTGTTTCCACCAGTCGGAGACCTGCCAGGCTGTGGACAAGGCCTCTTCCCCTGGCACCCAGCACCGTGACTGCAGACTAGCACTAGGCCGCTCTCAGCCAGCCACTCAGGTACTTATGGGATCCAGCTGCGACCGAGCCAGAAAAAGGCTAGGTCCCGATGGGGGATGTTGCATGTGCAGGAGTGCCCTGCACTAATAACCATATTTTAAAAAGTCTTTTCTTTATCATTATGCAGGACATGTCTATGCCATGTCCCATGTTTCTCTATAGAGAGGGGCGGGGGTGAGCGGCGTTAACCCCCTCCTCCTCTCCCCGGTGCCTATATGTGCTACGGTACGGCGGGCACACATTCGTCTGAATATAGCCTAAGAATTTATGGTGAGGCCTCATGGCTGAGCCTTTTTCACACAGGGCATGTGTCTCCTGTACTATACAGTTAACTTACGCAATCAGTGCTGGCACAATTACGGTAGTTAACCTGTTTGGTGCAGGCGCATTGGTGCTTCCATATTGCCACCTACAAGATAGGTTCTGTAGGTTTGTTCTTAAGTTGAGTTTGCATGTAAGTCGGAACCGAACCCCAGTCAAAATTTTTTTGGTCTCTGTGACAATTGGATTTTAAGTACATTGGATTGTCATATGAACCAGGATTAACAATAAATCTTAATTGCAGACACATTTGATAAGTGTTATAGCTGTTTATTGTAGCCTAGGACTAAAGTACAGTAAATTACCAACATCCAGTGGTCCGTTTGTAACTATGGGTCGTATGTAAGTCAGGTGTTCTTAAGTAGGGGACCGCCTGTATTGTACAACAGAAATACTGTACCCAGATTGGCCAAATTTATCAAAAGTGGTGCAAACTACTTTTAGGCAGTTTGCCTCACTCACATGTACAAGTTGATCCAGATAATTCCATAGTAGTTCACATTGTTCAAAGTGTCTGACAAAGTGCAGCTGCGACACAATAATGGCGCAAACACTTAACATAGACAATGAACTGTCATTTATTATTTAGTGTCATTTGGGCAAAACCTTGTTGTACATATTAAGCTGAAAGATTTTACTTTTTGTTGACTCTCATATGTCTGAAATATTGCACTTACATTTGTAAAATAATATTTAATATATGATAATAGAGGATATTTGGTAAAACTAGCACTAAAGTATCCCACTCAAGAAAAGTTCATAGTGTACCGTATGCACAAGCATCAAGAATAGCTGTACAGACATCAACCTAGTAAACAGTGGATATTTGCACCAAGATGTAGTATATGTAAAGAATGAATAGTGTCACATAACTGCACTAAACTATACAAACAGATTTATTGAAATTGCTGACAAAGGCATTTTTGAAATACACAGGGGAACCAGGTAAAAATTAACTCCCTGATGACAGGTTCCCTTTAAATCAATGTCTTGAACTTTGTGGCTTATGGTTTGGATTAAATGTATCATTTATGCACATACACCACTTCCCTCCACAAACTTCCACAATTTTATTTATAGTCTTTTAGATATCAGATTTTTTGCTGGGTTTTGAAAGATGACAGAGTATGGTTGCAATGTATTTTGCATTGCTCAGTACTGCAAAGTCAGCTTGTTTTCAGCTCATTCTTTTATACAAGCGCTCTTCATTTGTCTCTAAACTATAACAGTTTTTTTATCTACAGCCACATGACCATGGATACTGATTACTCAGTTTGCCATATAAGAGGGCAACTGCTGCATGGGTCATCAATATAATATTGGTCTAAACCCAACTGATCACCACTGGCACCTCCATACACAGTGGGGCACATTTACTTACCCGGTCCTGTCGCGATCCAGTGGCGCGTTCTCCGTCGAGTATTTGGGTCTTCCGGCGATACACTAAGGTAGTGCGCCCGATGTCCACTAGGTGTCGCTGCTACGCCGAGGTCCGCTGGAGTTCACCATCCTACCCTGGGTGCATGTAAGCGCGTGTCAAGCGACACATTTAAAAAAAAAATAAATACTGCAGTTTTTCCGAATCCGTCGGGTATTGCTGATGGCCACGCCCCCCCCCATTTCCGTCGCATGCATGCCGGTACCGATGCGCCACAATCCGTACGCATGCACCAAAAACCCGGGGCAATCCAGGGAAAAACGCCGCAAATCGGTAATATTCGGGAAACCCGACGAAAAATGGCGATTTGGGCCCTTAGTAAATGACCCCCAGAGAGTGGGAAAGGAAGCAGAAAGCTAAATTCTCTTGTGTAGTAGCCAAACTAACTCATCTCCTATTCAAAGGAGATGTCAGGACTCTGTGATTTTGCTGACCTTAAGGACAGGTCAATTATTTTATACATTTATATTTATTTTCTATATTACATATTCTTTTAATTTTGTGCTGCAATGTATTATATTCCTTGTAAAAACAAGAATAGTATAACTGTATTCTTGTTATAACACAGCGTGACTTGTTCATCTACAGTAACAGCTGACTTAATCTGCTGACCGTGACGACATGCAGTATACATTTACCCATCTCTTACTTCCTCATATAAAATTATGAAGTGTCTTATATACAATACCATGGTGAACTGTGGTACATATGATATTTTTTATAAAGATCATATACTATTCATTACTATTTTTAGGCTCAAACTAGCGTACATATGAACAGGTATGACCCCAGGTAGGGCCCCAGGCCCTGTATTAGTGGTGCATGGCAGAGTACAAACACTGTTCTTTATACAGATATTCAGCATGCAGCCTACTCAATATGCATTTGTATAATAATATGGCTCAAAGGGAGAAGCTTGTCTAACTACAGGCAGTCCCCGGGTTACAAACAAGATAGGGTCTGTAGGTTTGTTCTTAAGTTGAGTTTGTATGTAAGTCGGAACCGTATACTTTATTATTGTAACCCTAGTCAAAAATTTTTGGTCTCTGTGACAATTGGTTTTTAAAAATGTTGGGTTGTCATAAGAACCAGGATAAACAATAAATCTTAATTACAGACACCATTGATAACTGTTAAAGCTGTTTATTGTAGCCTAGGACTAAAGTACAGTAAATTACTAAAATCCAGAGGTCCGTTTGTAACTAGGGGTTGTATGTAAGTCAGGTGTTCTTAAGTAGGGGACCGCCTGTAAAAGGAAATAATGAATATGTAGGTTACTGACTGGGCTTCCAGGACCATAAGAGTCCTTGGCAACGGCTAGAAAGTTATGAATGTTGGATATGTTTTAGGGCATTGATAGCAAACTTTTTAGAGACTGAGTGCCCAAACTAGAACCAAACCTACTTATTTAAAGTAATGCAAAGTGCATTTTTCTATCGCCCAGTCCCAGCGGTTGGAGACCACTGGTCTAAAGCATCCAAGTACGACACTAAGTAGCATAATATAGTTATTTACAAAAGTAATAGTTTAAAGGAAATCTCCTTGGTTTAGAAGTACTGGTAGAAGTGGTAGATTAAAAACATCTGCCTCTGTATTTTAATGCCCCTAGTGGCAACAAAAAAGTTACTAGGAATCTTGCAGATCTTCATAACTTGGTAGTAGATTCCAGAGTAAACCAAACTGTAGGGGGGAGGGGGTGTTGTGTAAATTGTATTTTAAAAAAGTGACCCAACCCACTCCTATTTTCACTTCAGACATCTTTCTATTGATTTCTCAAATGGCTGATTTATAAATTGCAACCTTTCGAAAATGTGACCTTTTGTAAGAATTCACAAGGCAAACTTTAAACAACATTCATGGCACAAGACAATTTAACATATACATAACATGAATAATAAAATATATACATTTTTCAGTATAGCCATTTACATTTTTAGTGTAAGACCTCATAATCATGAATGTGTGCATATCATGGGTGTCAGGATCTGTGGATCCTCTGGACCACCGCGGGAGATGTAACTAGCCAACACCCGGAACCGGAGCCTAGCGGCACCTGGTATTCACCAGAGCCCACCGCAAAGCGGGTTGGACTTGCTGCGGCAGGATACCACTAGGTCGTTCCCAGGTGTGACTAGCCCACGGTGGCAGCCGAGGTCGAGGTACCTTAGCGGATGACAATCTCGTAGACAGGTCCAGGCACAGGGTCAGGGCAGGCGGCAGAGATGCAACGCCAGGTCCAAGTCCGGGGTCAGCAACAGGAGGTCCAGGCAGAAGGGGCGGGAACACAGGCACAGGAACACAGCAACACGGAGGAACACGGGAAACACAGGACTTGGGAGCGAAGACACACAGGAACGCAGGAATACACAGGAACGCAGGAATACACAGGAACGCAGGAATACTCGCTTGGAAGCTTTCTCTAAGGCTATGAGGCACAAAGATCTGGCAAGGGTCACAGGAAGGGGAAGAAACTTATAGCAGGCCAGCGCCAATTATTGGCGCGTTGGCCCTTTAAATCTAAGAGTGACGGCACGCGCGCCCTAGGAGACGGGGACGCGCGCGCCGAGCTGCGGGAGCCAGGGAGGACACCGCGGGAGCCAGGGAAGGTGAGCGGGACCCGGGACCGGGGGCAGCAGCAGGAACACGGGTGCGCCCGCGATCCGAGACAGCGATCGCGGGAGCACCCGTGACAATGGGTTTGTGATTCGCGTGTGAGATCCTCTCACATACCGATGACTGGACAAAAGACTAGTTAAAGGAAATTTACTATATACAGTGGGTACGGAAAGTATTCAGACCCCTTTAAATATTTAAGTTATTTGTTTCAATGCAGCCAATTGGTAAGATCAAAAAAGTTCTATTTTTTCTCATTAATGTACACTCAGCACCCCATCTTGACAGAAAAAACAGAAATATAGATATTTTTGCTTATTTATTAAACAAAAAAACTGAAATATCACATGGTCATAAATAATCAGACTCTCTTATGTAACTGCCACACTGTCCATTTCCTTCTGATCCTCCTGGAGATGGGTCTACTCCTTCATTGGAGTCCAGCTGTGTTTAATTAAATTGATTGGACTTGATTAGGAAAGGCAAACAACTGTCTATATAAGACCTCACAGCTCACATTGCATGTCAGAGTGCATGAGCAGCATGAGGTCTAAGGAACTGCCAATGGAGCTCAGAGACAGAATTGTGGCAAGGCACAGATCTGGCCAAGATTACAAAAGAATTTCTGCAGCACTCAAGGTTCCCAAGTGGCCTCCATATCACAGTGGCCTCCATAATCCTTGAATTGAAGAAGTTTGGCACAACCACAACTCTTAACCATCCAGCCAGACTAAGCAATTGAGGGAGAAGAGCCTTGGTGAGAGAGGTAAAGAAGAACCCCAAGATCATTGTGGCTGAGCTCCAGAGATGTAATAGGGAGATACAAGAAAGTTCCATAAAGTCAACTATCACTGCAGCCCTTCACCAGTCAGGGGTTTAATAATAATAATAATTATTATAATCTTTATTTATATATTGGCGTCAAATTCCGGAGTGCTTTATTGCAGAGATTGTTATCTCCTCAGTGCAAGAAAGCAATGAAAGCCTGCATACAGTTTGCAAAAAAAAACACACAAAAGAACACTCCAGTGAGCCCACGGCAGTTCTGGGGCAGAAAGCCTTGTTGATGCCAGCAGGTCAGAGGAGAATGGGCCAGACACAGACTGCGTTCGAGCTGGATTTTAGAAAGCAACAGTGACTCAAATCGCCACCCGTTACAACCAAGGTAGGCAGAAGAGTATCTCTGAAACACAGTCGTTGAACTTTGAGGCAGATGGGCTTACAGCAGCCAGAAAGAAAGAAGACAACACCGAGCCTGCACCCACTTTTCAGCTAGCTAGAACAGAGATGAACTGAGGCTACAATGCGCCACAAGCCCTCATCGAAATTGCGACAGTAGATAGAAGATTGCGAAAAACGTTGCCTGCCAGCTGTGATGAGTCTCGATTTCTGATGCCGACATTCGGAATGGATTAGGGTCCAGAATTCTGGCATCAACACATGAAAGCATGGATCCATCCTGCCTGTGTTATCAACGGTTTCAGGATGGTGGTGGTAGAGGCTTTATCATGGTATGGGGGGAATATTTTCTTGCACTCTTCGGGCCCCTTCGCCGTCCAATTGAGAATCGTGCAACGCCCACAGCCTACCTGAGTATTGTTGCTGACCATGTCCATCCCTTTATGAAGCACAAGAACCCAACATCTGATGGCTACTTTCAGCAGGATAATGCGCCACAGTCATAAAGATGGACTCATATAAGACTGCCCGTTTCTTGAACATGACAATGAGTTCACTGTACTCAAAAGGCCTCACAGTCCACCAGATCTCAATCCAAAGAGCATCTTTAGGATGTGGGGTGGAACGTCGAGATTCGCACATCATGGATGTGCAGCCGACAAATCTGCGGCCAACAGTGGTGATTGCCATCATGTCAAGATGCCGACCAAAATCTCTGAGCGAATGCTTCCAGCACCTTGTTGAATCTATTTGCCACAGAAGAATTGAGGCAGTTCTAAGGCAAAAGGGGTCAACCCGTTACTAGCATGGTCGCCTGCCTAAATATAAAAGATCGGCCGGTTGATGGTGTATATACAGATATTTATATTTTATTTTTAGCACTTTATATGTAATTCTGTTCGTTATTCTAGGTATCAGAACCTTTATTAAATACCCAAGTTGAGTAATTATTATTATGGTTTGTGGTGGTTGTTGATGTGAATCTGAAAATACCACTCTCTTTCATTGTATTCTTTAACATTACCTGGGCCTTCCCTGGTGTGAAATACAGGGAAGTCTGTTAAAGAAACAAGTGCTAAAAAGGTACTGCAATTTTTACAGATGCACCACAAGACATTTGAAATCAGAGTTGCCTATGGAGTTGGACTTGTGGAGAGATTGTTACATTTCAGTATCCCCAAAAGTATTTCTTTTGTTACCTGCATATATTACCATCTGCGATCTGCCATTGTGAAAGATTATTATAACTGGATTCTTCAATCAAATTGAAATGAAGCTTTTGACTTTGCCAGAGAATACAGAAGTGTGGAACTCCAGTCCTGTTATCCATCAGGACCATCACTAGTTAATAGAAACTGTCACAAAAGGCAGTCCTTGTATCCTAGAGAATGAAAAGTATGACAACACATACAAGAGATTTTTAAAAACAACTTAAATGCTTTACTTGTACTTGTAATTGCTTCAAATTCAACATTTGACTCTAAAAATATTTGATTAAATTCTCCTTTAAGAAAAGTATTGATTATATAATAATTATAATAATTGAATTATGCTAATAGTTGATATAATTAAATCCTAGACTGAGCCAATATTAATTTCTTCTGTGCAACCCAGAAATAGAATAGTAGAATTCCTATTCACAGATGACAGTGAATTATACTTCCAGTACTTATTTTTTTTGTCAATTTAATTCGACCAATTTTTACATAGATTCATTTAAGGCACTGTCTACTGCATCCGACTGACCATGAAAACCAGAGAAGAGTGCAGAGAGATAGTGATCTACAAATGGCCCAATAAGAGCTTGTTAATGGTGGTCAGTTATGGTTTGTAAGGTAAAAGGAGATTACATTTAATAATAGGGCGAACATCGTGCGGGCCGATTTACTTACCCAGTCCATTGCGATCCAGCGGCGCGTATCTGTGGAGGATTGGCGTATGGCAGGGCGATTCACTAAGGGTAGTGAGTCCGATTTGTCCACAAGTGTCGCTGCTGCACTGAGTCCGTCCAGTACCCTGAAGTTCACCAAGCTATGCTGGGGCAGGTAAGTGAGTGTTAAGCCGACAATTTTTTTTTGTTCAATAAACTTTATTAAAGTACTTAGTGTCAACCCATACATAGACTGTCATTGAGTCACCAGTAGATTTCAGAATAAGCTTTTCAAGGCATATACACATATAACCTTGGCTTGTCTAGCATTTACATTCGACAGCAGTACAAAATGAATTCCGCCACTTCTCAAGACGGATAGTTATACCTAGATAAGAATTGTCTCCTTAGGTGCAAGAGCAAGGAAACTGGCGGGAGGAGAGAAAGTCGATGTATTACTAAACATTATTACAACTCGGACAACAACTAAACACTACGACGTGTGGGAACCATAGGAAACAACATAGCGGAATTACAGAGGGGAAGGTGGGGGGTTGATAGCTATATAGATAGGAAGGGGGAAAGGAGAAAACACACCGGGAAAGAGGGAATGTACGTAAGAAGAAAAAGAAAAGAAAAGGGAAAAAGTTCTCAACTCCCTCAGGCAAGGCCATCCTCCACTGCTTCTATCCAGTGCGCCAAATTCTCCGAATGCACGGATAGTCGATCCAGTGGCGGGGACCCACTCGGTTTGTATTTTTCTATCTGAGAGTCCGCCAAGTCCCTCACGGCTATCATCTCACTCATTTCAAATATCGCATTTGAAGGCTTCCCGACACCACTGGCCCTGTAGCCCGGACTTGCACTTTGATTTCCATAGTCTGGAATAATCTGTCGAGTGGCGGCCCAATGCAAATGTCTCAAGAAAGCCTTCTTTCTCACAGAGATAGAGCAGGGATCATAGAAATAAGCCGATCTCGTGGCTCGGTACAACCGAACGTCCGCCATAATTTATTGAAAAGTGCCAAAGACCGCCTCCCACAGACCACTCACCCCAGGGCAAAAGCACCACCAAAATATGTAACATTGGAACCCCGTTCCCTGGCACATCTCCAACATACATCAGATACCTCCGGGGAAAATCTTATGCAGCCTCTCCGGAGTTCGGTACCATATGGCGACGATTTTAAAGTTAGTCTACTTATTGTGACGAGACAGAGAGCTTTGTGAGTTTAAGACAGACGCCTATACCAATCCTCTTCAGTAAATGTTTATGTTCAGCGCCTGTTCCCAAGCTTGTCTGATATGGGACTGGTGATTTTATCCTCTCTCCACCAGCCCACCATAGACCATCGATATTAGATGCCTAGGGGCGTTCTTTATTAGTTAAAAAATATGTTTCTATGAATTGTTAGTTCCCTTTAAATGATGTGCGGGCCCCAGCGGATTGTAGGGGGGAAGTGCCCCTCAATTGATCTAGCCATAAACATTGCTGCTCTCATTTCAGCGGGGAACCACCCTCCAGAGAATGTATGTCACGGCCTTCCTCCTTCTTAGTGCGTGTCGTATTGTTACTACCCCGTTTAACGGGTAGACCGAATGTTTCAGGGTTCTTCTCGTAGAGGAAACCCCTTAGCATCTAAGATATTGGAGACATGGGGCACGGGACTGATGTCAGTTATGTCGTGTCCTTCATTCTGTCCCAGCGGCTAGCGTATCTATATAAGGGTGTGCAGGGATGAGGACTGTGTCACGGTCTATCGGGAAAGCCAGAGGATGCAATCAGAGGCGGCAAAGTCAAAGAAGCCTCCAGCGTTACACCCAAAGTTGGAAGAGGAGTTCAAGGCTGCGTCTATTAGCAAGTCAGCATAGAGGCCTCATGGTATTAGACCAAGTCGCAAAAGGCCCTGCCACTCCATCTCTTTAGGCATAGAAGTAAAGGGTGGGGGCCATCCGAGGTCTAGGGGAATCCAAATAAAACCCGAGTCACCCTTTTAAGTCTAATTAAGGAAGGCAGGGCTATTTGCGAGGGGTATAGTTTGAAAGAAAATAGAGTATTGGCCAGGAGGATATCCATTTTAATTACACTAATTCCTTCCGAACCATGAGAGCGGAAGGGCTTTCCAGGCAAGGAGCTCTTCTCAATGACCCAGAAGGGGTGATAGTTAACCTGAAAGAGGACAGATAAATCCGTCGGGCGATTTTTATCCCCAGATACGTGATGGCTTTTCGGGCCCACGAAAGGGGAACCCTCCTTTTAATAGCCCAACCCCATCTGGTCAGGCAGGTTTAAGTTGAGCTAGTTCGGACTTCGTGAGGTTTTTACTTTAAAGTAGAGGAAGTCGAAAAGATGTAAAACTCGACATTTTTTTGTTAACTGACAGGAAGCGTTGTTGTGCGCGGTTGCGGTGATAAATAATAATAGATCATCCGCGGGAATGATGGCCATTTTATGACGGAGTCCTCCCCCACTTAAGGCCCTTGATAGAGTTATTAGTCTAATGGCGTTGCCAATGATTCCATCACTAAGATGTAGAGAAGTGGTGAGTTGATAAGGGGCACAACCCCCCCCACCCCCCCACCCCCTCAACCCCCCCCCATGGCGGGTTCAGTTGCTATGGCAAACGGAGTGAAGTAGTAAGATCTCACATTCACCCTGACCATGCCGTAGGGTTTCGGGAAAGCGGCATTATACGAGCTTAGCATGAGGGGCCAAGACCTATCTGCCTGAGGGTCTGGTCCATGAGTTCCACTTACTCTGTCAAATGCCTTTTACGGCAATCAAACAGAGAGCAGGCAATGGGATCTTCTGCCTTTGGGCAGCGTTCATCAATGACACTGTTTTGATAGTATTGTCTCTGGCTTCTCTGCCTTGGGACAAAACCCCACCTGCTCCTTATGATAAGCACCTGGAATTAATGTTTGCGGCGTTGCGCCAATAAGTTAGAGTATATTTTGATAATCTATGTTTATGAGAGAGATGGGTCTGAAATTGGCACACAGGGGTGACATCCTTCCCGGGTTTTGGAATCAAGATAGAATATGCGCCATTAGGGATTGCTTGGGAAAAAGCCCCTTAGTATGCATTGTAGAGAGGGAGGAGGGGTTCAATTATATCCATTTTCAGCGTTGTTAGAAGCGCGAGAGAGGAAAAGCCGTCCGGTTCCCGGGACTCTTTCCCACTTTCAATTCCTAAAAATCACCTGAGCAAAGTTCCTCAGATGTGAACTCATTCTTACAAACCCGAGCCAACTGCGATGATATACGTTTTGGGCATATTGGAAAGTATGCATCTATGGCCTCCCTTGTGTCAGCATCTCCTGCATTGGTAAATTATTAGGGATTCATAAAAAAATTTCCTAAATTCCCTCCAAAATTCCAGAGTGTGAAAAGTCGTGCCATATGGCGAATTAATAGACATAACCCTTGAAAGGAAAGGAGTCTGGGATGGCAGGGCCCTAGATAACCACTTGCCACATTGTGCCATTTACTAAAGAAGCCAAATTTAGGCGGTCCCTTGAGCATAGGGTTTTCTGGTCATTATATTTTGCCAAGATTGTTGCCTCTGAATGAGGATAAATTCTGCCTCAGAGCAATCATTTTTGACCTCTGAACTTATTTGCAGACTCCAGAGAAGCCAGACGTGAGTAGTAGTAGTGGGATCTAAGTTGGACGCATTTGGCCGCTTAATTATAGCCCCGTTGTTGTGACATTAAAAATTCTGGAAGTCGCATTTTTAAGCCCCTCCAATGAGCGGGACATTCTGGTAATCATAGGGTTGCATCTTTAAAACGCCTATAGCACTCCCCTATCCTTTCCAGCCGAGACAACGGGCATTCTTAATAGATGATCGTTTTACCGCCAGGAGGAATGTCTTCCTCCCTTTGAGGATAAGGCTCTTATGCACCCCTTCCGCGCGTGGTCAGACCAGCTGATGGAGTCTGATAGAAGTCAAGTAGGGATGAGCAAGAGAGGGGAATGAGAGATAAGGAGTGTATCATGACGCTATAACGACGTGTTATGCACCGTTAAGTAGTGACTATATCCCTTTGTGCTCGGGGTTGCAGTATCCTCACCGAGACCACTAAATTATGGTTTAGTAACTCCTGCTATTTAACTTACGGGTGGCTGCAAAGAGATCAGGGGACTACCTTCAAGATGTTGTCACAAGTCGTATCAATGGTTAGTTCAAAACTCCGCCAAGACATGATGTCCGAGCCTCCAGAAAGCCCGCCAAATCTTCAGGAGATGATACCGTTGCAATTGTCCTTACATTAAGGAAGTGACGTTGCGAGTAAATAGAGCTGCGACAGAAATTTATTAGAAGAGAATCTCTTACCTGTCCGCACCTGGAGCTCGCAAGATCGCGGAGAGAAGGAGGATGAAATGCCACAGGACCCTTTGACTTCTGTACTGGGTTTTGGTGCATGGAACCAAGTATTATAAAATTATGCGCAAACGAGCGTACAACAGGAGGTCTTAAAATGAGTTTCTTGAAACATGACACATTTGCACAACGTTTTTTTGGAATCATAAAGGATTTGACCCTCGTTTTCCTGGCTATTTAGGCCCCTACTTAAATGTGGCGACGAAAGAATACATTAGTCATTCTCTAGCTAGCAGGTAGGGTCGCTGTGCACGGCCTAAGTCAAGGAAGGCTTATGACTAATAATTAAAGGGGGGTGATAGGAGACGGACTAATGTGCACTACTACAAGACGAACAGAGACAGACCCGGGGTTTCACAAATAATATAACGACCCACATAAGAACTGTCTGAGTTCCAGGTTCCCACATAGACAGGGTTAGACAGGGAAGTTCGTTTCTCAGTATAAGCTACACTACATGTTGATGCCTGGCAACACTATTCATGTCGCCACCCTACTTGGGCAACTTAGCAAAAAACTTTTGCACGGTCTGACATTAGACCCGACCTATGAAAAAAAAAAGAACCCGGCCTTCAGGCAAGATATAAAGGCAGCAGCTTTGATTGTCAGCAAATCCAAGTTGCATTTTAAACCATTCTCCCTATAGCGATACACCAGGGATATACTACAAAAGCATTAAGCTACAATATTCTATCTAAAACTTCAAACTACATGCCTTTAGCTCAATCGGTGTTCAGGGGTTGACTCCCAAAGTGGTAGCACTTCTGGATCTCTTGGAGTCTCGCTGTTGTGTTCGGGCGTACACTGTTCCATTGTCCAGCTGAGGGACACCTGCCAAAGAGGCCGGACGCGCCATGTCTGTGCAGGGACAACCATCGGGAGTTCAAAGTTCCTAGGAACCAGGCAAATCTCCTAGACGGCTGAATATGCCTCTTCCCCATCCTTTTTGGCAGCAGTGAAAGGGAATACTCCCATCTATATATATGCATCCGCGATCTCTTAGCAATTGCAGTAAAGGTTGAGACTTTTTGAGGAATACGCTACGTTCGAGAAAGATTGGCAAGATCAGTAGAGACGGATCCCCATGTTGCATCCACCAGAGTCCCGGGCATGGGTTAAGAATTCTCGTTTGTATCCTTATAAAAATGAATACGGGCAGATGACATCTCGTACACGTTAGGATCTGAGACCGCGGGCCAGAGTAAGGTGGATCCTTATCTATTTCGATTTTTTGGTTTAGGGAGGCATTTGTATCAGATTCCACAAAGAATTTTGGGTGCCAATTCTCCAGGGTGATGGCAAGATTCTCTTCCGAGAGGCCCCTATTCTAAGATTATTACGTCTATGACGATTTTCTATATCATCAAGATGGTCATTGATATCTGCAATTTGAGACGAATGTTGTGCAATAACCTCTTATGAGAAATGAATAAACGTAAGCAGAACTTCATGATGTTCCTCCATTCAGACCCTGTGCCCCACGTGCTTAATCTCCGATTTTAATATCCTCCAATCCTTCGTTGATGTGAGGCCTCCATCGTCCTAGGAGAGTCTGTAGATATTCTCGGGTAGGAAGCGCATATGTGCGACTCCAGTCCCACTCATCATGCGTGGAGCGTGGTGGTGGGATGTGTCTCTGCCATAGTCCCATGCGCAGCAGCAAGGGAATTGAGCGGGGAAGGACGGGGGGGGGGGGGGGCTATGAGCGAAGCCAGCAAGGAGACGCCCCCAATGAGAGCAGGACTGAGCCCCAGGCTTGATTGAGGAGAGCCCATGTTGATTCTTTGAGAGGGGCTGATATGGGCACCTGTTTATCCCTCCAGCAGTTGGAGAAGGGGGGTTGCATTTACTTGCTGGGGACTGTAATGTCCAGGGGAGTCCCTGGTGACCTATCAGGCCTCCATCTTTCTGGCGGAGCCGCCAGTCGGCCCACGTGGCATAGGTCCCGGTGAGCTGGGGCCTCCCATCGCGGCCCGATCCCCTGCGCCTACCTTGGCCGGGGCAGGCTGCGCTTCCTCCCTCTGTGCGCCCTTATCCTTTCCTCTTCCCTCGGCAATGTAGCGTTGGGCTGTGGCTGTGACAGCTTCCTGCTTTCCTGCGGAGCTGGGGCAGTAGCGGGAGTGTTTGTGCGGCGGCCATCTTGGCTGCTGCTGCTTGCTGGTGACAGAGCCGACGGTAAAGAATGTGGCAACCTCCCACTTTCCTTGGGATCGAGATTCCGGCGCTCCTGCCTCCCCTGCCCACCATCATGTCACCGGTCAGCGTCTTGAATGCCTGCTTGCTCTGTCTGCGGGTCTCGGAGCGGCGCACTGCAGTTAAGCGTCCTATCCCCAATCAGCTAGCCACGCCCCGCGACAATTTTTTAACAAAAAAATACAGCGATTTTTACGAATCTGATGGGTTTTCCGAAGCCACGCCCTAGATTTCCGTTGCGTGCATGCTGGTGCCGGTGTGTCCACAATACGATCGCTGCGACAAATCCCGGGGCAATTCAGGGAAAATCAGCGCAAAACGGTATATTCGGCCATCCGAGTAAAAACACGCGATCGTGCCCTTAAGTAATGACCCCAGTTGGGTCAGTTGTGATGTGAGTGGTATATATATTTAGGGGCATAGCGTTCACAGATGAGGCAATACTGAAAGTTTGTATGGTTTTCAAGAGCACAGTGTGGATATGAGATGCAAATAGCTGAATAAATCTGGGGAAGAATTCAGCAGTATGGAGAATTCATCATTCAGTTATGGACCAGAAGGGGCAGATAGTGCAGATGCCCAACTGTTTTGAAAAACGAGCGAGACCTACCCAATATTGACTGACCAGTGGCCGTTTGCAGTTCGTTACGGCCGTCCGGAGCTGTCATATGCACACCAGCAGCTGTGTCAGTGAATATGGGTAGATCTCGCTCGTTATTTAAAAACTGTTAGGGTCAACTGAGGTTCCAGTCTGTGAAGGTGTCCTGTAATCTTCTTAAAGTTTCCAAACCATTCCTGAACATTCATCAATGCGACAGCGAGAGTAAAAATTGGGGCTCATTACTTACCGTCCGAGTGCGCTCCCGAGGTGCGTTCCCCGTTGATGATGCAACTGTGCCGACATCACAGTAGATCCTGCGCCCGAATCCTGCATGTGTCGCTCTCGTTAGGTCCACCGGAGTTCACCTTCTTCTTCCTGATGCATGTAAGTGCTTGATTGCGACCAAATTGAATATTAAATCCGCGCTTAGTCCAAATCCGTTGGATCGTCCAATGGCCCGCCCCGATTAGTGAAGCCAGTGCGATTGCAACAATCCGACGAGGGCGACACAATCCCCGGCGGGACCCCCGAAATGTCGGGAAACCCGATGAAAAAAAGCGCAGCAGGATCTTAGTAAATAAGCCCCATTGTTCTTCAAGAGCAGTGCACCCTCATCGCATAGAGCCGTCAGAGATTGCGCAATATATGCACTGCTGCTGCTATTCTTACAGGTCCCCGCTGACGCGGCATGGAGGGGGAGTGTCAGCTGGTCCCTCATGAATACGGCCGTCTGAGCTCACAAGATACGAGGATCGGACCTCTATTGGAAAGAGGTGGATTGATAAACAAGCAGCATACATTTTTTAAATGGTAAATAAAAAACTGATGGGGAGAGGGATTATGGAGAGCATATTGGTGGGGGGTGACAGGTACTCGAGTTACAAACATGCTACCCTCTGATGGAGCCACACAATGGACACTGTCAATGTGACACTGACAGACAAAAATATTGCATTCCAGGAAGCATAGCCTTGGCCAGAGAGGCCCACCCATGACCTCATCAGAGCCACGACAGTAATAGCAATAGAGCTTCATGTGGCTGTAACCAGTCGATCAAGTATTATCACTGTGAGTGACTTACACAGCAACAGTATCTGCATCTCTAAGACAAACCAAAGGAAAAACTAAATTGCTCACCGCTAGGCTGCAATGGGGACTATGTCATTCAGCATTTTCTAAATGTTGGCATATACTATTTAATACATAAATCAATATCTGACTTATTAACTTGTTGGGAACATATCCTTGTGTGTTACTTGGGGGAATTCTATGAAAAAAACTAAGATGTGAATTGCCATTCCCCGAGGTAGTTAAGACACTATGCTGCTTGCAATCAGTGTAAGGCTGGGGAAGGTGAGTTCTGTTTAATGTAATGCAGAGTAAAGAACAGAAAAGATCTGAAGTGTCCTACACTTAGTATATATTTCTATATTTTAATCACAGGGGAGTTACATAGCTGCTTAGCTCACAGGCTGTTAAACTGTGAAGGAGCACATTACCCTTCCCCTGCTCCATTGAAGTACCCCCTTCCTCTGCCTGTAATATCACACAGTGGGAGGGGAAGTGCCCTGGACAGATATAACAGCCTGTGAAGCCAGAGGATGGAAGGGCTTGGTAAGAATTAGTGCTGTGCTTGCGATCTGCTTCACCTCCATAGAGATGATGGAGCAGAACAACATGTAAGTAAATGTGCCCCAACATGTGTAGCATTAACGGACCTTTCAATATATAGCTGTATCTTTTAGGCAGCAAATAGCCCATGTGGCCCTGAAACAAGATCATACCTACAGCAGATGCAGAACCAGACAATGAGCACTAAACCTCAATAACGTATGAATGTAACTTACAGTATCCAGAGTGGAAAGAGTCGCCAGGGTCCCCCATTGCTTTTGTGGACTAATATTCTGCCATTTGTCCAGCAGGTTGTGCTGGAGGGCGTTAGAGAAGAGGGGCTCTCCGGTGACTGTGCGCGCTTCTCTCTTGTAGGAGAACATTCGGGAGGGTGAGATCATCTGTTTGGGCATATCAGGCCTGGCTGGACTCATCTGCCTTCTTCTTTGTAGGCTGAAGCTGGATAGTCTGCTTCCATATGACTGATTGTGTCTTCTAGCAATGCTGGTAAGAGCATCCTCAGTGGAAGAGCTATCCAAATTCTTTCTACTTCAATTGGTGACTGACCAGGACACAGAATGGACAATAACATATGCTTGTGAATAACGACAATAAGCTGCATCCGCCAGCCATAGCATGTAGATACACAAGCATGTTTTGCAATTGAAGCCCGACTCAGAATTTTGTGCAGGAGAATGATGCTGAAATCTACATTGTCTTGCTAGCCAAGAGGTGTTTTCGCCTGCAAGTCTTTGAGCGCCATCTGCTGGACAATTTAAAATTTTGGTTCGCGCGAGAATACTTTTCACAGCTGTATTTAGGACTGTAAGTTTTACCATGTACAGTACAAGTGAGGGCACAAAATAGTGCACCTACTACATATTCTGAGATAAAAATGGTTGTAAGGAGCTTGGTTACAAAGCTGATTGTTCAAACATTTCGACTTTTAAAAAACACAGAAATGTAAAATTGTATAAACTAGGTTTTTTTATTTAAGGAAACCTACATGAGGAATCTACCATCACAGGGAAATTGATGTAGATTCCTCCTGCCTGCCTAATTGTAATTTAATTATTCTGGAGCCTAAACTAATTGTTAAAAACTTATTTTACTAATAGGTAAATTAAAGGGGTTGTCCACTTTCAGCAATATTTGATATGGTTTGGTAAGGAAAAGTTATACAATTTTTAATATAACAATTCCTTACAGTTCTAGACTCTGCTTGCTGTCCTGCTATAAAGCTTCTATTTTAACTTCCAGTAGATAGAAACTGTCCTGTGATGTGATGCAGGTGCATGTGCATGTGCATAAGCCGTTAGTATCATAATAATAATCGGTAGTGCACCTGCATGCCATTAAATCACTTGGACTGATTTCTATCCCTGGTAGTAAACAAAGAAGCTTTCTATAGCAGCACAGCAAGCAGAGATCTAGAAAACTATGAATTGATACAGAAAGTATATTGGAAAATTGGATAACTTTCCTTCCACCAACCATTTCAAATATTTGCTGAAAGTGGAAACCCCTTAACTGCAGAGGCTACTGGGCATGTAGTAGCCTGGCCAGGCATAGAGTATAGGCTACTCCACAACCCAGTAGCCTCTACAGTCATTTACATATACAAAATACAGTTTTAACAAGTAGCTTAGGTTCCAGGATTATTAATTACAGATTAGGGCAGAGGGCAGCCAGGAGGAATCAACATCAGATCTACTTCTGATAGTAGATTCCTCACGGTAGGTTTAAATGCCCTGCAGCCCCCCTATAATGAAATTCTCTGCAGTCCTCTAGAAATGTCCTGCAGCCCTCCCTATTAAAATGCCCTGCAACTCCCCATTAATGAAATGCTCGTCGTCCCCAAAAATGAAAAGCTCTGCAGTCCCCCTAATTAAATGCCCTGAAGCCCGCAGTGTATAATAATAAACTTACATAACATTCTTTGAATGCTCCGCAATGCTCCCGACTCCACCTCTTCCTTCTTCTCTTTCCCTAGTGGAGCGGCAGAGACATGTCCATGAGGTGAGTATGTAAGTTTATTTTTTTTATACACTCATTGGTAAGTCAAGATGGGGGTTTTCAGCACTTTTTTGGTTTGGGTTTTGTACTGAAAAACACCTCCACCTTCAACATAATCCTCCAGCATTATGATGTTTTGATCTTTAAAGCATATTAACCACCTAAAATAAAACACTTCATTAAAACTATGATTAAAAAGCATTGCCCTTATACCTAAATGTCATCTCAATGGCTGCAATGTTAAAAAATCAGTTTGCAAACTTATATGGTACTCGCCCAAAGTGAGTCCAATGACGCTGATTCCAATGAGGCCTTGCATATTCGCTACTAGCACTTACATGTCTCCTTTTTCTTGAATGACAGTTCACGGCTACAGAAACATGCTAATATGTGAATAGTTAAAGAGGGCTCTGTTACATATGGCCACTTATGTCATGTGGCCAGGGTGATATCATCTAAGGTCTGTTACACTTGCACAGTTACCTCATGTATGTATCTGATCACATGAAATCACAGCAGCCTCCATGGAGGATGGGGAGGAGTAGAAGTCCATGAAGGCAGCTGTGATCATGCCATGATATTACAATGTGATCAGATACATACATTGGGTAGATGATGCAAGCCTAACTGGGTAAGGGACCTTAGATGACAGGATCCTGGTCACATGACATGCTAAGAGGAGGCCTCATGGTAAGTGTAGGGGGGTGGGGCAAGTGATTATAGGGATGTAAGGGAAACAATTTTTAGCTAAAAGAAGTTGTTCAAGAGTTAATAGGGCTTTTATGAAAAACCTGTCACTAGCTGTGTTTGTGAAATGTAATAACAGATATGACAGGAATTTTTAATCAATGAATGCATTGTTTTGTGAATATGCCCCCTTAGAGTTATTCCGGAGCTGTTCTGAAGTCAGAAACAACCAAACAGAAAGCAGAGAGAGTTGGCCACTGCAATCTTTCTCCTATTAGAGAGTACCAGTGGAATTACATATGACATTATAGAAAGGGACTGACATAAGGATGCAACTAAACGGTGCGGCTGAGATGCAGCTATGTTGCATAATTCATAAGGAATTATTATTTAGCAACAGTTTCATGTTAACAGTACATGAAACTGTACTAAATAATATTTCTGTTAAAAATATGGTCACAATTATTTCATTGATGGGCTGGCCACAGACACAGTAGCACCGTTTACCCTTACCGACATGTGACGTAATATTACATCACATGCCGGGTGCGGGTGCATGGAGAGGGCTCCACGGGCTCTGGCAACTTCTAACATCAACAGCTGGATTCCAAAGTAAATCAGACGCAACACTGGAACGTCTGGTCACAGCAAACTTTGCTGGGTGAAAAAGGTACAAAAAGGGTAAATCCACCAATGCGTCAAAAAAAGTTACAAAAAGAACTGCAAAATAAAGGGGAAAAGAATGAGAGTAATCCCCCACATTAAGTTATTAACATCGTAATTAGACAATCAGACAAAAATCCTTCTATTAAATGAAGACTGAGTTGTTTCCTGTCATGTCTTAGGAAAAAACCTTAGGCTATAATTCCTGCCGTCTCTAACGTAAAGCATTCTCTAACATTGCTAAACTGGATCTTTTTTTTTATACACCAATAGCTCTATTATTGAGTCACTGCAATTCTTCACCAGACAGTCTGTCTACAATTGATTTTGGACAACATGTGTGGTTCTGATATACCGCTTACCGAGATGCTGTAAACTGCAGATGAACATCTTTATAGCTGTGTATAATGGCCCAGGTAGGGAATGAGAAGACAGGTGGGATATTACTAAAAATACTTGTGGACCATAAATGCTTCAATTAGGCTCTTAATGGTCTTGAGTTGTTACCATCCTGCACAGTTACAGTTTTGCATGAGTTGATCTAACAGGAAAAGTTTTAAAGAAGACAGCTGAAATACTTCCTAAAAAGTACACAGATACGTACAACATAGGTTCTGTAGGTGTGTTCTTAAGTTGAACTTGTATGTAAGTTGGAACTGTAATTTTATTAATGTAAAAATTGTAAACATTTTTGTCTCTGTGACAATTAGATTTTAAAAATGTTGGGTTGTCATAAGAACCATGATTAACAATAAAGCTTTAATGTAGACATCTGTGAAACTGTTACAGTGATCATTGTAGCCTAGGCAGGGCCGGATTAAGGTTTGCTGGGGACCCCTGGGTGAAAATCTGGTGTGTGTCCCCATGAATGTAATCAGATAGGAACAGCAATCGCTATAAACTGCTCCCCGAAATCACTATATACAGTTCCCCTAGTAATCACTATATATAGAGCGATATACAGTATTCACTATATACAGCTCCAAGTAATCACTATAACAGCTCCCCCAGCAATCACTATATAGTGCTCCCCCAACAATCACTGTATACAGCTCACAGCAATCATATATATAACTATATCTATAAACTATAACAGCCCCTATAATAACTATATGCAGATCCACCTATAATAACTATATATAGCCCCTATAATATCATAACAGCCCTATAATAACTATATACAACCCCCCTATAATAACTTGACACAGCTCCCATTATAACTATATCAGTCCATGTAATAACTATAACATCCCCTGTAATAACTAATACAATCCCTGTATAACTAATTACAACCCCTGTAATATCATATACAGTCCCCTGTAATAACTATATACAGCCCCCTATAACTATATACAGTCCTCCTATAAAACTATAACATCCTCCTATTATAACGATATACAATCCCCCTTTAATGATTGTATACAGTCTCAGGTAAAAGAAAATAAAATTGTACTCCGCTTCCTCATTCTCCCGATACGCCCCACCCTCCTTCCCTCGCGGTGTAGGATAGTGGATATCGGAGGTGTACCAAGATGGCACGCCGTGATGTTGAGCGGTGATGTCACACGCCGCCATCTTTGTATACCTCCGGTCGTGTATGTCAGAGCAGGGTACTTATTGTTCCCTCACCTGCCATAGACTGAGTTGGGGCACATTGTGCATATGACCCGGTGAGCCCGGACCCATATATACTGTGACCAAATCGCTAAAATCCGGCCCTATTACTGAAGCTAGACTGCATGACGTTCTGTCTTGCAATGATCACAGAAAATTCTCTGTTAACCAACTAAATACATTTACTCACAACATCTTTATATAATAGCTACAGTAAACTCATGGCACAACATGAAGTTTTTCTTATACACAGCACACAGATGGTGGCACTACAAAATGCATTATACTTGCAGAGAAGCCCTAACCTTCTCTGGCAAAATATTAACAAAAGGCTAACAGTTCGGGCAGGGAGCAGATGCCAAATATGGAAAAGGGGTAAGTTCCTGAAAGGGGGGGTAAATAAAAACAACAAATTTCGAATAATGTGGTTGTGTAAGTATGAACAGTCAGTTTTAACGAGTGTAAACAAACATCGATACTTCTTAGGCTGGATTCACATTACGTTTATGATCCAATCACTGTATACGCGGGAAAGCTCCAGATGGATTCCCTGAGCTTACACATTGGACATACACTGGCAGACAGATGCATACTTGTTTTCTCCTTCTGACTAGTATGCATCAATCCGCTGAAAAGGGCAGGGTGGAAAGATGTAGCCATGTAGTACATGGCTGCTGCCGGTTGTACACTCCTTCTCCCACATTCAGGGGGGTCCACGAGCAATGTATCCCACGTATACAGTGGGATATATCCGTACCTTCCGAATACAGTTTAAAATAATCAATCTCATCCGCAAAGTTCTGCACAATGCCGCACCTCCCATCCTCTCCTTTCTCATCTCAGTCTACGTGCACCCCGTGCTCTTTGTTCTGCCTGTGATCTTAGATTATTCTCTTCTTAATTTGAACCTTAAGCACTCTTCCTGGACTTCTCCGAGCTACACAGATCTCTGGAATGTCTTACGCCAGACTATCAGACTAATACCCAACTACAAAGTTTCCATATGCACTTAAAACCCATCACTTTAAGCAAGCTCTCACATTCCCTAACTTCAAGAAACTTCAACTCTCTTTACAAAACCCATCTTGTGTTCTCCCGTCAGTGGCAACACCCTAAGCCAACACCGGCAAGGTGGTTGTTGCGAATAGTGTCCTCTCCATGTTAGAGCTGTTATGGATCACCTGTTATTGATCACCTCTCTAGGAGGTCTCTAAATAATGGAGAACTTTGTAACTGCAGCTGTAATCATTGCCTAGTAAGGCAAGAGTTGACAATGTGAAATGTTGTTGTCCAATAGAATCTCTATACTATTGTAAAGCAAGTGATTGTAGAGTGCTACCACCTGACCAAGGGAGTATAAAAACCCTGTTGGGTCTGATATGATCTTGTGAGGAGTAAGAGTAGCTCCTTTACTGCCAATGGCTGTCATATGATGAGCATATGATCTGTTGTTGAGCAGGAGCATGCAGCGCAGAGCTCGAAGCCCGCGGCATGAATACATCTTGTGCATTAGCACAAGCTGTATATCAGGAGCATGCCGACGCAGAACGACGTTGGGACATTACCGGCTACTGGGTCCTTTGTTCCCACAGACCAGAAAGGCTACTCCAGCCCAATAGCCTCGGGCATTGAGTTAAAGTATAAATGAGGTTATGGAGTGTTAGAAGTAAACTACCATCGGATTTACCTTAAGGTCTTTAGTGGTTCTTACCTTTCATTTCATACACCTGGTTAGGTGGCAGGTGTGGATGTGCCAGAATTTGTGGCTTTCACATCTAGAATTGGATCATAACTCCGGGAAATATGATAGAAAACTTTGAAGGGAAATTGTCTCAGGCTCAAAAAAATGCATGTGCCCAAAAAAGTTGCTAATGAAGAAAACACACATGCCAAAAATAAATACATGTGCCCCACTGTCTATAAGAGTGCGGAAATAGGCATTATTAGCCTACTGGGGATCCCTGTGAATACGGCTACTTGGGGCATTGTTGGGCTACTAGGGACATCACTGTGACTACTGGCTACATCAATGCTTTGTTATTTTAGCTGTGTGTCATGTCTTTTTGGAAGGTGCACCTTCAGCCCAGTCTGAGGTCCAGGGCACTCTGGAAGAGTTTTATAGACAGGATATCTCAGTACTTGTCCACATTCATCTTTCTTTCAATTGCAACGAGTCCTCCTGTCCTTCAGATGTAAAATACCCCCATTGCATGATGCTCCCATCACCATGTTTCACTGTTGGGATTGTATTTGGCAGATGATGAACAGTGCCTGGTTTTCTCCACACATAACCGCTTATAATTAAAGGGGTTGTCCAAGACCCTATGAAAAATAGATATGTTGCTGGGAAGGGGGGGTTGTACAAAAAAAATAAACATATACTTAACTTGGCGGTCCATTCGTCTTCTGGTCAGCGAAGGTGGCCAGCCACACCCACCCGACAACACAGGGCCCGGCCAGAGAGATATGTGCATATGAAGCCCCCCCCCTTCCCCGATAAATAACTATTTTTCATAGACATCTTGGACAACCTCTTTAAGACCATAAAGTTCCATCTTGTCTCGTCAGACCAGAGAATCGTCTGGGCGTCATAATAATAATTATTATTATAATCTTTATTTATATATTGGCGTCAAATTCCGTAGCGCTTTATTGTAGAGTTTGTTATCTCCTCAGTGCAAGACATATGAAATTTGCAAAAAAAAACCACACAAAAGACTCCCAGACGATTCTCTGGTCTGACGAGACAAAGATGGAACTTTATGGTCTTAAAGAGGTTGTCCAAGATGCTATGAAAAATAGTTATTTGATCGGGGAAGGGGGGACTTCATAAAAAAAAAGAAACTTGTACTTACCTTTGCGGTCACTCCCGGTGTCCACATATCTCTGGCTGGGCCCCTGTGTTGTCGGGTGGGTGTGGCTGGCCACCTTCGCTGACCAGAAGACGGAATGGACCGCCAAGTTAAGTATATGTTTAATTTTTTTGTACAGACCCCCCCTTCCCAGCAACATATCTATTTTTCATAGGGTCTTGGACAACCCCTTTAATTATAAGCGGTATGTGTGGAGAAAACCAGGCACTGTTCATCATCTGCCAAATACAATCCCAACAGTGAAACATGGTGATGGGAGCATCATGCAATGGGGGTATTTTACATCTGAAGGGACAGGAGGACTCGTTGCAATTGAAGGAAAGATGAATGTGGACAAGTACTGAGATATCCTGTCTATAAAACTCTTCCAGAGTGCCCTGGACCTCAGACTGGGCTGAAGGTGCACCTTCCAAAAAGACATGACACACAGCTAAAATAACAAAGCATTGATGTAGCCAGTAGTCACAGTGATGTCCCTAGTAGCCACAATAATGCCCCAAGTAGCCAGTATTCACAGGGATCCCCAGTAGGCATAATAATGCCTATTTCCGGCACTCTTATAGACAGTGGGCACATGTATTTAATTTTTGGCATTGTGTTTTCTTCATTAGCAACTTTTTTGGGCACATGCATTTTTTTGAGCCTGAGACAATTTCCCTTCAAAGTTTGCTATCATATTTCCCGGAGTTATGATCCAATTCTAGATGTGAAAGCCACAAATTCTGGCACATCCACACCTGCCACCTAACCAGGTGTATGAAATGAAAGGTAAGAACCACTAAAGACCTTAAGGTAAATCCGATGGTAGGTTACTTCTAACACTCCATAACCTCATTTATACTTTAACTCAATGGCCAGAGGCTATTGGGCATGGAGTAGCCTTTCTGGTCTGTGGGAACAAAGGACCCAGTAGCCGGTAATGTCCCAACTCGTTCTGCGTCGGCATGCTCCTGATATACAGCTTGTACTAATGCACAAGATGTATTCATGCCGCTGGCTTCGAGCTCTGCGCTGCATGCTCCTGCTCAACAACAGATCATATGTGCATCATATAACAGCCGTCGGCAGTAAAGGAGCTACTGTGGATGTGCAGTGTTTGAAGAAGTTGGGGGCATAAATATAGTTTGCACACAAACACAAGTTGTATATGGAGAGCATGCCGATATGGAATGAGGTGGGACAGTATCAGCTACTGGGGTGTGGAGTAGCCTTTCTGCCAAAAATGTGTATATTAGTTAGATAAATTATAGATGAGTTTAGGAAATATTATAGGATTAGGGAAAGATTGTTTAGGCCTTACAATAATAGTAGAAACCTACCATCTGATCTACCTTAATAGGTAGATTCCTGATGGTAGGTTTCTTTTATACCCTTTCATCCTCTTTTTCCAGCTCAGAGAAGGAACATGACCGGTACCGTCACTGGAGCACCACTTACCTTTGCCATATGATTATGTATAGGCATCCCACACTCTGTATTTCACTGCCTGGTCTTAACCGTCAGTTGTGCAGGGCTGGACAGGTGCAGGGGGCGTGCATTAATAACCGTATGGCTGAGCTAAGAGGTGCTCCGGTGACATAGCCAGAGTGCCTGCGGCTTGTCAAAAAATTTAGTATAAAGACACTTTTTACACAATTCTGGATGTCCATGAAGCTATTAAAGATGTTACCATCCCCAAGATTAAAGGACCTTCATGTAAGTATAGCTCACAGCCTGGTAGTAACTTCAGGCTAGACAGGTAAAGATGGAGCCAAGTCCAGATCATGAACCTCTGCTTTGGGGGCTTAAGTTTCCTGACTTGTCCTGGGTGCTAAGCAGTGGCCTGAGACACCTGTGGTTCCTGGTATTAAGATACTAGCTGGTGAAACTTGGCAGTAGATGCACTCTCCTCTGCTTGCTTTGCTGACATGTGCTCCAAGATGGAGTCTCTCACTCTTACTGCTCAAACAGATCATATCAGACCCACTGGGGTTTTTATACTCCCTTGGTCAGGTGGTAGCCTTCTACAATCAGCTTGCTTTCCAATAGTATAGAGATTCTAATTGGACAACATTTCACATTGTCAACTCTTGCCTTACCAGGCAATGATTACAGCTGCAGTTACAAAGTTCTCCATTATTTAGAGACCTCCTAGAGAGGTGATCAAATAACAGGTGATCCATAACAGCTCATAACATGGAGAGGACACTATTCGCAACAACCACCTTGCCCAGGTGTTGGCTAGGGTGTTGCCACTGACGAGGAGAACACAGGATGGGTTTATAAAGAGTTGAAGTTTCTTGCAGTTAGGGAATTTGAGGAGCTTGCTTAAAATGATGGGTTTTAAGTGTATATGGAAACTTTGTAGGTTGGGTATTAGTCTGATAGTCTGGCGTAACACATTCCAAACAGATCATATCAGACCCAACAGGGGTTTTTATACTCCCTTGGTCAGGTGGTAGCACTCTACAATCAGCTTGCTTTACAATAGTATAGAGATTCTAATTGGACAACAACATTTCACATTGTCAACTCTTGCCTTACTAGGCAATGATTACAGCTGCAGTTACAAAGTTCTCCATTATTTAGAGACCTCCTAGAGAGGTGATCAAATAACAGGTGATCCATAACAGCTCATAACATGGAGAGGACACTATTCGCAACAACCACCTTGCCCAGGTGTTGGCTAGGGTGTTGCCACTGACGGGGAGAACACAAGATGGGTTTGTAAAGAGAGTTGAAGTTTCTTGAAGTTAGGGAATGTGAGGAGCTTGCTTAAAGTGATGGGTTTTAAGTGCATATGGAAACTTTGTAGGTTGGGTATTAGTCTGATAGTCTGGCGTAAGACATTCCAGAGATCTTGTGTAGCTCGGGAGAAGTCCAGGAAGAGTGCATTAGAGGTTCAAATTAAGAAAGAGAATAATCTAAGATCACAGGCAGAACAAAGAGCACGGGGTGCACGATAGACTGAGATGAGAAAGGAGAGGATGGGAGGTGCGGCATTGTGCAGAACTTTGCGGATGAGATTGATTATTTTAAACTGTATTCGGAAAGGTACGGATATATCCCACTGTATACAGTGGGATACATTGCTCGTGGACCCCCCTGAATGTGGGAGAAGGAGTGTACACCGGCAGCAGCCATGTACTACATGGCTACATCTTTCCACCCTGCCCTTTTCAGCGGATTTGATGCATACTAGTCAGAAGGAGAAAACAAGTATGCATCTGTCTGCCAGTGTATGTCAATGTGTAAGCTCAGGGAATCCATCTGGAGCTTTCCCAGCGTATACAGTGATTGGATACATAAAACGTAATGTGAATCCAGCCTAAGAAGTATACGATGCATTTGTTTACACTCGATTAAAACTGACTGTTCATACTTACACAACCACATTATTCGAAATTTGTTGTTTTTATTTACCCCTCACCTTTCAGGAACTTACCCCTTTTCCATATTTGGCATCTGCTCCCTGCCCGAACTGTTAGCCTTTTGTTAATATTTTGCCAGAGAAGGGTTAGGGCTTCTCTGCTAAGTATAATGCATTTTGTAGTGCCACCATCTGTGTGCTGTGTATAAGAAAACATTCATGTTGTGCCATGAGTTTACTGTAGCTATTATATAAAGATGTTAGTGAGTAAAATGTATTTAGTTGGTTAACAGAGAATTTTCTGTGATCATTGCAAGACAGAACGTCATGCAGTCTAGCTTCAGTAATAGGGCCGGATTTTAGCGATTTGGTCACAGTATATATGGGTCCGGGCTCACCGGGTCATATGCAGACAATGTGCCCCAACTCAGTCTATGGCAGAGTGAGGGAACAATAAGTACCCTGCTCTGACATACACGACCGGAGGTATACAAAGATGGCGGCGTGTGACATCACCGCAACATCACGGCGGTGCCATCTTGGTACACCTCCGATATCCACTATCCTGACACCGCGAGGGAAGGAGGGTGGGGCGTATCGGGAGAATGATGGAAGCGGAGTACAATTTTATTCTTTTACCTGAGACTGTATACAATCATTAAAGGGGGATTGTATATCGTTATAATAGGAGGATGTATATAGTTATTATAGGAGGACTGTATATAGTTATAGGGAGGCTGTATATAGTTATTACAGGGGACTGTATATAGATATTACAGGGGGTTGTATATAGTTATTACAGGGGATTGTATATAGTTATTACAGGGTACTGTATATAGTTATTACATGGGACTGTATATAGTTATATGGGAGCTGTGTCAAGTTATTATAGGGGGGTTGTATATAGTTATTATAGGGGGCTGTATATAGATATTATAGGGGCTATATATAGTTATTATAGGTGGATCTGCATATAGTTATTATAGGGGCTGTATATAGTTATAGATATAGTTATATATAATGATTGCTGTGAGCTGTATACAGTGATTGTTGGGGGAGCACTATATAGTGATTGCTGGGGGAGCTGTATATAGTGATTACTTGGAGCTGTATATAGTGAATACTGTATATCGCTCTATATATAGTGATTACTGGGGAAGCTGTATATAGTGATTTCTGGGGAGCAGTTTATAGCGATTGCTGTTCCTATCTGGATTACATTCAATGGGGACACACACCAGATTTTACACCCAGGGGTCCCCAGCAAACCTTAATCCGGCCCTGCCTAGGCTACAATGATCAGCTGTAACAGTTATCACAGATGTCTACATTAAAGCTTTATTGTTAATCATGGTTCTTATGACAACCCAACATTTTTAAAATCTAATTGTCACAGAGACCAAAAATGTTTACAATTTTTACATTAATAAAATATACAGTTCCAACTTACATACAAGTTCAACTTAAGAACACACCTACAGAACCTATGTTGTACGTAATCTGTGTACTTTTTAGGAAGTATTTCAGCTGTCTTCTTTAAAACTTTTCCTGTTAGATCAACTGCAAAAACTGTAACTGTGCAGGATGGTAACAACTCAAGACCATTAAGAGCCTAATTGAAGCAGTTATTGGTCCACAAAGTATTTTTAGTAATAATCCCACCTGTCTTCTCCAATTCCCTACCTGGGCCATTATACACAGCTATAAAGATGTTCATCTGCAGTTTACAGCAGTCATCGGTAAGCGGTATATCAGAACCACACAGTTGTCCAAAATCAATTGTAGACAGACTGTCTGGTGAAGAATTGCAGTGATCAATAATAGAGCTATTGGTGTATAAAAAAAAAGACTCCAGTTTAGCAATGTTAGAGAATGCTTTACGTTAGAGACGGCAGGAATTATAGCCTAAGGTTTTTCCTAAGACATGACAGGAAAACATCAGTCTTCATTTAATAGAAGGATATTTTGTCTGATTGTCTAATTACGATGTTAATAACTTAATGTGGGGGGATTACTCTCATTCTTTTCCCTTTATTTTGCAGTTCGTTTGTAACTTTTTTTGACGCATTGGTGGATTTACGCCTTTTTGTACCTTTTTCACCCAGCAAAGTTTGCTGTGACCAGACGTTCCAGTGTTGCGTCTGATTTATCTTTGGAATCCAGCTGTTGATGTTAGAAGTTGCCAGAGCCCGTGAGCCCTCTCAATGCACCTGCACCCGGCATGTGATGTAATATTACGTCACATGTCGGTAAGGGGTTAAGGGAGCAACTAAACGGTGCTACTGTGCTGTGGCCAGCCGCATCAATGAAATAATTGTGACCATAATTTTTAACAGAAATATTATTTAGTAACAGTTTCATGTACTGTTAACATGAAACTGTTGCTAAATAATAATTCCGTTATGAATTATGCAACATAGCTGCATCTCAGCCGCACCGTTTAGTTGCATCCTTAATGTCAGTCCCTTTCTATAATGTCATATGTAATTCCACTGGTACTTCTAAATAGGAGAAAGATTGCAGTGGCCAACTCTTCTCTGCTTTCTGTTTGGTGTTTCTGACTTCAGAACAGCTCCGGAATAACTCTAAAGGGGGCATATTCACAAAACAATGCATTCATTGATTAAAAATTCCTGTCATATCTGTTATTACATTTCACAAACACAGCTAGTGACAGGTTTTTCATAAAGCCCTATTAACTCATTGACAAACTTCTTTTAGCTAAAAATTGTTTCCCTTACATCCCTATAAATCAACTTGGCCCCACCCACCTACACCTTACCATGAGGCCTCCTCTTAGCATGTCATGTGACTAGGATCCTGTCATCTAAGGTCCCTTACCCAGTTAGGCTTGCATCGTCTACCCAATGTATGTATCTGATCACATTGTAATATCATGGCATGATCACAGCTGCTTTCATGGACTTCTACTCCTCCCCATCCTCCATGGAGGCTGCTGTGATTTCATGTGATCAGATACATACATGAGGTAGACTGTGCAAGTGTAACAGGACCTTAGATGATATCACCCTGGCCACATGACATGAAGTGGCCAATGATGTAACAGAGCCCTCTTTAACTATTCCACATATTAGCATGTTCTGTAGCCGTGAACTGTCATTCAAGAAAAAGGAGACATGTAAGTGCTAGTAGCTGAATATGCAAGGCCTCATTGGAATCAGCGTCATTGGACTCACTTTGGGCGAGTACCATATAAGTTTGCAAACTGATTTTTTAACATTGCAGCCATTGAGATGAACCATTTAGGTATAAGGGCAATGCTTTTTAATCATAGTTTTTAATGAAGTGTTTATTTTAGGTGGGTTAATATGCTTTAAAGATCAAAACATCATAATGCTGGAGGATTATGTTGAAGGTGGAGGTGTTTTTCAGTACAAAAACCCAAAACAAAAAATGTGCTGAAAAACCCCATCTTGACTTACACATGAGTGTATAAAAAAAATAAACTTACATACTCACCTCATGGACATGTCTCTGCCCGCTCCACTAGGGAAGAGAAGAAGGAAGAGGTGCAGTCGGGGGAGCATTGCGGAGCATTCAAAGATGAGTATGTAAGTTTATTATTTATACACTGCGGGGCTTCAGGGCATTTAATTAGGGGGACTGCAGAGCTTTTCATTATTTGGGGGACGACAGAGCATTTCATTAATGGGGAGTTGCAGGGCATTTTAATAGGGAGGGCTGCAGGACATTTCATTAGAGGGACTGCAGAGAATTTCATTAATAGGGGGGCTGCAGGGCATTTAAACCTACCGTGAGGAATCTACTATCAGAAGTAGATCTGATGTTAGATTCCTCCTGGCTGCCTCTGCCCTAATCTGTAATTTAATAATCCTGGAACCTAAGCTAACTTGTTAAAACTGTATTTTAGTAATATGTAAATGAACTGTAGAGGCTACTGGGGTGTGGAGTAGCCTTAGCTCTTAGTGCCTGGCCAGGCTACTACATGCCCCAGTAGCCTCTGCAGTTAAAGGGGTTGTCCACTTTCAGCAAATATTTGAAATGGTTGGTGGAAGGAAAAGTTATCCAATTTTCCAATATACTTTCTGTATCAATTCATAGTTTTCTAGATCTCTGCTTGCTGTCCTGCTATAGAAAGCTTCTTTGTTTACTACCAGGGGATAGAAATCAGTCCAAGTGATGTAATGGACATGCAGGTGCACTAGCCGATTATTATTATGATACTAACGGCTTATGCACATGCACATGCACCTGCATCACATCACATGGACAGATTTCTATCTACTGGAAGTTAAAATAGAAGCTTTTATAGCAGGACAGCAAGCAGAGATCTAGAAAACTGTAAGGAATTGTATATTAGAAAATTGTATAACTTTTCCTTACACAAACCATATCAAATATTTGCTGAAAGTGGACAACCCCTTTAATTTACATATTAGTAAAATAAAGTTTTTTACAAGTTAGGTTAGGCTCCAGAATAATTAAATTACAGATTATTCAGGCAGGAGGAATCTACAATCAGATTTACCTGTGATGGTAGATTCCTCATGGTAGGTTTCCTTAAATAAAAAAAAACCTAGTTTATACAATTTTACATTTCTGGTGTTTTTTAAAAGTCGAAATGTTTGAACAATCAGCTTTGTAACCAAGCTCCTTACACCATTTTTATCTCAGAATATGTAGTAGGTGCACTATTTTGTGCCATCACTTGTACTGTACATGGTAAAACTTACAGTCCTAAATACAGCTGTGAAAAGTATTCTGCGCGACCAAAATTTTAAATTGTCCAGCAGATGGCGCTCAAAGACTTGCAGGCGAAAACACCTTCTTGGCTTAGCAAGACGAATGTAGATTTCAGCATCATTCTCCTGGCACAAAATGTCTGAGTCTGGCTTCAATTGCAAAACAACTGCTTGTGTATCTTACATGCTATGGCTGGCGGGATGCAGCTTATTGTCGTATTCACAAGCATATGTTATTGTCAATTCTGTGTCCTGGTCAGTCACCAATGAAGTAGAAGAAGAATTGGATAGCTCTTCCACTGAGGATGCTTTACCAGCATTGCTAGAAGACACAATCAGCATATGGAAGCAGAGCTATCCAGCTTCAGCCTACAAAGAAGAAAGGCAGATGAAGTCCAGGCCAGGGCCTGATATGCCCAAACAGATGATCTCACCCTCCCGAATGTTCTCCTACAAGAGAGAAAGCAGCACAGTCACCGAGAGCCCCTCTTCTCTAACTGCCCTCCAGCACAACCTGCTGACAAATGGCAGAATATTAGTCCACAAAAGCAAATGGGGGACCCTGGCGACTCTTTCCACTCTGGATACTGTAAGTTACATTCATACGTTTATTGAGGTTTAGTGCTCATTGTCTGGTTCTGCATCTGCTGTAGGTATGAATCTTGTTTCATGTGCCACATGGCTATTTGCTGCCTAAAAGATACAGCTATATATTTGAAAGGTCCGTTAATGCTACACATGTTGGGGCACATTTACTTACATGTCTGTTCTGCTCCATTCATCTCTATGGAGGTGAAGCAGATCGCCAAGCACAGCACTAATTCATTACCAGAGCCCTTCCATCCTCTGGCTTCACAGGCTGTTATACTGTCCAGGAGCACTTCCCCCTCCCACTGTGTGATATTACAGGCAGAGGAAGGGGGTAAATGTCAATGGAGCAGGGGGAAGGGGGATGTGCTCCTGCACAGTGTAACAGCCTGTGAAGCTACAGCAGCTATGGTAACTCCCCTGTGATTAAAAAATATAGAAATATATACTAAGTGGTAGGGACACTTGTCAGATCTTTTCATGTTCTTTACTGCATTACATTAAACAGAACTCACCTTCCCCAGCCTTACACTGAATGCAAGCAGCATAGTGTCATTAACTACCTCGGGGAATGAGGCAATTCACATCTTAGGTTTTTCATAGAATTCCCCCAAGTAACACAAAGGATATGTTCCCAACAAGTTAATAAGTCAGATATTGATTTATGTTATTAAATAGTATATGCCAACATTTAGAAAATGCTGAATGACATAGTCCCAAATTGCAGCCTAGCTGGTGAGCAATTTAGTTTGTCCTTTGGTTTGTCTTAGAGATGCACATGCTGTTGGCTGTGTAAGTCACTCACAGTGATAATACTTGATCGGCTGGTTACAGCCACATGAAGCTCTATTGCTATTACTGTCAGTGGCCTCTGATGAGGTCCATGGGTGGGCCTCTCTGAGTCAAAAGGCTATGCTTCCTGGGAATGAAATATTTGTCTGTCCAGTGTCACATTGACAGTGTCTCATTGTGTGGCTCCATCAAGAGGGTAGCATGTTTGTAACTCGAGTACCTGTCACCCCCACCAAATATGCTCCCATAATCCTCTCCCCAGCAGTTTTTTATTTATGCCATTTATTAAAAAATGTATGCTGCTTGTTTTAATCAATCCGACCTCTTTCCAAATAAGAGGTCCGATCCTCGTATCTTGTGAGCTGCAGACGGCCGTATTCATGAGGGGACCAGCTGACACTCCCCCTCCATGCCGCTGTCAGCGGGGACCTGTAAGAATAGCCAGCAGCTGTGCATATATTGCGCAATCTCTGACGGCTCTATGCGATGAGGGTGCACTGACATCTTGAAGAACAATGGGGCTTATTTACTAAGAATCCTGCTGCCGCTTTTTCATCGGGTTTCCCGACATTTCGGGGGTCCCGCCGGGGATTGTGTCGCACTCGATCGGATTGTGTTGCAATCGCACTGGCTTTCACGAATCGGGGCGGGCCATTGGACGATCCAACGGATTTGGACTAAGCGCAGGATTTAATATTCAAATTTGTGTCGCAAGCCAAGCACTTACATGCAGCAGGAAGAAGAAGGTGAACTCCGGTGGACCTAAGCGGAGAGCGACACATGCAGGATATCGGGCGCAGGATCTACGTGGATCGCGGCACAGTGCATCATCAACGGGGAACGCACCTCGGGGAGCGCTACTCGGACAGGTAAGTAAATGAGCCCCAATTTGTTACTCTGTCGCATTGATGAAAATGTTCAGGAATGGTTTGGGAAACTTTAAGAAGATTACAGGACACCTTCACAGAGCTGAACCTCAGTTGACCCTAACAGTTTTTAAATAACGAGCGAGATCTACCCAATATTCACTGACAGCAGCTGCGGTGTGCATATTGACAGCTCCGGACGGCCGTAACGAACTGACAACGGCCACTGTCAGTCAATATTGGGTAGGTCTCGCTCGTTATTTCAAAACAGTTTGGGCATCTAGCAACTATCTGCCCCTTCTGGTCCATAACTGAATGATGAATTCTCCATACTGCTGAATTCTTCCCCAGATTTATTCAGCTATTTGCATCTCATATCCACACTGTGCTCTTGAAAATACCATACAAACTTTCAGTATTGCCTCATCTGGATAACGCTATGCCCCTAAATAATATATACCACTCACATCACAACTGACCACACTGGGGGTCATTTACTAAGGGCACGAATCGCGTTTTTACGTCGGATTGGCCGAATATTACCGTTTTGCGCTGATTTTCCCTGAATTGCCCCGGGATTTTGTCGCACGCGATCGTATTGTGGCACACCGGCACCAGCATGCACGCAACGGAAATCGTAGGGCGTGGCTGTCGGAAAACCCATCAGATTCGTAAAAATCGCTGTATTTTTTTGTTAAAAAAATGTGTCGCGGGGGCGTGGCTAGCTGATGGCGGGATAGGACGCTTAACTGCAGTGCTCCGCTCCGAGACCCGCAGAAACAGAGCAGCAGGCATTCAAAGACGCTGACCGGTGACATGATGGTGGGCAGGGGAGGCAGGAGCGCCGGGAGATCTCGATCCCGAAAGGAAAGTGGGAGCGTGGCCACATTCTTTGAGCCGGTCGGCTCTGTCACCAGCAAGCACGCAGCAGCCAAGATGGCCGCCGGCACAGAACACTCCAGCGCTACTGCCCCAGCTCCGCAGGAGAGCAGGAAGCTGTCACAGCCAGCAGCCGCAACAGCTACAGTGCCGAGGGAAGGAGGAAAGGAGAAGGGCGCACAGAGGGAGGAAGCGCAGCCTGCCCCGGCCAAGGTAGGCGCAGGGGATCGGGCCGCGATGGTGGAGGCCCCAGCTCACCGGGAATATGCCACGTGGGCCGACATGGCGGCTCCGCCAGAAGAGAGGAGGCCTGATAGGTCACCAGGGAGCTCCCCTGGACATTACAGTCCCCAGCAAGTAAATGCAACCCCCCCTTCTCCAACTGCTGCAGGAGGGATAACAGGTGCCCATATCAGCACCTCTCAAAAGAATCAACATGGGCTCTCTCAATCAAGCCCTGGGGCTCAGTCTGCCTCATTGGGGGCTTCTCCTTGCTGGGCTTCGGCTCATAGCCCCGTTTCCCCGCTCAATTCCCTTGCTGCTGGCGGCATGGGACTATGGCAGGAGACATCCACACCACCACGCTCCACGCATGATGAGTGGGACTGGAAGTCGCACATATGCGCTTCCTACCAGAGAAGACTACAACTCTCCTAGGAAAGATGGAGGCCTCACATAAGAAGGATTATGAGGATATTAAATCGGAGATTAAGCACGTGGGGCACAGGGTCCTAAATTGGAGGAACATCAGGAAGGTCTGCGTGACGTTTTCTATCTCATAAAGAGGTTATTGCACAACATTCGTCTCAAATTGCAGATATCATGGACCATCTTGATGATTAGAAAATCGTCATAGACGAAATAATTTGAGAATAAGGGGCCTCTCGGAAGAGATCCTGCCATCACAGCTGGAGAATTGGGCCCAAAAATTCTTTGGCAATTTGCTACAAATGCCTCCTAACAAAAAGATCGAAATAGATAGGATCCACCGTACTCTTGGCCCGCGGTCCTCAGATCCTAAACGTGTACGAGATGTCATCTGCCGTATACATTTTTATAAGGATAAAGAACGAATCTTACAACATGCCAGGGACTCTGGTGAACTGCAACATGGGGACTCGCCTCTACTGATCTTGCTCAACGTACGTTATTCCTCAGAAAAGCTCTCAAGCCTTTACTGCAATTGCTAAGAGATCGCGACATCTTATATAGATGGGGATATCCCTTTCAACTGCTGGCCAAAAAGGATGGGAAGAGTGCATCTTTCAGACGTCTAGGAGATTTGCCTGGTTTCCTAGGAACTTTTGAACTCCCGATGGTGTCCCTGCCAGACTGGCCGCGTCCGGCCTCTTTGCCGGTGTCCCCTCCAAGGGAACAATGGAACAAGGTCCCCGCCGAAACAGCAGCGAGACTCCAAGAGATCCAGAAGTGCTACCTTTGCGGTCAACCCTGAAACCTTGAGCTAGCATTTAGTTGAAGTTTTAGAGAAATATTGTTAGCTTAATCTTTTGTAGATATCCCTGGTTGTATCGCTAATGGGAGATGGTTTAAATGCAAACTTGGATTGCTGAAACAAATGCCTGCTGCCTTTATATCTGGCCTGAGAGGCCGTGTTTTCTTTTTTTTCATAGGGTCGGTGCTAATGCACGACCGTCAAAAGTTTTTGCCTAAGTTCCCAGTAGGGCTGGCGACATTAGTGTTGCCTAGTGTATAACACTGTAGTGTAGCTTAGTATAGAATACGAACTTCCCTGGTCTAACACCTGGTCTATTGACTGGGAACTAGGAATCAAAGTTCTTATTTGTTGGTAGTTATATATTTGTGAACCCCGGTCTGTCTCTGTTCGTCTTGTAAGTAAACACTAGTCCCTGTCTTCCTATCCCCCCCTTTTAATTATAGTCTACCTTTCTCTTGCTTAGGCCGTGTACAGGCGACCCTACCGCTAGCTTAGAATGACTAATTTATCTTCGCCACATTTAATGCTAGGGGCCTAAATAGCCCAGAAAAGGGGCAAATCCTTTATGGATTCCTAAAAAACGTGTGCAAATAGTCATGTTTCAAGAAACTCATTTTAAGACCTCCTGTGTACCCTCGTGTCGCAATAAATTTTATAATACTTGGTTCCATGCACCAAACCCAGTACAGAAGTCCAAAGGGGTCTCTGTGGCATTTCATTCCTCCTTCTCTCCGCATCTTGGACTCCAGGGCGGATCAGGAAGGCAGATTTCTCTTCTAAAAATTTCTGTCGCAGGCTCTATTTATACTCTGGCTAACGTCTACTTCCCTAATGTAGGACAATTGCATCGGTATCCTCTCCTGGAAGATTTGGCGGGCTTTGCTGGAGGCTCGGACATCATTCTTGGCGGCGATTTGAACGTACCACTTGATCCAGACCTTGACACATCTGAAGTAAGTCCTCGATCTCATTTGCAGCCACCCGTAGACTAAGGCAAGTTAGCTAAACTAAATTTAGTGGATCTCTGGAGGATACTGCACCCGGCAACAAGGGACTATAGTCACTACTCTAGTGTGCATAACACGTATAGCCGTATTGATACACTCCTGATCTCTCATTCCCTCCTTGATCTCAGCCCTACTTGCTCTATCGACTCCATAATCTGGTCTGACCACGCGCCGGTAATGGGTGCTATAAGACCTTATCCTCAAAGGAGGAAGACATTCTCCTGGCGGCTAAACGATCATCTATTAAAAGATGCCGGTGCTCGGCTGAGGTCAAGGAGCTATAGAGCGTTTTAAGAATGGCAACCCTATTGATTACAGTAATGCTCCGCTCATGTGGGAGGGGCTAAAATGCGAACTTCGCAGAATTTTTTGTCACACGGGGCTAGAATTAAGCGGCAAATGCGTCCAACTTAGATCCCCTACTAGCTACTCTGGCTTCTCTGGAGTCTGCAAATAAGTTCAGAGGTCTGATGCTCTGAGAGCAGAATTATCCTCATCAGGCAACAAATCTTGCAATTTGGACCAGAAAACCCATGCGCAAGGATCGCCTAAATTTGGCTTCTTTGAGTATGGCAACAAATGTGGCAAGTGGTTATCTAGGGCCCTGCATCCCAGTCCTATCTTCAAGGGTTATGTCTATTAATTCGCCAACTAATGGCACGATTTTCAACCCGTCTGGAATTTTGGAGGAATTTAGGAAATTTTATGAATCCCATATAATTTACCAATGCAGGAAGATGCGGACAAAAGGGGGCCTGATGCATACTTGTCCAATATGCCCCAAAACGTATATCACACACGTTGGCTCAGGTTTGGAAGATGATTCACATCTGAGGAACTTGCTCAGGGATTAAGGAATTGAAAGTGGGAAAGAGTCCGGGACCGGACGGCTTTTCTCCGCGCTTCTACAAAACGCTGAAAATGGATATAATTGAACCCTCCTCTCCTCCTACAATCGATAGCTAAGGGGGCTATTTTCCCAAGCAATCCCTAATGGCGCATATATCTGTGATTCCAAAACCGAAGGATGTCACCCTGTGTGCCAATTTCAGACCCATCTCTCTCATAAACATAGATATCAAATATACTCTAAATTATTGGCGCAACCCTGCAAACATTAATTCCAGGTCTTATACATAAGGAGCAGGTGGGGTTTGTCCCAGGCAGAGAAGCCAGAGACAATACTATCAAAACAGTGTCATTGATGAACGCTGCCCAAAGGCAGAAGATCCCCATGTGCCTGCTCTCTGTTATGCCGAAAAGGCATTTGACAGAGTAAGTGGGAACTTCATGGAACAGACACTCAGGCAGATAGGTCTTGGCCCCCTCATGCTAGCTCGTATAATGCCCTTTACAGACCCGACGGCGATGGTCAGGGTGAATGGAGATCTTACTACTCCGTTTGCCATAACAACGGAACCCGCCAGGGGTGCCCCTTATCACCACTGCTCTACATCTTAGTGATGGAATCATTGGCAAACGCCATTAGAACTAATAAATCTATCAAGCCTTAATGGGGAGGACTCCGTCATAAAATGGCCATATTCGCGGATGATCTATTATATTATTACACCCACCGCGCACAACGCTTCCGTCAGTAATGGCTGAGTTTAAAATCTTTTCTGAACTTTCTAACTTTAAAGTAAACCTCACGAAGTCCGAACTGCTCAACGTAAACCTGCCTGACAAGTGTGTGGGAGATATTAAGAAGGAGTTCCCCTTTCGATGGGCCGAAAAAGCCATCACGTATCTGGGATAAAAATCCCGACGGATTTATCTGGCCTTTTCAGGTTACTATCAGCCCCTTCTGGGGTCATTAGAGAAGGAGCTCCTTGCCTGGAAGCGCCTTCCGCTCTCATGGTTCGGAAGGATTAGTGTAATTAAAATGGATATCCTGCCGAAAATACTCTATTTCTTTCAAACTAACCCCTCCAAATAGCCCCTGCCTTCCTTTATAGACTTAAAAGGGTGATCTCGGGTTTTATTTGGGATTCCTCTAGACCTCGGATGGCCCACACTTACTTACTAGGCCTAAAGAATGGGAGGGCGGGCTTGCCGGACTTGGGTCTATACCATGAGGCCTCTATGCTGACTTGCATAATAGACGCAGCCTGAACTCCTCTTCCAAACTTTGGGTGACGCTGGAGGCTTTCTTTGAACTTGCCGCCTCTGATGGCATCCCTCTGGCTTTCCCCGATAGACCGTGACACATCCTCTCCCTGCACACCCTTAATGGATACTGCTAGGCAGTTGGGACAGAATGAGGAAACGACTAAACTGACATCAGTCCCGGGCCCCATGTCTCCAATATTCTTAGATGCTAGGTGTCCTCTACGAGATATGAACCCTGAAACATTCGGTCTACCGTTAAACGGGGTTTACAAGTACGACACGCACTAAAAGGCCGTGACATACATTCTCTGGAAGGGTGGTTCCCCGCTGAAATGAGAGGCAGCAGATGGTTTTATGGCTAATCAATTGAGCAGCTTCCTACAATCCCTGGGGCACGCACAATCCTTTAAAGGGAACTAACATTCATAGAACAAATTTTTACGAATAAGAACCCCCTAGGCATCTATAATCTATGGTCTATGGGTGGCTGGTGAGAGAGAGGACTAAAAATACACCAGTCCCATACAGACAAGCTTGGAACAGGCGCTGAACAAACATTTACTGAAGAGGATTGGGATAAGGCGTCTGTCTTAACTCACAAACTCTTCTGTCTCGTCACAATACAGGGACTAACTTTAAATCGTCGCCAGATGGTACCTGACTCCGGAGAGGCTGCATAAGATTTTCCCGGAGGTATCTGATGTATGTTGGAGATGTGCCAGGAACGGGTTCCATGTTCATATTTGGTGGTCTTGCCCTGGTGAGTGGTCTGTGGGAGGCGGTCTTTGCACTTTACAATAAATTATGGTCGGACTCGGTTGTACCGGCCCAGAGATCGGGCTATTATCTATGATCCCTGGCTCTCTCTGTGATAAAGAAAGGCTTTCTGAGACAGCATTGCCTTGCCGCCACTCGACAGATTATTCCCAGACTATGGAAATCAAGTGCAAGTCCCTCAGGGCCCTGGGCGGAAGCCTTAAATCATATTATGAGAATGGAGGAGATGAGAGCCTGGAGGGACTGGCGGACTCTCAGATAGAAAAAACACCAGAGTCGGGTCCCCATGGATCGACTTCCGCAGTTCGGCAGAATTTGCCACGTGGATAGAAGCAGGTGGAGGATGCATGGCCTGAGTGAGTGAGAAATTTTCCCTTTTCTTCTTACCATTCCCTCTTTCCCGGTGTGTTTCCCCTCCTATCTATACCCCCTTCCCCCTGTATTCCCTATGTGTTTTCCTATGGTTCCCCACGTCGTAAGTGTTTAGTGTGGTCCGAGTTGTTAATAATGTTTAGTAACATAGACTTCTCTCCAGTTTCCTTGCTCATTGCACTAAAGGAGACAAGTATTATCTAGGTATAACTATCGTCTTGAGAAGTGCGGAATTCATTTTGTACTGCATGTTGCTAGACAGCCAAGGTTATATGTGTATAGCCTGAAAGCTTATATTCTGAAATCTTACTGTGACTCAATGACAAGTCTTGTATGTTGACACTAATTACTTTTATAAAGTTTATTGAACAGAAAAAATGTGTCGCTTAACACTCACTTACCTGCACCCAGCATAGCTTGGTGAACTCAGGGAACTCGGAGGACTTCAGTGCAGCAGCGACACTTGGTGGACATCGGACGCACTACCTTAGTGAATCCCGGCCAGACCCGAATCCTCCACAGAAACGCGCCGCTGGATCGCAAATGGACTGGGTAAGTAATCTGCCCCACTATGTCCCCTATATATTAAATGTACTCCTTACCACCTAACTGACCACAATGAAACAAGCTCTTATTGGTCTCATTGTAGATCACTATCTCTCTCTCTCTCTGGTTTTCATGCAGTCGGATGCAGTTAGACAGTGCCTTAAATGAATCTATGTAAAAATTGTTGAATTAAATTGAAAAATAAGTACTGGAAGTATAATTCACTGTCATCTGTGAATAAGGAATCTACTATTCTATTTCTTGGGTTGCACAAAGAAATTAATATTGGCTACAGTCTAGGATTTAATTATAATTCAACTATTATCATTATTCAATTTTATAATTATTATATAATCAATACATTTCTTAAAGGAGAAGTTTAAAATAAATATTTTTAGTCAAATGTTGAATATGAAGCAATTACAAGTACAGTAAAGCAGTGTAAAGTGTTTTTAAATATCTTGTATGTGTTGCATACATTTTCATCTCTTAGATACAAGGACTGCCTTTTGGACAGGTTCTATTAACTAGTGATGGTCCTATGGATAACAGCACTGGAGTTCCACACTTCTGTATTACTGCAAGTCAAGCTTCATTTCAGATTTGATGAAGAATCCAGTTATATCTTTCACAATGGCAGATCCAGATGTAATATATGCAGGTAACAAAAAAATACTTTTGGGGATACTGAAATGTACAACTCTCCACAAGTCCAGCTCCACTACAACTATGATTTCAAATGTCTTTGGTGGCATCTGAAAAATTGCAGTACTTTTTACTTGTTTCTTTAACATGACTTCCCTGTGTTCACCACCAGGACCAGGTAGTTAAAGATACAATGAAAGAGCAGTGGTATTATTCAGATTCACATCAAAACAAACCACACATATAATAATTATCAACTTTGGTATGTAATATAAGGTCTGGACTAAATAACGACAGATTACATATAAATGCTAAAAATAAAAATAAATATACTGTATATACTACTCACCGGCCACTTTATTAGGCACACCCATGCTAGTAACGGGTTGGACCCTTTTTGCCTTCAGAAACTGCCTCATTCTTCGTGGCTAGATTCAACAAGGTGCTGGAAGCATTCCTCGAGATTTTGGTCCATATTGACATGATGGCATCACACTGTTGCCGCAGATTTTCGGCTGCACATCCATGATGCGAATCTCCCGTTCCACCACATCCTAAAGATGCTCTATTGGATTGAGATCTGGTGACTGTGGAGGCCATTTGAGTACAGTGACTCATTGTCATGTTCAAAACCAGTCTGAGATGATTCCATCTTTTGACATGGCGCATTATCCTGCTGAAAGTAGCCATCAGATGTTGGGTACATTGTGCTCATAAAGGGATGGACATGGTCAGCAACAATACTCAGGTAGGCTGTGGCGTTGCAACGAGGCTCAATTGGTACCAAGGGGCCCAAAGAGTGCCAAGAAAATATTCCCCACACCATGATACCACCACCACCACCGCCTGAACCGTTGATACAAGGCAGGATGGATCCAGGCTTTCATGTTGTTGATGCCGAATTCTGACCCTACCATCCGAATGTCGCAGCAGAAATCGAGACTCATCAGACCAGGCAACGTTTTCCAATCTTTACTGTCCAATTTCGATGAGCTTGTGCAAATTGTAGCCTCAGTTTCCTGTTCTTAGCTGAAAGGAGTGGCACTCGGTGTGGTCTTTGCTTGCTGTAGCCCATCTGCCTCAAAGTTCAACGTACTGTGCGTTCAGAGATACTCTTCTGCTACCTTGGTTGTAACGTGGCGATTTGAGTCACTGTGCTTTCTATCAGCTCGAACCAGTCTGCCCATTCTCCCTGACCTCTGGCATCAACAAGGCATTTCGCCCACAGAACTGCCGCTCACTGGATGTTTTTTCTTTTTCGACCATTCTCTGAAACCCAGAGATGTTGTGCGTGAAAATCCCAGTGAATCAGCAGTTTCTGAATACTCAGACCAGCCCTTCTGGCACCAACAACCATGCCACGTTCAAAGGCACTCAAATCACCTTCTTCCCCATACTGATGCTCGGTTTGACGGCAGGAGATTGTCTTGACCATGTCTACATGCCAAATGCACTGATTTGCCGCCATGTGATTGGCTGATTAGAAATTAAGTGTTAACGAGCAGTTGGACAGGTGTACATAATAAAGTGCCGGCGAGTGTATAATGGACATAAAATTAAAAAAGGACATGTCAGGGATTTGGACACCAAACCACCCACAGTCCTTATGAAACAGTGAGTTAGTTTCCAAAATCACCTTCTAATACTTACCAGTATACCCCATAATATATATAGATAGCCTAAGCACATGCTCCCTCAGTACATAGATAGCTCCATCACATCTCCACAGTACATAGAAGCACCAGCACATGCTCCCTTAATATATAGATAGCCCAGCACAGCTCAGTATATAAATTATTACTGTTTAAAGGAATCTACCATTTGTTTTTATGCATTGTGAGACATACCTTGAAATGCTGTAGCACACTGATGCAGAAACATATCTTATTAATCTCTAAACTGAGTGGTGTTGCTCAAAAACAATTATAAAATCAGGACCTTGGGAAAGCTGGGTGTTGCATGCTGCTGTTGGGGCTATTCTAAGGGTCATTTGCGTCGGGTTTACCAACTTTTCGGGGATCGTGCAGGGACTGGTAAGTAAATCGTGACCCATTATTTCCACATACACGGAAGCTCCCTGAACTTTCCAGACAGGACTAATTAACCTGAGCTGGTGACTCATAACAGCAGCTCTTATCGTGCAGTGACTATTACTTCTGCCTGTCAGGGACACACAATGATAAGTATTCTCGCTTATGCTGGGCAAACAAGGCTGAAGCAGTGCATAATTAAATCAGAGGAACCGGGCAGCCACAGGAGTGACAGAGTTGCTCAACATGGATAATGTCCTACGAGGGTGGCTATTGATACCAAGGCTGAGAGAAAGTGGCAAAGCTGAAAGTAGTGCATCCAGGCCCCCAGGGCCCTCACGATCCAATGTCACAAGCGGCGCATCCAAGTGTGACTGATAACATCTTTAACCCTTGGAAGAGGACTGTAGGAAGACCCAGTATCCGGAAGCACGTATGAATGATGGGAATTGGAGGTTGCCAAAAGGGTTAAGGGACCCGGGGCTGAGACCAAATTCAGCTAAAAAGCAAATTTCCTCCCAGCTTTCACTATATTTGAAAGAGAGTTCAAGAGGCTGATGAGCAGCTTGGTGATACCACCAGAAAGCCCCTAGCATGTGGATTGAGGTTATTCAAACTTGGCTGTTACAATAGCTTTTTTCTCCCTGTGGTGAAACAAATCTATATCATGTCCCAATGGATCTCTATAGTAGGGATAACGTCTAGGAGCCCCACCCCTCCACAAATTTTGGGTCTGTTGAAGACTTCTCTGTATGTAAGGGGAAGATCACCTCAAAACAACACAGATATTTTAAGAGAGATACGAATGATTTCGGACAACTACAGGAGGGTTTGAAGCACATACAAGGCGAGGCAGATGTCCATCTTAGTACATTAACTATGCCAAACCATGATAGTGCCAACGGCTGCCATTTATAAGTGAGCTGAGATCTTTTGAATTTGAAGGCTTGTGTGTGTTCAACGAAAATAGCGAGAGGGGTTCGAGGGTATGCGAACCCCTAGGTGTTTTATAGAGGATCTCCCTTGAAAGGGAATGCTGATGTTAGGGAGATACCTCTGAGGCTGGTAAAAATTATTAATCATTATTTTGTGCATATAGTACTTGATATAAGGCCTCTGTTGTTCTCTATATCTACAGAGAAACTCTCAACGACACTGAGACCCGAGTGTGCTGCGTTAACACTGATAGGCCAAATGGTGAATGTACAAACCAGATGAGCAGACTTTGCTAAGCAAGCTCTATTCAGGTAGTTATTTTGTCTTATCATATAAGGTCACATATGGCCTTGTCGCTTGAAGGAAATCACCATCAAATACATCATTAAAACCAGGGGCACTTACTCCTAGATCCAGGCAATGTGACGGTGGCAATCTTCTTATAATTGTTATCCAGACCTCCTTCCTCCTAAAATCAACTTTAACATAATGCTAATGAGTCAGGGGAGGTTGGGCATGTTACCGTGCATTGTAGCTGCAAAGGCTTCACCTCTGAAGGAGCGCTTCCCCCCTCCCCACTGTGCGCTTACTGCTGGGCGAGATCGCAGCAGGAGGTGGGAGGGAGGAGGAAGTGCGGAAAACACAAGGTGAAACATGGAACAGCCTGTGTAGCTACAGCACAGTGCCTGATGAGTAAGTGTCCCTGGTTTATTTACTCGATTTTGGTTGTGTTTTAATATCTCTCCAAGTCAGAATTAAAAACTGGCTTTCATATGGTATTTTAAATTAAGTTTATTTATGTACATTTTTATTGCATAACACTTTGCTCCAGATGTGTTTCCTGATCTCTGAAACGTACTCCTGTCCTTGGCTATAAAGTTAACAGCTCCCATATAAATCTTACACATGAAGGGACTTATTTATAAATATTGTCCTAATAGTGTACGAGATGTCATCTGCCGTATACATTTTTATAAGGATAAAGAATGAATCTTACAACATGCCAGGGACTCTGGTGGACTGCAACATGGGGACTCGCCTCTATTGATCTTGCCAGATCTTGCTCGACGTACGCTATTCCTTAGAAAAGCTCTCAAGCCTTTACTGCAATTGCTAAGAGATCGCGACATCATTTATAGATGGGGATATCCCTTTCAACTGCTGGCCAAAAAGGATGGGAAGAGTGCATCTTTCAGACGCCTAGGAGATTTGCCTGGTTTCCTAGGAACTTTTGAACTCCCGATGGTGTCCCTGCCGGACTGGCCGCGTCCGGCTTCTCTGCCGGTGTCCCCTCCAAGGGAACAATGGAACAAGGTCCCGCCGAAACAACAGCGAGACTCCAAGAGATCCAGAAGTGCTACCTTTGCGGGTCAACCCTGAAATCTTGAGCTAAGCATGTAGTTGAAGTTTTAGAGAAATATTGTTAGCTTAATGCTTTTGTAGATATCCCTGGTTGTATCGCTAATAGGGAGATGGTTTAAAATGCAAACTTGGATTTGCTGAAACAAATGCCTGCTGCCTTTATATCTGGCCTGAGAGGCCGTGTGTTCTTTTTTTTTCATAGGGTCCGGTGCTAATGCACGACCGTCAAAAGTTTTTGCCTAAGTTCCCAAGTAGGGTTGGCGACATATAGTGTTGCCTAGTGTATAACACTGTAGTGTAGCTTAGTATAGAATACGAACTACCCTGGTCTAACACCTGGTCTATTGACTGGGAACTAGGAACTCAGAAGTTCTTATTTGTTGGTAGTTATATTATAGAGAAATATTGTTAGCTTAACGCTTTTGTAGATATCCCTGGTTGTATCGCTAATAGGGAGATGGTTTAAAATGCAAACTTGGATTTGCTGAAACAAATGCCTGCTGCCTTTATATCTGGCCTGAGAGGCCGTGTGTTCTTTTTTTTTCATAGGGTCCGGTGCTAATGCACGACCGTCAAAAGTTTTTGCCTAAGTTCCCAAGTAGGGCTGGCGACATATAGTGTTGCCTAGTGTATAACACTGTAGTGTAGCTTAGTATAGAATACGAACTTCCCTGGTCTAACACCTGGTCTATTGACTGGGAACTAGGAACTCAGAAGTTCTTATTTGTTGGTAGTTATATTATTTGTGAAACCCCGGTCTGTCTCTGTTCGTCTTGTAAGTAACACCTAGTCCCTGTCTTCCTATCCCCCCCTTTTAATTATTAGTCTACCTTTCTCTTGCTTAGGCCGTGTACAGGCGACCCTACCGCTAGCTTAGAATGACTAATTTATCTTTCGCCACATTTAATGCTAGGGGCCTAAATAGCCCAGGAAAAAGAGGGCAAATCCTTTATGGATTCCATAAAAAACGTGTGCAAATAGTCATGTTTCAAGAAACTCATTTTAAGACCTCCTGTGTACCCTCGTGTCGCAATAAATTTTATAATACTTGGTTCCATGCACCAAACCCAGTACAGAAGTCCAAAGGGGTCTCTGTGGCATTTCATTCCTCCTTCTCTCCGCAGATCTTGGACTCTAGGGCGGATCAGGAAGGCAGATTTCTCTTCCTAAAAATTTCTGTCGCAGGCTCTATTTATACTCTGGCTAACGTCTACTTCCCTAATGTAGGACAAATTGCATACGGTATCCATCTCCTGGAAGATTTGGCGGGCTTTGCTGGAGGCTCGGACATCATTCTTGGCGGCGATTTGAACGTACCACTTGATCCAGACCTTGACACATCTGAAGGTAAGTCCTCGATCTCATTTGCAGCCACCCGTAGACTAAGGCAGGAGTTAGCTAAACTAAATTTAGTGGATCTCTGGAGGATACTGCACCCGGCACAAAGGGACTATAGTCACTACTCTAGTGTGCATAACACGTATAGCCGTATTGATACACTCCTGATCTCTCATTCCCTCCTTGATCTCAGCCCTACTTGCTCTATCGACTCCATAATCTGGTCTGACCACGCGCCGGTAATGGGTGCTATAAGACCTTATCCTCAAAGGAGGAAGACATTCTCCTGGCGGCTAAACGATCATCTATTAAAAGATGCCCTGTGCTCGGCTGAGGTCAAGGAGGCTATAGAGCGTTTTAAGAATGGCAACCCTATTGATTACAGTAATGCTCCGCTCATGTGGGAGGGGCTAAAATGCGAACTTCGCAGAATTTTTATGTCACACGGGGCTAGAATTAAGCGGCAAAATGCGTCCAAACTTAGATCCCTACTAGCTACTCTGGCTTCTCTGGAGTCTGCAAATAAAGTTCAGAGGTCTGATGCTCTGAGAGCAGAATTATCCTCAGTCAGGCAACAAATCTTGCAAATATTGGACCAGAAAACCCTATGCGCAAGGGATCGCCTAAAATTTGGCTTCTTTGAGTATGGCAACAAATGTGGCAAGTGGTTATCTAGGGCCCTGCATCCCAGACTCCTATCTTCAAGGGTTATGTCTATTAATTCGCCAACTAATGGCACGATTTTCAACCCGTCTGGAATTTTGGAGGAATTTAGGAAATTTTATGAATCCCTATATAATTTACCAATGCAGGAAGATGCGGACAAAAGGGAGGCCATAGATGCATACTTGTCCAAATATGCCCCAAAACGTATATCACAGCAGTTGGCTCAGGGTTTGGAAGATGAGTTCACATCTGAGGAACTTGCTCAGGTGATTAAGGAATTGAAAGTGGGAAAGAGTCCGGGACCGGACGGCTTTTCTCCGCGCTTCTACAAAACGCTGAAAATGGATATAATTGAACCCCTCCTCTCCTCCTACAATGCGATAGCTAAGGGGGCTATTTTCCCAAAGCAATCCCTAATGGCGCATATATCTGTGATTCCAAAACCCGGGAAGGATGTCACCCTGTGTGCCAATTTCAGACCCATCTCTCTCATAAACATAGATATCAAAATATACTCTAAATTATTGGCGCAACGCCTGCAAACATTAATTCCAGGTCTTATACATAAGGAGCAGGTGGGGTTTGTCCCAGGCAGAGAAGCCAGAGACAATACTATCAAAACAGTGTCATTGATGAACGCTGCCCAAAGGCAGAAGATCCCCATGTGCCTGCTCTCTGTTGATGCCGAAAAGGCATTTGACAGAGTAAGTTGGAACTTCATGGAACAGACACTCAGGCAGATAGGTCTTGGCCCCCTCATGCTAGCTCGTATAATGGCCCTTTACCAGAACCCGACGGCGATGGTCAGGGTGAATGGAGATCTTACTACTCCGTTTGCCATAAGCAACGGAACCCGCCAGGGGTGCCCCTTATCACCACTGCTCTACATCTTAGTGATGGAATCATTGGCAAACGCCATTAGAACTAATAAATCTATCAAGGGCCTTAAGTTGGGAGGACTCCGTCATAAAATGGCCATATTCGCGGATGATCTATTATTATTTATCACCCAACCGCGCACAACGCTTCCGTCAGTAATGGCTGAGTTTAAAATCTTTTCTGAACTTTCTAACTTTAAAGTAAACCTCACGAAGTCCGAACTGCTCAACGTAAACCTGCCTGACAATGTGGTGGGAGATATTAAGAAGGAGTTCCCCTTTCGATGGGCCGAAAAAGCCATCACGTATCTGGGGATAAAAATCCCGACGGATTTATCTGGCCTCTTTCAGGTTAACTATCAGCCCCTTCTGGGGTCATTAGAGAAGGAGCTCCTTGCCTGGAAGCGCCTTCCGCTCTCATGGTTCGGAAGGATTAGTGTAATTAAAATGGATATCCTGCCGAAAATACTCTATTTCTTTCAAACTATACCCCTCCAAATAGCCCCTGCCTTCCTTATTAGACTTAAAAGGGTGATCTCGGGTTTTATATGGGATTCCTCTAGACCTCGGATGGCCCACACTTTACTTACTAGGCCTAAAGAGATGGGAGGGGCGGGCTTGCCGGACTTGGGTCTATACCATGAGGCCTCTATGCTGACTTGCATAATAGACGCAGCCTTGAACTCCTCTTCCAAACTTTGGGTGACGCTGGAGGCTTCTTTGAACTTGCCGCCACTGATGGCATCCCTCTGGCTTTCCCCGATAGACCGTGACACATCCTCTCCCTGCACACCCTTATATAGGATACTGCTAGGCAGTTGGGACAGAATGAGGAAACGACATAAACTGACATCCGTCCCGGGCCCCATGTCTCCAATATTTTTAGATGCTAGGTGCCCTCTACGAGATATGAACCCTGAAACATTCGGTCTACCGTTAAACGGGGTAGTACAAGTACGACACGCACTAAAAGGCCGTGACATACATTCTCTGGAAGGGTGGTTCCCCGCTGAAATGAGAGGCAGCAGATGGTTTATGGCTAATCAATTGAGCAGCTTCCTACAATCCCTGGGGCACGCACAATCCCTTAAAAGGGAACTAACATTCATAGAACAAATTTTTACGAATAAAGAACCCCCTAGGCATCTAATATCTATGGTCTATGGGTGGCTGGTGAGAGAGAGGACTAAAAATACACCAGTCCCATACAGACAAGCTTGGGAACAGGCGCTGAACAAAACATTTACTGAAGAGGATTGGGATAAGGCGTCTGTCTTAACTCACAAACTCTCTGTCTCGTCACAAATACAGGAGACTAACTTTAAAATCGTCGCCAGATGGTACCGAACTCCGGAGAGGCTGCATAAGATGTTCCCGGAGGTATCTGATGTATGTTGGAGATGTGCCAGGGAACGGGGTTCCATGTTACATATTTGGTGGTCTTGCCCTGGGGTGAGTGGTCTGTGGGAGGCGGTCTTTGCACTCTACAATAAATTATGGTCGGACTCGGTTGTACCGAGCCCAGAGATCGGGCTATTATCTATGATCCCTGGCTCTATCTCTGTGATAAAGAAAGGCTTTCTGAGACATTGCATTGCCGCCACTCGACAGATTATTCCCAGACTATGGAAATCAAGTGCAAGTCCCTCAAGGGCCCAGTGGGCGGAAGCCTTAAATCATATTATGAGAATGGAGGAGATGAGAGCCGTGGAGGGACTGGCGGACTCTCAGATAGAAAAATACACCAGAGTCTGGTCCCCATGGATCGACTTCCGCAGTTCGGCAGAATTTGCCACGTGGATAGAAGCAGGTGGAGGATGCATGGCCTGAGTGAGTGAGAAATTTTCCCTTTTCTTCTTACCATTCCCTCTTTCCCGGTGTGTTTTCCCCTTCCTATCTATACCCCCTTCCCCTCTGTATTCCGCTATGTGTTTTCCTATGGTTCCCCACGTCGTAAGTGTTTAGTGTGGTCCGAGTTGTTAATAATGTTTAGTAACATAGACTTTCTCTCCAGATTCCTTGCTCATTGCACTAAAGGAGACAAGTATTATCTAGGTATAACTATCGTCTTGAGAAGTGCGGAATTCATTTTGTACTGCGAATGTAATGCTAGACAAGCCAAAGTTATGTGTGTATATGCCTTGAAAGCTTATATTCTGAAATCTTACTGTGACTCAATGACAAGTCTATGTATGTTGACACTAATTACTTTTAATAAAGTTTATTGAACAGAAAAAAATGTGTCGCTTAACACTCACTTACCTGCACCCAGCATAGCTTGGTGAACTTCAGGGAACTCGGACGGACTTCAGTGCAGCAGCGACACTTGGTGGACATCGGACGCACTACCTTAGTGAATCCCGGCCAGACCCGAATCCTCCACAGAGAACGCGCCGCTGGATCGCAAATGGACTGGGTAAGTAAATCTGCCCCACTATGTCCCCTATATATTAAATGTACTCCTTACACCATAACTGACCACAATGAAACAAGCTCTTATTGGTCTCATTTGTAGATCACTATCTCTCTCTCTCTCTGGTTTTCATGCAGTCGGATGCAGTTAGACAGTGCCTTAAATGAATCTATGTAAAAATTGTTGAATTAAATTGAAAAATAAGTAACTGGAAGTATAATTCACTGTCATCTGTGAATAAGGAATTCTACTATTCTATTTCTTGGGTTGCACAAAGAAATTAATATTGGCTACAGTCTAGGATTTAATTATAATTCAACTATTATCATTATTCAATTATTATAATTATTATATAATCAATACATTTTCTTAAAGGAGAAGTTTAAATAAAAGATTTTTAGTCAAATGTTGAATTATGAAGCAATTACAAGTACAGTAAAGCAGGTTTAAAGTGTTTTTAAAATATCTTGTATGTGTTGCATACATTTTCATTCTCTTAGATACAAGGACTGCCTTTTGGACAGGTTCTATTAACTAGTGATGGTCCTATGGATAACAGCACTGGAGTTCCACACTTCTGTATTACTGCAAAGTCAAGCTTCATTTCAGATTTGATGAAGAATCCAGTTATATCTTTCACAATGGCAGATCCAGATGGTAATATATGCAGGTAACAAAAAAAATACTTTTGGGGATACTGAAAATGTAACAACTCTCCACAAGTCCAGCTCCACTACACTAATGATTTCAAATGTCTTTGTGGTGCATCTGAAAAATTGCAGTACTTTTTACTTGTTTCTTTAACATGACTTCCCTGTGATTCACCACCAGGGAACCAGGTAATGTTAAAGATACAATGAAAGAGCAGTGGTATTATTCAGATTCACATCAAAACAAACCACACCATATAATAATTACTCAACTTTGGTATGTAATATAAGGTCTGAGACTAGAATAACGACAGATTACATATAAAGTGCTAAAAATAAAATATAAATATACTGTATATACACTCACCGGCCACTTTATTAGGCACACCATGCTAGTAACGGGTTGGACCCCTTTTTGCCTTCAGAACCTGCCTCAATTCTTCGTGGCATAGATTCAACAAGGTGCTGGAAGCATTCCTCAGAGATTTTGGTCCATATTGACATGATGGCATCACATGTTGCCGCAGATTTGTCGGCTGCACATCCTAGATGCGAATCTCCCGTTCCACCACATCCTAAAGATGCTCTATTGGATTGAGATCTGGTGACTGTGGAGGCCATTTGAGTACAGTGAACTCATTGTCATGTTCAAGAACAGTCTGAGATGATTCAATCTTTATGACATGGCGCATTATCCTGCTGAAAGTAGCCATCAGATGTTGGGTACATTGTGCTCATAAAGGGTAGGACATGGTCAGCAACAATACCAGGTAGGCTGTGCGTTGCAACGATGCTCAATTGGTACCAAGGGGCCCAAAGAGTGCCAAGAAATATTCCCCACACCATGAATACCACCACCACCAGCCTGAAACCGTTGATACAAGGCAGGATGGATCCATGCTTCATGTTGTTGATGCCGAATTCTACCCTACCATCCGAATGTCGCAGCAAAAATCGAGACTCTCAGACCAGGCAACGTTTTCCAATCTTCTCCTGTCCAATTTCGATGGGCTTGTGCAAATTGTAGCCTCAGTTTCCTGTTCTTAGCTGAAAGGAGTGGCACTCGTGTGTGTCTTCTGCTGCTGTAGCCCCTGCCTCAAAGTTCAACGTACGGTCGTTCGAGAATACTCTTCTGCCTACCTTGGTTTGTAACGGGTGGCGATTTGTCCTGTTGCCTTTCTATCAGCTCGAACCAGTCTGCCCATTCTCCGCTTACCTCTGGCATCAACAAGGCATTTCTCCCACAGAACTGCCGCTCATGGATGTTTTTTTCTTTTCGGACCATTCTCTGTAACCCTAGAGATGGTTGTGCGTGAAAATCCCAGTAGATCAGCAGTTTCTGAAATACTCAGACCAGCCCTTCGGCACCAACAACCATGCCCACGTTCAAGCACTCAAATCACCTTTCTTCCCCATACTGATGCTCGGTTTGAACTGCAGGAGATTGTCTTGACCATGTCTACATGCCTAAATGCACTGAGTTGCCGCCATGTGATTGGCTGATTAGAAATTAAGTGTTAACGAGCAGTTGGACAGGTGTACATAATAAAGTGGCCGGCGAGTGTATAATGGACATAAAATTAAAAAAGGACATGTCAGGGATTTGGGACACCAAACCACCCACAGGTCCTTATGAAACAGTGAGTTAGTTTCCAAAATCACCCTTCATATATACTTACCAGTATACCCCAGTATATAGATAGCCTTAGCACATGCTCCCTCAGTACATAGATAGCTCCATCACATGCTCCCACAGTACATAGAAAGCACCAGCACATGCTCCCTTAATATATAGATAGCCCCAGCACAGCTCAGTATTATAAATTATTACTGTTTAAAGGAAATCTACCATTTGTTTTTATGCATTGTGAGACATACCTTGAGAATGCTGTAGCCACACTGATGCAGAAACATATCTTATTTAATCTCTAAACTGAGTGGTGTTGCTCAAAAACAATTATAAAATTCAGGACCTTGGGAAAGCTGGGTGTTGCATGCTGCTGTTGGGGCTTATTTACTAAGGGTCATTTGCGTCGGGTTTACCAACTTTTCGGGGATCGTGCAGGGACTGGTAAGTAAATCTGACCCATTATTTCCACATACACGGGAGCTCCCTGAACTTTCCAGACAGGACTAATTAACCTGAGCTGGATGACTCATATACAGCAGCTCTTATCGTGCAGTGACTGATTACTTCTGCCTGTCAGGGACAACACAATGATTAAGTATTCTCGGCTTATGCTGGGCAGAACAAGGCTGAAGCAGTGCATAATTAGAATCAGAGGAGAACCGGGCAGCCACAGGAGTGACAGAGTTGCTCAAACATGGATAATGTCCCTACGAGGGTGGCTAGTGATACCAAGGCTGAGAGAAAGTGGCAAAGCTGAAAGTATTGCATCCAGGGCCCCCAGGGCCTACCCGATCCAATGTCACAAGCTGGCGCATCCAAGTGTGACTGATAACATCTTTAACCCTTGGAAGAGGGACTGTAGGAAGACCCAGTATCCAGGAAGCACGTATGAATGATGGGAATTGGAGGTTGCCCAAAAGGGGGTTAAGGGACCCGGGGCTGAGACCAAATTCAGCTTAAAAGCAAATTTCCTCCAGGCTTTCACTATATTTGAAAGAGAGTTCAAGAGAGCTGATGGAGCAGCTTGGTGATAACCAGAAAGCCCCTAGCATGTGGATTGAGGTTAATTCAAACTTGGCTGTTAACCATAGCTTGTTCTCCCTGTGGTGAAACAAATCTAATATACATGTCCCAATGGATGCTCTATAGTAGGTGATAACGTCTAGGAGCCCCACCCCTCCACAAATTTTGGGTCTAGTTGAAAGACTTCTCTGTATGTAAGGGGAAGATCACCTCAAAACAAACACAGATATTTTAAGAGAGACATAGAATGATTTCGGGACAACTACAGGGAGGGTTTGAAGCACATAGACAAGGCGAGGCAAGATGTCCACCTTAAGTACATTAACTATGCCAAACCATGATAGTGCCAACGGCTGCCATTTAATTAAGTGAGCTGAGATACTTTTGAGTAGAGGCTTGTGGTTCAACGAAAATAGGCGAGAGGGGTTCGAGGGTATGCGAACCCCTAGGTGTTTTATAGAGGAATCTGCCCAGTGAAAAGGGAATGCTGATGTTAGGGAGATAACCTCTGAGGCTGGTAAAAATTATTAATATCATTATTATTGTTCATATAGTACTTGATATAAGGCCTCTGTTGTTTCTATATCTACAGAGAAACTCTCAAAGACACTGAAGACCCGCAGTGTGCTGCGTTAACACTGATAGGCCAAATGGTGAATGTACAACCAGATGGAGCAGACTTTGCTAAGCAAGCTCTATATTCCAGGTAGTTATTTTGTCTTATCATATAAGGTCACATATGGCCTGTGTCGCTTGAAGGAAATCTACCATCAAAATACATCATTAAAAACCAGGGGCACTTACTCCTAGATCCAGGCAATGTGACGGTGGCAATCTTCTTATAATTGTTATCCCAGACCTCCTTCCTCCTAAAATCAACTTGTAACATAATGCTAATGAGTCAGGGGAGGTTGGGGCATGTTACCGTGCATTGTAGCTGCAAAGGCTTCTACACTCTGAAGGAGCGCTTCCCCCTCTCCCACTGTGCGCTTACTGCTGGCGAGATCGCAGCAGGAGGTGGGAGGGAGGGAGGAAGTGCGGAAAACACAAGGTGAAACAATGGAACAGCCTGTGTAGCTACAGCACAGTGCCTGGATGAGTAAGTGTCCCTGGTTTATTGTACTCGATTTTGGTTGTGTTTTAATTCTCTTCCAAGTCAGAATATAAAAACTTGGCTTTCATAATGGTATTTTAAATTAAAGTTTATTTATGTACATGTTTTATTGCATAACACTTTGCTCCAAGAATGTGTTTCCTGATCTTCTGAAACGTACTCCTGTCCTTGGCTATAAATTAACAGCTCCCATATAAATCTTTACACAGAATGGGACTTATTTATAAATATTGTCCTAAAATAAGAGGACAAGGCTGAGCCAAACTGCCCCCCCCAATAATCCAAATTTACTTCAATTGTGAATATTTGATGCATTGATTTTAAACAAAAAGAATCTATTAAGTATCTTTTAGCATTAATTATGTATAATATTTCTACACTAATTTTATTTACAGCAATTTTAACCATAGCATGAACCTTTAAAAAAATTTTTTTAGATCTCTAACACTTACAGAAATATTAATTTTTTTCCATCTTTCACAGACATCCTTTTATGAGGAACTGGTCTCAGAATAACAAATACCTTCTAATGAAGATGAACATAGAGCACATCTATGTAACAGACTGCTATGGAGGAGTATTCAGCATCCCACTGGAAGATTATTACAAAGTGAATCTAAAATGAGATGGAAAGTTATTCAACTGCTGTGTTACAGTTGCATATGCTTGACAACAGTTTATAGCACTGAAATGGAAAGACTGATATCTACCGAATAATTACCAAGAGTTATTGTATTGAAGCAGCCACTGTCTGTCTCTGCTACAGTTTTCACTGTAAATACATACTCAAATATTTTGTCCATTGTGCTAAAATCTTTCACTATTTAACATAAACTAAATTACTGTGATGCTAAAACATTTTTCTAATGAGTCTAAAATCAGCAATGACTATACATGCCACTGAAATGTAAAATACCTGGTATAAGATCCTTATGAATAATTACACGTGTCATCTATGACGAGCTGTTATAATATAAGAACAATTTACTTATTCTAAGATGGACTGTGAATATGCCCTTATACATAGGTGAGAGATTGAATGAAAATATAAAATATACCTTGTGTATATATCTTGTAAAAGTAAAAGGACACAATACACGATCCAACAAATGGGCAGTGTCCTTCATAGGGTCGATTAGTGAATTCTGCATTAGTTGTGGAACTAATGCCCCTTTTCCTGTACACTGCTTTATGGACTGCACTTCTGGTCTGCTGGGCCTGACATGCTCCAAGCCTGGCACACTCTCTCCAATGACCACTCATCACTTGACCTACATGGTCTATGTCGGCTGGAAGGCATACTAGTCATACCATAGAATGCCATTATGGGACCTGACTTCCTCAGCACAGCATCCCTGAAAAACATACAGTAGAACTGATAACATAGTTTCATACCTCGTAGTTACTACGTGGGCAGTGTCCACTGCATGGAGGGTTTTAAAGGAAACCTGTCATCAGGGACCTCATTTTCACTAAAGACAGCTTGCAAAGCCCATTAAATCTGCATTACAAAGATGCCTTTCTGCCTTCTCTAAGCATTAACTGTGTGTTTTAATTAACCCGGCTTCCTGACTGAATCCTGTGGTGAGTCCCAGGGTTTGCTTTGTTTGGATGGATTTAAATAAAAAAGTGCCTTCTCTGTGCTTTTCAATTACTCCTCAGTTCCCACCTTTCTGCTCCTCTACAACTCCTCCCATCTGCTCCTTCACTCACACAGGGAAAGAGCTCACTGCATGGTGAGCTGACATCAGTGAGCGAGGGAGGAGTTGTACAGGAGCAGAAGGGTGGGGGCTGAAAGCTGAGGAGTGAGTGAGCAGCACACAAAGTCACATGTTATTTTTTTTTTAATGCATCCCAACCAAAGCAAACCCTGGGACTCACCACATGATTCTGGCTTGAAGCCAGGTGAGTGGAAACAATTATATTGTAAAGCAAATGCTCATATATGCAATGCAGGTGTAATGAGCTTCTGCAACCTTTAGTGAAAATGAGTTCCCTGGTGACAGGTTCCCTATAAACTCCATGAGGGGCATTTATCAAACTTTTTTTTTTTGATTTTCTTTTTCTCTTATTTGTGACGTTTTAGCCTATTTGCCCCCAAATTTGAGACTTATAACTTTTTACAGAGCAGGTGTAGGGAATAGTTAATATTAATAACCTTTATTTATATAGTGCCCTCATATTCTGCAGCACTTTATAAATCATTGGAGACATATACAAATATATAGTGCCCTCAAATTCTGCAGCACTTTATAAATCATTGGAGACATATACAAATAAGACAATACATAGTAAAAACAGAGTCATATAGAAACAATAGGAGTGAGGGTCCTGTTCAGAAGAGCTTATATTCTATGAAGATAAAGGCACATGATGTATAAAAGCTTGTATAATGGTCCAGCCATCCTTTCTAAGGGAACGAAATAAAAATAATTTAATAAATAAAAAAGACTAATAAATAAAAAAGCCTCTGATTAAACCAGTCATCAGCTGCCATCTTATATAAAGAGTCCAAGGTCAGCAGAGATGTAGAGAAGCCTGGTGCTTTGTATTTGATGTCTACAGGATAACAGAAGGGAGCAGGACACAGAATGGTTTAGTAAAAAGAGAGTTGACATTTCATGCAGTTAGGGAATGTGATGCGATAGCCCTAACTAAAGAGATGGGTTTTAACCCCTTAATGCGGCGGTAATTAAGGGTACTTCTTCTGATGCGACCCCTTTATACAGCGGCGTGTCAGAAGAAGATTTCAGGACATCAGGTCCTGCAAGTTCTGGTGTCGAGCTGTGACATCACAGCCCAGACCCGGCACTAACACCCGGGATCGGAAAAACTCTGATCCTGGGTGTTTAACCCCTTAAGCCCCAAAATGAAGTATCTACACAAGTGTATCTCACCCCGCAAATAATAAGCCTCATATGTTCACCGTAGCAAAAAAATTTTTATTTTATAGTCTGTACATTGTGACAATACAAATCTGCTGTGAATGGCGCTGCTTTCATTCTATGCCCAGCTGTTCCCCGTACAGCAGCTAACCACCATGAGGTGGTGGGCATCAAAAGTTGCAGAGCATTTCATCATTTTATTCATTATGAAACTGTCAGTTTTGGCCTAAAGGAATGTATTTTCCCAAAAACTTCTAAAGTTTCTAAATCGCAGGTCCATATTGTTTTAACCCATGTGAAACACTTAATGGGTTAATAGACTTACCTTAATTCGAACCTCCAATGCACGTATCCAGGACTTCTCCCGAGTTGCACCAATTCTCTGGAATGCCCTTCCCCAGACTCTGAGACTAATACCCACCCTCCAAAGCTTCAAACGTGCTCTTAAAACCCATCTCTTTAGGCAAGCCTATCACACTCGCTAACTGCTTGAAATGTCAACTCTCCCTTTACTAATCCATCCTATCTCCCATCTGTTATCTGGCAAACAGCAGATATATACCAAGCGCCTGGCTTCTCTGCAGTCTTTTTCACCTAGGACCCTGTAAATAAGATGGCGGCTGATGGCTGGTTCAAGCAGCAACATCGTTGTTTAGTAAATTATTTATTAAATTATTTTATATTGTTCCCTTATAAAGAATGGCTGGACCATTATACAATCTTGTGTCACCCCCTCATCCTCATAGTCTGTAAGCTCTTGTGATCAGGGCCCTCACTCCTATTGTTCCATATGACTGTTTGTACTTTGTAATGTAATATAGTTGTATATGTCCCCTATGATTTGTAAAGCGCTACGGAATGATGATGATGGCGCTATATAAATAAAGATTATTATATTATTATTATTATTATTATTATAGTCAGAATGCAGAATCATGACATCAGGCAACCCGCATACTTGCCACTAGAGGGAGATAGAATCCAGGATCAGTGCATGATCGTGACAAATGTATGTGGACGAGACTGAGAGGGGAATTAAACAGAAACCATATTATTTTTTCCCAACAAATTGAAGGTATAATGAATAAACAATTTGTGGGGATTTAAAAAAACATTACAAGAAATGTATCAGTGTAGTGAGCTATACAGAAACAGTGCTGCCCTCCCTGATTGTGTCAGAATAACATACATAAATCAGACATAACATGGCAGCAGGAACAATATGATTATTTCATTAAAGTGATACCTCTTGCCTTAGAGAACAAATGAACAGTCAATTCTTCAAGTTGACCAATCATAATGCAGTGAAAAAAATAATAAGAAGTAAAAAAGAACTAAAAATTCAAATCACCCTAAAACTGATTAAAATGTAATAAACATTAAAAATAACAAACATTTTAGGTATGGCCGTGTCTCAAAACGCCCAATCTATCAAAATATAAAAACCGGTTATTCCCGGTGGTGTACCCCATAACGGAAAATAGCGCCCAAATGAACGCTCCTTTTACACCATTTTACATCACATATAAAATGTAATAAAAAGTGATCAAAAGTTGCACAATCCTCAAAATGTTAGAAATTAAAACATCAGCTCATTTCTCAAAAAAATGACACCAAAGATTAAAACATCAGCTCATTTCTCAAAAAAATGACACCAAAGTATGAAAAAGTTATTAGCATCAGAAGATGGCAAAACATTTTTTTTTAAATATATAAAAACACACTTAAACCTATATAAATTTAGTATTCCGTGAAGTAGTATTGAGCCAAAGAAGAAAGTAGACATATTATTTGGAGTGCACACTGAAAGTCGTAAAAACTGAACTCACAAGAAAGTGACGCAAATGTGTTTTTTAGCCAATTTCACCACATTTGAAATTCCCAGTACACGGCATGGAATAATAAATAACGTCACTCAGAAAATAAGCCCTTGCACAGCTCTGTACATGGAAAAATCTAAAAGTTATGGATTTTTGATGGTGGAGAGTGAAAAATGAAGAAGAGAGCAGCACTGGACCCAGGAGAAGGCGAGTTTAATATGTTTTTTTTAAATGCACCCTTAATTTAATTGTTCGGTTTCAGACAAGCGTATGTGGTGGGACTGCCATAGACTACATTGAGACGGGATTTGTTTAATAAAATGGATCTGGAAGGAAGTATCTTCATTTGGCTTTTCTTCAATTTATTATAATATTTAAAAAGTGGTGTGAAACTTATCACTGAGGTGCGTTCAAAGTTGCGTTTTCATTGCATTTTGGAAAACCACCGTGCTTCCAGCTGAGGAGAGGAAGCTTTGCATATCTACCATAACATGTGTTAAATCGCATGTGTTAACATTGCATTACAAGGGTAGTATGTTGAAGGGAATGTCACATTTATGAAATTAGGGCAGATCTCCTCAGTGTTGTGATGAGTTCAAAAACACATGTAAAATGCAACAAAAAGCACGTGGTAAAAGCCGGCCTTAGTTAATGTTGGTCTAATCGAACAACGATATATTACTAAGGCTGGGTGTTCCAGGTCAGTGGATCCTCTGGACCACCGCGGGAGGATGTAAAATGCCCACATATATATGTGTACAGGAGCCTAGCGGCACCCTGGTATCACCGAGCCCGCCGCAAACGCGGGTGGACTTGATGCCGCAGGATACCCATAGGTCCGTTCCCAGGTCGTGATAGCCCCGGTGGACAGCCGAGGTTTTTTTTATGAGTACCGTAAGGATGACAATCTCGTAGACGGTCGGCCACAGGGTCAGGTGGCAGGCGGCCGAGAGCAACGTGACACAGCGTCCAAGGTTGGGGTACCGCAAAGGAGGTCCAGGCAGAAGGGGAGGGAAATACAGGCACAGGAACACAGGCAACACGGAGGGAAGAAAGGTAGAAACGGGAAACACAGGACTGGGAGCGGAGAAGGACACACAGGAACAATAGGAATACCACAGGACGCAGGAAGACCACAGAACGAGGTACACAGGACGCAGGAAAATACTAGCGTGGACGCTGCTCTAGGCTATGAGGCACCAAAGATCGGCAAAGGGAAACAGGAAGGGGAAGAAAAAATGTGTTATAGCTCAGGCCAGCGCCATGATTGGCGCGGGCCAGTTTAAATCTAAGAGTGAAGGCAGCGAGCGAATAGGAGACGGGGGTAGCGACCGAGCCGAGAGACTGCGGGAGCCAGAAGAGAAATTGGAGCCATGGAGAGAGGTGAGCGGGGGACCGGGACGGGGGCAGCGCAGGACCGGGGGCGCACCGATCCGAGACCAGCGATCGCATGGGGAGCACCCGTTGGACAGACCCCCCCCCCTTCGGCTCCCCTTCTTCTTGCGGCCAATAAACTCTGGAGGAGGAGCCGAATCCAAAATGTTATTTCGGCTCACTAGGATCTATACTCAGGCCAGAACCCCCTCAGTCTAAGAAAGACACCGCTTAACCTCCGAATTCATGCAGGAACCGTACTTAACCCTCATAGACGTTGGGGAATCAGCCTCAGGGAGAAGGAGGAGGGGGGATGTTGGGCCAGAAGAAACGGTCTCAGGAGGGACAGGTTCAGGAGGATGTATATTTTTATGGAAGGAGTTCGGTATGGCGCTATAGAAGGGGGAAGGCGGAGTTTGTAGGCCAGTGATGATGCGCTTGATAACTCGAACACGGACCAAGGAAACGGGACCAAGCTGTAGCAGGTATCTGTGAGTCGACGTATCTGAGATAAACCATACTTTGTCCCAGGAGAAAGACGGGAGGAGCCGTACGCTAGATCAGCACGGGTTATTGATCGGTCTGTAGCTCGCAGACGAGGACTGGCGGGTATGGCTTCCAAATAGAGTTGAGGTCCCAACAGAGCTCATCATTATCCGCAGGGGACATCGAGGGAGTAGACAGTCGGAAGAGGAGGGCGAGGAATACGTCAAGCCACCGACGAATGGAGGGAGGACAAGCCAGTAGACCAGACGTCCAGGAGTTCTATGACGAACTCAGCCCAGGGTAGGAGGGTCAGCCCAGTGTCCTGACGGGCTGAGAGAAGTGAGTGACGGAGATTAGAGCCCCGTCTGGTTCACTCTCCAGTTGACATTAGAACTGAGGGTGGTAGGCGAAGAAACGTCGAGGGGACCTGAAGTTGTCCCCACAGGAACGCCAGGAACCACTCCGCCGAACACAAACTGAATCCACGATTTAGGACACGATGTGCGCGGAAAAAAAACGACCATTCAGCCGGAAAGATATGTCTGAAGAAAGCTGGCAAGCTGTGGAGAAGACGAAAGACCTGGATAGAGGAACAAAATGTGACATATTCGAAAAACCGGACGTAACCACCCAGATGACCAGTACACCCGAGGAGAGGCAGTCAGTGATAAAATCAATTGGCCAGTGGACACGGGACTGGGTGTCTTTTATTGTATCGGTAACGGTTTAATAACACGTCCCAGCTGGCTTGAGACGAGAGGCTGTGTGCGGGCACAGGAGGAGCAGGCTCCACAACCACCGACCCCGACCATCTTTGACCAGGTCACAGGCCACCAGTAGTAGCGGGAGATGAGGGCCACGGGCGTTGCACCCAAGGGTTGCCACACACGGAAGAAGAATAAGAATGTTCCCCAAGACAAAATCCTCTTCGAAGAGCACGCGCGCCCCCCCCCCCATCTATACATATGTCTGCAGGAGGATAGCTGCGAAGATCAACAGGACTGCCAACAACAAGCTGGTCCGGAGAAAGACATATAGCCGGGAGTGGTTCTATCCAGTAAATCAAGGCACGGGATAGAGAATCAGCCTTGAGTTGGTCAGCCGGACCGGGCAAAGGATATTAGAGTTGAAACGGGGGAAAAAGCACAATGACTACTGGGTTGATGGGATTCAGGCGTCTGGGCTGATGGAGTATTAACAAGTTCTGTGGGTCGTGTAACACATACAGGATGAAGAGCAACTCCAGAAGGACGCCATTCCTCCAGAGCAAGTTTAATGGCAAAGAGCTCTCTTCGGCACCAATCGAATAATTTCTTTCGTGGGGCCAATGTTGTTGAATTTAAGAAGCCGAGTGCAAGTTCGGCCCCGTCGGCCGCCCTTTTTGAGGTGAGGCCGCTCCAGTCCACGCGGACGCACCATCCACCTCAGAATCGAAAGGTTTGTCGGTGGGTTATCAGGCTAGAGAGTACTGGAGTGAGGCAAAAGCCGGACTTTAAACTGGAGAAGGCCTATTCAGCTGTAGGAGACCAGGAACGTGGATTGGCACCCTCTAGTGAGGGCACGATGGGCGGACACCACAGTGGAAAATGGGGAATAAACTGTCGATAATAATTGCAACCCCAGGAACCTCTGTATGGCTGGAGAGGGCCCTCTGGGGATGGCCATGAAGAATCTGAGCACAGTTTGCGGGATTTCCATTGGAGAGACTTGTCTGGAATTAAGAACCCAGAAATGGAAGACCTGTGCTGTTTGTGACCTGCCCTGTTTGATGAAACTGGCATTTATCCCAGTGGTAGGATAGAGTGGTTGAGAAGTCGATCAGAAATGGAGTAGTGTCTTGGTGGATCAGGTTCGGAGGAGCACACCAGGATGTCATCCAGGTTAGACCACGACACATTATAGAGGAGTGGTCCCGGAAAAATGTCATTAACAAATTCTTGAAGACAGCAGGGGTCTTATTACACAGTCCAAAGGGCATTACCACATTCAGAATTGCCCATCGGGTATTAAACGCCGATTCAACTCGTCACCTTTGCGGATCCGATGAGATGAGATTTTTGTAAGCACCCGAAGATTTTCCAGTGTGGAGAACACCTTTGGCGCCGGCAGGCGATCAAAATGAGTTCCGTGATCACGGCAAGGGGTATCGGTTTTTTTTAACCGTGACTTATTACGCCACGCTAGTCTTACAGGGAAGTAAGGAGTTTTCGTCTTTCTTGTTGACAAAGAACGCATCCGCACCAGGGAGGAGGAGAGGGAGGACTTGCGTATGCAACCCTCTTCAGATTCTCCTGATGTATCGCAGGACAGGCAGCCATCTCAGGAACAGAAAAGCGGATAGATAGACCCTACCATGGGGGAGAGTAGCCCCGGAGGAGATCACGGGCAATCATAGGAACGATTGTTTGGAGGTAGGTAGCCGACCTCCAGGTGTCGTGGAAAAATAAACATTGCGAAGTCACAAACGGATCGGGACAAAAAGTCTATGCAGGGATTGTGAGAAAACGTAGAAGTCATGACAGGCAGTGATGAAGGACCGCATGCAATGTGAGGAACAATCCGGACCCCAACGGAGATCTCTCCAGGAGGACCAAGCCAGGAAAAAGGGGCATGAAGCTGCAGCAGGGGAGACCACAGTAGAGCGATTGTGCTTGGGGGGCAGCACAAAAAAAAGAAAAGTCTCTAGGATGTAGGGCCCCACCCAACTGGAAGAGACAGGGGCTCAGTCGCCCGCGAAACAAGATGGGACGGAGAGACTCTGACCAATTGACCGAGCAAGGACAACATTGGCTTATCGAGACGAACACCGGGAAGTGAGCATTGTGAGAGACCACAGGCTGCATCCACAAGTTCGCTGTAAGCCGAACCCAGGAAGGCAGAAACTGGATTGGGTACGGTGCCAGCGATGAGGGAGCAGGGAAGAGTCAGCGGGTGAGAGGAGAAGTTGTGTAATCCCCCTTAAACCTCGTGGCAGCTTCTCCTAAGAAGAGGACTACGGGCTGGCGTTTCGAACGAAGTTGAGGACGGACAGGAAGGATGATTTGAGTCTGGGTGGCACAGACAGCAGAGGTTTCTCCTGTATTCGTTATTGAACGCTCTTGTTTTTTAGCGAGAGACAATTTGTCCACCTGATAGGCTTATTTTTTAGCAGACAATTCGCGAAGGCGGAGAGGTCTTTGAATTGAAAGGCCGGAGCAGGCGAGGAAAAGTTACCGGGTAGGGGTGCTGTGTGCGGGAGTTCCTCGGCGGCGTTAATTGAAACGAAAATCACATTTGAAATTCCCAGTACACGGCATGGAATAATAAATAACGTCACTCAGAAAATAAGCCCTTGCACAGCTCTGTACATGGAAAAATCTAAAAGTTATGGATTTTTGATGGTGGAGAGTGAAAAATGGAGAAGAGAGCAGCACTGGACCCAGGAGAAGGCGAGTTTAATATGTTTTTTTTAAATGAACCCTTTATTTTACCTTTTTCGTGTTTCAGATCCATGTATGTGGTGGGCTGCCATAGACTACATTGATGACCGGGATTTTGTTAATAAAATGGATCTGGAAGTACTTAATTTTGGATTTCTGCAAATTTTAATAAAATATTTTAAAAATGTGTGTGAAACTTTCACCTGAGGCTGCGTTCACAAGTTGCGTTTTCATTGCATTTTGGAAAACACATTGCTACAGCTGAGGAGAGGAGCTTTGCCTAATTTTAATAACATGTGTTAACGCATGTGTTAACATTGCATTTACAAGGCATTTTGTAAATGGGAATGTTAACATTTATGAAATTAGGCAGATCTCCTCAGCTGTTGTTATGCGTTTCAAAACACAATGTAAATGCAACCAAAACGCCACGTGTAAAAGCGGCCTTAGTAATGGTGCTGTCTAATAGACAACGCCCATTACTAAGGCTGGTGTCAGGATCAGTGGATCCTCTGGACCACCGCGGGAGATGTAACTAGCCAACACCCGGAACCGGAGCCTAGCGGCACCTGGTATTCACCAGAGCCCGCCGCTATCCTTGACATTTCTTACTGTCCTTCAGGCCTCTGTTTTCTTGTTACTTGTTTTGGTTATGAAGAAGCTTCTAGGAGCCATTGTGTAGATAAGCATGGCTGTAAACAAGGCCTATTCATTTTTCCCAGAATGTGCTGGTAAAATCATAATGGCCAATAGAATCTAAGTGCCTTATCTCCTTTCATACAACACCCCAAATGCTCATTTCTCTGTTCTAAAATACAGCTGTGTCTTTTTGAAATAAACAGTGTGATTTGAGTGCATCTGAAGACCGGACTATGTCTTTGTTTTACTCTGTCATCTCGCTGCCGGCAGCTATCTCATCCTCCCTCAAAGGGTTAATTAGGACTCACCTTACAAAAGTCAAGAGGGCTGTTGGGCCCTGCATAAAAATCCCTATCAATTGGCGTCCCTGGGAGTGAGCAACAACAATACCGATACAGCCTCTGTGAAGAGTCCCCGCCAGCTTGGTGAACAGAACTGACCAGAGAGCTCCCAGGGTAAGATATTAATTTTTATTGTCTACCTTGATATGTCACTTCTGTTTTACTAATTGGACGGACCAGGTAAGACTGTCTCTGTGTCATATATTTGCCACTATAGTTCACTGTAACCTAATCTCATAGTTGAACCACTTTGTAATATGATTGGACAGTGACTGTTGACTAACAACAGTCTCACAGATGCTGGTTGAAGCTGTGGGACAGGGAAGAGTAACCCTTAGGGGTCCGTAGTGCTAAAGTGGTAGATAATCTGTTGTGATTGTCATAGTGTCAGTGATACAGTTTTGTCATTAAGGGTTGCCCACAGAAGTGAGTCTCAGAGATTTGCGGAGACAGCTTTAGAGGAGAAAAGCGGCTGGCTTAAGGACAGAAAGTGGTATGCACAGGCAGAAGGCTGGCTTGAAGTGAATAGAGATCTGACATTAAAGGTTTGGACTACGGTTGAAGGAAAGAAGGGATGGTATCAGAAGTTCTCTTAGCAATCAACCCCCCTTAACTGCCTGACAGACAGATACCGTGACGGACAGACCACTCGCCCAACCCCAATCCGACCAGTGTATACCAAGGGTGGTACAAATTCAAAGGGTCCGGACGGATGGGCCTGTTGCAGATGTGGTCTGCAAAACCCGGACTGGACTGAGACTGAGAAACTGTGGAGCTCCTAGACCTCACCATTCCCGTACGTACTGAAGTGAGACAAGAGAATGCTGCAGTAGCTCTGATAGTAGACGGACAAGGACATGTACTGATGGAAGGGGAGTCAGCACAATATGGTTGTGTGAGTTTCTGGTCTGCAACAGAGTTAGATGCCAAGCAAAGGCAAGCCCCTGACCCTATAGCAGAGCCTATGAATTTTGTTTCTTACTTGACTAACACCAACACTTCATTTAAGTGTACTTGGCAAGATTTGGAGACCTTATGTAGCATGTGTTTCCCCCGGGGAATGTGGGACCTAGTCAAAGAGAGCATGAGACCACAATTAGAGTCATTCTTGCATAACTCTCTCCCTGAGGACGGTGCACCTTTTGTTGAGACATTGGAGTCTGGCCAGCATTTTATAGAAAGCATAGAACGCTGGGCTAGAGAAAGGTTGCGAGAAAATCCTATATGTCTGGATGAGATAAAACAGAGACCCAGACAGCCAGTAGAAGAGTTCTATGGGAAACTGTATGCAGCTTTTGGACACATGGGATATGATTTGACCAGCACATAGCGCACTTTGCCAACTGTTTTGTTAAGGGATTGTTACCAAAGGTGCGTAATGGACTGGAGACTTCTTTACCAGACTGGGGTACAGAGGGACCGACCAAACTCTTACAGAAAGCCAGAGGGACAGAAATCAGACTTAGTCATGAACAGACCACTGCCAGAGTAAGACTGACAACAATTTCAGAAGTACCAGTTGCCAGACCCAAAATGAGGACATGTTTCAACTGTGGGGAGGTGGGACATTACAAGATTGACTGCCCATACCCTAGGAAACAGAAAGAGACTCGATGGGGTGAAAATGAACCAGGATGTCAGCAGGCACTACCCCTCCAAGACAGCCCACAGATTCCTCAAGACAGCCCCACTCAAGGTGGGGGCCCTGCTCTACGCTAGGAAGCAGGCAACCCCGTGTCTCCTGTGCAGGCTGTTGTCACTACAACAGGCACAGCAACAGGTGATCAGGTACTTGATATAAAACTGAACGGGTATTTAGTTCCTTTTGTTGTAGACACGGGGGCAGCCATTACTGTTATCAACAAAAAACATTTGAAACCTGATCAGATTTCCAAACAGACACTCAGAGCTTCTGGGTTTGACGGACAGAAGGCATCATACCACATAACAGTGCCTCTCTCACTTGACTTTGGTAAGACCATTGACATTACAGTAGTAATAAAGTGTTTGGTACTGGAAGGCAGAGGACAGAACCTTTTAGGGATGGATGTGTTGCAGGCACTGCAGGCCTGTATACATAAAAACACAGTGGTTCGTGGTGCACAGTTTGCCCCTTAAGGAGCTACTCACGGTATAAGACCGGTCCACACAGTCTTTGAAAAAGTCCACAAAATAGAGAAAAATATTTTCACTATGACCGGAGCTCCAAGGATTCTTCTTCTCCCTCTTATTTTATCTTAAAACTTTGATGAACAGCACCAATCTTCAATTTCTCCTGCTGAAAGTATGTCACCATTCAGACAATCACCATCGCACTCTCATTCTCCTCCTTTATTATATTGTAACTGGAAGAAAATATGCAGGCAGATGGTGTGGTACGTTCCAACAAGGTTAAAATGTATTCCAATTCATCATACTCACAAAAATCCATTAAAAATGCGCATATCACAAATTCACATAACGGGACGCTAGCTTTCTATCCGCCTGACCCAGGGTTTCGCCGGCAAGGCTTCTTCCGGGGCGTTGCTGAGGTATGTGGTGCTTACTTTCATTAGTGTTATTAACCACTGTATCGCAGTTTTAACACTTTTTAAACTTTATAGCAGAAGCTGCTTCGGCGCTGCGCGCGACCTTGTGCGCGCAACGTCTCCGCCATTTCCTATGTAGGCGCCGAAGCTGCTTCTGCTATAAAGTTTGAAAAGTGTTAAAACCGCGATACAGCGGTTAATAACACTAACGTAAGTAAGCAGTACCATTTGAAATGGTAGGTTTCCTTTAAGCATGGCCAATTGATTAAAGAGCTCATGGATGCTCTCTTACTTCCACAAGAGGTGGGGATAATAAAAGTAAAAGCACACACAAAATTGTCAGCTGCACGAAGGGAACCCAGAGACTGTCCGGTAGTCTTTATGGTGAGTACTGAGCCTAAAGAATTTGATCCACAGGTGTTCCTGTCCCTGTTGGCCCAAGTGTCATCAGAAGAGAGGGAAGTGTGGAGGAGAGCTGGGTCCCAGATGCAAGCCGATGGGACCTGGATACTGGGAGAGAGGGTGTGCCTGCCAAGATCCCTGTACCTAGCAGTAAGTCAAATAGCCCATGGACGACACACACACATCCAAAATGGCCATGCTAGCGCTCATAAACTGCCAGTGGTTTGCCCTTGGGCAATACTACCACATGTCACTAGACTAGTTGAGGCCTGTATAGTCTGTGCCCGCCACAACCCGGGTAAGGAGGTAAAAACCCCACAGAAGGTGACACCCAAGCCGCTGTATCCCTTCCAGAGACCAAAAAGTGGTACGTCAGAGTATGTGCTTGTGTGCATTGATCTCTTTTCAGGGTGGCCGGAAGCTTTTCCCACGACCAAGGCTACTGCCAGAGCCATAGCCAAGTAGTTGGTGAGTGAGATTTTCTGCAGGTTCGGTCTCCCAGAGACCATAGAGTCCGATCGCGGAATCCACTTCACTGGACAGGTAATGACTGAGACCCTGTCCCTCCTGGGTGTAGAACAATCCCTACACACCCCTTACCACCCACTCTTAAGTTAAAGATCCAGAAGGCCATGGAGGAAACAGGGAAACCATGGCCCGAGTGCCTTCCTGCTGCCCTCTATTCAGTCAGAACCACCCCCAACAGAAAGACAGGATTGTCCCCTTTTGAAGTACTGTTTGGGTGTGCACCGAGGTTAGGCCTGTACTTCCCGCAGACCTTACAGCTGTCGGGGGGAAACCAAGTGGACTATACTATCCAGTTGAGTCGAGCTCTAGAAAAGGTCTACAAAAGTGTTTTTGACAGTGATCTCAGGACCCATATCCTGGAGCCTGGAGACTACGTGTGCATGAAAAGACACACCCTAAAGAGTTTGGAGCCTCGCTACAAGGGTCCATATCAAGTCCTGCTGACCAACGCCACATCTGTCAAGCTTGAAGGGAAACCAACATGGCTCCATGCTTCACATTGCAAGAAAGTACAACAGCCCTCATCCTAGTGGGCATACATATCCTTTTCTTAATTGTCCAATGCACTCATGACCAACATAAAGTAATTGCAATTACAGGAGAAAAGGGAAACAAAACACTATGGTATAACTCCACCTAAGTGACGGTGGCACGTTTTGAGCTTAGCTTTTGTGAGATAGCAAAGTGCAGAATTAAGAGGGGATGCCCAGGGGGCACATGTGAAAATTGGATGGAGGCCAACATGTGTAAAGAGGGAACACAGTACATATGTGTAACAGATGACTACTGGGGAAAGACCTGTAAATACTGGGGTGCAGAAGGGTGGAACACAGGAGGTGATTGGGGATACAAACCCCAGTCGGCCCTTGACAAGAAGGATCACAGGGGACAGTCACTTAAGAGCCATATGACAATCACGAAAAGACCATGGGATCTGGGGAGAAATCAGATGGTTATTACCATAGAAAACCCAGGGGAGTATGATGAAGGCATGTATATAATAGGCACATACGGGGGAGCAGCAGAAGACTATAGAACTCCATTCTGGATACGTGATATGGAAGGACCATATGGTCGGATGACCAATGTCTTCCTTCAAGAGGTACCAGCGTACCATGGAATAGTGGCCCGAGCAAATCCTAGCTATGAGGACAAATTAGCCATAGAAACAGGATATGAAGCTACTAATGCCTGGGTGGAATGGATGAAGTATAGTGAAGCCAGTCAGAACATGAGCAATTGTTTGGTCTGTGGCATGGCTAGATCTTCCCTCCCTGCAGTACCTTTTCCAGCTGCCCCTGACAGCACTCCCACTTCTCTTTTTGGGTGACTTATGACTCTTTTTCAAAACAAAACCTCCAATAGCGCTCATGCACACAAAGTACAATAGATGGCCCGCAATAACAAAAGCCTCGATAGTATTGAGAGATACACTGATAGCATGGAAAGAAGTGAGAAAATTATACTCCATTCCCTTCCTTCTCTCTAAGCGCATGCCCCATTGGAGGCATAGAGAATTCACACCGGGCACAGAAAGTGTCCTCTACAGACCTTGGAAAGAAAGGGGAATTCAGAAAGTAGGAGACCTACTTCATGAGACTGAACCGAGATGGTTGACAGAACAGGAGCTAAAAGACAAGTACTCACTAACCAGATGTGTCACATTTACGTATCACCTATTACACCACTTTCTTAGGGAAAGATTAGCTGACGAGACAAAAAAAGCTGCAGAAACTACCTTCACATCATTCTTAGGGTCCCCACAGAGTGAGCGCTCCATCTCCTCCCTGTACACAACGATAAAAGGACAATTGCTCAAAGGGACAGAACAGTAGGTAGGAAAGTGCTGGGTTAGAAAATTCCCAGAGAGAGTTTATGAGGGAAGCTTAAATGGTTGGGCCAAAGTCAGGAAGTGTGTTGCGAGCGAGCAATGGAAACCTACTTTAGAACCTTACACCATGCCTACTATGACTTTAACCTACCCAGAACACCCTCCAAACCAGACAGACTGATAGCGTGCCCGAAGTGCTTGAACACTGACTTGTGGCATGGTCGGTGGCAATGTGATCATTCAAAAAACTACTGGCAATCAGTCAAAGAACACATTCTGGCAAAATGGAAAGTTAACCTCCCCATGGGCCCGTTGCTTTTTATTTTACATGTAGAAGAGGGAGGGGAGGACCAAGACTATGATTACACCATACGACTTGATATACACCCTCTTCTACTGGTAGCAAAAAGGTGTATAATGAATCATTGGATTCAACAGATAATGCCTACTATCACGGAAGTTATATTACAAATTGTCAGGATCAGTGGATCCTCTGGACCACCGCGGGAGATGTAACTAGCCAACACCCGGAACCGGAGCCTAGCGGCACCTGGTATTCACCAGAGCCCGCCGCAAAGCGGGTTGGACTTGCTGCGGCAGGATACCACTAGGTCGTTCCCAGGTGTGACTAGCCCACGGTGGCAGCCGAGGTCGAGGTACCTTAGCGGATGACAATCTCGTAGACAGGTCCAGGCACAGGGTCAGGGCAGGCGGCAGAGATGCAACGTCAGGTCCAAGTCCGGGGTCAGCAACAGGAGGTCCAGGCAGAAGGGGACGGGAACACAGGCACAGGAACACAGCAACACAGAGGAACACGGGAAACACAGGACTTGGGAGCGGAGACACACAGGAACGCAGGAACGCAGGGGAACGCAGGAATACACAGGAACGCAGGAATACTCGCTTGGAAGCTTTCTCTAAGGCTATGAGGCACAAAGATCCGGCAAGGGTCACAGGAAGGGGAAGAAACTTATAGCAGGCCAGCGCCCATTATTGGCGCGCTGGCCCTTTAAATCTAAGAGTGACGGCGCGCGCGCGCCCTAGGAGACGGGGACGCGCGCGCCGAGCTGCGGGAGCCAGGGAGGACATCGCGGGAGCCAGGGAAGGTGAGCGGGACCCGGGACCGGGGGCAGCAGCAGGATCGCTGTCTCGGATCGCGGGCGCACCCGTGACACAAATGAAATACCTCATAAGACTAAACCGCCTAGAAACTCTGAGACATAAAGAAAAACAGGCAAAAGGGTTTTTTTTAGAAAATGGAAAACCTTTATTACAACACATATGACAAGGAAAGAAATTGTAGAATTAGTCACTCCATTTCATCTCACTCAATGGTACAACACACAATTTCTAAAAGGCTCATTAGGAGCTCTGCAATTGTGAAAATCAGACTGGCAGAACCGTAAGGGAAGGTCACTAAGGACCACCGTCTTCCCCACGGTGGAACAAGCAGCGGGTCGTAGCAACAGATAGTAGCACAAACAAGATGACGTACATCTCATGGCTTCCTCATTCAATATACATAATATTCCCACACAACTTGATGATTGCATGTCAATTTCTATATGTATTCTCACTTGTTGCATCAGAAACTGCATTGTAACTAAAATGTTAATGAGCCAAGCAAAATATGTTGATTTACATGTTCATGTTCTTTTCTGAAAAACAAATAAAATGTTTTCAAAAGAAAAAAAAAAAACCTCCGCAGATAACAAGTGTGAACCAGTGACTAAGGAGTACCATGCTGTAAAACCATACAAGCCTCCCTCTGGTTCCCTGGTGAATGCTAACACGGATCTCCTCTGCATCTACAGAGCCAACCAAAATGCTCCTAAAGTTGGTAACTTCACTTACAGTTGGTGCAACAAGACCTATTCTGGTATAACCAACACAGGATCCCATAAAGTGGCAGTGTCAGATGTTTATTGGTTTTGTGGGGATAAGAAGGTTAGGGCTTACCTTCCCCAGGGGTGGGAGGGCGAGTGTGCAGTGATCAAGTTTATACAACCTTTCCTAGTGGTCCCCTGGGAAACCTTTGACTGGGTGCATAAGAAAAAAGTAGAGAACTATGAGGAGTTCTGGAAACCTACAAGAGCAAAAAGAGAAGCACCCAAGGGGTCCTTAGATAACTGGGTGTACTTAGATGCAACATGAGTCCCAAGGGGGGTCCCAGATGAGTTTAAAACTAGAAACCAGATATGGGCAGGCCTAGAGTCCATAATTCCCCAGATAACTGTTAATAAAAATGTTGATTGGATTAATTATATCTATTGTAACCAACAGAGATTTGTGAACTATACCCGAGATGCAGTTGGACGCCTCATCCATCATGGCGTTCGAGAACAGGATGGCCCTGGATATGATTCTTGCTGAGAAGAGAGGAGTTTGCAAGATGGTGGGGGCTGTCTGCTGCACGTACATACCTAACAATACTTCTCCTGGGGGGGTCAATAACACACGCCCTTCACAAAATTGAGGCCTTATCTGCAGAGTTAAAGGAGAATTCTGGAGTGGACACGTCATTCTTTACTAGGTTGGGGAACTGGAAGAGTTTCTTGACTCAAGTGGGGGTAATATTGGGGATTGTGATTTTGCTCTTGTCACTTATTGCGTGTTGTGTGGTCCCCCTCATCAAGTCCACCATGTCCCAGATGGCCGTCCGGGCAGTAAGAACCACGACAGGAGAAGTGCCCGGAATGGAGAATGATTCCCAGTTAGAGAACCAGCCTGATAATAAACCTGTGAACTATGGGAACTCAGTGATGTGATTTGAGTATGCAGACTTTTAACCCTTTTAGTGACTGGCCTCCAGGGGATCTGGTGAAGAGTTAACAAGTTCAGCAGGTAAGGGCTTAGCCTACCTGTGGGTATCTGGAGCTTAAGGAGGTCGCTTTAAGAGGTTGTAGGTCTGCAGTCTCAAACAAGGGGGGAATTGTTGGTGATATATTCCTCTACGGCGGCCATCTTGAGCAAGAGAACTAAGACGCCATTACAGCAAGGTTGACCTGCAGTTGGTTACACAAGGAACGCCAGAATTTTGACACAAACTGCACTCCACGATCGGACACGATGTGCAGCGGAAGACCTTGCAGCCGGAAGATATGTCTGAAGAAAAGGCTGGCAAGCTGTGGAGAAGACGGAAGACCTGGAAGAGGAACAAAATGTGACATCTTCGAAAACCGGTCCGTCACCACCCAGATGACAGTACAGCCCGAGGAGACAGGCAGATCAGTGACAAAATCCATTGCCACGTGGGAAGGTGGTACCAGCCGACACCTGGGACAAGAGTGCAAGTGGCACCTGGTCTTCACCAGAGCCCGCCGCAAAGCGGGTTGGACTTGCTGCGGCAGAATACCACCTGGTCGTTCCACAGGTGCGACTGGCCCGCGGTGGCAGCCGAGGTCTAGGTACCTTAACAGGAGACAGTCTCGTGGTCGGGTCCAGGCACAGGGTCAAGGCAGGCGGCAGAGATGCAAGGTGAAGTCCAATCCGGGGTCAGCAACAGGAGGTCCAGGCAGAAGGGGACGGGAACACAGGCACAGGAACACAGCACCACGGAGGAACACGGGAAACACAGGACTTGGGAGCAGAGACGCACAGGAACGCAGGAATACACAGGAACGCAGGAATACTCGCTTGGAAGCTTTCTCTAAGGCTATGAGGCACAAAGATCCGGCAAGGGTCACAGGAAGGGGAAGAAACTTATAGCAGACCAGTGCCAATTATTGGCGTGCTGGCCCTTTAAATCTTAGAGTGACGGCGCGCGCGCGCCCTAGGAGACGGGGACGCGCGCGCCGAGCTGCGGGAGCCAGGGAGGACATTGCGGGAGCCAGGGAAGGTGAGCGGGGCCCGGGACCGGGGGCAGCAGCAGGAACACGGGTGCGCCCGCGATCCGAGACAGTACCCCCCCCCTTCGGCCTCCCCCTCTTCTTCTTGCGGCCAATAAACCTCTGGAGGAGAGTCCGATCCAAAATGTTCTCTTCGGACTCCCAGGATCTCTCCTCAGGCCCGAACCCCTTCCAGTCTACAAGAAAGAACCGCTTATCCCTCACGAACTTCATGTCCAGAACTTCCTTAACCTCATAGACATCTGGGGAATCCGCCTCAGGAGCAGGAGGAGGGGATTGTTGGGAGAAGTGGTTCAGGATGACAGGTTTCAGGAGGGAGACATGGAAGGAGTTCGGGATGCGCATAGAAGGAGGAAGGCGGAGTTTGTAGGCCACTTGATTGATGCGCTTGATTACCTCGAAAGGACCAAGGAACCGGGGACCGAGCTTGTAGCTAGGTATCTTGAGTCGGACGACAACCATACTTTTTCACCAGGAGAAAAGACGGGAGGAGCTCGACGCCTCTTATCAGCCTGGGTCTTGATACGGTCTGTAGCTCGCAGAAGAGGAGAGGTCTGGTCCCAAATAGAGTTGAGGTCCAGCAGCAGATCCTCAACCGCAGGGACATCAGAGGGAGTAGACAGCGGAAGAGGAGGGCGAGGAATACGTCCATAGACCACGAAGAACAGAGACAAGCCAGTAGACCCAGAGTCCAGGGAATTATATGAGAACTCAGCCCAGGGTAGGAGGTCAGCCCAGTTGTCCTGACGGGCTGAGACGAAGTGGCGGAGATAGCAGCCCAAAGTCTGGTTCACCCTCTCCACTTGACCATTAGACTGAGGGTGGTAGGCAGAAGAAAAGTCAAGGTTGACCTGCAGTTGGTTACACAAGGACACGATGTGCAGCAGAAGACCATGCAGCCGGAAGATATGTTTGAAGAAAAGGCTGGCAAGCTGTGGAGAAGACAGAAGACCTGGAAGGGGAACAAAATGTGACATCTTCGAAAACCGGTCCGTCACCACCCAGATGACAGTACTGCCCGAGGAGACAGGCAGATCAGTGACAAAATCCACTGCCACATGGGACCACGGGCGACTGGGTATCGGTAACGGTAGTAACAGTCCAGCCGGCTTGAGACGAGAGGCTTTGTTGCGGGCACAGGAGGAGCAGGATCCCACAAACTCCCGAACATCTTTGACCAGGTCAGGCCACCAGTAGTAGCGGGAGATGAGGGCCACGGTGCGTTGCACCCCAGGGTGCCCAGCCACACGGGAAGAATGTCCCCAAGACAAAATCTTCTTCCGAAGAGCAGGTCTAACATATGTCTTGCCAGGAGGTAGCTGCCGAAGATCTACTGGAGCTGCAACAACAAGCTGGTCCGGAGAAATTATATGCCGAGGAGCTGGTCCCTCTCCAATCACATCAGAAGCACGGGATAGAGCATCAGCCTTGAAGTTCTTGTCAGCTGGACGAAAATGGATTAGCAGGTCGAAACGGGAAAAGAACAATGACCACCGGGCTTGCCTGGGATTCAGGCGCTGGGCTGACTGGAGGTATAACAAGTTCTTGTGGTCAGTGTACACACATATGGGATGAAGAGCACCCTCCAGAGGATACCGCCATTCCTCCAGAGCAAGTTTAATGGCCAAGAGCTCTCGGTCTCCAATAGAATCATTTCTTTCAGCTGGGGAAAAGGTTTTTGAAAAGCCGCCGCAAGTGGAAGTTCGGCCCCTGGGCCCTTTTTGGGTGAGGACCGCTCCAGCTCCCACGGAGGACGCATCCACCTCAAGAAAGAAAGGTTTGTCTGTATCAGGTCTAGAGAGTACTGGAGCCGAGGCAAAAGCGGACTTTAACTTGGAGAAGGCCTCTTCAGCTGTAGGAGACCAGGAACGTGGATTGGCACCCTTCTTAGTGAGGGCCACGATGGGAGACACCACAGTGGAGAAATGGGGAATAAACTGTCGATAATAATTTGCAAACCCCAGGAACCTCTGTATGGCTCGGAGGTCCTCTGGACGTGGCCACTGAAGAACTGCTGACAGTTTTGCGGGATCCATCTGGAGGCCTTTGTCGGAAATTATATAACCAAGAAATGGAAGACTGTGCTGGTGAAACTGGCATTTCTCCAGTTTGGCGTAGAGATGGTTGGCACGAAGTCGACCAAGAACTTGGCATACGTGTGTCTGGTGGGATTCAAGGTCCGGAGAGTACACCAAGATGTAATCCAGGTAGACCACGACACACGTATAGAGGAGGTCCCGGAAAATGTCATTAACAAATTCCTGAAAGACAGCAGGGGCATTACACAGTCCAAAGGGTATCACTAAATATTCAAAATGCCCATCCCGGGTATTAAAAGCCGTCTTCCACTCGTCACCTTTGCGGATCCGGATGAGATTGTAAGCACCCCGAAGATCCAGTTTGGAGAATACCTTGGCGCCGCGCAGGCGATCAAAGAGTTCCGTGATCAACGGCAAGGGGTATCTGTTTTTAACCGTGATCTTGTTCAGCCCACGATAGTCTATACAGGGACAGTGCTGCCCGATTGGGGAGACACCCAGTGGAAAATGGGGAATAAACTGCGATAATAATTTGCAAACCCCAGTGAACCTCTGTATGGCTCGGAGGCCCTCTGCGGCGAGGCACTGCAAGAACTTCGACAGTTTGCGGGATCTCCATCTGGAGGCCTTTTGTCGGAACTTATATATACCAAGAATGGAAAAGACTGTGCTGTGAAACTGGCATTTGTTCCAGTTTGGTTAGTAGAGGGTTGGCAACGAGAAGTCGATCCAGGAACTGTGGTACGTGTCTCTGGTGGGATTCAAGGTCCGGATAAGAGTACACCAGGATGTCATCCAGGTAGACCCCACGACACTTGTATAAGGAGGGTCCGGGAAAATGTCATTACAAATTCCTTGAAAGACAAGCAGGGGCATTACACAGCCCAAGGCCATTACCAAATATCAAAATGGACCCATCCCGGGTATACACGCCGTCTTCCCTCGTGCACCTTTGCGGATCTCGGATGAGATGTAAGCACCCCAAGATTCAGTTTGGAGAACACCTGGCGGCGCGCAGGCGATCAAAGAGTTCCGTGATCAACGCAAGGGGTATCGTTTTAACCCGTGATCTTATTAGCCCACCGATAAGGGTATAACAGGACGAAGGGAGCCGTCTTCTTGGTGACAAAGAAGGAATTCATGCACACGAGCCGAGAGGAGGACTTGCGTAGAAACCCCTCTTAGATTCTTTTCCCCCTCTTGATGTATTCAACATAGCAGCCATCTCAGAACAGGGAACCGGAGCCTAGCGGCACCTGGTATTCACCAGAGCCCGCCGCAAAGCGGGTTGGACTTGCTGCGGCAGGATACCACTAGGTCGTTCCCAGGTGTGACTAGCCCACGGTGGCAGCCGAGGTCGAGGTACCTTAGCGGATGACAATCTCGTAGACAGGTCCAGGCACAGGGTCAGGGCAGGCGGCAGAGATGCAACGTCAGGTCCAAGTCCGGGGTCAGCAACAGGAGGTCCAGGCAGAAGGGGATGGGAACACAGGCACAGGAACACAGCAACACAGAGGCACAGGGGAAACACAGGACTTGGGAGCGGAGACACACAGGAACGCAGGAATACACAGGAACG